>CAVLGL010000057.1:25049042-26249042 GCA_963668995.1 Parnassius mnemosyne
AAGATACGTGAAGTAATAAAAAGCATTACGTTGTGTGAAATATGGTTGGAGTTACGAAACATGTAAAAAAACGATCAAGTTAAACGGTGAGAGCAGCAGAAAGTTGTTGACTTAGGATCATATTCCAGAAGAGCTCGACATTATAACAACTGTACAAATAATTAGTTATTGGAATACGTCAGAGAGGAACATCTGTTTTCTACGCCTCCGCAGTCTTGAAGATACGGACCTGTACATCCTATGGCTGCGCGTAGAGCGACGACTATCCCCGCGTCCATGGGTGCCTCTATAACCTCTATAAGACGAACACTGGTGATACCTTATACACCG
This sequence comes from Parnassius mnemosyne, assembly GCA_963668995.1. Classification (NCBI taxonomy): domain Eukaryota; kingdom Metazoa; phylum Arthropoda; class Insecta; order Lepidoptera; family Papilionidae; genus Parnassius; species Parnassius mnemosyne. The sequence goes on from CAVLGL010000057.1 coordinate 25,049,373, forward strand.
GCCGTGCCAATATTTCTCGGAAAGACGTTGTTGAGTACCGGGACAAACTTGTGTCTAAAGTCGAGTCTTTGCTGAACAAAGTCTCGTATTGGGAGCGACTAAATCTAGTCCAGTTCAATCCCCAGAAGACACGAGTTTGCGCGTTTACCACTTAAAATAACCCCTCAGTTTCAAGGCACTCGCTTTGCTACCACAACTAGCATCGGAATCTTCGGCGTCGACATATCGAATAGGGTGCGTTTCGTAGTCATCTGGAAGGAAAGGCCGATTTGGCTTCTAAAAAGCTTGTTGTACTCAACAGAGCGAGATAGTATTTCATACCGTCACATTGCTTGCAACTTTACAAAGCGCATGTTAGGCCTCACATGGAATACTGTTCTCATCTCTGGGCCGGGGCACATCAGTGCCAGCTCTTTCCACTTGACCGCATTCAGCGCAGATCGGTTCGAATCGTCAACGACCGAGTTTTTTCTGATCGGCTCGATTCAATGGCGTAGGGATGTTGCATCCCTTTGCATTTTCTATCGAATCTATCACTGGGAGTGTTCTGAGAAATTGTTCGGATTATTTCCTGCCGCCAAATTTCACGAACGCACATTGCATCAAAATTTACGATACACATCACCATCTAGATGCTTGACGGTCCACCACTGTGCGTTTTATTAGGAGTTTTCTTCCTTCGTCGACTTCTCTGTGGAATTGTTTACCATCGGCGATTTTTTCGGACCGATACGACTTAGGCACTATCAAGAAAAGAGCTTACTCCTTTCTAAAAGGCCGTCATCGCACCTGCGAGTCACCTACTATCAGGTGAGCCACATGCTCGTTTGGCCCCTCTTCTATAAAAAGAAATATATTACTATTACACATATTACGTTTTTTTGAAGTAGCACAAATATTTTATAATTTTTTTTGATGTGGCTTAAATTTTTGTAGATTTATTTTTTGTTATGTTTTATATTGAATGATAATCTTCGTAGAAAATTTTAAACTAATCCGAATATTTTTGATTCTTCTATTCGGATATTATTCCGATATTATACTTTCAAATGCTTTAAGCTTAGTTTTCATAATGGAAGTGAATTTTTTACGATAAAATTATTAGAAGTTTAAGCATTTATTGTAGCAAGTAGACATTTGAATACATAGGATTTCTTTTTCTACAATATAAAACGACGAATCTACTTACTGCTAAATCATAGCTTTTTAAAAGTGGAAGTGACAGTGGGTTTTATAGAAGTGAGTAAATGATGTGTGGGTGGTATTATGTCATCATGTGCGATGGTGACATTATTGTAGTTAATCCGAATAACTACTTGTGATAAGTGTGGCATGAAAACTAAGTAAATAATGAGTGAGCCAATCTATGAGGAGGCCTATGTTCGGCAAGGGACTTCGTTGAGCTGTAATAATGATAATGATGATAATTTCTTGTAGAAAATGCGACAGAAAACACAATGAGATGCAAATTAATTCGCAACACAAGTGAATCAAGCCAATCAGAATTAGCTGGCACTGGGATACTCCGGACCAGTACTCCATGTGAGGCCGAACTTGTTCAGAAAAATATCACAGTGTCTGACAGATGCTAACTGGATTTGATAAATTATCTTATTTTTTACCACTTACACTTTTATTATCATCAATCAGCAATTTGAAATTGATAAGAGTATCAAAGTTAATATTTGAAAAAAAAACCTACATCGCTAAAGATAAGGTTTTACAAATTTTCCCCCCGAAATCTAAACAATTTAAACAACAGATCCTAAATCTACTATAACTACTGTCAGACCCTATTTAAAACATACCACTGGAATGGTGTCACGTGGATTGTTCTACAAAGGGAATTATCTACACGAGTGCTCAAATGTAGACGTCACTTACAACGAAATTAAATCCTTTATCACGCTGATAGTGTTTAAACAACGTGAATTGTAAACTTTGCTGTATTTACATCTGTCTGTTAGATCTGTGGGTTGAGTAAAACAAAATCAGTTATTATTTTAAATAAAACTATTCTGACACAAATAAAAATTTCAATAATTTTTTATTGTAAAGTGAGTTTACAATATTAGGTTTTGTTATTGTTTTCTTCTTTTGGTATAATTTGTTTTTCATCATATTCAGGACGTAAAAGTCCACTCTCAGACCTCTAGATTGGCCTCTCTTATTATTAGATGTTAGTGGCAAGCCTAACGATACAAGGAGTATTTGGGATCATTACACAAAAGAGACGGCATACCGCCATTTATCGGAAATCATGATACGAAATGGAGTGATAGATTATCTTACGTCGCCACCATACAACAAATATATCTATTAATATAAAATCCTTGTTTAGTGAGAAACTAAAAAGAAAAATCTTTTTAGTGTCTCATTAAGTGAAATAATGTATTTACTATGAAAAAAAGTGTTAAAAATAATTAAACCGCCAGTTAATATATTTATATTAAATATACTTAATGCCGACTTGTGGTGCAGTAGTTGCCACAGATTAAATAATGTTCTTGGCATTGCTGCGGCGCTCAAGACTGAGGGTTTGAATTCCGCACAGAACAAGTACTTGCGCGGCCCACAAATAAATGTTTCGTGTCTGAATGATTATCCTCAAGCAATCTAAATAGAGTCCACGATATAGAAGAAAATCTTAGTGGTATTCTAAAAAATATTGGTGATATATTAACTATGCCAAGTCGTTTCTTGAGTTTCTTTGGTGCTCAAGACATTAATACTTATAGATATTAATACCTTGATAGGTAAAGGATTTGGGAGAGACGTGCGCAAAAGGCAATCTGATAATAAATGATTATCACGTGAACATCTTAACGCCTAAATGTAAAACGTAAACAAGTAAATAGACAGGTAAGTGAAAATTAAAATCTAGCCCCAAATTTTAGATGGTAGTAAGTATCCGTAAGTAATAAAGTAATCCATAGTAAGCTAATGTTTAGGTTGGGTTATGATTGGAAAGATAATCACCTTAGTAGCATTTGCTTTTAGTTACCTTTGTGCTTTGAAAGGCACATTGGACTACTTTTCTCTATATATTTGCACAGTAGTTCTTAAATGAAACATTTCATAGGACCCTGAATCAGAACACATTTTTCCCCATGTTGCAATAATTTCCTACACGTAAATATTCAAAATAGATAACATAAAGTATAATAAATAAATTCTAAGTTTTCGTTTATGCTTTATTTGATTTAAAAGCTTTTAGAAAAATTTACTTCGCAAATATTCGCGTTATAAAATAAAATGATGTGTCTTACCTAGTATGAAGAGCACCTCCCGCCCTCCCTCAATTGCGTGCACTATCCCCGTCACCACTAATCCCAGCACCGCTACTCCCAACAATTTTATTGATTTTTAAATACAATGTAACGAGAGTACATAATTAACTATGTGCCCATATTTTTACATTTTTATCATGTTATATGCCGTGTAGTGGCGGTCAAGAATATCCACTACCCCATATCCTCCCGTGGGTGTCGTAAAAGGCGACAAAGGGAAACAGCCAGGAGATGGGCAGCAGCATCTTCCTGATAATAGCCAAATGACAATAAAAAAACTGCGGTTGCCAACCCGCTCGCCAAGCGTGGCAACTATGGCAAATACCCCCTAATGATCGACCAGACGACAACTGTTCAGTGATGTCTCCGTGATCGCGAGGGTGAAAACTGGTAGCGATCACCGAATGGTTAGAGGCACACTGAACCTAAACGTTAAGTTGGAGAGGTCTCGTCTAATGAAGTCAACGCTCCGTCCCCCTCGTGCTCTGTTTCAAAGTCCCGAAACCTTTCAGCTCGAGTTACAAAACCGTTTTCAGTGCCTAGAAGACTGCAATGAAGTGGACGATATGAATGACAAGCTCGTGGAAACTGTCCATGCGGTTGGAGCTAAGTTCTGCAAGACCCGCCGCAGAAGAACACAAAAACTCTCCGATCACACTCTTAATCTCATGGCTGTTAGACGGGAGATGAAGCTGCATTCTTCAACAGACTTGACAGCATACAGTCATCTGAACAGACAGATCTCCAAATGCATGCGGCGGGACTTACGCAACTTCAATACAGCTCGTATTGAAGAAGCGATCGAGCGGAACCAAGGCTCCAAAGTCTTTGCCAGAGATCTGTCTGCCAGGAGCCAACTGTCAAAGCTGAAGACAGAATGTGGCAGCATCGTTTCCGGGACACCTGAGATTTTGAGTGAGATTGAGAGGTTCTATGGGCAGCTGTACACATCATCGTTGGAGCCACACGCAAGTGTGAGTAACGATCCAAGAGCGAGTCTCATCCGACACTATTCCGAAGATATCCCGGATGTCAGTCTGAGCGAGATTAGGATGGCTCTCCAGCACCTTAAAAACGGTAAGGCCCCAGGCGAGGATGGAATTACAGCGGAGCTTCTGAAAGCGGGTGGAAGACCGGTACTTGAAGTCCTTCAGAAGCTCTTTAATTCCGTCCTCCATGGTGGCATTACACCGGAGGCGTGGAGCAGAAGTGCGGTGGTCTTGTTCTTCAAGAAAGGTGACAACGCTCTCTTGAAGAACTACAGACCGACTTCCCTTCTGAGCCGCGTCTACGTGCTGTTTTCGAGAGTCATTACGAATCGTCTCGCGCGCAGACTTGACGACTTCCAGCCTCCCGAACAAGCCGGTTTCCGAAAGGGCTTTAGCACCATAGACCACATACATACCCTTCGGCAAGTTGTACAGAAGTCCGAAGAGTACAATTTGCCACTATGTCTGGCGTATGTGGACTATGAGAAAGCCTTTGATTCCGTCGAAATTTGGGCGGTGCTGCAGTCCCTTCAGCGGTGCCAAGTTGACTGTCGGTATATCGAAGTGTTGAAGTGCTTGTACAGTAGGGCTACGATGGCTATCCGAGTACAGAACCAGAGTACGAAACCTATCCAATTGCAGAGAGGTGTAAGACAGGGTGACGTCATATCCCCGAAACTCTTCACCGCTGCATTGGAAGACGTTTTCAAGCTTCTGGACTGGAAAGGATACGGTATCAACATCAATGGCGAGTACATCACTCACCTTCGATTTGCCGACGATATAGTCCTTATGGCAGAATCGCTGGAGGACCTAAACACTATGCTCAATAACCTCAATAGTGTTTCCCAACGGATAGGTCTTAAGATGAACATGGACAAAACTAAGATCATGTTTAATGTCCATGTCACACCTATGCCGATAGTTGTTGGGAACACTAAGCTCGAAGTTGTTGACGAGTATGTTTACCTGGGACAAATAGTCCGACTGGGTAAGTCCAACTTCGACCGAGAGGTCAATCGACGGATTCAACTCGGCTGGGCAGCGTTCGGGAAGCTACGACACATCTTCTCGTCAGACATACCTCAAAACCTTAAAACGAAATTGTACAACCAGTGCGTGTTGCCAGTGATGACTTACGGAACTGAGACGTGGTCCTTCACTGCTGGCCGTATGAGGAAGCTCAAGGTCGCTCAGCGAGCTATGGAGAGGGCTATGCTCGGAGTTTCTCTGCGTGATAAACTTAGGAATGAGGATATCCGCAGTAGAACCAGAGTGACCGACATAGCCCAACGGATTAGTAAGCTGAAGTGGCAGTGGGCCGGCCATATAGCTCGAAGAACCGACAACCGATGGGGAAGAAAGGTTCTCGAGTGGCAGCCTCGTACCGGTAGGCGAAGTGTAGGGCGTCCCCCCACGAGATGGAGTGACGACCTGGTAAGACATGCAGGAAGTCGATGGATGCAGGTGGCTCAGGACCGTGTTTTGTGGCATTCTTTGGGGGAGGCCTATGTTCAGCAGTGGACTTGTGAAGGGCTGTAATGATGATAATGATGATGATCATGTTATTATCCAATATATGTTTTTTTAAACTGAGATGACAAACTAACTGTTCATAGAAACCTGTAGTCAACTTTAAACAAAGAAGGCTTACAGATGCGTTGTCAACTCTGAGATCTATGCCTCACTGCATGTAATTATGCAGGCTCGCTATATCCTGCAGACTGTACCATAGACTGCTATTTGGCGGCAGAAATAGGTAATTGGGTGGTACATATTCAGGCTTATTCCCAGAAAGAACAGTCTATTATCCTACCCTACCCAACCCTACCCTAGAATCACAGGTACTTGTTTTTTTCTTAATTTTCTATTATTTAGCCATGACTTAACGTGATAGAGCCATGTTGCAGCTGTATTAGTACCGGCTTGAGAAGGACCACGCTCTCATAGAATACCAGCGTAAAATAGAAGCTTAACGCTGCTGTGTTTCGTATGGTGAGTATAGAGAACCGGAAACCCTTTTTACTGGAAATGAGGCATTCCATCTTAGTCCTCACGGGTGACAACGCATCTGCATTTTGATTCGTAATCGAGGATAGATGTAGATGTCTATGGGCCGCAGCAACCACATACCATCAGGTGGACTGTGTGCTCGTTTGTCACCCTTATGCTATAAAAAAATAACAGCTCTTTTTTGTCAGAGTAAAATTTGCAATATTCAAGTTAGCTGTATATAAATACCTCTTAATAAATTTATATCTTAGGGCAATTCATATAAACTTGTACATAATACTTTCGTGTTATAAACTTAATAATGTCTTTTATTTATTTCGTTTTGTGAGCGTATAAAATTTTAACTATAAATCTAGCCACCCACTGAGCCATCGTAACCAGTTCACTTCATTGAACTCGGGAACTGTAAACTTTGTTGCCATTGTTAAGAAATTTTCTCGATTATCACTTCTGTGCTGTAAATATATTTATTTAAAAAAAATATATATCATTAGGTACTGTATAATTTTAAAAATTTCTAAATTAAAGAAATCATTTTAAATAGATGTTAATCCTCAATGAAAAAGGTTTGCCCTTTGATGATGGCATTAGAGAAACCACCAACACATTTTTCCCATAGGTGTCATAAATAGCGACTATGGTATATTCTAAAAAAACCTTATGTTTCGGAAGCCATAAGATGATGGATAATGAGATGGCGATATAGCTATTTCGTTACGTGCTTTGAGTATGTGCTCTAAGATTACGTAAGATGTAATGATACACACACTGGCAATGGTCACCAGCGTCAAAGATGCGAAAGCTCTGGTGCTGCGAACATCAGTCCATCTGCCGAGCTGCCCTACTACAAGAGTGGCCCATGTCCAGTATTTATATTTCCAGGCCGATAAAGATAAATAATGTTCTTTAAATGCATATGAATATTGGAATAATATTGAACATCAACCAAATAACATCAATTAAATAACTTTTAACCAATATCGATACAAAAAAGCGATATCACTTGAAGAAAAATATTTTTTTCTTCCATGTTAATTTATCCAACCTATATATAATCTTGATATAAAAAAAAATTACGTGTCACGTTGTTTGTCTGCGATGGACTCCTAAACTACTGAACTGATTTCAATTAAATTTTGCACACTGTGAGAATTTTGGTCCAACTTAAGAGATAGGATAGTTTTTATCCCGATAAGTGACCTTCAATATTTTCCTTTTATACCTTATATATTTTCGATTAAGAATCAAAATGCAGATGCGTTATCACCCCTGAGGACTGAGATGCGGAATGCCTCGTTTCCAGTAAAAAGGGTCTCCGGTTCTCTACATCCGCCATACGAAACACAGCAGCATTAAGCTGCTATTTTACGCTGGTATTCTGTGAGAGCGTGGTACTTCCCCGGTCGAGCTGATCCGTTCGTGTTGCAACCACAATATAGAAATGAAATGAAATGAAATATTTTATTTGCGTTTGGTTAAGGTACATTGAAGATGGTCATAGTAATTAAACATCCGCTTAATCAGCCATTATTAATAGCATGCCAACATTTAGAATTAAAAAATATCAGGATAGTAGTATTTAACAGTAGTGTCTATAATAAAATGTCAACAAGTAGTCAATAAATAGGAAATAATTAATAAAGATTTATAATTGGTACATTAAGTTTGTTTGTCAAGTTGCTATTACCTATCGTAGTTCAAGTATTCCTGTACAGTGTAAAAAGCATTTTTTCACTGAGATAGTTGTATAATTTTCTTTTAATTTGAATGAAAGTTAGTTCTCGAATTACTTGTGGTATCTTATTATATTCTGTCTACACATCCAACAGCAATTTTTATGTAATCTCGCACTCTTGGGAATTGTAGCGGAAACCAACCTATTCCTATTTCTGGTGCTTCGTTTGTAGACGTCTTTAGCTTGTGTGAAATAATTCAGCGGCAGCATGGCTCTTCCACGCAATTGCTTTAAATAATTTCCTATTTTTATAGAATAAGGGTAACAAACTAGTACATACTCCAACTGATAATAAGTAGTTGCTATGACCTATAGAGATTTATAGTCGATTAAGACACAAAATGCAGCTGCGTTGTCACCCTGAGGACTTGGATAGAATGCCTCGTTAGCAGTAAAAAGGGTCTCCGTTTTTCTACACTAATCATGTGAAACTCAGCAGTATTCATTTACTTTTGTGGCGTGGTTTGAACCAAAACTCTGGTGCCGCAGCTAGTATAGCTAGTATAGCTGCAGCTTGACTCTATCACGTAAAATCATTTTGATAATGAATGGTAACCTTATTAAATCTTAATCATGTCTATGTCAATTTAAAACATATATATGTGTGTGTACATACAATATTAAAATATTATAAATAAAATAAATCATAATAATATCTACATTGTAATCTAACCAATATTTCAAGAAGAGTAGGCTTAGTAAAGTTGAAGTTATACGAAGTTCTTAATACACCACTTATTCAAGTTTTCTAGAACAAGTTTCTCGACTTTTTAACAAGCAGCCACAGAACGCCTTATTATATTATGATTATCTAGAAATATAGATACGGTCGAAATACAAATGCACTATTTTTTTTTACCTCTATCAAATATAAGAGAACTTTAATAACAGTCTTCGGGCAACAAGCCCGTGTTTTTTAAATATTTTAATGAGTATTTATATATATATATATATATATATATATAAATTCAGGTTGTATGTCCGCGATGGACTCCTAAACTACTGAACTGATTTCAATAAAATTTTGCACACTGCGTTCAGTTTGGTCCAACTTGAGAAATGGGATAGTTTTTATGCCAATAAATGACCCTCAATATTTTTATTACGAATTTAAGGATTTTTTTATACTCGTACGACAAAATGTCGTAGGAGAGGGCAGAACGACGTCTGCCTGGCGAGCTAGTATATATATATATATATATATATATATATATATATATATATATATTTTATTTTTTATTTGATGTCGTTATTAGGAATACGCTGCTACCAGTCTCCTGATTTATTTCCCTCTGTCGCCTCCTACGACACCCACGGGATGTAATGGGGTAGTAGATATTCTTACACCGCCACTACACGGTAAGTATACACACACAAACATTCTTTTAAAAATTTATATTACAAATATATTGGATCGTTTATAACGCCTCCAAAATAGGAAGTTAATAAAAATCCTAAATAAATAATGGTCGATATAAATACGTGTCCATACAATGAAGTATCCGTTATCAAGCGTGACAGTGCAATATTGGAGGCTTACAGCTAATTGGATTCGCTGGCCCAATAAAGCAAAACTGAATTGCAACTTTATTTGATATCATTTTATTCAAAATTAGGGTTCATATAAAATAAGAGTTCTTGTTTTGAACAATTTTTTAAAATTAAGACCAAATGTACAACAAGAATAGCAAATCAATTGAATTGAATTGTATTGAATTAAGGTTAAGTTAAATAGTGTTTTATTTTCTTAGTGGTAGAGCCATGCTGCAGCTATATTACGGTTGTAGCACGAATGGGTCGGCTCCATCGGGGAAGGACCACGCTCTCACAGAAAACCAGCGTAAAATAGCAGCTTAACGCTGCTGTGTTTCGTATGGTGAGTGTAGAGAACCGGAGACCCTTTTTACTGGCAAAGAGGCATTCCATCTTAGTCCTCACGGGTGACAACGCATCTGCATCTTGAGTCTTTATTGAGGATAGATGTAGATGTCTATGGGTCACAGTAACCACTTACCACTCGTTTGTCACCCGATCCTATAAAAAAAAACTCATCTAGTAAGTTAGTCCACTAGGTGGTTGGGCTCCTATTCTGTCTGGGAGTCCCTTTGTGCAGAAACCACCCACTTAATTTTTACTGGCGCTAAGCAGTACTGCGTGTCCTGTTGTGTTCGGTCTGAAGAATATAGAAAGCTAATATAATAATGGGTTGAACCACCCACTTAATTTTTACTGGCGCTAAGCAGTACTGCGTGTCCTGTTGTGTTCGGTCTGAAGAATATAGAAAGCTAATATAATAATGGGTTGAGAGGCATTCCATCTTAGTCCTTAATGGTGACAACGTATCTGCAGCCTAGTTTGTTTAAAGTTGGTTACAGGTGTCCATTGTTTGTAATAACCACTTACCATCAGACGTAAGGTCGCCTATCTCTTCAATTTCTTCACCTCAATGTTTTTAATCTTAGACAAGAGGACAATACATATACTTGTTTTTCTTTATCGTTCTATTAGTTCATAATCATCATTACAGAACTTTACAAGTTCACTGCTGTACAAAGACTTCCGAGAATAACGCCAAAACACAACCCTCACTTTTTACATATATTTCATGTGATCATAGATGGCGCCACTGATTCACCGTCATATATTTAATGAGGGCATCCACGACTTTTTCTGCCACCAGGGCGGCGCCCCTAGAAAGTGAGGTATAATATATCACAGATTTCATAGCGGGGAAGTTAATTTGTTCGAAAAATGTAAAAGTTACTGTATCTTTTTGTACTATTAGCTATATTTTATATTAATAACATTAAAAATGAAACTATTGGTAAATCCAATTGCGCATGCCCTAAGCGCATTAAAAGAATTACGTAGTAGTTTAATTACACATAAGTTTTCACAAATAACCTTATTATTATACTTCCAATTTTCCAATAATTTTATGTCAAACTTCTGTTTAAAAAAGTTTGGATAATCCAAAAGTACACGACTCATAATGCTCATATGATCATCATATCATCATTCAGGTCACTCCATATAGTCCAAGACGTATTTAAGTATAAATATACTTAAATATATACATCCTACTTACTTTTAGTACATAGCGCTATTATTTATTCTGTGCTTTTAAAATATTGTAATAAAAATCTCTGATTATTATAATAATCAAGTATGTATAAAATTTGGTCTTTCGAATATTTTGTATTTGTACAGCGATCTTTTTGAGCCGCTGCAAACAACCGATACAGTACTCACTCGCAACGGCGGTTGACGCCGAAGTGTGTGAGCGAGGCAGTCTATTTAGTAAAATAAATTATTACAAGGCTACTAAAACACCGAAAATTTCCGGATTACTACGCCCAAAAAAATTAATTATAACTAAACAAAACAAAATTTACATTCCATGGCTTCCTACATGATAGATGAAGAAATTAAAAAAATAGATTGAGTTACATAAACAATAACTGTTTTCAAAAGTTATCGTGTTTACCACTCCATGCAGACTTGATAAATCTACACCTTAAGCCACTAAAACCACTTTTTATGTAAAAATATCAGTTATTCGATTTCAAAACTTATTAATAAGTTCAACAATAATTTATTTTTCCGACAATGTGGTTTACATCATTTATATATTCAATATTATTGTTAGATACGATTTTATGCAACAAAACGTTGGAATATTGATTTTAGGCACTAGTAGAACATACCTACGCGCTTTGCGCTTAAGGCATGCAATAAACCAAACCACAGATATTCATAAAAGAAGAAAAATTAAAAAAATGTGCAAAAAATTAAAGAGCAAACCAGTGACGTATTGTTTTGTATATTAATATAATACTCTAGAAACTGATAAACTTTTATTAAAAACCAACTTCTCAATTAAATTACATTGTGTAACAAAAAACTTTACCTCAGTGTCAACTAGCGACATCTGGTGAGGAAAAAATCATTAGCCCTCATTGGCAACGCGCCCTTCAAGCTTCCTACTTTTCTCTCATTTTCATTTAAAAATAGTACATCAGACACCTGTTAGGACAAGTAAGTACCTTTATCATTGTGTACATTTGTAGACATTGTAATTTTCCGGTGTAATTCCGGTTTTATCGTAAAACAACAGCCAAGTCTATAAAACAATCAAAGCTATTCGAGAACATTGATATGCCGTTGACGTAGATATTGTTAAAATTATAAAAATCATGTGTCCCGCATGGGTGTATCTCTATGCGTTGCGTACTCTATCTTAATTACTAAGCCTAATAATAATAATACTTTCTCTCAGACCGAATTCCGGTCACAGCTGCAAGATTCAACGGAGAACCACCTGCTTAGAACAGGATTATAGTGCACAAACACAGATTCACTCTTTATTCCTTCCCGTGGCCTGATAGGACAGAAATCCGATACGACTGGAGAGAGTGCAGGCGCAGAGAGAACGGCTTTACGTCCTTTCCGTAACACGAGGGTGAAACCCCTTCAACTGCATGATTTCAGGCTGTTACCAAAAATTCCTTGGTGGAAAATTAGCCAACTATAACTGAATAAAACTACTTTTACGGATTTTATCGCGTTTAATAATTTTTTTTTATTCCCGACGTTTCGGTTGCTTTCCAGCAACCGTGGTCACCATCTCATCAACAATTTACCGTCAGACAAAGTAACTGCATTTTTAGAACATCTTAATTCCATAAACTCTAAAATTCAATTTACTATGGAGTTAGAGGCAAATAATTCTTTAGCTTTCCTACATGTGTTAGTCATTTGAAATCCTAATAACACCGTAGGTCACACTGTGTATAGAAAAAAGACCCATACAAACCGATATTTAAACGGTGAATCACACCCTTCACAGTTAGCTACCGTGGGCAAATCTTTGTTGCAGAGAGCACGAGGGATCTGTGACAGCAAACACCTGGCCGCCGAGCTTCAGCACGTCAAGCAGGTTCTGCACGACAACAAGCTTCGGGTTCCACGCCTACGTCACAGTGACCGAGTGAAGCCGGCCACAGTCGAGCGTGTGCCTGCTGTACTACCATATGTCAGAGGTGTCACAGACAAGATTGGCTACATCTTGAAGCGAGCTTCTATTAGAATATTCTTCAAGACGCCGAAGAAGATTAGTCAGTTCTTACCATCCGTCAAGTGCAATAATCCTCTACAAGATGCAGGAGTATACAAGCTTGATTGTAAGTGTGGTCTCTCATATATAGGGCAAACAAAACGATCAATAAAAACCCGCGTAAAAGAACACATAGCTGACGTGAAGCACCAACGTTCCGGGAAGTCTGCAGTTTGTGATCATATCCTAGACGGCCCCCGCCATTATATTCGATTTGATAAACCACAAGTTCTCGCGAAAGAACATCGATTCCTGGTAAGGATGATATGTGGGGCTATTGAAATTAAAAAACATCCTAATTTCAATAGAAAGGGAGGCTGGATACTACCACTAGCTTGGGATCCTGTAATTCATAAAATTAAAACTAAACCCAAGCATACCACTGCAAGACTTCAAGACACAGTTAGTTCATTCTGCGTAGATCGGACCAAAATTAATAATTAAAAAACTGAAGGTACTCCGGGTTAACTTTGACATTGGGACGTCAATCACCTCAGTCCCCGTGACCACGGTTGCTGGAAAGTAACCGAAACGTCGGGAATATAAAATAACTTAATTAAAAGTGATAAAATCCGTAAAAGTAGTTTTATTCAATGTGTAGTGTTCGCGTAAATATAAGAAAACAACTATAACTGAATTTTGGACCTGGGATTTGAACCCGGGATCTAATGATCAGCAAACGTGCTTACAACCACTAGACCAACAAGGTAGTCAGCCAGTAAGTATGATAATTAGAAAGCATTTATAGAATGTTAATGTAATGATTAAAAGTCAAGAAAAATATTGAAAAGAGCTCGTCTTTCTGATGTATTAGTAACCGTTTAGAGTGAAGATGCCTTTTAAATTTTATCAGTTCAAATTTGGTTACGTTAACTAATGTTTGATTATGATTTCTTATATTTACGCGAACACTACACATTGAATGAAACTACTTTTACTGATTCTATCGCTTTTAATTAACTTATTTTTTTTTTATTAATTCCCGACATTTCGGGTGCTTTACAGCACCCAGGGTCATGGGTGATTGACTTCCGATATCAGAATTCACCCGGAGTACCTTCAGCTTTTCTGCCGACTTCCAAAAAGGAGCCGGTACTCAATTCGACTGTGTGTTTTTTTTTTTTCGTTTTTTTTTTATGTGTGTTACCTCAGAACTTTTTTCTGGGTGAACCGATTTCGATGATTCTTTTTTATTTGAAAGCTGGTACTTCTCGCGTGGTCCCATATGAATTTGATCAAGGTCAGACCAATAGTTTTTAAGTTATTCTTAAATAACTTATATTGAAGTCGGCTGTACAAAATTTTTAATTTTTAATTATTTAAATATTAATTTTGTTCCATTCTACGCAGAATGAACTTACTGTGTTTGAAGTCTTGTAGTGGTATGCTTGCGTTTAGTTTTAATTTTATTAATTAAAACATTTATTAGAGCCTAAGCAATAAATTAACGGCTATGATATTAAAAGTGGCAGCATTTGGATTTGATACAGGGTTTTAGTCTCTTTGGCCACGAATTTATAGATTTAAATACTTTCTTTAAGGGAAATTCATATAAATAATAAAACACTCAATGTAAGCTAGGTCCTGGAGTACTGATCACAATTTGTAGTCCATCATTATGAGATCTTGACTCGACGAGGTCTAGTCTGCAGCTCTTATTAATTCCGGAATATTGTTTTCGAGACAGGTTTGAATTTTTTATAGCACATGAGTAGTGTTGCTTGAAATTTTATGGTACATTTAAAAAAGTGTGTCAAAAGGCTTAACTAAAACCAAGACAGTATCTTGATAAACATTGGCCGAAGTCTTTACAGCTTTATGACATAAATTAAGCTTATGGTTACTTAGTAGGACAATCCCCCTCCACAAAACTATGATTGCTGTAGGATGAAGGCCACTTTGAACTTTTCCAACAAGTTGCGAGGCTTCTTAATAATTCCTGCGTATAGAGACAGCAAGCGTTTTGATCGATCCACTCTTTCTTGGGACTGATGGTCTTATTTAATAATTCACGACAACTAGCCTAGCGGGAATCTTCATTTACACTATAAAACTTTTTTGTTTTCTAAAAGGTTTTCATCTATTTTAATATTTAATTCTGGCTTTGAAAACGTTTATAGCCCGTTTATTTAGCTATATTAAGACTGCTCGCTACGGTTTAATAGCTGTTGATAGAAGATTGATGTACCTGTCGATAGTTATTAATGTTCGGTTAAATAATTGTCATTTATTTATTATTATCGAATTATCTTATAAATCTAATATATGAGAGTAATTATTTAAGTAATTAGTCAGCAGTTAATTGTTCTATAAGCTAGTGAAGCAAGAACCGCAAGTAGATAACATGATACAAACTTAATTTAAATCTTTAGTATCTACTAACAGTCTTGTTTTGTGGGTAGGTAGTAAAATAAAATATATCAACTACCTAGCTACTAGACTAACTAGTCATTAAATTACCTACACTTCTTATTGTCTATAATAATCTAACACGCTATTTAAAAATATTGGAACTCGAACGATTGAACCGGGGAAACTACCGTATTCCTCGAGTTGTTAAAATGGACCCGCATAATGGTTAATGTTTGTTCTGAGCTCTTAACATCGAACACCACTGTAGTTCGAAATTAAAATTATTAACCGAGCATTTTATTGCTTTCATACTGGGAACTTTGGTACGGACAAAATTTGGTGCGGCTTCATCGCTGTTACATTCTGTGCTTCACCATGAGGCTTGGGTATCGTCACACACCAAATAATTTTCTTCTTTCTTTATTTTTTAAAACGTTACCAATTAATTCGTTACCAAGTCATTAGGAATTTCTCCTGTATTGTGGATACAGTTTGTATACATAAATTTCACAAAGACAAATATCCAGAATTATTTGTAGGCCACATAAATACTTGTTCCGTGCGGGATTCGAACTCACAGCCCTCATTGCTAAGCCACTGCGCCACATAGCCACCTAATTAATTAATAATAGCATTATATACATAATTGGCTGATATTGACTCATAAACTAAAATCATTTCTGTTAATTGCATATAAATTTTTGCTAGCCATACAATTTATAACCACATACTTTTATTTTTTGGTACCTTGTATTTTCAAGATTTAATTTTAATTACCAATGATTGACATAAAACGTGAATTTAGGGAATTAGTAGAAAAGCGCAGTTCAATTAAAGGTGTAAACTCAATTTAAGGATTATTTAAATACTTAAATCAAATTGAATCTTCTTATTTGACTACTTTCATAATTTACAAATAAAAGATGTTTCATTAAAATTTTGTATATTTCGAATATTATATAAAGTTTTGTACTTAGTTTAATTGAAATGTTATTTTCTTTATTATCTTTTAAGCATTGCTCCTAAGTAAATCGATCCGGCCGCCAGATAAGTGAGCCGAAAGTTCTCAATATAATTCATCAAACACTTCTCCTCATACATTTCATAATCATCATCATTACAACAAGTGCACCACTGAACCCATAGATTGCCTCAATGTACGGCTCTAAGCCGCCTGCATCCAACGATTACTTGAATATTACATCAGGTCTTCACTCCGTTTAGTAAGTTATCGCCCAACACTGCTCTTGCTACTTGCTACTACGAGGCTGCCGCTCAAGAACTTTTTCACAATCCGTTGTAGGTACTTCGAGCTATATGAACAGTTCGTTCACCTGACTCTATTTGGTCATATGACGGAATTAAACTGCTCTTAACTAGGATATTTTATCTCATATCATGTTACTTTTGGGAGATAAGTGAAAGTGCCAATTTACGGAATAATTAACGAGGATTATTTGAATATAGTTCAAACTTATTAAATACTCTTGAATGGAGGAAAGTTTACTGCAGCGTTTTAAATTTAAATTGGGCGCCGACAACAAAAATGCTATTGTTTTCTTCGAATCTAGAACATAATTTGAAAATTAGATACTACAAGATACATAAAAGGTAAAGAAGGATAAGGACACTAAATAATTCAGTTAATTCTATGGAGTATTGCAAAAAAAAAGTTTTATTGTTTCATCAGTTTCATGTTTAAATTATATATTTTATTTTAGGGCATGACTTTCAAAAGAACACAATTATATTTGTAATGTATAAATGTATAAACACAGCTCTCTAATAATTGTAACCCTCGCAAGACTTTAAATTTAACCTACCTATGTTTGACAAATAAACTATTCTGATTCTGATTGTTTTGCAGATTCCGTTCAGAACATGTATAAACTGACGATGTTTTTTAATAATATATTTGTTATTAATTTTTATTTATTAATGGTATAGATAGTTATTGCAAAGTAAGCGTACGGTTTTCATGCACCAAGGCTCGGCTTGTGCCAATCAAAGCAATAACAATACCGCTGCTGGAATTACGTGGCGCTTTGTTGGGAGCTAGGTTTTGTGACAAAGTTATCGAGGCCTTGCCTTGTAAGTTTACATGTAAGACTATTAATTTGAACTGGTTCATCTATTGCTTTGGTTTGGTTGAAAACATAGTCACGAAACC
Organism: Parnassius mnemosyne; assembly: GCA_963668995.1. Taxonomy (NCBI): domain Eukaryota; kingdom Metazoa; phylum Arthropoda; class Insecta; order Lepidoptera; family Papilionidae; genus Parnassius; species Parnassius mnemosyne. Next base: position 25,067,038 of record CAVLGL010000057.1, read on the forward strand.
TAATGAGCTCCGTTCACGTAAATTAAATATCCTAACTTGTTGGTGATTTTACTTGGATGTGTGTACCTTCCGATCAGAATCCCACTGATTTATTGTTAAGAGGTGAGCAACCGCTACAGCTTTAGGAGTCTGTAGCGTAGTGACGATGTTTCTTTTTTATGGAAGAGGAGGCAAACGTACATTCGGCTCACCTGATGGCAAATGATCACCTTCGCTCATGAATATCTGCAACATCAGTGGAATAGCATGCGCTTTGCGGCCTATGAGAAAGGAGTACGCTCTTTTCTTGAACGTTTATAAATTGTATCTGTCTGAAAAAACTTCTGGCGATAGTAAACTTGTGGAGTGTTGTCGTGCAAGGTAGAAAATTCCACGTAACGACACGAAAACCACACGGTAGTGGACCACAAACTATCGAGGTGATAAGGATGGAATTTCGAGTTCTATCGCAATGTACGATGGTGGAATTCATCAGCTGGAATTAATCCGACCAATTCCTCCGTGGTATGTAAAATAGAAGATTTTTTATAGAATGAGGGTGACAAACGACCACACAGCCCACCTGATGTTAAGTGGATGCTGTGGCATATAGACATCTACATCTATCCTCGATTAAAAATCAAAATTCAGATGCGTTGTCACCCCTAATAACTAAGATGTAACGTCTCATATTCATTGAAAATGGTATCCGGTTCTGTACACTCACTATATAAAACACAGCAGCTATTAATATACGCTGGTATTATGTGAGAGCGTAGTCCTTCCCCTTTCGAGCGGACCAATTTGTACAACAATATTAATATAGCTGCAACATGACCCTACCATGTATAAAACATAGCTCTACTAAATGCACAAATATGCAACGTCTCTTCGCAAAATGTTGTCATTTATTCTCATATTAAAAGTAAGAAGTGAGTGGCTCAGTCAGGAGGCCAGTTTGCATGAAAAACTTGCTGGAGTTAAAAGTTTTTTACTACAGCTGAAGTTTACAGTTATCATAGATATTAAAAAGTTTGAAAAGTTTTCTGACTTCCACAAACAAAAAGTTTTTTTTAAACTTACTCATAATCTATACATATAATAAATCTGTAGAAAAGTCGTGTCTGTAATTCTAATATATTCTTGAAAAAACAAGTCCAGGGGACTAAATAAAGCGTTTTGAAGCCAAATTAGTGGTTTTTAGAATTTTTGTCTGTCTGTCTGTCTTTCTGTCTGTCTGTCTGTCTGTCTGTCTGTCTGTGTATTCCGGATTCACGCAAAAACTACTGAACCGATTTACATGAAATTTTGTATGTAGGTAGTGAGTAACCCGGGGCAACTTATAGGCTACTTTTTATCCGATTACGGAACTTCAAAAAAGGAAGGTTATGTATTTTATTTCCTTTAGATGTTAATTTTCTATTATATCTTAGTTATAGTTATAGGCGGGATGACGGGTGTTTTTCAAATAAATACCATATTTGTAAATAAAGTTTAAAATATAGTTATAATCTTGTTAAATTAATTTGAAACTAAACCGATTTGGTATTCAAAACAGCGCCATCTATCATCAAATGGAAAAAGTAGTATATTTTGCCTTCAGTTACTAATAAATGAAATTATATAAATAACTTACATTTATATCATTAAATTATTAGATTTTTAAAATTATTAAAAAACTCTAACGTTTAGTTTTTGGTATTTTTGTTATTTTATTTTGAAAGTGTAATAATTTCAATAGATAATAGTGACGTCTATCATAAATATAAAAATTGATAAGATATTTATTTGAATTACTAATATATATGTAAAGTGATTAAAACTGGTCTGTCTGCATTTTTATAGAAGGGTGACAAACGAGCACACAGTCCACCTGATGGTAAGTGGTTGCTGCGGCCCATAGACTTCTACATCTATCCTCTATTACAAATCAAAATGTAGATGCGTTGTCACCCGTGAGGACTAAGATGAAATGCCTCATTTTCAGTAAAAAGGGCCTCCGGGCACCTGCACTCACCAAGCGAAACGCAGAGGTAAACCTCTACTTCACGCTGTTTTTCTGTGAGGTCGTGGTACCACCCCGGTTCGAGCCTGCCCATCCGTGCGACAGCAAAAGCTGCCGCGTGGCACCGGTTCCGGTGACCACTGTTGAAATTTGCAATTGTTGCAAAATTTTCATTATCGTTATAGTTTTATTCAAGAGATTTTTATGGATGTCGTGGCCATATCGTAGAATTGATCATATATCATAAAGTAGTCTATCGTTTCGTGAAATGGTGTGGTCATTTCGTGATATTTATCACTATTTGTTGACCATGTCATGATATAGCTTGACCAAATCAATGAATAGAAATCGTTTGAAGATAGTTATAACTAAACACAACGTTGCTATTTTATAATATGGTCATATGACGATAACATTAAATCGTTTTTCACCACTAGGGGCGCTGATAGCGTATTTTTTAACAGAAACAGAACTTTTAAGAGAATTGACTTTACTTTATCCCTTATTGATATAATAAATAAAAATGTTCACTTCTATTGCTTATATTACTATATGGTATGGTTTTGGCTTTCATTATTTCATCTAATATTAGCGCCACCTACTTACTTCTAAATAAACTAAAATAGCAAGTCATTGATAAAATGAAATAATACAATGCTACTGAATATACGATGTAAATAATTGAATCATTAACATTACATTCATCCCGCGTTGGAAACAGCGCAGCGAACACTTTTTTGCCTAAAAACTCTGTGGCCTGTGCCTATTATTAGTAATATATAAGCTGCTACTTTTTTACTTTTCACGGGGCAATATATGCTGTTTTTATTTTATTCGTGTTTTCGAGTATGTTGCTTTTAGTTTTCACTCTACAGTAAATATTAAGGCTTGCAAAGATGAGGGTAAAAGTTAAAATGGGGATTGGCAACCGCAGCTATTATTATTTTGATCTGTTGTCAAGAAGATGATGCAGCCCATCCCATCTCCAGTTTGTTTTCCTATGTCGCCTCTTACGACGGGACGATATGAGGTGGTGGATTTTCTTTCACCGCCACAACAGGGCGAACATTTTTCTACTCCCGTTCATGAGGGTAGTGATCCTCACGTTCACTGTGAATAATATTTATAAGGAATAAAACTAATTTTAAGGATATTATCGCGTTTAATTTTAACTTTTTAAATTCCCGATATTTTGGACACTTTACAGCACCAATGAACACGGGTGGGGCGGGAGAACTGAGGTGTTTGACGACCTGATGTCATAGTTAAAATAGAATAGAATAAATGCAGTAGTAGTTTGAATTTAATTTTATTAATTATGGGGTCCTTAGCAGATGGTAGCACTCAGCCATCTTCCATATTAAAATTAGGATATTTTTAATTTCAATAGCCTCGCGAATCATCATTGGTAGGATTCGGTGTTCTATTACAAGGATTTGTTGTTTATCAGGTCCGATATAATGGTTGGGACGATACTAAACATGTTGACATACTTTAGACTTCCTGGAGCTTCGGTGCTTCACATCAACGATATGTTATTTTACTCGGAACTCTCATCCAAGATGCGTAAAAAAACGCGTAACATTATTTTAATTCATGTGTAGAATTGATTATTATAGAACTGTATTTATGAAATTTTCAAGTCTACTCGAAGTAAAAAAAAATATCTACATCTTTTTTATGGTGCCAATCAATATTAAATAGGACCAATGATATGAATAAGATGTCTCAAATAAACATTATAATACTTTGTTAAAACTAAATTAACTTTAACTATAAATAAATGTAAAGAGTAAAATGTAAATAATAATAATACATTTTGACTTCAGGACTATTTACCTTTCTTATGGATACATCGGAATCGGAAGACACGCCCGATATAAAAAAAATAGTAGGAGTTTCTAGACATATATATTTACGTATTTCTGTAGCATTTTACCAATCATCTACGTGTAATAGTATTTTAGAATGAAAAAAATCTTTGACAGCCATAGAGACATAGCCACCGAAGTGACTCTAAAAGTGATCGAATTTTTCTAAATTTGGCACGGAACAGCATTTAATGATGTTCCTAAATTCAAGCGCACGCGAGCGAAGCCGCGGGTAAAAAGCTAGTTATAAATAATACTGTTAAGTAAAACAGTTGTTTAGACGCTGAAGAATCAATTTTTTTATAGAAAAAGGGTGATAAACGAGCACGCAGTCCATCGCATAAAGCTGTAGCTCATAGATGTCTACATTTATCTTCAATTAAGAATCAAAATTCAGATGTGTTTTCACCCGGGGGTAAAAAGATAGTCCTCAGGAGGACTGAAATGGGACAAGCCCAGTTTCCAATAAAAAGGGTGTTCAGTTTTCTACACTCACCATACGAAACACAGCAACATAAAGGTGCTATTTTACGCTGGTATTCTGTGAATTGTTTTTTATCTAGTAGGGCAGTGTCAGATTTTTCAAGAATCTTTCATCTCTTGCACAGGGTGAAAGAACGCTCAACAAAGTTATTTATATTACATTGCATTTAGTTGGTTGTAAACGACATACATTTACTTACTTGCAAACGACATACATACATTACGTTTGTTTCTTGACAAACGACAAACGACGATCAACTAACGTAATGGCCAATAGATTGCAAAGAATTGGAAGAAAACTGTCAATAGAAGGTAAACGTACTGGCCAATAGAAGGCAAAGTACTGGGTCGGAGCAATTACAATTTGTCGTTTGTATACGTGTGCAAGAAACTGCAGTTCAGCCTTTTATGGCCGCGAGGGCTCCAAGCGCACCAAGCGTTTCTTTATACTCTTCTGGACTTCAGTGTGCTGCTTTATTTATGATTTTGTATAAAATAGGACGGGAAGGGAATAATGTGTTCTCTCCTCAATTATTCACACAAAGGCCGTTCATTTACAGGCGGTGAGCTTAGTGTCTACAGAACTGTTCTTTTTGTTTTGCCGTCGCATATTTGTATAGCGGTTAGGTAACGTCACGTTATTTATTGCGACAACGAAACAAATTTTGTTGCAATAAATTAGTATGTTAGGGTTATAAGGTCTAACCTCAGCTTTTCGCATATTTACGGTATTTTTGAAGAATATGAGAGGCTGGTATAAAATAAGCGAAAAAACTTCTAAATCGTATAGCTTTTTCTGCTTATTTGACATTTTAGTAGAAAATAGAGGCCATCTTTAAATCACGTCCGCTATTGCCTCTTTCGTCAGAATAAGGCGGCCTCTTATAGCAGTGCCATCCCCGCTTGTCTATTCTAAAAGTATGTACCCAGATGTAAAATGATTGAAGAGGCAGAATTTCTGAGAGTGATGGCGCAGGGAGTTTGTTGCTAATCTGCGTCAAAGATCCATTTGGCACACCCGTCAGCAAGGCCTTGCAGTCGGAGATCAAGGAGATAATGCCTTCCAGACCGAATTTTCATCACGGCAGCCAGTCTCAACGGAGACAACCAAGTGTATGCGCAAGCACAGGTGCGCTCTCTATTCCCTCACTCTCATAGTACGATGGGACGGGACAGCTTTATGTGCTTTCTGAGGTACGGGGGTGAAACATCGCCAACTTCTTGACTCTGGGCTGCTATTGAGGATTTCTTGACCGAAAAAGCCAGTAACTGATTGACTGATGATTGAATGACCCGGGATTCGATCATATTCTCATGATCAGCGGCCGCGTTTATTATCACTAGACCAACGGTGCAGTCAGAATCAAGAAGATAACTTGCTATGGAAGCGCTGGCGCATAGTGCAACTGAGATGGGTCAGATTTAGTCTGCGAAAATACAAAAATTATTACTGCTAACGTGAAGGTCAAAAGGGCATTTCAAAGAATATATGCACTTACTACATCCCCTAAATAACGAAAAGGGCTTGGGTTATTCTTTCAAAATAATGCAGTATGTACGTATATCGATCGCGTTGGGGTAACTGATCTAGTAGGATAACGGTGAGCGCTCGCGATTTTTACTTTTTATTTTTGTAATTAAATTCATACGCCTAACGTCGAAAAGTCTAAAATCGTAAATAAATCAAAGTTCTTGTTTCTTCAACTTCTTCGACTTCAACTCTACTTCTCTACCACATTCCAAATTTGATATCAAAAAAGTAAAAATTAACTTTGTTAATTATAAAACAGCATACAAAGCTCTTTTTAATAATTATAATTTATATAATATATAAATTATTTGTAGCCAGACTAGTTAATAAGTTCTCTACCCAAAGCTTGTTTGGAAGAAATTCGTTTCAGAGTACTAGATCTATTAGAATTGTTCTTCTCCAAAAGGTTTTTCAAAAAGTGTGTAATTATATACACTGTACTATAATGAAAGTTGTTACGCCAAAATAATATTATATAATATATTGTTTTTTTTTTTTTTGTGTATAATAAACCATCCTAATAATGCCAATTGAGGTTATATACAGTATAATATTCAGATCTAGACTACAGATCCTACATATTCAGATTTGAAAGTTGTGAACACGATATTTCAGGAATCTTAACTTCGTTATTTCGATAAACTTGCAAATGAAAGATGCCAGACGTTTGTAGCTAAAATTAAATTAGTGTATCTCATTCATACTTATAATTTACTTAGTAAATCCAACTCTGAATTCACAAAGTTAATTATAAGCAATGCAAATATTAATATCATATATCAATAAATTGAAAATATTTTACATTACAAGAAAACCTGAATACTATTACGTGAAATATATATTTCATCATTACTTTCGAAAGCAATGGCATTAGACATATTTTAGGTTTACCGTTACCGTTACGGCCTATTAAAGTCCACTGCTGAACGTAGACCTCTCTGGAAATTTTCGCCATAGTTGCCACGCTTGGCAAGCGAGTTGGCAAACGCATTTTTATTTTTAATCGTTATTAGGAAAACTCTGCTTCTCATCTTCTGATTTGTTTCCCTCTGTTGCCTCTTACAACACCTATGGGATGATATGGCGTAGTGGATATTCTTACATCGCCACCACACGGTTCAATTTTAATATTGTAGGTTTAAAAGGTAAATTTAACATTAACTTTTAAATTTTATCGACTTATTGAATAGAAAAATTCCACCCATCTGCACTAGTAAGTCACTTACCCTACAAAGATAATTAACTTAGTATCAAAATCCTGAAACGACATTTACGACTGGTATAAATTAATGAGATGGTGATGGAAGCTATTGAATATAGACTTAATTTTTGGTGTTTTATATTGCATTTTTGTTTATTATTTATGAGTGTTTATAATATAATTGGAATATTTAGTTTAAATATTTTATTTATATTAATTTTATTAGATATGATCTAGAAAGCTATATATAAATACGCCTAGCTGAACAAAGGAATGAATTTGAGACAAAAAGTACCATATTACTTGATAGATATGCCTTTACAACGTTTGTTTACAATAAATGGTTCCTTTAAATGCAGAAATTATAAACTTATTATTACTTAATTTCACATTCTTGATAATGTATTGTAACTATACTTTATATATATATATATAGGACAAAGGATCGACGGAAAGGGTAGAACAACGTACGTCTGGCCAGCTAGTATTAATATAAATAACATTATTTCATATTTATATCTCATATTGTATCTAATGCTAATTTCATGTAAGTATATAATAAGATAAATTATGTTGTGTTTCAAAGTCGAGTAAAATGTGTTTAGTTTTACCTTTTTTATAAATTAACTTTGATTTAATTTTTTACTCGTATAAAACAACGCCGAATAATTTCTTCATCAAGATTTTATCAAAAAATTATGTTATTGCTTTTGTCTCGCAGTTTGTTTCCAAATTCAAAGGTAATTTGTTTAAATATAACAAATAAATATTTTATTTGATTGATTGCTCTTTTAAATCCTTGCGATCTTCTAGTCTTTAAGGTTCCACACGATGGCTTCTGAAGATATTCATAAATTTAGACTTTCAAATATCGAACACATTACAACAGATTCCAAACAGGGAGTAAATAATCGTAATTTTAGCCAATATAGCAAAGACAGCATTAATTTTATTTTATAAGAAATACCTACGTGCCGAATAATATATAACTTGTGGACACGTGGAGCCTTGGCGTAGTCTCAGCAAAGATGTACCATCAACTTTTGTTGGTTGTCGTTCAATAGCTAGTTTCAAATAGGATTCCAATTATTTTTAAATTCTAGATAGACTGAAGGCATAGTCGAGAGAGTATTTTATACAAAAGATATTAATAAAAATTCTCAAAGTCTTTCTTTTCCACATTAGTCTTAACAATCGACGCTTGGTTAGTGACATGCCTTTGAAGCGTCAAGTAGCGATTCTCCCTCGTTCGACAATATACAAAAGATATTAATTTATATAAGAAAATAGACAAATAGATAGATATTAATGAATGCCTTTTAAATTCTTATCTCTCTTTCATTAGCTTTAACAGTTGACGCTTTGCAGGTGATATGTCTTTGACGCTACTCTCCCTCGTGAGTCTGCGTAACTGGCACATACTGTGTCTAAATAGTTGGCATTTGTCTGAGGAGATAAGATAATTCCCGCACTTTACATAGTCGCTTCTTGCGACATCCATGGCAAGATAATACTGAGGTAAGTTATTACGCTGTATGGTGGTCTTATACATTCACCATACAGTGAAAGAAAGTTTCTAATTTTGTTTTAAAACAACATTAAAATAATTGAAACCTTTAAGAGAAACTGTGATAACTATCAAATGACGTAAGATGGCTCCGAGACGCAGAGGCTTAGCAATGAGTTACAGCACGGAGCAAGTATTTATATGGCCTACAAATAATTGTTTCGGATCTAAATGTTTGTCCTTGTGAAATTTATTTATGTAAACTGCCCCTACGATACAAGAGAAAATCCTTTGTGGAGGTAACGTTTAAAAAAAGTATTAGTTAAGAATACGGGAAAGTTGGAGCATAGAAAATAGCATTATTATTCAAACTGAATAGCGAAAACAAAGAAATATCAGGATTTAGCTCAGTAAACAACACCTTCTGTGACAAACTCTATTAAGTTATCCGTCCAATCTCTAAACATTAGCTTGAAAAACTTCTACTATTCTATCCAATTTTGTCTGACAGTAATCAGTGGCAGTATTATAAGTTCTTTTGTTCTCCAAACATTTGTCCAACACTGTTACTTTTTTAAGCGAGTATAGTTGAAATGAAAATATAAAAATATAGCCATATTGCAGAATGTCTAAATATGTGTTACGTTGGAATATATATTACATGAATAAATCTTAAAAAATTAAAAAACAAACAGCTTAAAAATGTAATTTTTGTTCCTTATATGTCGTATCCATTATATTTTGAATTTTTCACATGCTTCTACAGATCTTCTTCTTATTTATCAGTACGTATAAGTTCACTGCTGGTCAATGAACCCCTGCGGTGGAAGGAAGGGTTTACCATTAGTGCTGCTACCCGTCACTGTTTGGTGTTTTACTAGTCATATATATATATTCAAAATATAGTTATATCCCTTTCTATCGAAAGCCATAGAATTTATCTCAAATTTTCAATTAGTCGCCTCTAACGACACCTACGTGACTAAGGGGAATGGTTCCCTTACGCCGTCACCACTAGGTCTCCATAGTTGCAATAGAAAAGAGAATCTCGGATTCCCTTATAGAAATATTGGCAAATAATGTTATATAGATAAAATTATAATATGTATTTTATTTTTATTAAAAGAAACACTCCGAAATTAGTATTTAAAAATAAAGGAATGTTTATATAGATATCTTTAAATATTGTTTTAATGATTAATTTTTATATAGTAATATTTTGACCATGTACAAGGATGTAAAAATTCAGTGTCCAGCAGTGGACCGCATATAGGCTAAGTCTGAATAAGGTATTAAGATGTTAACGAAGTAATTTCAGTGCCGTCAGTGTCACATGTTTGCACCACAACTATTACAAAATAATTTTAACATATTTTGTCATTATTTTTTTCATGTAAAATTAGTTATAATATATTTGATTTAATGAATTACGATTTACACGCGATAGGGCCACGCTGCAGCTATATTATGGTTGTAGCTCGAATGGGTCTGCTAGACCGGAGTAGAACTACGCTCTCACAGAATACCAGCGTACAATAGCAGCTTAATGCTGTTGCGTTTCGTTTGGTGAGTGTAGAGAACTAGAGACCCTTTTTTTCTGCTAACGAGGCATCTTAGTGCTCAGGGGTGACAACGCATCTGCATTTTGATTATTAATCGAGGATAAATATAGATGTATATGGGCCACAGCATCCACTTACCATCAAGTGGACTTGTGCTCGTTTGTCAACTTTTATCTATAGAAAAATGCGAATCCTCGTGTACGTGCACATTTTTATCTCCAACTAATATTCGAGAACTCGTGACCTGCAACGTTGTAATACATTACAAATGTAAAATCGCTGTAAAAAAAAAGCCTTAATTTCATGTATTATTAATTTTAAAGGCAGTACCGTGTTGGTAAATGTACGCTTCGTAACTTTAAATGGAACGGAAATTACGCCAACAGTTTTCCGATACTAAGTGAGATCTTAAACTTTTAAGACCCGATACCTTCTCGAAGTTTCCTTATGGTACTGCCTTTAACGTTATAAAACTTGTAATAAAATATATCAAAAAGCAGGACCACGGACTCTGAGAAACATAAGGAGTTCAATTTTATATGATATATTTTATTATATATTACATTATGGTTGCAGAACAAGTGAGACGGCTCGACCGGGGAAGAACCACGCTATCACAGAATACCAACGTAAAAACAGCATAATGCTGCTGTGTTTCGTGTGTTGAGTGAAGACAACCGGTATAACTTTTTACAAGTAACGAGTCTTTCTATCTTAGTCCTTCAGTGATAGCATTCGAGGTTGATTCTTAAACTCGAATAGATGTAGGTGTCTATTGGGTCACAGTACCTCTTACTACATATTTTGTGAACTGGGTGCTTGTTTGTCAAACTTATGTTAAAACTTAACAAATACTAGAAATTATATTACGTCGATTAAGCAAACTAGCTGCAATACTCGACACTGACCGGTTAGAAATAGGAAGATTCATAGTGGTATTAAAGAATTACTTTTGGTTAGCATTTTTTATAAATTTCTGAATACTCTTTGAGATAACCGGAAAATTATTAGTTAATCCGTAACGTTACATATTTTCGCCATATTCTAGGTACTATTTTAATGATATGATATCAGTTAAAATTTTTGCAAAGATAGTTAGATACGATTATAAGTTATAATGAATCGTTTTTATTAATTTCAATAGTCGTAATAAATACTTCAGTTTATTTATTTTTTTATTTTAAAGGACATCCTACAGTAATTACAATATATAATATTTATAGTTTTCTATCTTTGAATAACACATTATGCTTATTGAACTACAGATTACAGGTTGTCACAACATGCTCAAATTTAATGAAAAAAAGAAGTACAAAAATTAAAGATATTAAAGAAAAGGGCCAATATATATATATATATATATATATATATATATATATATATATATATATATATATATAACATAAATAAATAAAATACATAACAGAGGTGAGTCACTCACTGAGAATCATTAAAGAAATCATTAAAATGTCGAGATCTGTGTCATCAGTTGATACCAACGACAACCATTTTAACTTCTAAATATCACTTTCTAAGAATAGCCGTTAGCATGTAAGAATTATTGTTTAGTTACATACAGTAAAGTCTGGGAACTTTACCAATGGAAGTTTACTTTTAAAAAACGATTAACAGTAGTACCTATATTTAAGAATGGAGCAAAAGACTTAGTAGTTAACTACCGTCCAATATCTATCTTGTCAGCAGTATCGAAAGTATTTGAGTCATTAGTTCACTCTGCAATTTATCGGCATACTCAAAAATACTTTATCGAAAATCAGCATGGTTTTATGTCAAGAAGGTCAACCAACACTAACCTTATTCTCTTCACTTCTGATATAAAAGAAAAAGTAGATCAAGGCTTACAAGATGACGCCATCTATACAGATTTTTCAAAGTCCTTTGATAAAGTGAACCACAGCATCTTGATTCATAAATTACATTTATTTGGGGTTACAGATGAAGAGGTTACAGAACCTATGGGAATGGTGTAAATCTTACCTTTTAAATCGCTTTTCCAGGGTGGTAATTGATGGCGAACAATCGAGGCTATTTGAAGCATTTTCAGGAGTGCCCCAGGGCTCGATATTAGGACCGTTGTTCTTTAACAACTTTGTCAATGACATTACACGTGTGATTAACCACAGCGATGTATATCTTTTTGCTGACGACCTTAAAATCACGAAAACGGTATCAACAGCTTCAGATGCCCAACATCTCTAGGAAGACATTAATAATCTTCAGGAATGGTGTAACAATAATAAAATGTTAATAAATGCTGCGAAATGCTGTCACATTAAGTACAGCAGCAAACGTAATAAATTTCAGTCGAAATACACAATAGCAGGCACTAAGTTGAAAGAAGTGACTACTATTCGAGATCTTGGTGTCATAATGGATAGCAATTTGAAGTTTTCGGACCATATTGACAAGATAGTGAGGGAAGCAAATAGGTCACTAGGTTTTATATTGAGAAACTCAAGGGATTTTAAAAACCAGCATCTGTCATTCAGCTTTACAACAGTTTTGTAAGGAGCAAGCTCGAGTATTGCAGCACAGTATGGTGCCCTACTTATAAAACTCACATAGACAGGATCGAAAAAGAAAACGAAAGTAATTCGTAGCTTAACCTACCGTTTTGGTATTCCAAGAAATATCAAAACCTATAGTGAAAAAATTAAGCACTTTCAACTAGAACCCCTTGCTTTACGCCGAAATCACTTAGACATGTCACTCCTACATAAAATTGTAAATAATCACATAGACTGTGCCGCTTTATTGTACAAATTCCAATTTAAGCATCCAGAATACCAAGATATCCGTGCAGTCTTTTTAAAATTTTGAAGGACAAACTTGGGTCGTGACTCACCAGTGATCCGTATATCTCGTCTGTACAACAAGCTCACCAAAAATATACCCGACCTTGACATTTACTATGATACCCTCACTCAATTTATGACCAAACTTAAGCATGTTGACGCACGTTAAACTGCAGTTGTACAAATCAGCTTTTATTTATTTTCTTTTTGTTCTTAGTTAACATAATTTTATTAAATTTGTTTAACTTTTTGTAACACAACGCATGCTGTGATTGCCTATAATTATAAGAGCAGTTGATCACGTAAAATTTATATTACTGTCATGTAACCAAACATTTATTGCTGTTTCTTATGTTGGCAATATAAATAAATTAAAAAAAAAAACACGGAAAACGTAACATTTTTCGGGACATGCCATTTTTTGGATGAAAATATAATAATTAGTTGATAGCATTGTTTTGATATGGCCACATGATAGTTAATTTTGGAATTTAATTTTAACGCGGAATTGTGCCGGCGAAATAATCTTTTTGCAGAAAGTGAGGTTAACTTTGCCATTTTCTATTTTTGGGTATTTAGTCTATTTAACGTTAGTATTTCTTTACGTGATAAACTTAGAAATGAGTATATCCGCAGTAGAACCAGAGTAACCGACATAGCCCAACGGATTAATAAGCTGAAGTGGCAGTGGGCCGGCCATATAGCTCGAAGAACCGACAACCGATGGGGAAGAAAGGTTCTTGAGTGGCAGCCTCGTACCAGTAGGCGAAGTGTAGGGCGACCCCCTACGAGATGGAGTGACGACCTGGTAAGTAAGTCGATGGATGCAGGTGGCTCAGGACCGTGCTTTGTGGCATTCCTTGGGGGAGGCCTATGTTCAGCAGTGGACTTATGAAAGGCTGTAATGATGATGATGATGATTTGTTTAAATCACTATTAAATACCAAATCTATGAAGAATATAGTGTCGTTATTGACCAGGGTTTCCCAACCTTTTTGACCAGGGACCACTTTGATTTTTTGTAGTTAACAGTGACCACAAGATGAAAGAGAAAACTGTGTTAATCTAACAATAAATTATAATCACAACTTTAAACATATTATACAGGGTTATTTTGCAATGACCGGCCAAAAGAGACTGATACGCTTTCATACATTTTTGGGTCCAGATTGTAAATAGATGAAAGTGGTATCAATTAATAGGTTATATATTATCAAAACATCTGAACACTGAAAAATCGGCGGAATTTGGCAATCTGAGAGCAAAGTTATAAGAGATTTAGTAAAATTGAGGTTAGGCGACAAGTTGGCAACAACCTAAACTAAACAGCTGATGTAGAAGTGTGATTGCTATTTTGTTTTATTTGACAGTTGTTTACTATATTAATAGTAGTATTTATTGTATTGTATTGGGTGGGAGGATAATAGGAAACTTACAAATAGATTGAAAGATAGGGAAGGTTAGGTGATATTTAAAAAAAACACTTTTTTAACTTATTTTTATTCGTTTTCAATTATAATCAGAATATCATTGTGCAGGTGGTACTATATTATTTTGGTACCTAGCCCAACTAAGGTACAATATTATAGACATAATATGTGCGCAGCAACCTACAGTTCGTCTGCCTACGATGCAGTTACAATAATGTTGAAGTATTGCTTCCCTACCTCTACGAGAGCTGTCGACTAAAATGTAAACAAAATAAGTTTTTTAGCTTATATGTCTGGACTGAATGCGTCCTCTTAATAGCCATGAAGAATTAGAAGTCGACAACTCTCGAAGTAGGTTGCTGCTGACCTCCCTGCACACTACATTATAAAGCCATCATTACCTCTTACATGCTCATGTCCCTAATGAGATTAGAATTAATTCACTATCGGTAAGCTGGGAAAAATCATTTAAATTATCATTCTGTACAGTAATTGTTTCAAAATTAGACCTACGCCTATTATAATTGTTTCTTACAATACATTCTGCTAATTAATTTTGTATATTCATATTCATATTTATTTGTTCTATTATATCACATCTGTAATAGTAGTTTGTAGTAGTTTTACATTTTTGAAAATCTGTAGACGCTTCCTCCACCACTGGAAGGAGAAACGTTATATAACTATTTTTTCTTCTTATCAACTAATCTACAAAATCTAATAGGTCCCCACGACGCTCGAGTAAATCCCCATTTAGCATCATGGGCTTCCTACCATTTTAAGTTCTTCTAAAAATGGCAAGTTGCCAGGTGTCACGGTAATGCTAAAGTTTATAAAATAATTTACTTTTTTCATAAAAAAAGGGAAATAATTCGTTTGATAATACAAAATGTATCTTAATATTTTAGCTGACTTCAAAAAGGACGATATTTAACGCGTTTATTTTTTATGTACTTGAAAGCTCTTATTTATAATAAAGATTTATATATTTATTTTTTTCATTTTTATTATATTCACGTGTGGTAATATATATAACAATGTAAAGAAAAATAGGGGATGATAATTGTCGTTATAACTATTTAGACGACATTCTAGTTCTTATTTGAGCTTATGATATTGTTTAGTCCATTCATAAGGGTAAAAAATTAAACTTTAAATAAAAAGTAATGATGGACATTAAAAACTAAAGGGTATAATTTTCCAATAATGTCTTCTCAAGTCAGGGCTTTAATCATTCGGTACACTGTGCCTTACTAACGAATTCAGAAGTATGGAAATTATTTTCGACTTTTTAGTTTTGAACTAATCTATGTGCTGCATTTGTAAAAATATATATTTAGATTTGAGATAATCAAAAAAAATCTTAGACCATTTATTTTATCAATTTTTAGTTATCAAAGTTGGTAAAAATTACCTTACGTACATCCGCTCGATAAAATAAAATTATGTGTCGTACGAGGTTTGAAGAGCACCTCCCGCCCTCCCTCAACTGCGTGCACTATCCCCGTCACCACTAATCCCAGCACCACTACTCGCAACACCACTACACTAGGAAAGATACACCACCGACGACAATACGATGCATCTTCAAGTGAGCGTACATCAACTAAAGATGGCTCGTGTAGAGGCGAAACACGTGTAGTGTTGTGGTGATGGGATTAGTTGTGACGGGGATAGTGCACGCAATTGAGGGAGAGCGAGAGGTGCTCTTCAAACTAGGTAAGACACATAATTTTATTTTATCGATCGGATTTACGCAAGGTAATTTTTACCAACTTTAATATAATGGATTTCCGCAAAGTAACGCCTGATTCTGTTAACTTTTAGTTATTTTTTTAAATGTCAAAGTTTTTCGTATAAAATATACTCCCTGTCTGTTCATCACGATCGTTTTAGCCTTCCAAATACTAACCCAAGCAAATGAACAGACAGACAGACATCCAGACAGATAAGTTTTTTTAAATTTTGTTTATGTCTTAATAGCATGCAAATAACCTCCTTAGCTAAATAGAAACCAATTATTTCAATATTAAAGACAGGCACTCCAATTTCATATACATATATGTATGTGTATATATTTAACTGTGTAGCAATATAATACGTGAAAGTAGAAGTAGAAATGCCAAAGCAGTAATTATTTACGGCGCTGTACCATTTCATATACACATGCAAGCTTGTATATATAAAGGTCAGTGACGAGCAACACTCACGCCTGTTACCCAGAGGGGTGAGACTATGGACTTTTATTTGGCACGATCCTGACACACCTCTCTCGCCTCCTTTACATCCATATATCTACGCGTACACGCTCGTCGGTTAAGGGTACTCTGGCCTACTACTCTGGCCCATTTTCAATATATCGCCAATTTGGTTGATGAACCTTCGTCTAGCGCATCCGTTCCCGACTCTGCCGTTTACTTCTGCAACATAAATTTGCTTTGTCACACTTTCCTCGTTCATTCTTTCTACATGACCAAACCACCGAAGCATTTCTTTCTTAATCCTGGTCACAACGTCATCTTGCAAACCACACTTTTCTCTTAAAACACTATTTTTCATACTGTCATTCAGATTCAGCCCTAGCATACTCCTTAATGACCGCATTTCTACAGCATTTATTCTAATCTCATGCTTCTTCTGCCAGACTAACACAGCATTATGAATTGCCATATGTGCCTTTTTTGACACATTCTGGCTTTCCATAATAGCGTGTAGATCCCCATTCACTCTAGAATAGAATAGAATAGAGTAGAGTAGAGTAGAGTAGAGTAGAGTAGAGTAGAGTAGAGTAGAGTAGAGTAGAGTAGAGTAGAGTTGAGTAGAGTAGACTAGAGTAGACTAGAGTTGAGTAGAGTAGAGTAGAGTAGACTAGAGTCAAGTAGAGTAGAGTAGAGTAGAGTAGAGTCAAGTAGAGTAGAGTAGAGTAGAGTAGAGTATAATAGAATAGAGTAGAATAGAAAAGAATAATTTTTAATTCAATATCGATTATTACATAATTCATATTGAAAGTCATTTTTTATCTACCACTAGTTCGGAAAATACCTCTTTCCTGGGAAGAACCAGCGAGAAAACAAGCGGGACTTCTTTTTTCAAACATAATTTCGTTTATACAATTTTTAAATGATTTTTCATAGAACCAGCATGGTGGCGATCACCTTATTCCCAGGGGTTATTTTCATTCATGTATTTCTTGATATCATAATAACCCTTTTTGTACAGTTTTTCTTTAATAAAACTTTTAAACTTGTTTATTGAAAAACTTTGAATATGTTCTGGGACTTAACATGGGGCAATGTGTACGCTTTTACTGTTGTAAAAGCGTACACATTGCCCCATAAATGAATTACTGATTCTGTGGAGTCTAGTAACTGGTATTACAAGCTTATGTTTGTTCCTAGTGTTTAAAGTATGCACATCCTTATTCTTATTAAAGCTATATAATATGTTTTTATATACATACATTACATTTTCATAAATATATTGCGATGCCAAAGTTAATATGTTTATTTCTTTAAATTTTTGTCTGAGAGACTCTTTACAATTTAGGTTATAAATCGCCCGAACGGCTCTCTTTTGCAAAACAAATATAGCTTCAATATCAGTCGCATTACCCCATAGCATAATTCCATAAGACATTACGCTATGAAAGTAACTAAAATATACTAATCTAGCTGTCTAAACATCTGTGAGACTTCTAATCTTTCTTACAGCATACGCTGCAGAACTAAGTCTGCTTGCTAATTAAGGTATACGTGGGGCCCTATTGAAGTTTCGCGTCAATAGTAATACCGAGAAAAACAGTGGTATCCACAAGACTCAACTCCTCCCCATTTAACAGAACATTGGTCATCATCATCATCATTACAGCCCTTCACAAGTCCACTGCTAAACATAGGGCTCCCCCAAGGAATGCCAAAAAGCAAGGTCCTGAGCCACCTGCATCCATCGTCGTCCTGCATATCTTACCAGGTCGTCACTCCATCTAGTGGGAGGTCGCCCTACATTTCGCCTACCGATACGAGGCTGCCACTCAAGAACCTTTCTTCCCCATCGGTTGTCGGTTCTTCGAGCTATATAGCCGGCCCATTGCCACTTCAGCTTAATAATCCGTTGGGCTATGTCGGTCACTCTGGTTCTACTGCGGATATCCTCATTTCTGAGTTTATCACGCAGAGAAACTCCGAGCATAGCCCTCTCCATAGCTTGCTGAGCGACCTTGAGCTTCCTCATCCGGCCAGCAGTGAAGGACCACGTCTCAGTTCCGTATGTCATCACTGGCAACACGCAGTGGTTGTACAATCTTGTTTTCAAGTTTTGAGGTATACCTGACGAGAAGATGTGCCGTAATTTCCCAAACACTGCCCAACCGAGTTGAATCCGTCGATTGACCTCTCGGTCGAAGTTGGACTTACCTAGTCGGACTATTTGTCCCAGGTAAACATACTTGTCAACAACTTCGAGCTTAGTGCTCCCAACAACTACCGACATTAAACATGATCTTTGTTTTGTCCATGTTCATCTTAAGACCTATCCGTTGGGAAGCACTATTGAGGTCATTGAGCATAGTGCTTAGGTCCTCCAGCGATTCTGCCATAAGGACTATATCGTCGGCAAATCGAAGGTGAGTGATGTACTCGCCATTGATGTTGAAACCGTATCCTTTCCAGTCTAGAAGCTTGAAAACGTCTTCCAATGCAGCGGTGAAGAGTTTCGGGGATATAACGTCACCCTGTCTTACACCTCTCTGCAATTGGATAGGTTTCGTACTCTGGTCCTGTACTCGGATAGCCATAGTAGCCCTACTGTACAAGCACTTCAGCACTTCGATATACCGACAGTCCACTTGGCACCGCTGAAGGAACTGCAACACAGAATCAAACGCTTTCTTATAGTCCACATACGCCAGACATAGTGGCAAATTGTACTCTGTACATGTACACTGACTTTTGTACAATTTGCCGAAGGGTATGTATGTGGTCTATGGTGCTAAAGCCTTTTTGGAAACTGGCTTGTTCGGGAGGCTGGAAGTCGTCAAGTCTGCGCGCGAGACGATTCATAATGACTCTCGAAAACAGCACGTAGACGCAGCTCAGAAGGGAAATCGGTCTGTAGTTCTTCAAGAGAGCGTTATCGCCTTAACAAGGCCACCGCACTTCTGCTCCACGCCTCCGGTGTAATGCCACTATGGAGGACGGAATTAAAGAGCTTCTGAAGGACTTCAAGTACCGGTTTTCCATCCGCTTTCAGAAGCTCTGCTGGAATTCCATCCTCGCCGTTTTTAAGGTGCTGGAGAGCCATTCTAATCTCGCTCAGACTGACGTCCGAGATATCTTCGAAATAGTGTCGGATAAGACTCGCTCTTGGATCGTTACTCACACTTGCGTGTGGCTCCAACGATGACGTGTACAGCTGCCCATAGAACCTCTCAATCTCACTCAAAATCTCAGGTGCCCCGGAAACGATGCTGCCATACTCGGTCTTCAGCTTTGGCAGTTGGCTCTTTCTGGCAGACAAATCTCTGGCAAAGACTTTGGAGCCTTGGTTCCGCTCAATCGCTTCTTCAATACATGCTGTATTGAAGTTGCGCAAGTCCCGCCGCATGCATTTGGAGATCTGTCTGTTCAGTTGCCTGTATGCTGTCAAATCTGTTGAAGAATGTAGCTTCATCTCACGTCTAACTGCCATGAGATTAAGAGTGTGATCGGAGAGTTTTTGTGTTCTTCTACGGCGGGCCTTGTAGAACTTAGCTCCGACCGCATGGACAGTTTCGACGAGCTTGTCATTCATATCGTCCACTTCATTGCAGTCTTCTAGGCACTGAAACTGGTTTTGTAACTCGAGCTGAAAGGTTTCGGGACTTTGGAACAGAGCACGAGGGGGACGGAGCGTTGACTTTATTAGACGAGACCTCTCCAAATTAACGTTTAGGTTCAGTGTGCCTCTAACCATTCGGTAATCGCTGCCGGTTTTCACCCTTGCGAGCACTGAGACATCACTGAACAGTTGTCGTCTGGTCGTCATAATGAAGTCAATCTCATTTTTTGTCGAACCGTCGGGGCTCGACCAGGTTCACTTCCTGTGGGGCCGCTTCTGGAAGAAAGAGTTCATCATAAAGAGTCCCTCTTTCTCCATGAAGTCGGCCAGCTGCTGGCCCCTTGGGTTCCGTTGCTCTATTCCGAATTTCCCTACTTTCAGCTCACCATTCTCCCTTGTGCCTAGTTTTGCATTGAAGTCTCCCATTAACACCGTATATTGGGTTTTGTAGGAATGCATGGCTCTAGAGATATCCTCATACATTTCCTCCACCTTCTCATCAGGGTGTGCCGAGGTTGGTGCGTAAACCTGTATGACCTTCAGCGAACACCGTTTGGTCATTCTGAGTATAAGGTACGGAACCCTCGTTGCGACACTCTCAATCTTTACAACGTTGTGAACGAGAGACTTGTGGACGATAAATCCGACACCTTCTTGGGACAGATGGTCGCCCTCCCGGTAATAGAGCAAGTTGCTGGATTCAAGGATTACCGTATCCTCCCCCTCTCTTCGGACTTCGGATAATCCTATAATATGCCAGCGCAATTTGTCTATCTCTTCTTCCAGCTCCACAATCTTCTCGTCAGTCCTCAGGGTGCGTGCGTTGTATGTTGCCAGGTCGAGTCGTCGTAGGTGGCAACCGAACCTCCACCGGAGATTCTTAGCACCCCTGCCCCGCCGTTACCATGGTCGCCACCGTAGCCAGGAATAGCGGGGCCGCCGGGGACTTGGGGCCGTCTCTTAGTAACTTTATCCGTTTGGGAGGTATTTGCCATAGTTGCCACGCTTGGCGGGCGGGTTGGCAACCGCAGTTTTTTTATTGTATTTTTGCTGTTATCAGGAAGATGCTGCTGCCCATCTTCCTGCCTGTTTCCCTTTGTCGCCTTTTACGACACCCACGGGAAGATATGGGGTAGTGGATATTCTTAACCGCCACTACACGGCAGCACATTGATATTCGAATGTTTTCATTAGGTATTGTAAATTTAATACACTTTGTCTTATTACCGTTTAAGAGCATATTGTTGGCGTTAAACCAATGTACTAACTTCGATAGAGCATTATTTACATCGTCATAATTAATTAACTGCCGTTTGAGTTTGAAAATTAAAGAGGTATCGTCAGCAAATAATACTATATCGTGATTGTCCCCTACAAGATAAGGTAAGTCATTAATATAGATTATCAACAGGAATGGGCCAAGAATCGAGCCCTGAGGAACGCCCATTAATACTACCGATCCGGAGGAACATTTACCATTGATCACGACTTTTTGAGTTCTGTTGCTTAAATATGAAGTAATAAGTCTAAGCGCCAAATTTTTTACACCGTAATGTTGTAGTTTCTTGATTAATGTCTCATGATGAACACAATCGAAGGCCTTGGCAAGATCAGAGAAAATACCTAAGGCACCTTGTGAATTCTCCCAGGCATTAAAAATATATTTCATAAGCTCAACAACGACGTCAGACGTCGAGCGACCCAAAATTAATTACTTCATAAAACCAAATTGGTTTTTATGAAGTAATTAATTTGTATTGAAAAAAAATTACAATTGATCCAAAATTATTTTTTCAAAAATTTTACTGAGAGTTGGTAGTACAGAAATAGGTCTAAAATTAACGGGGTCCATTGTACTACCTGATTTAAATAAACGTATTACTTTACTATACTTCATTAAATCAGGAAACACACTAGAATCGATACAAGTATTAAAAATAATAGCAAGATGAGATGCAATTAAATCTATTATAGACGCAATAACTGTCACGGAAATCCCCCACAAATCTGCGGTTTTCTTTACATCAATGGTTTTGAAGTATTTTACAATATCTTGCGGTAATACTTTTTCAAATCTAAATTCTTTTAAACGGGTATTAATATTCTGTTTGAGTAATGACTCGGCGACAATTGGAAAAGTATTCAATGACTCTGTTGTCAAGATAGGAATATCAGTGAAATATTTCTCAAACACCGCTGCGACTTCTTGATTTGATTTAGTCAATTCATTGTTAATTTTTAATTGATAGTTTAAGTTACGAGGTTTTTCTTTACCGATTTCGCTGTTAATTATACTCCACGTCATTTTAATTTTATTCTTAGCCGTCTTAATTTCATTGCTAATATGTAACGATTTGGCTGTGGAGCAATCTCTTTTAAACATTTTAGAATAATTTTTGACATATTCTTTAAAAGCATCGGAAGGATTATATGATCTTTCATGGTAAAGGTCATCTAACCTTCGTCTGCTTTTATGAATTCCTACTGTCGCCCACTCATTAAATGCCTTGCGAATGTTTCTGGAGAATGTTTTAGAAGTAGCGTTTTTTTTTTAAATTCATTGCTTATAAGGGTAAATAATTCTCCATATAAATAGTTTGCATTGTTCTTATAAGAAAGCGATGGAAGGTTTTACCATATTACTTCTAAATCTCTCCAGGCGTTTTGCATTAATAGGAACAAACACAATTTTCTCCGTTTCCTGTTTTTTGTGCATATAAGGTAATGAAACCAGTTGTTCACAGTGATCTGAACTAAGTTTTTGAATTATTGATTTGTTGATTGGTTCAACACCTGTAAAAATATTATCAATACAAGTACTACACCCTGCAATACGTGTAGCTTCAAAGAATAAATTATCAAGATTATAGGATTTGAACAAAGAGCAAAATATAATATTGATGGAGGAAGCTTCTAGGAGATTGATATTAAAGTCTCCACATATTACAACAGATTTATTCTGTTTATTAAGCTTAGCAAAAACTTCCTCCATAATGTTGTGGCGAAAGTATCGTATGTAGAATATGGAGGTGTGCTCAAACTCAACACATGCCATTTCTACAGTACGTTCAACAGATAGGCTCACAATGTCTTTGCGTTCTTTACATGATAAGGATTTATTAGCTAATATTAAGGAGCCACCACGTAATTTAGTATCTCTATTGAACGAACTGACCACCTGGTGATTACTGAAATTAAATATAGAGTTGTAATCTTTCAACCAATGTTCAGTAATACATAAAATATTAATAAGGTTACTATTTAAAAATAATTCAGTTTCTAGTTCTTTACCTAACATACCTTGTATATTTTGATGCACCAGTTTAATACAGTTCTTATTATTGCTATTTTGTGAAATTACACAGTTAAGTATTGTTGAATTGTATTCTAAGGTATTTAAATTATTTTTGCTAGAGATTACCTCTATTGTCTTGTTATTTAATTTAAATTACTTAAAACTAATTCTAAATCATTTGTGAAATTATTTTTCTGCTTAAAAAAAGCAGGTGTTAAGGTAGAGAATAATTTGTCTGGGTTAAAATATAAATAATAAGATAGCATATTTGCTACCGGTCTCAAACTAAACTTTGATAGGTGATACCTATCTCTTGTCAAAATCTTCTTAATTAAAGTATTAATATCATCAAAATGAAATTTATTATTATTATTCTTGCAATTAAATGTCAAATTTAAGTTATTATAACATGTCAAATTATGCATCATTAAATTTAAATTATATCTTAGTTTATTTTTCTGTGGTCAACCCTCTATGTCTCTATTTCCTGCGTTCACTCGTCGTTCTATATCCTTATCATATCTTCTATACCTGCTAAATAAACATTCCAAATATACAAACTCATCCACTTGCTCACTCAAATCCCCTTCTATTCTTATTTCACATAACATTTTACTTTGTTCTCTTTCAAAAACAATCACTTTCGTCTTACTTGCGTTCACTTTCCTATCCCTTTCTATTAATGAACAGTTCATTAAAGTAACCATCATTTGCAACTCGGCCGCCGACGATACAAATATGACTTAATCATCGGCGTACAAAAGGCATTTGACGGTTAGCTCACCCATTCTCAACCCACAATCTTCATTTTTCAAAGTTTGCAAACAACTGTCCATAAATAGGTTAAACAGCCACGGGGAAGCCACACAGCCCTGTCTGACGCCTTTTTGAATGCCAAACCAATCCGAGTAGATCCTGTTGATCCTGACACAAGCACTAGAGTCCCTATAAAGAGACCTTAATGCGTGTATCAAACCAGCGCTCAACCTAAATGAGTTCAGTGTTTGCCATAACACATTCCTGTCCACTCTGTCATAAACCTTTTCCAAGTCCATTAACGCACAAACAACTTCCTAGTTTTTGGCCAAAAACTTCTCCGCAATCACGCGCATGCAAAAGACTTGATCCGTACACCCCATCCCGTTTCTAAATCCAGCTTGAACATCCCAAATTTTTCCATCATTTTCTTCCATAACTCTTTCAATTAACACCTTAGCATACAGTTTACCCACAATGCTAAGCAAGCTGATACCACGGTAGTTTTTACAGTCCCGCTGTTACCCTCCTCCCTTATATATTGGAACTATAACGGCTTTGGCCCAATTTTTTCGATACCCGCTTCATTTCCCAAGATAAATTAAACAAGGTGTACAGCAGGCCTGCCACCACTCCCTCTCTAGCCCTTGGCATTTCGAGTGATACTCTATCGTATCTTAACTGCTTTCATGCTTTTTATTGCTTTCTTTATTTTATCTACACTTACCTCCCTACCTCTCTCCACTTCTTTCGGAATATCTATTTCTCTTAATTCAGACGGCTCTTCACTCACAAACACGCTTTCAAAGTATTCCTTCCATCTCTTTAAATTCGAAACTTCAGCCATTCTCGTCTCGTATAGCATTCATTCTAAGCTGTTTTGAATTTCCCTTGGCAGTTCTTACGAGTTTCCAGAACATTTTAATATTTGCCTGGAAGTTATCAGATATCCTTGTATCAATATTATCCGTTCCTTCTTGCTTTCAACAACTTCTTTTACTCTCTTATTTACGTCTAAAGTCTGCCTTTTTTTCTTTCAATCTCATCATCCAAACTGCCAGAATTGCCAGTTTTGGTTGCTAGTAAATCTCAAATGAAGGCTAGTAAAGATCAAAGAAGAGAGAATGGCTATGCTCTCATCTTTGCTTCAACTTCCATCCGTGCCTCATCATCCCACCACAACGTATTATTTTTCCTTTCATCCGCTCTCTTACTTACATCACATCCTTCAGTGGTTGCATCCACCAAAGCTTTCTTAACATTATTCCATACAGTCTTCAAGTGTAAATCATTCATACATAATTCATTTAAACCGCTTATATTTTCTCTCAGTCTACATTTATACTTCTCTTTCACACCTTCATCTTGTAACCTATCTACTCTTATATGCTGTAACGCAGTGGTGGACACAAATGTCCGATGCCGCCAAGCCTGAATAGATCATTAATACGGCATAAGACCAAGTAATGATTCGTCCCTACGTTGGACCCCCGGTAAACCCTTGTATCTACCACTGCGCTCCTTATTCTTTCATCCACAATTATGAAATCTATCATGCTTGAATCATCACCTATTTTCCATGTATACATGTGAATCCTCATATCGCGACTGGAAATTAAGTTACTAAAATTAACTCAACGTTATTTAAGATTATGATGATTCGCAAGTCGACTGCTGAACATATGCCTCCTTCAAATAATGCCACGAAGCAGGTATATGCCTTTTATAAATGTTACTTAGTGTTGTATTTAATTTACGATCTGTATTGTACATCCGACTTGTGGTTAAGTTTGTCGGAGACCAAAGTGACTGAAGGGTCGACGACTCCGAGATGTTATCGTATCTAAATCTAGATAAGATCGCTGTTATCACGTTCGTATGCGTCTCTCAAAATTTTATACAAATCGTTAGAGCTGTTTCCGATAAACCATAGTACATCCAAGAACTGCGCACTTAAAGTGTTGGATTTTGTGCGACATTCCACTAAAAATATCTCATCTATTTAAATTCTTAATAATAGTAAATAATTATAGAATAATATTATAGTTTGTACGTGAATTTAATCAAAGTTTGAAGCACTATGGGTAAAATAGACAGAGGTATAATATTCATTAGCAAATAAAATAACTCTTGATTACTATGTAGCCGGATAAAAATTAAACATCATTTCGAAGGACATTATAAAAATGTTTGTTCGCCTACTGGGACAATGAAGGGTCTTTTCATCGCTAATCACCTGTACAAGGCACTCGTAACATGTAATCCCACGCCACCTAAACAAACTATAAAACTGACAACTGGCTATTAAAAGACCAGCATAACATCGTACGTGTAATTTGCTAAAGCACCGTGTTGCCATATACATTTTACGTGATACATAAAACATTTATGATACCTGCTTTTGTCCGTAACAACCAACATCTTCACACGTGTTTACAAATTGCATTTTCTGAAGTATGGAATAGAGAGGATAGTTCATTATTTAATATATTTATATATATATATATATATATATATATTACTGAAAGTTCTATAAAGTGGGCTAAAGTAAAATCTGATGAAATAACTATTTTTCACAGTATAGATGTTGCTGTTAAAAATATTAAAAGTAAAAATTAAAACTGTTTTAAGTTGTAAGGATTTTTAGTCGAATTCAAATAATACTACTCGTATAATTAACAAAACGTACTGAGCTGTGATGATTTAGTGAGAATACTGGGTCATATTAGTCGTCAAATTAATGGATTTTCATCGGTGCTTAGTACTTCTGCAAAACTATTCATACGTTTGAAAGTGTGTGAAAACTCTAAAACAAAAGTCCATTATCTCTATATATAAAATCAATTGCTGAATTTAGTCTCGCTAAAATTCGAAACTGACAAGACCGATTCTGATGAAACTTTGTGTATGTGATTGAGTTAGTGTTGCCCAAATGCAAGAACAAGACGAGACTTAGTCAGTCTTGGTCTTGGTGTTGTGCTCCCAGTCTTGGTCTTTGTCTTTGTCTTGCGGCAAGAGTCTCGCAAGTCTCGCAATTACCTATTAGCCTTTTGCTATTTATTAAACGTTACTTTAGATCTTATAACAACTTAATAGAGAAGGTACATTTTGAGCTTGAATTAACATGGCCATAATAAAGACCAACCAAATTATTAAATGTCTAAATATTTAATGAGAAATTCGAAAAATCAACTGACACCGGGTGGGGTTTGAACCCACGATCTAAGCTATCCGTGTCGATGCTCTAACCAACTGAGCTATCTACCGTGTCCCACGGCGACGGGTGTCAGTCTACTTCTTAATAAACGTTTACATTTAATAAGCTTACATGTGCTAAAACATGGTAAAACATATAAAAAACAATGACATTAACTTGATTGTATTTTAAAGAACATTATCTGTCTAGAAAGAGCTTGATAGACCCTCATCTTATATGAAATGTAATAACAGAGTTGTACAATTAATACAATTTACCATTTATTTAAATAAAAAATAAAATACAATACAAATTAAATTACATAATAATATACAATAGCTTTGACATTACTGTTACTTTAAACTACGTTAATTAAATTAAATTTGTCTACGTACGTTACTTGCTGTATTTATCTAGGTACTTACTAACTACTAGAGTACGATAGAAGTTAATAAACCGACACTGCTAATCAATTTTTTAAGTGTGTGATTTTAAAGCACAAAATACGCGAATATAAGTCATATTCGCGGATTTTTTCCACGTTTCCATTTTCACAATACAATAAAAGAAGTATATATATATATATATATATATACATATATATATATATACACATATATATATATATACATACTTTAGTATGTTAATTTGGAAATACAGAGGATAAAATTTTATTAAATAAAAAATATTTTAAAACATGTTCAAAATCATCTTTGAAATCTCTGGTTTTAATTAACTGAAACACGTAAATACTCAAAAACTAGTGAGTATACCAAAGTTGAGTTAGAGCTGTAAGATATCATGAGAAAATTAATTTCGGCGACAAACTGTAAAGCTTTGAAGCGGTTTTGAGACTTAAGATCAGGGAACCAACAGTACTTTAAATGATCTTCAATCTTTATAAATTCTGCTCCTTTGCAGAAAGCCTTGCAATAAAGAAAGGATTTAATAGTAATTATCATCCAATATTTTCTGAAAACATACAAAATGATCGGGGCATATTTAAAAAAAAACAAACCCGAGAATGATGCTGACAAAAGAGATCCATTCTATTAGAATTTTTTTTTAAATTTCACAGACTGGTGACGGAGAGCTGGTTTATGTATGCGAACATTTAAGCTTTAAGTTTAGCTCGGATATCGGGTTTGATCTTTTAATAATATTACACGCCAGTTGACGAGTTTTTAAAAAAAATTATTCATAAGTAGATCACGATTTTTTAATTTTGAAGAAGGGTTTAAAATGTTTAACACAAATGTCATGAAAATCAACACATCGTGGTGTCGTGAAAAAAAGCTGTAACTTCATTTCTTAACTTGGATATCTTAAATGTCATCTAATAAATCATTTATCATCATTACCGCTCATCACAAATCCACTGGTGATCATGGGCCTCACTCAAAAATGCTCAAAGCCCTGAGCTACCTGCGTCCGTTGACTTTTTGCATCTCATTCCAGGTCATCGCTACATCTAGTGGAAGGCCGCCTTACACTTCGCTTAACAGTACGAAGTTGACACAGAAGCCTTTCTTCTCCATCAGTTGTCGATTCTTCTAGCTATATGGCTGGCCAATTGTCTAAGGAATATGCAATAAAAATAATTAATGATTGCAGGGGGCTACATAATATCAAGGCTTGTTGAACCGTCATTTCTAGATCGATTACGGAGACCATTGATTTTGGTAAAAGCGTTGCAAATGTGGCATTCATAGTATTGTTATTTTTCTTTTTCAGGTAGGAGGCTTTTTACAACCCAGTGCCAGCACCATGAACGAAATTTAATATTTATCAAGAAAATTTAAAACTTAATTACTTTATATAAATGCATAATTTTTTTCAACACAAAAATTATAATATGATAACCACAAAAATACAACTAGTATTTTATACGTACCAGTCTAAATTAAGACACGAATAAATCAAAACAAACCTAAGTACTCACATAGTGAAAAATTAAGAATTCTTCCAAACATAAACAGATGAATTGTCCCTGTATGGAGGATGATATGTCATGCATGCAAACCCCATAACATGGTTTACTTGGTACGCATATCGGCATTTAGTCTTTTCTACAATTCTTTTTGACGAACACTTTTACATCACTTAGTATTTTTGTATACTTAATTTTTAACCCATTTTTTGAGAAGACTAAGCAAAAATAAATAATAATAGCTTCTGAAGTCGTATAATTATTCTTCGATACAAAACATCTTGCACGTTGGTCGGTTTTAATTTTTCCACATTGTCGTGTGGACTAAGCAATATCAAAAACTCAGGCTAACAATTATTGGAATGTTGTTTAAATAGTTACTATAAATACTTAATTCTTATCCTATTTTTCCACCCTAAGGGGTGGAAATTGTTCTTAAAATTTTAATAAGGACATCATTGAGGTATGACCTATATAATAAAAAAGAATATTTTTAATTGATTTAGCGGTTTCCTAGAAATCGGTAAACATATATTAAAAAGAATATACGCATCTAATTAACATTTTCCTTCTTTTTAAAGACAGTTTAATAAAAAATATTGCATTAACTTATACAAATTAAAAGAAATAAAATATTTATTATCATAAAAAAAATTAAAGAACTTAAGTTATCACACAGTCCTACTCCCAGCGGTATATTGCCAAGAACGCTGGCTGCATTTCTTCGCTAAACAGCTAGCTATACTTAGACTAAGAGCGAGAAATATTATTTCAAAAATGCAATATCAAAGTTAAATAGAGCTATCTTTATACAGGCGAGACCAGCAAATGGATGTACAAACAAGTACTAGGCGAAATGCATTTAAAAGCTCGCAGCAGGCTTAAAGAGCCTCTTACATACCTAAAAGAAGCAACGTGAAAGTGGCATCTCAGAATTTTGTAATGAAATTTGAATAGAATAGAATAGTTGCAATTTGTTTACGTGTAACATTTACACGAGAGAGAAATATTATTATTTTTAAAACTTTACACCAAACAGCTATTGTCGAAATAGTACTTCTAATCAAAAATATTTTCACTAGGAGAGAGTTTTGAATTTATTTTTTTATTTTATTTTGCATTAACATTTTTGGCGGGTTTGATTCATAAAATGTAATAAAGTGTTTCATAAAATGAATTCCAAATTCAAATAACGCATTTATAAACTTTTAAACTTTTTTTATTGTATTGCGAAAATAATCCTAAACTGTGTGAGTCGGTTATGTATAAATTACACGATGAATAGTTTAACAATTAGAATAATACTTGAATTAGAACTCTGTCTCTGTCTTAGAATTATTACAATCTAGGCATCTTGAAGTCTTGAAGAGTGAATAGGCTCTTGTAACGTTAAGAGAGTGTGATTTACCATATAGGGCTTCATTACCACTTACCACCAGTTGCGATTGTAGTCAGACATTGGCTTAGTAAGTTAACAAATAAGGCTGTATCCATTGTTACTTGTCTCATCAGTTTAATTTTAGTCACTATCCATTGTTACTTGTCTCATCAGTTTAATTTTAGTCACTCTATTGTTAAAAAAGCCTGGTAGCGATATCAGGAGATGGGATCATGATGCCAGATTCCATTTCATTGAACCACGGGACGACGGATCTTTAACAGGCCAAAGTCTGAGAAATTGAAAAGGTACTTTTTTTTATAACAAGAGGGAAAGGATGTATCATTTAGTCTGGATGGTCAAAAAAAGACTTCGCACTGCCAATACACGCAGTTAACGGCCGGCTCGGTACACTGAGATTATTTATATAAGCCTAAATAGTTAGGCGCAGATTTTTCGCTTCGTACTAAAAAACCAAATCGCGATTACGCTTTTCATTGTGCTTCTATTTAAAAATTTACTTTAAATAAAACTATAGACGTTTCTTCTTAAATATAATTAATATAAATTTGTTTATTATAGAATACAGTAAGGCGATGGATAAAGGTGGGTCGTGAACTTTATTTTGTGGTAACTTTTCCTAAAGCTTTTAGGATCTCTTCTTCAGTCAATTCGAAGTTAAAAATTTATAAACATGTGTAGGCAGTAGGCACCGTAAGGGAATAACAATATTTTGTCCCGTGGGTATTGTAAAGGGCAGCGAGGTGCAATGACAGATAGATTTGATGGCCATCGACAGATCGTTATTTCACCATATTATATTGACCGTAAGCAAAATTTAAATGCCGACAAAATTATTATCAAAGATGCGAGACGATTTAATCTGCGTTCTCAGCGAAGCGATTATGACTAAACATGCTTTAAATAGGAGATATATAAAGCAATAGAATTTTACAGGCTGTGAAAAAGAAAAACATCTTTTAACTTTCAACATATTGGACATGAGTTTTTTTTTAACAACTAGTAAAATATATCAGCCAGATCGTAATTCCATGAAATTTTATAATTATATAATTTTATAATTAATCCATGTAAGATGTTGGTGGTGACGTGATATATTGTGGTCCATATAAAAATATATTTTCCCACGGCTGGACACGCTACTAGTCAAAGTGACGCTATCCCAGCCTGGAGAAGGATTGAGGACCGCATCGCAAAGGCAAGGGCCCTCATCGGCAGACTGATAAGCTTCAGGTCGGGCAATAATAGTCCGATAATTGTACGCACCGTTAGGATGGCGTTTGCTGGGACAAATATCAGTTTGTCCCAGCCGAATATAACGCAAAAACTGACGGAGCGCATAGACGACCTGAAGCAGAGAATCGCTGCTTGGGGGAAGCGGATTCGGCGATATACTGAGAGGTCAACACGGTTCAACCAGAACCGTCTCTTCTAGAGTGGTCAGAAGAGGCTCTATGAAAGAGGAGCAGCCAATGGTACGTGAAACGGGCCCAGCACCGAATCAGGCCGACACTGTCGTATTCTGGCGCGGCCTGTGGTCAGAGCCCGTAAACCACAGCGAGGGTCCTTGGATGGAAGTTGTGGAGAGTCAGTGTGCGAATGTTACGCCCATGGACCCCGTCATCATAACGCCGGATGACGTGGTGAGGCGGTCCGTAGGGCCCCGAACTGGAAAAGTCCGGGACTCAACGGACTGCATCACTACTGGCTGAAGGGGTTCGTGGTGTGTCACGCTGTGCACGCCCGACAGTTTCAAGCGGCTCTGGACCAAAACTCGCTTCCGAGTCTCTTTACTACTGGGACCACTCATTTGGTTCCTAAAGACCCACCATATATAAGACACTGACATCCATTTTGAGTACGCGAATCATTCGTCGCCTAGATATGGAGGACTCCGGGAGGGGATTTCAGCTTCGGAAAGGAGGGACAAAAGTGACCCATCTTTTCTATATGGATGATCTCAAATTATTTACCTCCAGTCGCTCCCATCTTATGGAATTGCTAAACATCACTTGTGATTTTAGTAATTCTATTAGAATGGAGCTGGGGACTGATAAGTGTGCGGTCCTCCATGTTGAAAGGGGAAGAGTTGCTAACTCTGAGGGCATAGACTTATCTATGCCCAGCAAAATAAGGACCCTTTCCAAAGCTGAAACATACCGATACCTTGGTATGTTACAGAACATACAGATGAGTCGGGTATGAAAAGGTCAGTCTGCGATGTGTTTTATGCACGCATGACCAAAGTGCTTAATAGCCTTTTGTCCGATGTGAATAAGACGCACGCATATAATGGTTGGATCATGCCATTTCATATCATGTATACCTTTGGCATACTCAGGTGAACTCAGACCGAACTGAACGCTCTGGACAGAAAAGTCCGCTCTATAATGACGTCCCACAGGATGCATCATCCGAGATCGTCAGTAATGAGGCTGTACTTGCCACGGAAGCATGGTGGGCACAGCTTTTTAAGC
Source organism: Parnassius mnemosyne (assembly GCA_963668995.1). Taxonomy (NCBI): domain Eukaryota; kingdom Metazoa; phylum Arthropoda; class Insecta; order Lepidoptera; family Papilionidae; genus Parnassius; species Parnassius mnemosyne. Next base: position 25,100,290 of record CAVLGL010000057.1, read on the forward strand.
GCGCTTACCATGCATAATCGCGAAGTGTGCAGCCTCCGTAATTACTTTCTGACGAGAGCGGATGATCTATACTATAGGGACGTTATTTCTTGTGATAAAGGGCTAATCCCTTTATCCTTAGCCAACACGCAATAGCAAGACCCAGCAGTACAGACCATTTCCGACCGGGAGACCGTATGGAAGGAGAAGGAGCTCCACGGGAGGTTCTACAAGGCCCTTCATGAGCCTTTCGTAGACACAGTCGCCTCCCTCCACTGGCTACGTTTCGGTGACCTCTTTGGGGAAACTGAGAGTTTTGTCTGTGCAATACGGGATCAGGTTATTAAGACCAACAATTATCGGAAATACATCCTAAAGAATGGCGCCGTCGACATCTTTCGAGCTTGTCGTTATCCCGGTGAGTCACTTAGGCATGTCATCTCCGGTTGTTCGGCGCTTTCTAACTCTGAATATTTGCACAGACACAACCTAGTAGCCAGGATTCTACACCAGGAGCTTGCTCTGAAATACGATCCCGTGAATCGTAAACTGCCATATTATAAGTACTTGCCGGAAGCCGTGCTCAAAAATGACCGCACCAGGCTCTACTGGGACCGGGCCATCATCACAGACAGGACTATTCTTGCGAATAAGCCTGATATTGTGCCGATGGACCGGGCACAGTCAAGGATATTTTTGGTCGACATTACCATTCCTTATGACGAGAACCTCGTGAAAGCCGAAACAGATAAGCTGACAAAATATCTGGAGCTGGCTCACGAGGTGACCGACATGTGGGGTGGTCTGCAAAATTATTCCTGTGGTCGTTTCTGCGAACGGGTTAATCCCAGTCACCCTCTCGGGTCATCTGAGGCGACTGGGACTCCGTGACGGACCGCTCCTAGCTCAAATGCAGAAGGCGGTGCTCCTCGATACCGCCCGCATCATCCGCTGGTTTCTTTCCCTTTCCCCCTAACCCGGCCGTTTGGTCTCCCCTGCCGAGGGCTTCCATTTGGTTGGTTTTTTTATATATTTATGTATTTTTTATGTATTTATTCTATTTTATTGATATTTATGTATATTTATATCTTTCGTTTACTATTATATATTTAAACAGCCCAACCAGATGAGAAAACTTTATAGATAACCCAATAATAATTTTATGAGTTTATCACAGTCTTTCCTTAGATAAGCTCAATTTTATCTAGTGGGTTATTATATAATTATTTTTTTTATTTAATTTATTTTTACGTTTAATAAGCTTAATTAGGTCAGGCGTAAACCAAGTAGGATATGATTTTATTGATTTACATGAAATGGGGACGAATTTATCTACTGCCACCTGTAAAATTTCATCAAACCTAGATATCATTTCATTTACATTATTTAATGAGCCCAGAGTTTGGAGTCAATCAATATTATTAACATATGCTGTAATGGAATCGTAGTTCGTTTTATTATAATTGTGTAAACACTTAGCCTTAGTTATAGGAAACATATTTGTAGAGCTATTTTTTAAAGTAATGTCTAATTCTTGGTGCAAATTATCTATTTTACATAGTGGAAATTGACTTTCAGTAACAATGAGGAATAGATTGGATAAGACCAAATCTAAAACTATTCCCTTTTATTTTTGATGACGTTGAATTGTTAAGCAAAGATATATATTAGGCTACTTTTAAGGAAGCAATTAATATAGTTGCTTGAAGATGCGTACTCATTATTGTCAGGTTGCATTGTCCAAGTGATAGAATTCATATTGAAATCGCCAAGCAAATAGAATAGAATTATTAACTACACCCAAATCATTGTTATTTATAGATTCAGGTGTATTATTAATGAACGCTTACAGTGTGTCACGAGCGACTGTTGGAGGAATATATACTATGCACACATGTAAATATTCTTTGACATTACCTGAAGTTTTATTGAGACCCATAGATCCTCACACGGACTTTTTCACCCAATTTGTCTGCGCGAACTAATAGCATCTTTTTTTACTGCTATTAAAACTCCACCACTGATTTTCTTATGCTTAGAATGTTCAGATGTTTCGCGATTGCGTCTATATACATAATATCTGTTGTCAAAGATCTCCGCATCACGCACGCTGTCGTTAAGCCAAGTTTCTGTTAAAACAATAATATTATAACATGAATGAAGAATCTGATTTCTAACATCTGTTAAGTTTGTACGAAACCCTCGAACATTTTGATAATAACATGTTAATGAATTGAATTTCAAAATAAAAATCATACATACCTCATCATCATCATATCAAATATAGCTAGGACAAATGTAGAAGCTTATCAGAGATTTTTATTATTGTATTATTATTTCAAGGAATACTTCTTTTACTTATATGGGAGTGACAAACGAGCACACTTTCCACCTGATGGTAAGTGGATGCTGGGGCCATAGACATTTAAATTTATTCTCAATTAAGAATTAAAATGCTGATTCATTGTCACCCCTGAGGACTAAGATAATATGCTTCGTTTCCACCGTACAAAATACAGCAGCGTGGTCCTACCTCGATTGAGCCGATTCTATCGTGCTACAACCATAATATAGAGCTGCAGCGTGGCTTTCTACATTTATGTACGTATTTTACCTATATGTTATATGTGTATTTTATGTTCTTATGCTAGCTGTGTTTGCTACTATGTTTTCATAGCATCATTTCCTTCTTTTGTTTTAAAGCTGAATAAGTTGATAATTTAATCAGTTTGAAGCTTTATTACTTTGTGATGAAGGAAGGGGTTGATTTCTTATTTTTTTTAATTTATTATTTAAAAAAATTAGTAGTACTTATTTTTTTAGTTTTTTAATTAGTTTACTAGACTAATTAAAGAAACAGAGATAGAAAGTTTACTAGACTAATTAAAAAAACAGAGGTAGATAAAAATGAGTAAAATAAAACGCATTAAAATCGGTTGAAAATAATATAGTGGCAGCAAATAAATTCTATAGTTATGTCAAACTATTAAGTAGATACACATATTAGGTAGATCAAAAGAAAGACAAATTCGCCCAAAGGATTCCGATTGGAAATTTTAAATACGAAACCCTACAAAATCTACAATCAGAATTAACAACGTGGGAAGAAACTGCTCTTGAGGTCCACGTCCTGAGGATTGTTTATTAGCATTGCAAAGTAAATGCCAGCATTTACATTCATTAGAACCAAAATGGATGATTTTTAGGATTTTCTGGATTATCCATCGAATCTCAACCGGTGGCAGCATCTGCGTCTACCACGTTATTTTAAGAAATAACTAAACTTACTGAGTCCAAGTAATATTACTATAATAACTAATAAATTACGTAATATTCTTCCCACAGTAACTAAAGTTACGCTCGCCCAGTCTCTACTTGTGCCTATCCTTGACTAAGCTGATATTTGCTATGTTGACATTGCCGAAGAGCAGCTTAATAAGCTTGAGTGCATTCAAAAATTATGTATTAGATTTATATTTGGGGTTCGCAAATATGATCATATCTCTGAATTTCGTAAACAGCTCAAATGGCTCCCGATCCGCGGTCCCAGGTATAGTCACATTCTCTCCACTTTGTATAGCGTGCTGTTTAATCCTTCCACTCCTCATTATTTAAAAGACCGTTTTCAGTATCTTTCCCTCACCCATAATGGGTTCCTTCGATCCTTTGTCAATCTTTCTCTCACTACTCCTTTGCACTCTTCCTCCTTTTTAAAGAAATCCTTACGACCGTAACTGCTGTACGTTTGTGGAACTCTTACCTCTCCACATTCGTTGTGCTAAATCTTTTCACTCTTTCTAAAGTCTTGTTAAATCGTATTACTTAGAACTCTATAAGATAAATTACTTTTCCTTTTTATATCTATATATATACCTAGTCAGGTCATAAATTCTGTCACATGTTTAATATAAAATAATTGTAACAAGTTTATTCATTATGTAACCATTTATATACCAAAATGAACTTAAAAAAACATAGATTCTTATGACACTAAAGTTTATTCAAAACGACCTCCGTGATTTTGAATACAGGCCTTCAATCTGCGCGGCCAGTCGTCTATCGCAGCACGAACGAGGTCCATGTGAATAGCGGCGGCTGCCTTAATCAAGGATGTCTTGAGTGACTCCAAATTGTGATGAGGCTTTGAGCACGCCTTTTCCTCCAAGTGTTGGCATATCTTGTAATCTAACGGATTCAAGTCTGGACTGGAGGAGGGCCAGTCTTCGTGCCGGATGAAGTCGATTTCACGCGCCGCCAGCCAGTCTTGTGTGCTCTACGCTCTATGAGCTGGCGCCGAATCTTGTTGGAATACCCAGTGCCTGTTTTTGAACATGGTATGAGAAACAGGTTCCACAAGGTTCGTCAGGACTGTATTTTGATACACAACTGCATTCGTTTTTACACCTTTCTCACAAATATGTACATCTGTTAAGCCCCAATAAGAAACTCCCAACCATACCATGAGCTAGGATGGAAAATGACCTCGTTGGACACGCGGAATACGGTTGCTCGCTTCTTCACTACTGTGTACGTACACCTTATCATTTTGTTTGTTGTAGCTCTCTTCTACGGTAAAAATTTTTTCATCCGAAAAAAGAATTTCCCGATATTTTTTTCCCGCGTACCACTTCAACAAAGCGCGGCATCTCTTCAGTCTCAGGTCCATTAGACGAGCATTCAAACGATGTCCTGTTTTCTTCGATGTGTCCGAAGCCCTAAGTCTTTATGTAACACCCTTTTCACCGTGGTTCTGCTTAACCCCATCTGAAAGGCCAACAGTTTCTGCTTACGTTTGGGATTTCTTTGAATTAGCGCCTTCACAGCTTTTATCACTGCTGGAGTCCTAACAGACCGAGGGCGACCACTTCTTGACCTGTTATCTACACTAGAGTCTTCATTGTATCGTTTAATGGTACGACAAACTAATTTTTTGGTTATATTCTAATTTTTCAGTATGTTAAATATCTGAATTGGCGCGTAACCGCAACGATGCAACGCAATAACTGCAACACGGTCTTCTTTAAGCGTCCACCACATATTTAAAAATGAGTAAAATTCTAAAAAGTATACAGTTTTATTCTCATGAACAATTCGAAATTCGAATTCAATAAACTATTTTGTGGCCAGCATTCTAAAAGAAAAGTTTTTACTGTGTGACAATACTTATGACCTGACTAGGTATATATATATATATATATATATATATATATATATATATATATATATATATATATATATATATATATATAATCTTCACTTATCTTTATTTATATGTATTTTCATATTTTTATTCTTATTGTGTACACCCCCCTCTATTTTTAACTATTGTTTGCATCAGTTCTCTACGCTAAGGTTGTCTGAAAGAGATATAGAGATATAGTCTGTTGTACATATTCTACTTTAGGTTTAATTGTACTCATTATTTTGTAATTTGGTGTACAACAAAGAGTAAATAAATAAAGAAATAAATTTAAGGAACTATTAAAATGATATGGACGATATATTTCTATATATATATATATATATATATATATAGATATATATATATATATGTATGTATGTATGTATATGTATATTAAAAGTAGATTAATAATTGAACAAAATAAAATAGAATTATTTTTATTTAAAGAGAGCTATAATCCACAATTTTTAAATTAAAACTCAATATTTTGACGCAATTTGTAATAAAATTTCCTTTTAAATTAAGAGACATACTTTCAATAATTGAGAACGTAGCGAGAACATTATTAAATTTATGATGAAATTTTTAACAAATTAAATGAATAACGGAATAAGAGCCGTGGTAACTCAGGGGATAAGTGCCCGTATAGTACACGGGCAGCCCAAGATCGATCCCCACTGAAAACAAAGTGATTGGGTAGATTACCACATGCTCGATGGTATAGAGAAACATCTTGAAAAAACCTTAATAATTACGAATTCTTTGCAGTACTTGAGGCATTTCATTATCTTTAGTTATTTACTTATCTAATGTCGTAATACTTAATATGTCCTCTAAAACAAAATCTTTTTATTATTTGAAAATTAAGAATCACTTAAATTGCAAACTTTTTCCATTTACGTAAACAGAAAACTATTACTATCATTAAAAAGCATAAACCACATGGAACACCACTGAACTCCACGCTCCACGCTGACCCTACTTGCCCAAAAACCTTTCAGAAATGCGAAGATGCCTCCTCCCAGTAGTCGAAACTAAGCAGGTTGTAACTTAACTTATCTAGAAGGAGAGCATCTCTCACTTTTAGCAGACAGGCGCTTCTTAAAATAAACATGCAACTTAAATCTAAGGCGTGTATCCTAATCCTATCTTTACATCACAACGTTTTACAGTTATTGTTGATATTTTAAGAAATAGACAATAGTTTATATTGGTATAAATATTTTTCATGATGATGTTTGTTACTATTGTTTATATATTTTTGTTTTGAGAAAATGAGTCTATAACTGTAGTATAGTCGCCACCCATTAATTACAGTTACGGTACAAAATTTTTGTTTCAACGAACACCAGGTATCTATGATGGAAAACACCTGGTCGCCAGGCTACAGCACTTCAAGCAGTTAATGCAAGACAACAAGCTTTGGTTCTCGCACCTACGTCACAGTGATCGAGTGAAGCCAGCCACAGTCAAGCGTGTGCCTGCTGTACTACCATATAACAGAGGAGTCACAGACAACGGTTGGCTACATCTTGATGCGAGCTTCCATTAAAACCTACTTGCAAGCCACCGAAGAAGATTTGTCAATATTTACTAATAATAGTAATATCCCTCTACAAGATGCCGGAGTGTACAAGTTTCATTGTGAATGTTGTCTTTCTTACATAGTATAAAAACTCGCGTAAAAGAACATATAGCTGACGTGAAGCACTAACGCTTCGAGAAGTAAACAAGATCGTCCCCTCCATTATATTATTTTTGATAAACTACAAATCCTCACAAAGGAACACCTATTCTTATGAGGCATTAGTCGCGAGGCTATTAAAATTTCAATAGAGAAGATTGATGGTTGCTACTATTTGCTTGGGATCCTTTGAATAATAAAATTTTATCCAAACCCAAGCATCCCACTGCAAGACTTCAAAAGATATTGTAAGCTCCATATTCGTATATTGGATGAAATATTGAAAACCTAACCAATTAAAAGTAGCACGGGCTAACTATGACAACGGGTCGGGCTGATAAAGAAAGTAATGAGACCACATAAAGTGGTACTATTACAGCACTTGTTAAACTCAAATCAATATCATTATTGAGTTATGCTGATGATATGGTGCTGCTGATTCCCTCGATTGGTGCACTGCGTGCACTACTCCAGACATGTGAGAAATATGCAATGGATCATAACCTGTTGTACAACACCAACAAGTCTGTTTGTTTGCTTTTTAAGAGTGGTAGGGTTCAACCTCATATCCCCCCATTGTATTTGTGTAATTCACAATTGGAGTGGGTAACGACGTTTAAATACCTGGGTCATATTGTTACTCAGGATCTGTGTGATGGTTCCGATATGGACCGCGAGCGTCGTTCCTTGTCAGTGCGTGTCAACATGATAGCTAGACGCTTTCAAAGGTGTTCTTATACCTCAAAGCTGGCGTTGTTTTCAGCTTACTGTCAGCCACTTTACACTCCTCAGCTGTGGACGAATTACACTAAAGAGGAATATCGCAGGCTGAAGGTGCAGTATAATGATTCGTTCCGCGTTTTGTTCCGTCAGCCACGATACCGCGTCCCAGATGTTCGCAGAGGCCCGTGTCGTTGGTTTGGATGCGTTGATCCGTCACCGTATCGCGCGATTTAGAAGTTTTGTTTTTGGGTTGCAGAATAATCTCATCAAAATTATTTGTAATATGTATGCATTTAGTGAAAATTTTAGTAGATGGTCAAATTTATTAAAATCTTCTTAATAAAATGTAATAATATCATTGATTAACCAATAATTATAATTAAAATTTAAGGTGTAGTTTAAAAAAAATAATTTTAATTTTGTAATGGATCTGTGTTGTCTGTATCAAATAAATTATTATTATTATTATTATATTATTAATAATAATATTGCTTGAAATTAAAATAAAGGCTGTCTGTTATATAGTATAACGCAAACAAATGATGTTTCCCTAAACGATTTCGATGAAGGCGACAACTTTATCAGCAGTCTCACTTACGAAGACTAGTCTAATGAGGAAGACATCAATAAAAAAGTTTATTTTTTCTTGATATGATTTTTTTTAATTTACTCGACATAAAACAATGTTTTATAGTTGTTGTATAAATGATAATCCAAATACTATATAAAATAATTAAACAACTATATCAGACATAAATTACGAAAATATGTTGTCATTTTAAAATTTAAAGTCATTGTAATGCAAGTTACAAAATGTCTTTGCAGCTTACTTTGAAACTATAGTCTTTGACTCTCTAAAAGACGTATTTTCACAAAGTGTTATGTGTTATCTTAATCTAGCGTCAAGATGCTCGACTGCACGACTATTGTGCTCCCGCTTATGCTCCTTTAGCGTATGCAACAACAGCCGGAGTGTACAAGGTAATATTGCTACCCCTTTGATTCAAACTTTACGCTCCAAGAGACGCCCCATCTTCCGCTTGTATGGTTTTTTCAACGTCTAGTGATTGTGTTTGATTACAATGACGTAAACATAAAACGTAAAAACAATTTAAAAACAAAAACTAAATGTTTATTTTCTACTAGCGATCCTCCTCGGCTTCGCACGGGTGATTTCGGGATCTCGACAACAGCTCCACCTACCGAGTCTAAATTTGAATTTAAACTTCCTGGACCCACTCAAATACACACAATAAATTTCGAGTTTTCGAGTTTTAAGCGAGACTAACGGACAGCAATTGATTTTTATATATAGAGATTATACGTAGTTATTTAAATGAAGTTGAGGGGTGCAGGTGGCTCAGGACCGTGCTTTGTGGGTGTCTTTCCTTAAGGGAAGCCTATGTTGAATAGTAAACTTGTTGGGACTGTAATGATGGTGATGATAATGACTTGTAATTAATCTTATTACACATGCTCATCTTATTATTAATAACATAATGTCCTCCAGACCGAATTTCTATCACGGCGGTTACCTTCAACGCAGACTAGTCATCTTAATGCTGCTGTTATTTATATGATGAGTGTAGAGAACCGGAGACCCCTTTTACTGAAAACGAGGCATCTTAGCCGTCAGGGGTGACAACGCTGCATTTTGATTCTTAATCTAGTATAGATGTAGATGTCTATAGGTCACAGCAACCACTTACCATCAAGTGGGTTGTGTGCTCGTTTGTCACTCCCAATTAAAAAAGCCAGGATAATGATGCACGAGTTCAATCATAGTTATTATTTAGTTTTATAGTAGTGAAACAGCCTGTATATAATTAATAGTTTGCGCTGTCTAGTAGAACAGGTTCCTCAACAAAAGCAATGAGCGCTCACGTCGGTGGCGCTCAGTTGCTGAACGTCTCATGTGAGATGTGCTTACCGCTTACACAAAAAAGGAGGTATATTTAAATGTATATTTTTGATTACTTTTAACAAATTAACTAATTCTTTAATGTTAAGCAGTGCATTAGTTGCGAATGTGAGTATCAATACAAAGCATTTTTGGTTTAATCGTACAAATCAAAAAAATATGCATGAACACTTTTGATAAATAAATTGAAAAAAAAAATTGTGTGTGCAAAAGCACAAGCTCACTCTCTATTTCCTTATTCTCATAGTCCGGTGGAACGAAAATCCGCAACTACAGGAAACAGATGAGGTGCAGGTCCAACACATTTAAGTGCTTGCCCAGGCTCGGGGGTGAAACGCTGCCAACTTCCTGACTAGGTATTACTACTGACTACGTAGGTCACTCAATACGTTTTGAGATATATGAAAAAGTATTCTAGATACTATTAATATTTATTTTAAATCTTATCAAAATATTCTCCATCATGCTCTGTACAAAGTTTCATTCGCCTGAACTAACTCTGAAAACACTTTTGCCAGTCATGATCTGACAGGTCGGAAATCGCTTCTTCGTGGGCAGCCACGGCTTCTTCGGCGCTTGAAAACTTACCTTTTATTTTATTTTTTGACTCTTGGGCACAAAAGAAAATCACAAGGAGCTAAGTCAGGGCTGGAGGGTGGGTGACTTACAGTTTCAACACCAGATTCTTCAATAAATTATTTTGTTCTAAGGGAGGTATGTGAAGAGGCGTTATCGTGATGCAACATAATTCCCCGACGCCCGGTCTTTGGTCTTCTCTTCCGCACAGCTTGAAAAGCTTTAGGTAATGCAACTGTAGTAGTGTACTATTTAAAGTTGACTGACCTACAATTTTCCAGCATTGACGTTGAAAAATGTCCGCTCCGCGAAAAAAATGTAGCCACTATTTTTTTGCCGACGTTGCCAGGTCTTTGCAGTTTTGGCGGTAACTGTCCTTCTGAGTAGACCCATACCGATGATTGCCTTTTATTTTCTGGATCATATTGATAGATCCATGTCTCGTCACCAGTAACGATTTTTGAAACATGCCTAGATGCGCAGTTTTCAAAACGTAGACGCATTTCATGGCACTAATCCACACGAGTCTGTTTTTCGCTTTCGGAGAGCAAACGAGGGATCCATCGACAACCAAGCTTCCTCACTCCAAGATGTTGATGTAGAATGGTGTGAATGCTCCCCGAACTAATGCCTACAATCTTTTCGATGTTCGTATATGTGATTCGTGGGTCTTCTTGCACCAACATTTCAGTAGTCCATACATTTTCTGCCGTTACTGCTGTTTGCGGGGCCCCGGTTCTTTGGTCATCTTTAAGATTAATTTTACCCCTTTTGAATTCAGCAAACCACCTAAAAATAGTTGCGCGTAATAGAGCTGAGTAATTTTTTTTTAAATATAAAGCGCGGAAAGGCGTGCAGGAAATTAATAGAACTTTATTTTTTTTTAATATTGAGCAATTGACTTATGGAGTTCTATTTTTAAATAAATTTACATTTTAGAAACATATAAACGGGTGTTTTCCATTTTTAAATTTCGAGCATCTCAAAACTTATTGCGTGGCCTACGTAATAGAAACTAAATTAATGGTTTGGTCCAATCTGGGGTTCCAACCCGCGACTTCATGATCAACATTAACAACGAGTCCAATTACAAACCAACGAGTCAGTCACTCATTTTATTATCTACGCATACTCATTTTATTCAATAGGTCAATCTATACAATGGTTATATTGGCATTCATTCATTCATTCACACATTACATCGAGAGATTAAAATAAAAATAGTTTAACGGATTTTATCGAGTAAATTTACTTATTTTATATTCCCGACGTTTCGAGGTTTTTACAGCGCCCATGGTCACGGGGGGGACTGTAAAGTACTCCATAAACCATGGGTGCTGTAAAGTACTCGAAACGCCGGGAATATAAAATATACGCGATAAAATCCGTAAAACTAGTTTTATTTAAATGTGTAGTGTTCGCGTAATTACAAGGAAATCATTACATCGAGAGATATATGCCATAGTTGTCACGCTTGGCATGCAGGTTACCAGTAGCACTTTTTTATTATTTTGAGTTGTTATAAGAAAGATGCTGCTGCCTTTTACTTGTTACACTTCCTTTTGCACCGATAAAGTAATAAATAACTATTAACCTTCCAAGGAATGTTTGACACCTGGCATGTTCTTTTCAAGTATATATCCATATTAAAACGATTAAAACAGGGAATGGCGTGTAACAGAAACTTTTATTCTAATGCAGGAGATGGCTATAAAAGTAGTTATTAATTACCTAAATTCTGAATGAGTCTATATAAAAGTCTAATTATTAAACGAAGATTTAATATATGTGCATAATAATATAATCGTTTTATTAAAAAGCTGTAATAATATACACATTTAGATACGAGTATAAGAACAAAACATAAGCCAGTAAGTTATACCAGTTACTCGACTCTTCAGTGTCAGTTATATATTTATAGGGCAATTTAAACAACATCAACTTCGTTAGTTTAGTAAACGCGGCTGCTGATCATAAGGTCCCAGGTTCGAATCCTGAGGAGGTGAGAAAAATCATACAAATTGATTTTATATGCCAAATAAACGAAATGTATTCATTTTTCTTTGGCAAATGTAGGGCGTGTTACTACTTATATCAAGTTGAACGATAAAATACTTGAGTTAGTAGATATCACGGTCTTTCTTAGCCCTGTCTTGAGATCTTGTCAAGAAGACTTAGTTCCGCTTTGTATGCAGTAAAAAAGATAAGGCTGTTTACAAACGTGGATACAGAAATATTGGTTTATTTCAGCCGTTTCCTCAGGACTATTTCCTATGGATTATTGTTGTAGAAATCAGCAACTGTTATTGAATATATATTTATACTACAGATAAAAACTGTACGTGCTATTTACAATATTAAACCAAGGGACTTACTACTGCTTATATATTAGATGACTATTCAAATGATAAGTGGTTACAATGAGCTTCTTTAGTTATGTATGTAAGTCTCTGTAAAAACTAGACGCCGTCACCGAAATTCTGTATGAAGGACCATCCTCCATCCATAACATTACAGCCTATCAAACGTCCACTGCCGAACAATGGCCTCCCCTATTGATTGTCTTATAAAGGGGATATTTGCTATAGCTGCCACGCAAGATAAGCGGAATAGACGCCGCAGATTTTTATACAGCTGTTATCAGGAAGATGCCGCTGCCCCTCACCTGGTTTATTTTCCATTAGTCGCCTCTTACGACGACGGAATGATATATGGTAGTAGATATTCATACACCGACTCTACACGGTATATGATTTCATGGTACATCTCAGCACGTCCATCACCGGCGCTGGTAAAACAGTCTACGATCGCATGATCAAGAATTAAGTAAATCCATTCGAGAGCCGTTCGAATTTGACCCGCTGTGTTTAAAAAATGCCTACGCTTTAGCGTGTAATTCTCAATCAGTTGTGTAATATATGTGAAGTTAGTCATGAATATACAACAACACTTGAATTTTATATGCATCTGTGATGTTAGCCTGATGTAGAGAGCCACTTTAGGTTTTTATAAAATGAGGTTAGATTTAATTAAAAAAAAACTATAACAAAAATAAAATATCAAATCAAATTAAAAAGATATAATTAATGTTAAAATAATATGTTAAAAAAAATTAATAAAAAAGCCGTGGTACTTGCTGTGATTCACATAATGATTTAAGTAGATTATTTTTTTGTGAAAAATATTATAATTACTTTGTTTATATACGTGGTAGAGCCATGCTGCAGCTATTAGTAGTATAGTTGTGTATGGGTCGGGTAGACCGGGGAAGGACCACGCTCTCAGAGAATACGAGAGTAAAATAGCAACTTAACGCTGCTGTGTTTCGTATGATGAGTGCAGAGAACCGGATACCATTTTTACTGGAAACGAAGCATTCCATTTTAGTCCTCACGGGTGACAACGTATCTGCATTTTGATTCGTAATCGAAGATAGATGTAGATGTCTATGGGCCACAGCAACCACTTACCATCAGGTGGACCGTGTGCTCGTTTTTCACCCTTATGTTATTTAAAAAAAACTTATTTTATGATTATTAATACAAAAAACGAATCTATATATGAATCGAAATCCCTCAATCGCAAATATCTACCGCTATACTATAAATAAGAGTATGTTTAGTAATTAATATTAATCTGAAAACACACACCTCCAGGCAAAAGCGAAAAAAATATTTGAGTAGATAAAAAGACACTAGCGTAAAGAGGACGTTTTAATGACCGAGTCTGACATTTTTTGTCTTATGCGATAAAAGCAAAATCAGATTAAAGGCAATAAATAAATAATTAAAAATATTAAGCGCTTAATTGTTTTAGTGTCAGAATTTAAGTAAATAAAAATGTTCTCTGTGTTCTGACAACCTGTATATTTTTATGGTAGAATAAATAAAAATAGTATTACGTTTCTTGTTGGAGTTTTTGTTGTGTTACTTGTTTTCTCTGGTACAGTAGGGAACAGGGTGCTTATCGGCTTAGCAATACCTTCGTAATAAGAGTACCTTGTTACTATATCACAATTGTTGGTTTGAATCGCTACATCTTTACCACGCAAATTTCAATCCTATCTGAAACTGTTGTTCGAAAAAATAAGCAATTTTATACAAAACGTGAAGATTTACCATGCAAATACATGTTACGACACAAAAATAAATTAGTATTGCCAACTTCCCGATTAAAACTAAACAGTTCTAGCACATTAAGTTCTTCCATAAAATTATATAATAAACTACCTGACATATTAAAAAATGAAAATAATGACATCATATTTACAAAAAAATTAAAACAGTACCTAACTAATAAATGTTACTATAGTACTAATGAATATTTTACAAATATGTAATACTTATATAGGTTTTACAAAATGATCACTAATTTAAATTGAATTCTATCTCAATAAATCACAATGACATTCTTATAAGTAGTTAAATAGGCTTCCTCTCTCCTAGCCCCTAAGTTGCGTGCCCAACCGGGTCCATAACACTGGTCTCACATTATTTTATAACATCTTGTGTACATTATGGTTTAGTAATAAATGTTTGAGTTTGAGTTTGAAACCAACATTTGCGCAAAAACACAAATTGCTGGTTTTCGGATCTGACTGTATTGTGATTTTTGATCCTTATACTTGATGATTTTTGCCGCCAATCCATCACTTTTTTAATAAAATAGCATAAAGCATGTAAATAATCAATGACAATTTTTTACATCTAATTTAATACAACAAACTTAATAATGCATTTGCATTTAAATTCTTAATCTATAGAAACAGATGTCTATGGTCTAATTTTGAGACTTTACTAGGTGATGGGACTCCTTTTCTGCCTAGAATTTCGTCTAGGTAGGTACCAACCTCGGTAGGTATCAACCTAGGTAGGTATCAACCCCCGAACGGGTTCCCGCATTCTCGTGGCTTAGTAGCCATAACTTGGCCGGCCCGTGGTATAGCGCCGGCTAGAGGTGGTCACTCTGACTTGAGGAGCCCACTTCGGATGTATTTTGGTGGGCTGCGACGAGTGGGATGTCCTCTCCCCCTACCGCTGCAGCCGAGGTGGAGTCGCGGAGAAAGTGGAATATTAGTATGGCGATGCAACACTCATCCTATCCTCCGTGACTGACGGAGCCGCACCATTAATGCGTTGATAGAGGGGCTGCGCGGGGAGAGGTATGTCGGTATTGCGAGGCACCGCTTTTCCTACCCTCCGCAGCCGAATCTTATTTGGCAGCGGAGACATAGACCAGATCCGATGCTGGGGTCGAAAAAGCTAGTGCTTCTAAGTACACGTTTTACCAACCCATGGACTCGGGGGAGTCCGTTTCGCAGTTGCAGTAAGAAGCCGTGGGGGAAGGCGCGCCTTGTGTTACTGGTGCACTTTATCTGAGAAGGAAAGGGAGGAGGATAAGTCTCTCCGAGGAGGGGCTGCCATGGGGCAGCTGGCGCTGGTGGGGCTGCGGATATGTACGTAAGTTTAACGGTGGTAGAGCCTTGCAGCAGCTTTTGCTGTTGCACGTATGGGCCGGCTCGAGCCGGGTTAGTACCACGACCTCACAGAATACCGGCGTGAAGTGGAAGCTCTGCTTCCGCGTTTCGTCTGGTGAGTGCAGGTGACCGGATGCCCAATTCCCCCCCCCCCCCCATCAACATGGTAGCGGAATTACGTCATAAACTACCCCAGGAGGGTACCAGTACCCCTGGAGAATCCCTCGCTGAGCATCCACGACCATGCTATTCCACTCCTGAGCGTGGGTGCTCAGGCTGCCCCGCGTATTCTGGGGGGGGCAAAATTCCGCTCAACACAATAACTGCTCGGGGCAAACTGAGCAACAAGACCAAGGCGACCCCTGCCACGCTATCCGTGAATTTCTGCAACATCAGGGGACTTCACTCGAACCTAAACGCCGTCCACTACCATCTTGAGACGGCGAAGCCGGCCTTGCTCTTTCTGACCGAGACGCAGGTGTCCTCTCCGGCTGATACTTCGTATCTCTCCTGCCCGGGGTACAAATTGGAGCACTCCTTTGTGCCTCGGGCTGGAGTTTGCGTGTATGTCAGAGAGGACATCTGTTCTCGACGCCTCGGCAGTCTTGAAGGTTCGGACCTGTCCATCCTTTGGCTACGCATAGACAGCGACGACCATCCGCGCGTCTACGTGTGCCTCTATAGGTCCCATAGCGGTAATGCCGAAACAGACCGACTCATCGACCACGTCCAAATGGCTACAGATTCCTTGCTACAACAGGTCCCATCCGCAGAGATCGTGATCCTTGGCGATTTTAACGCCTACCACGCCGAATGGCTCGGTTCACGTTTAACCGATCATGCGGGGAGATCTGTTTATGACTTTGCCTTGGCATATGGTCTGACACAACTGGTTACATTGCCTACGCGGATTCCAGATGTTGAGGATCATACACCTTCCCTGTTGGACCTTCTGCTGACCTCTTATCCGGACGGATATCAGGTTTCCGTCGATGCCCCTCTTGGCTCTTCGGACCATTGTCTGATCCGGAGTGTGGTGCCACTCACGCTCCCCTCGCGGTTGCGTTCTGCAGGTTGCCGCCGTGTTTGGCATTACAGGTCGGCGGATTGGGACGGAATGCGGTCTTTCTTTGCTTCCTACCCATGGGGGCGGGTTTGCTTCTCGCCGGATGATCCCAGCGCTGTTGCTGACTCTGTCACTGATGTAGTGCTACAGGGAATGGAACTATTTATTCCATCATCTGTGGTACCGATCGGAGGCAGATCTCAGCCTTGGTTTGGTCGCTCCTGTAAGACTGCATTACGCAGTAAGCAGGAGTGTTATCAAGCCTGGGCTGCGGCTTCGGTGACTCGGGATGTAAACACCAGCACACTCAAAAAGAAGTATAACTTCGCCTCCAGGTCCTTCAAAAGAGTTATTGCCAAGGCAAAGTCAGAGCACATAGGCAGAATTGGCGAGAAACTAGTTCGCCTTCCTTCGGGAACCCGTGCATTCTGGTCTCTCGCCAAGGCTGTCCAAGGGAATTTCTGTAAGCCATCACTACCATCTCTGCACAGGGAGGACGACTCACTGGCCCACGACGCAAAAGAGAAGGCCGACCTTTTAGGTTCCCTTTTTGCGTCCAACTCGACTGTTGATGACGGGGGGAACACACCGCCGACCATCCCGCGGTGTGAGTGCTCCATGCCTGATGTGCGATTCTCACAGCGCTCGGTTCGCAGAGCACTCCTCTCCCTTGACATCCACAAGTCGAGTGGGCCAGACGGAATCCCCCCAATTGTGCTGAGGACGTGTGCTCCGGAGTTGGCACCGGTTCTAACGCGTCTTTTCCGGTACTCCTACTCCCTAGGCAAAGCTGGAAGCTTTGGTGCTGGAAGCTCGGGTGGACAAAAGCTGGAAGACAGCTTTTGTCCACCCGATCCCTAAAAAAGGCGACCGCTCAGATCCGTCCAACTACAGGCCTATCGCCATCACCCCCTTGTTCTCCAAAATAATGGAATCCGTTGTTAACTGCCACCTCATGCGGTACCTTGAGGATCACCAGCTGATTAGTGACCGCCAGTACGGTTTTCGTCGGGGTCGATCAGCTGGTGATCTTCTGGTCTACTTAACTCATAGATGGGCGTTGGCAGTAGAGTCCAAGGGGGAGGCATTGGCCGTTAGGTTAGACATTGCGAAGGCCTTCGATCGGGTTTGGCACAAAGCGCTTCTTTCGAAGCTCCCTTCCTATGGGCTTCCCGAGAAATTATGCAATTGGATCACCAGCTTTCTTGCAGATCGGAGCATCAAGGTCGTTGTAGACGGTGCATGCTCCGACTAACAAGCCTATTAACGTTGGGGTTCCACAAGGCTGCGTGCTATCACCAACGCTGTTTCTTCTGCATATCAATGATATGTTGCAAGCTGGTAGCATTCATTGCTATGCAGATGACAGCACTGGTGATGCTCTATACACCGACCGTGCCAATATTTCTCGGGAAAACGTCACCGAGTACCGGAACAAACTTGTGTCTGAAGTCGAGTCTTTGCTGGACAAAGTCTCGGATTGGGGGCGACTAAATCTAGTCCAGTTTAATCCTCAGAAGACACAAGTTTGCGCGTTTACCGCTAAAAAGAACCCCTTTGTCGTATCTCCTCAGTTTCAAGGTACTCCCCTTGTTGCCTCAGCCAGTATCGGAATCCTCGGCGTCGACATATCGAGTAGCGTGCAGTTTCGTGGTCACTTGGAAGAGAAGGCCAAATTGGCCTCTAAAAAGCTTGGCGTGCTCAGCAGAGCGGGACAGTATTTCATGCCGGCTCAACGCCTGCAACTTTACAAGGCGCAGGTTCGGCCTCACATGGAATACTGTTCCCATCTCTGGGCTGGGGCTCCCCAGTGCCAGCTTCTTCCACTTGACCGCATCCAGCGCAGAGCGGCTCGAATCGTCGACGACCGAGTCCTTTCCGATCGGCTCGACTCATTGGCACTGCGAAGAGATGTTGCATCTCTTAGCATTTTCTTTCGCATTTACCATGGGGAGTGCTCTGAGGAATTGTTCGGATTAATCCCAGCCGCCAAATTTCACGAACGCACATCGCGGCAGAACTCCCGATACCATCCACACCATCTGGATGATTGGCGGTCCACCACTGTGCGATTTAGAAGATGTTTTCTTCCTCGCACAACTTCCTTGTGGAATAGTTTACCACCAGCGATTTTTCCGGACCGATACGACTTAGGGACCTTCAAGAAAAGAGCCTACTCCTTTTTAAAAGGCCGGCAACGCATCTGCAATTCCCCTGGTGTTGCGGTTGTTCATGGGCGGCGGTAGTCACTTACCATCAGGTGAGCCGCATGCTCGTTTGCCCCCTCTCCTATAAAAAAAAAATAAATAAAAAGCGTTCCCGTGGCATTGCCAATATGCGACGAATGTGGAACACCATGATGTTTTAGTCAGTGCGAGTCCGACATAATCCGTCCTTGCCCCCGCGTGAAACAGTAGCTTAATGCTGCTGTGTTTCGTTTGGTGAGTGTAGAGATACGCAGAACATTTTTATTAGAAACGAGGCATTGCATCTTAGTCCAAAGGAGGGACAACGCACCTGAATTTTGATTCTTGATGGAGACTAGATTTAGATATCTATGGACTACTGCATCCACTTACCATCAGGTAGACTGTGTGAAGAATAAGGATGAGAAACGAGTCGTCACCCTTATTCTTTAATAACAATTATGGGATCCCAAGCAGGTGGCAGTATCCAGCCTCGTTTTTAAAGATCTTTTCGCTTGCTCTATACAAAGTACATTCTTGCGTCTTGTAAAGGAATATTACACTTTACGGATCGTAAAAACTGACTAATCTGCTTCGCCAACTTGTCGAATGGTAATGGAAGCTTACACTCACAAGGATGTAGCAAATCTTATCTGTGACGCTTCTAACATATTGTAGTACAACAGGTACACGTTCGTCTGTTGGCTGTTAATCGCGGTCACTGTGACGTCGTGATGTCGTACTAAACTTGCTTGACATGCTAAAGCTCGGCGAACATTTTTAAATTAAAAATTATATTTGAAATACGTGCTAGAGCCATGACGCATTATAGTCGTAGCACGAATTGGTCGGTTCGACCGTGGAAGGACCGCGCTCTCACAGAATACCAGTGTAAAATAGCAGCCTAATGCTGCTGTGTTTCATATGTTGAGTGTTAGAGAACCGGAGACACTTTTTACTGGATACGAGGCATTCCATCTGAGTCCTCGATTAAGAGTCTATACGCAGATGCGTATAAATATTGATGTCTATGGGCCACAGTATTCACTTACCATCATTCGGACTGTGTGCCCGTTTGTCATCCTCATTCTACAAATAAAAAATATTTGAAATACGAATCAGAATAGGTGTGACTGCAAACAATGTTTGCGTCTGCCTCGCACCGCTGCATCTCATTTACCTTTACAATTCAGCAGTAGCCTTTGATGTTACCGTTACCGTTAAAGCCTATTAAACTTAGTTCTCTACTAACTAGTAGATATTTGCCATAGTTGCCGCATCTGGCAAATGGGTTGGCAACCGCAGTTTTTTATATCTAGTAATTATTAGAAAGACGCTGCTGGGCAATCTCCTGATTTGTTTCCGTTTATCACCACTTATGACACCCATGGGATGAAATGGGGTAGTAGATATTCTTACACCGCCAGTACACGGCTTTTGATGTGCTGTAATGAATCTCGTATATGCAACATGCAAAGCAAGTTTACTAATTAAGCTAGCATGTCAAACAGTATCAAATTCTGATAATGAATTTTCTGATTCTTCTGATTATGAAACAAAATTTTAATCTGGAGGTTGCCTAACTATGACATTGGGACATCAAATACCTCAGTCCCCCCCGTGATCATGGGTGCTGTACTCGTCGGGAATATAAAATAAGTTAATATACGCAATAAAATCCGTAAAAACTAGTTTTATATAAAATGTGTAGTATTCGTGTAAATATAAGAAATCATTAGTATAAAAGTTCTTTATAACGGCCTATGAAATAATGATCGCCTCACCAAAATTCTGAATTGCTGCTTATTCAATACACCCCTCAACCGTATAATCGATTATGGAGATAATTAAATCGGCTGAAATTGTTGTTGGACGACGGCAAAAAGACGTCTTTCCTATTTTGTTGGCTACTTCTTTATTATGAAATCAACCTAAAAAATATCCCTGTTTTATTAAAATTTCAATTTTTCAGTTATAATATAATTTTTACTGTGTAAATAAGTAAAGGGAAAAACAAAATAACAGTATAATATATTTAAAGATAAAAAGGATGATTTATGACCTGCAGCGGGCATCTCTTTTTTATAAACTACAAAATGTTCATTTTTACAGTGTGCCTAATCCTAACCAGAGCTAATATTTATGAAGACTGGTTACTAGTTTTTAGGGATCCGTACCCAAAGGGTAACAAACGGGAGCCTATTACTAAGCCTCCGCTGGCCGTCCGTCAGCCCGTCATTCTGTCAGTCAGCGAGCTGTATCTCATGATCGTAATAGGTAAACAGTTGAGATTTTCACAAAATGTGTTTTTCTGTTGCCGCTATAACAACAAATAATAAAAATACATATAAATTTAAAATTAAAGGGGGCTTCCATACTAGAAACGTGTTTTACGATGGTACGGAACCCTTCATGTGCGAGTCCGATTCGCGCTTAGTCAATTTTTAGTTTGCGTTGCTATGATTTTCCCCATGTCTTTGATACCTACATCTGAGCAAATTGTACATTTTAGACGTATAACACTGAACACTATACTATGCCTTACTCAGATAAGTTTATAATATAATACTTAAGCTTTTACGATAGCTGTAATCGACCATGAAAACATTATCATTACAACTCAATACGCGTTTATCCTACATAAACAGTTTGTGCAACAACGATACAACCCTCCCTAGAGAGCTTCGTCTTTCAAACTAACAACGTATTAAATAGCTAAGACAAAGCACGCTCTTCCTCCGTCGAAAAAATATAATAAATATCATAAACATACATAACATAAACACTCACGCCTGTCACCCAGAGGGGTAGGCAAAGACTACGGACTTCCATTTGGCGCGATCCTGACACATCTCTCTCGCCTCCTTTACATCCTTATATCTACGCATACACACTCGTCGGTTAAGGGTACTCCTAATCTGGCCCATTTTCAATATATCGCCAATTTCGTCGATAAACCTTCGTCTAGGGCGTCCTTTTCCGACTATGCTGTTCACTTCTGCAACATAAATTTCCTGTGTCACTCTTTCCTCGTTCATTCTTTCTACATGACCAAACCACCGAAGCATTCCTTTCTTAATCCTAGTCACAACATCATCTTGCAATCTGCGATACAGCGTGTTAGAACAGAGATGTTATAAGATGAAGGTGTGAAAGAGAAGTATAAATGTAGACTGAGGGAAAATATAATAAATATCATGCATTTATATATGTAAACCAGTCCACTGCTGGATATCAGCCTCTCATATTACAGGAGAGATTTGCTTTAGTAGAGGCAGATTGACGTTCGCTGTTTGTTCTCCGCAATTATTTTTGTGCAGGTTTTTTTATTTATTTTAAATATAAAAAACTAGTTTACTCACTTTGTTGCTTTCGTCTATTCATCTTTACGTATTTTAACACGTTTCGCCAAAGCATGAGCTTAGCAAGCCGTAGTAGTTCTAGAGCTAATCGCTCGGCGAAATTTACACAATACGCAAGCAATCTTAGTGTTTCGATCCTCGTCAGTACCAATGAATTTGAATTGCGTCCACTTTCTTTTAAAATGGTTGAGGAACGCGATGACTTCCACTTGCGTCATACTCAGGTTTGCAACACATTTTCTTTTACTTTTTTACATATTTTTATTTTATTACTAGCTGTTCCCTGCGACTTGGCCCGCGTGTAATTTAGGGTTTTAATTATGTTGCGCGGAACCCTAATTCTTTTTCTACAATATAAGTAGCCTAAGTTACTCCTTATAACATCAGCTATCTGACAGTGAAAGTCCCGTCGAAATCGGTCCAGCCGTTTCGCAGTATAGCCGCAACAAACAGACAGACAGACAAAACTTTTAAAAATTGTGTTATTATTATAAGTACCGTATATACTTTCATATGCATTTAGTAAAAAGCTGTTATTTTGATATTACAAAGAGACACTTCAATTTTATTTATTTGTATAAATTATTATACTGTAATTTTATTATAGAACATGCTTTGATTACCTATGAGTTGCCTATGAGTCTATTTCTTTTCATCTTTGATTAAGAGTATCATTTTATTTGCTTTTAAAAAAATGGACAAAAAGAGGATACCTGTGGAGCCATTTCTTCTCTCGACAGGACCTCATTTTGAAATGGTTGAAGTTTGACGAACCAAATTTTTTCTTCTTTACGTCGAGTAATAATAAGTTGACAAAAAGTTGTTAATTGCAATTTTAAGTGCGGCCTTACCACATCGACGGTGAGTATAAATATAGTGAGAAAACCTGCAAGTTCGAGAAATAAAGAAATTCTAAGACTAAATATGAAATCCGTAAATCCAAACTAGTAGAGCGCTGCAGACTAATTGGTCCATTATCCTCCCAGAAATGAGAGGCGGCAGCAATGGGACTTATGATCACTTTGACTTTAGTTTTGATATAAATAAAGGAAAAGAGAGATTATTTGTAATGATTATTTTACTTTTTCGCTAGCCTGTAACAATTTACTACTAGGCGTGGTTCTTTCCATTGTTGCAAGGATTTCACGTTTTTCCTTTTTTTTTTGTATTAAACGTTTCGCACCTTTGTTGCTATTGCCCGTCATTTCTTGGTTAGATATTTTACATCTGTCATATACTGAGTGGTATACCGCTGTCTACCCGAGGTAATCTCATCTTACAACACCTACAGGTAGAACGGTTGAAGAATGAGAATCCATCACGGATTCTCTTTCGCCTCCCCAAAACGTTAAAACATTTTAAGCCAGTCCCATTAATACGTTTAAATGAATGTAAACGACATTTATACAAATATTAAATTCTATAGAATATTTAGAATCCATGTAACGACTCTTTTATTGTGCATTCCTTTGTGTGCGCTATTCGTTTAAATAACGGAGAAAGAGAATTTCTTAATATTTCTTATCTTTCTTTACAATGTACGATGATTTACAATTACATAATTAAATAGAGTTTCAATCGCAGGGAAACTTTGCTGCGATACTTTTCAGCTTGGCATTGTACTTGAATAAAATATGCAATTTTCAAGATTTTGAGCGACGTTTCGCAAGCTAAGGAAAAGTTACAAACAAGGAAGCCTCTTCAAAACTTTCTAAAAATTTGTGTTCTAATTAGACATTTATTTTTGCCGAATAGATTAACTAGACATAGTGAAATAGTTAAACTGAACAGAAGATATTATGTTACTAAATTGGTTTGCAAAGGGTTATCACTTTTAAATAAACAACTTAATTTATGCGTTGCTATTTGAACACTTTATCTGCTATTAAAAAGGTGTCTAACTTAAATTAGAAAATAAAGAAGTTAATAGGCGTGGAAGTTTCACGTCAATCAAACTGTTCTATAACATGGCTTTCATATTTCAACAATATCACACGTGTATTAGGAAAATTGTTAAAGGAAGAGACATTGTTTACTCGACAGTTTTCTCAGCGTACGTATTTATATAATACTAGTAATCCGCCGTAGCTTCGCACTGGTGATTTCTGGATCTCGACAACACCTACCGGGCCCAAATGTAAATCTAGAACCCTAGGAGACCCTTTTTACTGGAAACGAGGCATTCTTAGTCCTCAGGAGTGACAACGCATCTGCATTTTGATTCTTAATCGAGGATAAATGAAAATGTCTATGGATCACAGCATCCACTTACATTCAGGTGGACTGTGTGCTCGTTTATCACCCCCACTCTGTAAAAAAATATATAATATCCTCTTTAGCCTTATCAGCGTCCACTACTGGGCACTAACTACTTCTATCTTTCGTAGAAGAAAATATATTATTGACCAATAAATAATAGATAAAAAACGTTCTTAACTAACAGTCTTATCCACTGTATAAAAAAAACTCAAACGTAGATACGCAATTTAAAAAAAAACTTTCCAATTTCGATTTCTTTGTTTCACTTTGCTCTAGAGTGAATGCTACTCCATTGTTAGATTGGACAGCACAATCCGCAGTTTTACAAATTTCCACTTCCGTACTCTGACATTCTAATTGCTTGGTTATTTTTTTTCAGTGTATTGTTTGCCTATTTTAAACGTTTGATTACTTTTAAAACGTACTTAATTTTATCCATTTTTTATGGAAAATTTAATGTACATTGTAAATTTATTAGAAAGATGTGATACAATCAAACAGTGCCATTTACCTCGCCCCATGGGTATTGTAGAAGTTCACTGAAAGGCGGGGATTCAGGCCATAATAACAGTGGCAGAGATATATTAATATATCCAGATACGAGATATTTTACTTTTTTATGGAAATAAGGGTAACAAATGACCACACAGTCCACCTGATAGTAAATGGATAGTCATACTGTGGCGCAATGACATCTACATCGTTTGGAATAAAACTAATTTTACAGATTTTATCTTCCCCGTGGGGAGGGGAGGATGGAGCTGTTTGACATCCTGATGTCATAGTTAATAGGTGCATTATATCCCCCGAGGACTCCTAGTCCAATTAATAATGCAATCGGAATACCTCTTTACCAGTAAACAGGGTTCTCCGGATCCTACACTTACCATACGAAACACAGCTACGCTGCTTATTTACGCTAGTATTCTATAGTAACGTGACCTTTCCACGGTTAAGCCCAATCATTCGTGCAGCAACGACAATACAAATGCGGCGTGACTCTAGCTAGGCTAAATTAGAATTGTCTTGAACTCGACGACTGGCGTGTAAACTGGGGCTAGGTGATTATCCTAACAAACTTACTAATGTAAGTTCATTGGGACTTCACGCTTAAATGACTATTACTTTATAACAATTCCTTGAACATTCATTCGGGCTTTAACTACACTATGCCGTAGAAATTAATAGAAATAAGGGATTGTATTAAAATGCCACAAGGCAGGGAATGGAGCGGACAATGACAGCGATATAGCTTCTACACAAAAGCGTAGGCTATTTTCTTCGAACACTACTACTAAAGGCGTGAAATATAAAAGGTTTTTTTTTATTTTAATAATAAATGTGAATAAATAAATAATAAATTTTTAGTAAAATTATGTACCGTTATGTAAAAAGATTTCCCCAAGTTTACTTGCTGGTTCTTCCCAGAACAGAAATTTTGGGTCAATGATCAAATAAGACTTACTTTCAAAAAGTAAGTTTTATTTCTATATTGCACATAAATATTAGATTCTTTATTGTCACCCTTATTCCCATAAAATAAATAAATAAATTCTTCGGGGTTCGCCAAGTTCACTTGCTATAATCGTTAACTCTTACAGAAAACTGTAAAGATGAATGATTGTGAGTTGAGAGACGATTAAGGAAAGTCAACTAAACTAACCCTGCTGTTCTGTTCTATTCTTTTCTTCTTTTCCTTATCCAGCTCATGATAACTGCTCAGGTAGACATTGTATCTCCCGTTGTAAAGAGAATTTAACGTACCGTACTGATCCAAATCGCACATCCGCCCGTCAAGAGTTACTATTTCGCAACATTGACGCTACAAATAATAGCTACAGCTCTATCTATCTGAACCATAAGATTTTCCCGGCATTGCTGAAGTCGACACTGACGACACTCAACGGACGAAATAGGGTTATAGATATTATTACTAAATAGCCGTAATAGCACTATCACTGTTGGAGCTAATTAAATGTGTGCCTACAAACCTATTTGCATTTGCAAAATATTTTTATTATTTTATAATTAACTTCTCCAATATCCTTTCAAAAGTCAGACTTACTAAGGAAAATTAATATATTATAACTTCTTATTTTAGTTTATACTCGTAAATAAATCCTTACAATGTACTTTACATACGTATTCTTTTGTTCCATTTGATAATACAAATAACTCTGAGCAAATTGTTATTTTCATTGATATCAAAATGTAATAAAATTACCTTTATGGCATTGTAAATAGTCTATGTTTAGAAGAATATTTTTATACAACAATATTGATGAAAATTTTATATGTTTATTGTACATTCCGCTAAACAATATCTCATATTTTCATTACTCACTTTCAAACTCAATTCACGTTTACAGCCAAAAATCTTACATAGTACTATTCATAAATTTAAACCAATTGGATTTTATAAATAATTTTGAGAAATAAATTTGTAGGTACTATTTTTGAGTTCTTAATATTAATAGATTGTTTTGCATTTTTATTGAAAATGCAAACCAATCTACTAATATCAAATTTTAAGTCATAATACGAGTATGTTCAAAATGATTTAAATAAGTTATATATGAAAAATTGCATTAATTGTTGTTGTTGCTAGTTGCGTAGTCTTAAATTTTACTTTGAATACTTGTAACCAATCAATGTGATCTTTTACCTATGATCGTAATTTTTACTTACGTAAAATTTAATTTTTGTGTTTTTTGCTTTGTTACCTATCAGTCGATTTGAGGAAAGGTGGTGTGATAAAATAATGCCTGTTGCTATATTTTTGTTTAATCTAATACGCTACTTATCTCATGTCTATATTATACATGTAAACTAAATTCTAGCATAAAATATTAAGTTATTTTTGTATATGTTTGTCTTAGATATATAATATTTATTTTAAACTAGTGATCTGCCCCGGCTTCGCACGGGTTATTTCTGGATCTCGACAACAGCGCCACCTATTGGGTCCAATTGTGAATCTAAACCAACCATCCATCTATTCCTTCCATTGATGATGATTACAACCTTCAGCTCACGATTATACAACAAATTTCAGATGCATTTTTCAACCTTGTTCACACTAATCTTAATATATGTCATATTAACGCGCAGAGTATTCCATATCATTACACTGAATTATTGGCTACTTTATCATCTAATTTTTTCCATGCAATCCTAGTGTCCGAGACCTGGTTAAAACCTAACCTAAGTTCTATCAGGCTTTGTGCTGGTGCAACGTGACCACATTCTAAGGTGGAGTCTCTTTTTACCTACGTAGTGATAAGCCTTCAAAGTAATACCCACTTTTGATCAATAGGCTAATGGCATGGCGTATCTGTTTCTTCAAATTAATTTAAAAGGGACCAAAGCTGTTTTCGGAGTCGTTTACTCTCCTCCCTCTATTAATTATTTCTCCTACTTGGAATCTATCCTGGATTATATCTGCTCTGAGTACGTACATCAAGTCATTATGAGTGATTTCAACACGGACCTTTTAAAAAAATCCTCTAATTCTCAAAAATTACGATCCATCATAAACTCGGTCAACCTCTCCATTCTTTCCCTTAAAACTACTCACGAAAATTTTTCTACCGCTGATTCATGAATCAATTTAATTATTACGTCTCGTGATAATGTTGCTAGTCATGCTCAGTTCCCAGCTCCTGGTTTTCGAACCAGAACTTTATATTTCTTTCATATAAATTGAGACCACCTAAACATATCCCTCATGCAATAAAATTAGGCTAAGCTATGCACAATTAAATAGAAATAGCTTAATTAATGATGTGTCCGCCATTGATTGGTCTCCGGTGTTAAATACCAATTTAGTTAATGAAATGATTATGGAACTTAGTTCTACGTTATTGAATATTTAAAATACATATGCGCCAGAACGCGATGTTAAAACCAAACGCTCATCAATTCCGTGGATCACTATTTAACTAAAAGCAACGTATTAAATTAACACCGTTTCGACCCGGACATAACACCACAACGGCGCTTTTAAAAATAACCGAGGATGTGTGTGATAGCATGGAATTTGGAAAGTTGACGGTGTTAATTTTAATCGATTTTTCTAACACCTTTAATACCCTTGACCATAATATTCTCATCGCCATCTTGTCCTAAATAGGTTTTTCCTTATCAGCGCGGAATCGGGTATCTTCCTCCCTTCGTGGTTGCCCACAGATAGTCTGTGTCGATGGATGGTTTGCGATTGGTGTGACTTAACCACTGGTATTCCGCAAGGAGGAGTTCTAACACCATTACTTTTCTCTATATTTATTAATATGATTATTTGCAACTATTGTGCCTCCTACCATATGTACGCTGAAGACTTGCAACTGTGTGCTCATGCCGATATTACTAACATGAATAATGTTGTAACCGTGATTAACACCGATCTTAGTTGTATTCTTAATTGGTCAAGAAGGTCGTCACTGTTACTCCTAGCAAAAGCCAAGCAGTTTTAGGCAGCGCACGTCAATTAGGTAAATATCATGAGCTCCACTGATTTATAATGATGAGATGATTCCGTACAGCACTCGGGTTGAGGACTTAGAATTAACCTTGGATTATTCTCTAACTTGGCTCAGTCATGTTGAGGAAGTTAGCCGTAAAGTTTGTGCTACTTTGAGACAATTGTTCAGATTTAAAAATATTTTACCGCCTTGTACGAAGAAACTCCTAATTCAATCTATCGACTTTCAACAACTGTATCTGTTACGTATTCGGTCTCCGAAAGTATGATCAAGTCTGTTTCTATCGCACTCAACTTAAATGTTTGAATATCTCACAACGCATGAATGTTATAATTCTTAGCACTCTTTACACTATCCTTAACGAACCATTGGCCCCAGAATATTTGAAATGTGAATTTCAATACCTGGGTTCGTCCTAGATTCCAATATTCGTTCTCATAACAATCTGGTATGCAAATTCCCTCTCACCGTACTGGTTTTCTCTCAAACTCCTTCACTGTCACAGCTGTACGACTCTGGAATGATTACCAATGAAAAAATCTCCTAACAAGTGGATTTTCAAAACAAAAATAAAAGAACATTACTTAGTCTCATCTGACACAAAAATATACATATATATAAATTAATGAATATATAATCTATTATATTCTTATATATACATCTTAATAAGTATGATCTACATGTGTGTGTTTGCGTGAGTCTGTGTGTGTGTGTGTGTGTGTGTGTGTGTGTGTGTTTGTGTGTGTTTGTGTGTGCGTGTGAATTTTATCAATAACTGAAATTTTTCACTCTAGCTCACTGCAGTATTCCGGTTAACTGGAAGAAAATACAATAAGGCACGGCATTAAGTCCGCCGTCTGTACCTTTAGTACAACAGTGTTAAATAAATAAAGAAAATATGAAAGCAATGAGGGCTAATAGTCCTACGCTCTGTATCTTTGACATTGACACTGTAATCTTTGAAATTTTGAGTTTTAATCAAAAATTTTAGATTTCTAGTGTATATATCCACACAAAACAATGCCTGGCTGCTATATTTTTCAATTTTTCATACATTTTCAATTTTATTTAATACATCTACTTTTAGGAATATCCGTGGTCTTGTATATCCATTTCTAATCTCATTAAATGAAATATAAATAATGTTTCAGAAAGAAACATTACGCTACACCTTTCTAACAAGATAATTCCAGCTGTGAAACCTGTCAAATATTTTCACCTAATTCATTACTTCAACATTAGGGTTTTAGACCTCAAAAGGAAAAACCGGAACCCTTATTAGCTCACACAATGGTAAACTCACTTATCAAAAACTATAGGATACTTCCTGTTGACCTAGAATTTAACAAGAAGCAAGGTCTCACAGCCCAAGTAAAGGAAAAAAATACAAAAATCGTTGTGGCTATACTACGACACAAAATTTTTTTTGTGATAACAAACATACCTCTGCAATTAGAGCATCGACCGTGACGTATGGTACAACATTTTTTTTTCACTGCATGCTTAGAAAAGAAAGGAATTGTAGACGAGTCGCTACAATTCCTTTCCACTGTATTTTAAAAATTATTATCTAAAAAGGCTCGTCGTTAATTGCAGTTTTGGCTTGTCATAATTCTCCTACACTCGACAATTTACAGCTTCGGTCCAAAATTTCTATATAAATTGTTCTGATTTCCATAAATCGATATATCGAGGATTTACTTGATAATGAGTTAAAATTACTCTACGAACTAGAATTTTTTTCTCAATTCTCTGGTAAAACCGTCTATTTTATATAACCTTATAAAGTCGTCAAGCATATTTGTGGCCCTTTAGATAAGCGTTTATACCTGCTTCTACATGAGAGCTTTACGCCTAGTCAGCTAAAGTCGTCAACCAAAGGTTCGTAATTGCGCAAGTGCGTCTGTAAGCTTATAAATACAAAAAAAGTAATAACAGTAAAGGAAGGACATATGACTCAGGAATAGTTAGGGCAGTTGCCTCAATGAATGAGATAGAGCAAATTAATGAGATTTTTCTAGTTTACAGTTACTTTAACAGCTGGGCGATTTCATGGAGACGTACGAACTTCTTATGATAACTTTTTTGTTCCGGAAGCCCCACAGAAAATTGTCCTGGTCTAGTCCCGACTGTTCTTTTTGAAATCGTTGACCATCTTTTTAAAAGGCCGGCAACACATCTGCAATGCTCCTGGTGTTGTAGAATTGTATTAAAATATTTAAAAAGAAGGCTATCTTGTTGACTGGTTGTACTGGCTGACATAGACTTTTACGTTAAAACCAACGGCCGCGTGCCCCACGTGCCCACTCGATTTCTTTATTAGTATGGGTATGGCATCGTTTACTGTTTCACCACCTTAAATATTGTAGACGATTAAATATGCATCCTGTATAATATTTTTTATCGATAACACCAATCGACGTTGTTAATCACTAACTCATTAGGTAAATAATTAATAACGTTACTGGATAACATAGGGCGCTTATTACAATAATAATAAATGCTCTAGAAAAATCTACTAGAAATAATAAAATTTTAAAATTATTGGGTAAATAAAAAGTAAAGTGTAATGTCATAAACCGAAATTACATTTCTTGTTCTACCGAGAAATCTTCCCATGCCTCGAAAAACACGTAAAGGCGTTGTTCCTGTGCCTGATTTTTCTCCTCTACAATCCTGTCCTGAGCAGATGGCTAGTCTTCGTCGAGGCTCGCCGCCGTGACGGGAATTCTATCTGGAAGGCATTATCCACAAGATACACAATTCCACAAGCGCAAAGTAGCTCAGAAAACTATGGCTAAGCTCTGGGTTTATCTGGTAGATTAATAACCGAAATAAATAAATACGCGAACAAACAAAATTACTTACATACCCTTCCCGCCTTGTAAACAGAAATGGCAACGGGCTTACGATGTCAGTCACAGATGTGACAAAAGTTGGAATCACACAGCGTCCAGGCGACGATTAGCGCAAAGTGGCTGGATGTGTGTTTCGGAAGACTGGGCTACGTGTAGCACCTTTGGTGAGGCCTATGTCCAGCAGTAGACACTGTTTGGACCGTAAATTAAAAAATATATCTATCAAACAATTCAGTAACTTATAACTGTCATTTACGGCGAGTACTTAGCCCTCCAACTACCACCAAACCACCGGATAGAGTTGCCATTATTTCTTTATTAGCTTTTAACAATAGTTTCGTTTAGAAATAGAGTGACGGATCTATTTTTATCCGACTTTTATAGTATAAGTGTGACAAACGAACACAGAGTCCACCCGATGGCAGGTAGATGATGTAACCCATAGACATCTACATTCATCCTCATTTAAGAATCACAATGAACTGCGTTGCCACCCGTGAGGATTAAGATGGAATGCCTGGTTTCCAGTAAAAAAGACCTCCGGTTCGTTACACTCACAGCAGCATCAAGCTGCTATTTTACGATGGTACTCTGTGAGAGCGTGGTTCTTCCTCGGTTGAACCGGCCCATTCGTGCTACAACCATAATATAGCTGTAGCATGGTACTACCACGTTTAAAAACCACTTCAAAGAGAAGTAGGTTCTAAAGACTGCATGTTTTTTCGTATATACATTACGTAGTACCTTCATAAATTGTGAGTGATTTTATTAGATAGGACTTGATGGATGGTCTCATATAAAATTAAAAAAAAATATATGGAAAACAGAGGAAATTATCATGTAACTATTTAGATATTCGACCTTGTAATATTCCTTAGAGTTTCTCATCTCTCGACTTATTTTTTTTTTTCGAGTACCGAGAATTCCGCATAAGAATTTCTCGAGAGTTTTCGAGTTGTCGATGAATTTCAAATTTTTTGAAAGAAGTCATAAAATTGCTAGTAACTGCTCAGAAAAAGATTACGATTCTTTACCTTATTTTATTACTAATTCTTATTTCTCATCTTCCAATACAACTTTTCAAAGATATATCATATAGTAAAAATTATTTCTAAGTTACTTATATATAGCCTGCTGTAACATAATACTATGTCAGTAAAACTTGATCGCTCATAAAAACAGAAAACTCCTTTATAACTTATGCTATTTAAGTAACCGTTATTATAATTATCAACTCCTAAAAACTGCGGTGACGAAAGATGAAATGAGGAGTTTATTTGAAAATATTTTAGTTAATACTTCAAGATAAAATAAAATGGCGAGAAGCATTACACGTAATATAGTCTTTCTCTTTTCAACCTACTTTCATCATATAAAAATCTATCTCTCTTGCACACCATTTAAACTATTTAATTTTATCTTTCTCTTTCGTTACCACCTACATAATTACCATACTTTCATTATCTTCACGTTAAAATTAACTTTTGTGCTTTTTTAACTTTTATCCATACCTTTGAAATTTATAAATATTTTAGTTACTACTTACAATATCATAAAATGGACTTTTCATTAAAACCTACATCGGTAAAGATTTCAGAAACGTTGGAAAATCTCAACTGTAAAATTGCCGTATTATAGCGGCGTTAGAGAATAAACTATCCCATATCGGTGTCGTAAGTGGTGCCTATGAAAAATACTAGAAAAATCTTATTGCTGCCGATGGATCGCGATAGAACCATAGAACCATCGCATTTACACCAGGCGTAAAATACCCAGACGAACGACGGACAGCAGCACTAAAAGTGCGAGACGTCTAACAGTTAGGAGGCGGTGTGCCTCCGCGCTGACCCGTCTGTGGAACAACACCATCAGTATCCTCGGGGTATTCGTTTATCGGTGGAACTTGCCACTTCTGCAAGCGTGGATGCGAATTCACACAGCAGCTAAACAACGTATGTTTTGTTGTTTGCATCTACCCTACAATTGTTTGAATTTTTCTTTTGTTTTTTTATAGTTTTTTCGTGATTTTTTTTACTAACCCTAGATATAATTTACTTTATAAATTACAAAAATGTGCTCTGCCTGAAATAAATAAATAAAATAAAATAAAAAATAAATACTGCCATCCTCAAATGAATCACTTGCTAATCCTAACGATTAAGAAAAATCTACCCGAATTTCGAAGAGACCCATATTCAGCTGTGGCCTCTTCTGAACTGATGATGAAAAAGAAGAAAAACTATAATTCAGTTACAAGCACTAACCTAATTTTTATTATCACTATTCTCACAGAATACCAGCGTAAAATATTAGTGTTCGTATGGAGAGTGAGTGTAGGGAAACGCAGACCCTTTTCACCGAAAACGAGGCATTTCATCTTAGTCCTCAGTGGTGCCAATGCATCTGCATTTTGATTCTTAATCGAGGATAAATGTAGATGTCTCTGAGCCTCAGCCTCCATTTACCATCAGGTGGACTGTGTGCTCATTTATCACACTAATTTTATTTTAAAAAAAAGTGTTTAATATTTTACAGTATGAAAAGAAGTATTCGACTACTGACCGGAAATAATCATAATACCAAATTATAGTGCAGTTCAATATTTGTAGTGTTATACTACTTACGTATCATTTTACATTATTTTAAATTCATTTCTCCATTCTGTTTCGATTTTCTACATTCACCTCAAAACTGGATATTTTACATCACCTTTATTTCCATAGGATCCTGTAACGATTTTAAACCATAAGAACACAATAACAAATAATTTCTACTTCGTATTTTCACATTATCAGCACTTTTAAATTGGTGTCAATGGAGTCTACCTTTTTTTCGATCTTTTAGCTAGTTTTCCGTGACTCTACAATCTTGGGCTTTGTGTGGGCAGCTGCGCTACCTTTTTTCCTATATCAATAATATCTCATTTTCCACTTAAATCTTACCGTTTTCTTATTATAAACCAAAAACAAAAATTTGACATGTTTTGTCTTTCTTATTTATATCGTTTCCATGGTAATTATATTCAAATTTGCTACCGATCTGTTATTCCTATTTCGATAATTCCACATAAATCCTCTTTTCTCTTGACCATTTACAAAAAATTTGCGTTTAATTTAAATAATTTTTCCGTTCTCTCTAGAAAGGTATAAAAGCCGAACAATCGGTGAAGAAAGGCAGTCTCGCTTCAGTTCGCGAATTGGAAGTATCTCCTAAAGGCCTTATCCCGCGGCCGCACTGCCCCGGGATCCTGCAAGCCTCCATTTACACGTGAAGTCTTCGGCGAAGTCTTCTTAAAACTCGGGCCGCGCCACTCCGGAATCCTACAAGCCTCCATCTACCTCGGAAGTCGCTTCGAGTCTACTACAAGCGCGGGGGCCACACTACTCCGGGCACTACTACTACTTACTCCAGGCGCCGAGTGCACCTACCGCCGGCGCTACCTTTGGGCGCTGCAACTGCTGGCTCTAAGCGTTGCGCGCCCCTTCTCCAGGCGCTACGTGCGCCAGCTCCGGACGCTGCGTGTACTGGCTCCAAGCGCTGCGCGCCGTCGCTGCTAAGAAAACCTACCTCTACAAGCGCAAACGGCGTGTGCTGGCTTCAGGCGCTGCGTGCCGTCGCTGCTAAGAAACCTACTTCTACAAACGCAACGTGTGTCGCTTCGACTTTTAGGCCCCACTACAACACTATATTCCCCTATTCTCTCACCTTTATTTTTTTTTATAATCTAATTGTACTCTCACCTCATTCATCATCATCCTCATTCCATTTTTTTATAAAATTGTAAATACCTTTTATAAATTTAAATATATTGTTTTCTGGCTCTACTTTTGTTGTTTTGTTGTACTTAGGTTAGGTTCTATTTTTTTTAATTGTCGCTTCACGACACATTTTGTAAGTAATATTAATTTTTTTATTAAAATTTCTGTCATCGTCCTTAAATTAGTTGTAGGGCGCGTATGGTCACTATCGTTCGTAAATGAATAAACAAAAAGCACCCACTAACTTGCTTTTCATCTTTACTTACTATATAATTGAATTGAAACAAATTTAAATGCTCGACAATTTAGGTAAAAACGGTTACCCTACAGAAATTTTTCTAAAATAAAATATGGAGCAAAAAAGCGTCACATTTGATGAAGAAAATCAAAGTTCTTTTATTATAATATATCGGTCTCATATATTTCGCTAGACGTCATGTTACATAAGTGATATAACTTCTTGTTCTACCCTATGCCGTAAGTGCAAAAAACTTCCAATACGATTTCATTATTTTCCGATATTCTCTCCGTTAAGCTTCAGTGAACTAAGTTTAGTGGAAAGTGGAGATATGAGCGGTGTACAGTGAACAACAACCCTTGTTGGCGCAGTTATATTTTTCCTTATATCAGGCACCTATACTAAGCACATACAAAATTTTATTACAGAACGTGGTCTATTGATAGTCTCAGTTTGGGTAAGTATTTTTCCCCAAAGAATGCTTTTAGCCGCGGCACCACAGTCTTTGCATAATTTGTTGTTAAATTTCATTCTTTTTACTTCGCATAATTTCCAAAGGACTTTTTTTTGAAACACTAATTTTTGTAATAAGACGGTCAACTAATGTTTTTTGTTATTTTCTTCATCACATATCACTTCCTTGTAACCTTATAATCATACTTCAGCTCACCAGCACAGACTAGAGGTATTGTTTTACACTGACGTGTAATACAAAACTTCTAGTTCCTCTATATTATAACCGTGTAGTGGCGGTGTAAGAATATCCACTACTCCATACCGTCCCCAGGATGTTGTAAGAGGCAACAGAGGCAAAATGAAAGAGGAAATGGGCAGCAGCATCTTCCTGATAACAACTCAAAATAATAAAAACTGCGGTTGCCAACCCACTTACCAAGCATGGCAACTATGGCAAAATCACCCCTGAAGCAATGTATGAGAGTTGCCTATGTTCAGCAGTGGACTTTTATAGACTGTAATGGATGGATTATTAACACATAACAGTTCCTTGCGCCGTGGTAGCTCAGGGGTTAAACGAACAACAGGGTACCAAAGAAACTGTTAATTGAAATTTTAACCGCTGATTTACAACGTGTTCGGTGAACGAATACATCGTGAGGAAACCTGCATGTCTAAGAAGCAAGAAAAAAATCTATTTCGCAGACATGTGAAGTTCGCCAACACGCATTGGGGCAGCGCGGCGGACACTTTCTTGCCCTAAAACCCTCTCAGAAATTAGAGGAGGCCTGTGCTCAGCAGTGGGACGTATATAGGATGTAACTTTAACTTTTAACAGTTCCTTGGCATGCGGAATGGAAACCACAATACGAGATGTCTCACAATTATTATCCTGGTATCTCGTATCACTTGTGGTGGTTTAGCGTAAACAGGATCATACCGCTAAGACAGATTATACCGCTGCTTATCGACTAGAAAGATCTTTATGGCTTATAAGATCTATCTAACACAATTATTGTTGTCTTCTACAACACTTACAAGAAGAATTAAAAGATAAATAATGGGTTTACTTGCGGATTTTCTTTCATCGTTTCATCTCCGGAAAGAGGAACCTCATTTTTAATCATACAAAATTCTTGTAGTTGAACTGTTTATGCATATGACATTTTACGTGGTACAAAATAAGATTATTTTGTACCATAGCCATATATTTTTTTTTTTTAAATACTAGTAATACTATTTAACATTACTAATATTCCCTTTAACCACTTCTGGTAAGCTTAAAATGCTTGTGTTAGAAGTGGTTCACGACAGTAGTCGAATGGCGGGTTCGAACCCACGACCTTTCGAGTTCGCAGTTCGTGCCCTGCCATTAGGCTACTGACGCTTCCAAATTCTATTATACTCACATTCTTTCTTTTACATTTACCTTTTTGCATTCCGTAGAAAATAGATCAATTTCGACATAATAATACATATTAATAAACATAAGTTAAAGCTAGGTACATATCTACTAAAGACGTAGTTGAATAATGCTGAATTATGCACTATTGTCGTTATTTTTTTTTCATAGATTATGGGTGACAAACGAACACACATTCCACCTGATGGTAAGTGGAAGCTGTAGCCCATAGACATCTACATTTATCTTCGATTAAGTATAAAAATCTGGATGCAATATCCCACTTGAGGACTAAGTGGAATGATTCGCTTCCAGTAGAAAGCGTCTCGTGATCTCTACACTCTAAGTATTCTCTGAGAGAGCGTAGTCCTACCTAGGTCGAGCCGACTCATTCGTGTTACAACCACAATATATGTAGCTGCAGCGTGGCTCTACAACATAAGTAAAAATATCGTGGAAAAAATAAACTATAAACATAGAACCGTACTTATTTGAAATATATTATTTATTTATGTTTGTCCAATCGACACCGGTCTTACTCCTCGGAAAGTACACAGAGACGGAAAGACACACACTGCTACGATAGTTATCTACGCCGTAGCTACGATTAATACCTCAGTCTGTCTCTTTTTCTCGCTTCACCACAACTACCAATAAATCGGTTACGATCGTCCTATTCGTTTTCCTCTCTGTTCCCTCAAGATATTATCCTTTTTTCATCCATTCATTACAGCCTATCCAAAGTCTACTAGGGACATTGGGCCTCTCTATAGATTGTCTCTAAAGGAAATATTTGCCATAGTTCACTTTCTCGGTAACCGTAGTTTTAAAGTGAAAACTTCTTTAGCATCGTTGTGATTTGAAACTGGATAAAACGAAAAAGCGACTCTAAAAAAGAGACAAACGTATTTATACATCTATATAATACATCTAATGAGATATAATACAGTACAGGGTACAGTGTAGTAGGCGACAGTAGCCTAATTGCAAGGTGTGGACTGCGAACTCAAAAAATTGTGGATTCGAATCCGCCATTTTTTTAAACTTGCCAATAATGGTTAAATGGATTTTCAGTAATGTTAATAGCATTGCTAGTAATTTTTTTTAAATAGTGTTTCCTATTATTTCGGTATGATCTTTGTGCGGTGTTATAAACATGGCTAATATACATTTTAACTGATAAAATAAATAGTTAAAAATTAACAAATTTATTATTGTTATTTTAAATAAATAAAATGAACCATATTGATAAAAATTAACTTAATTTGCCTATTTACACTAATACACGATTTCATAAATTCATGCCATCTAGCGTCTATTGTACGTACCACCTTGAGAGTCAATCAAATTTCGTTTGATAATAACTTTACCTATAGAATGAAGTTTTTCTGTATAAGAAATTATTCTTTTAATTTATTACACTAAAATTAAGTTTAAATAAAAATAAGGATTGTAACATTTATCTAATATTTGAAAACTAATTTTTGTTTGTTCGTACATCGTACCGATAAAATTATTTGAACGTTATAATATATTACTCAACTTCAATGAATGCATTATCATTTTCAATTAAACAATATTAAAACGATATTTCCGTTATTATTTTTTCTGCGGCAGCAACGTGCCGGGTAGCAGCTAGTATAGTTTAGCTATAAAATTAAACTTTTATCTTATATTTTATGCCGCACTTGTGGTTGAAAATTATAATTTTAAATAAATTATTTGTCATGATATATTTTTATTTAATATTTCATTTCATTACATTTAAAGGTTTCAATGTGTGTTCGTGTGCACTATACACATTTTGTTATCGTCGTGCGTGGTTATCGGGAAGATGCTGTTACCTATCTTCTGTTTAATTTCCTTCCGTGATTATATATTTAAGATCGAAGGCGGCGTAAACTTTACCCTCATATACCACGATATTTTATGCCGTAAAAGAATTTTAACAGCTAACACTTCGTAATTTAATGAAATTAGATTTTTTTATAGAATAAGAGTGACAAACGAGCAAACGGTCCACCTGACATCTACATCTCGTAACCCATGGTCACGGGGGGACTCCCCCGTGATCATGGGTTAAAAGTAGTTTTATTCAATACGTTTAACGTAATTATATTATATCTTAAGCAAACTTAAAATTTTACATTTTTAATGGTCCGATTTTATACAACAAACAATTTTCACTTATTGAATAAAACTGCTTTTACGTATTCTATCGCGTTTAATCGGGTCAATCCCCCGTGACCATGGGTGCTGTAAAGTACCCGAAACGTCGGGAATCAAAAAAAGCAATTTAATTTAACGCGATAGAATCCGTAAAAGTAGTTTTATTCAATGTGTAGTGTTCGCGTAAATATAAGAAATCATTAATTTTCACTTACTTGCCGTGTTACAAATTTAACAAAGAAAGTAACAAATTTTCCATAAATGGATAAAAAACGTACGTTACTAAAGCTATGATAGGAAGTGCTATGTAACTTGGCAGCCTGAAATCTCAACCCTGTTATCGGTAAATCCGATAACCTCGAACGTCATTTGTACTCGATAATACTAATGGTAGCATTGAACACTATTTTTCTTCATGGCAGGACCCAATATTATTATATTCTGGTGATTGAAACGAGTACCACGACGTACTGATCAGTTAATGTAAGCTATTACAGACCTCATTTTGAGAGGCTTATGGAGCAATTTGGCTTATATTAGTTTTTTGAACTTTATATTAAACACAAAAACACACACACACATACACACACACATCCTCGAAATATTTCATTCCTCACACA
This sequence comes from Parnassius mnemosyne, assembly GCA_963668995.1. NCBI lineage: Eukaryota > Metazoa > Arthropoda > Insecta > Lepidoptera > Papilionidae > Parnassius > Parnassius mnemosyne. The sequence goes on from CAVLGL010000057.1 coordinate 25,140,686, forward strand.
TGAAGATTTCCTCACGCTTTTCCTTAACCGCAAAAATGGAACTTAACGTTTTTATTGGTGCAGTGTGAATTGAACCCGAAGTCCTCGCGTACTGTGAAATATACGGCGCGCGCTTAACCCCTGAGCTACTACAGTTATTTACTATGAATAGTATGCAATAAATTAAATCAAAGACATATTTCATAATAATTTTTAAAAAAATAAGAGAAAAGAACATTAACGAGACATTATCTATTTATATAAAAATCTGAACTGATTCAAACTCGCAGTCAGACTCGCAAAAACTCGAAAATGGCTCGACCAATCGTGATGATTATTTTGTTTGTTTGAGAGGGACTCTGGATGGTGTAGGTTCACAATTGTAGGTGATACTGTTCTCGAGATCCAGAAGTCATCCGAGCGAAGCCGAGGCAGATCACTAATTTATCATAAAGAATAATTAAGACCTTTATTTTAAAAGTTTTTTATTTTAATTATTTTATTAGTCCCATTAGTTTTTTTTTTATTTCATTAATTATTTCACTGGATAAATTTTGTTTTTAATTTATTCTCTATCATCAATGTTGTGTTCATCTAATACAGGTATTCATATAAGAACATGGTAATGATATATACACATAATACTATTTTTGAAGTACCTTATAAATAAATAAATACTGATGAATTAAATACATTACAGTAAAAAAAAAGTTTGACCTATACACTCACAAATATTTGCAGTATTCTGATAGTTTGACACAAATATAAACAAACGCAATCGTAACATCGAAAATAGACTACTCGAAGGCGTAAATATTTTCTAACAATGTCCGAGTCCGAGCAAAGTCATCTCCTTCAACAAATATGGCTTAGAAATTCACAGAATTATAAAAACTAGATGTACCTTTAACCTCGGAAACGTATATTCATTATTCCCATAGTACTAAATTCTTTCCTACTTCTTATAGAAAACTTTCTTCTTTCCTACTTCTTATAGAGAACTTTTAAGTTTCATAAACTCATTTATATTTTTTTTCAAACATACAAAGTGTAAATATTGTTTAAAACAGTTTTTAAGGAACCTCTTCTGGCTTTGCTATATTTCTTTGTAAGCCCTATTGGCTATCTGGACATCTGTAGCCATTCCACACTGTTTACATTTCATCTCTCAGAGCAACAAACGCTGTAGTCAGAAGGGGAATGCGCGCGCAAAGATCTCAAATGCGATAGCTTTGAGGGCTTCTTATCATGATCACACGCCTGACGCTTTGCTATTGAAAACTTACTTTTGCATACGCTTTTGCCTGCAGCTTCTTACGTTTATTTTTAAATGTTAAATAGTTATTAAGACAATTTTTGGTTATGAAACCGAAACAAGTCAAGAGTGAATAGGCATTTTCTAGATTTACGTGCTTAGACTTTACTCCTCCAACATCTCTTCTTTTCATACATTGGGCTATCATTGATTAAAAAATAGATACTTGAATAAAATTATTCTTTGAGGATTTTATCGCGTTTAATTTATTATTTTAATTCTCGACGTTTCGGGTGCTTTACAGCAACCCATGGTCACGGGGGGGGCGGGGGGGGGGCTCAGTCCCCCCGTATTTTATGTTTGACGTCCCGATGTCGCAGTCAGCCCGGCTACCTTCAGTTTTTTAATAATAATTTTTAGTTCGATTTACGCAGAATGAACTTACAGTATCTTAAAGTCTTGCAGTGGTATGCTTGGGTTTGGATTTAATGTTGTTAATTATAGGATCCCAAGCAGATGGCAGCACCCATCCATCTTCTCTATTGAAATTAGGATGTTTTTTTTTTTAATTTCAATAGCCTCGCGTATCATTCTTTTTAGGAATCGGTGTTCTTTTGCGAGGATTTGTAGTCTATCAAATCTGATGTAATGGCGGGAACGATCTTGAACATCTTCATAGACTACAGACTTAACATCAAACGTCGGGAATTAAAATAGTAAATTAAACCCGATAAAATCCGTAAAAAATAATTTTATTCAATGTGTAGTATTCGCATAAATATAAGAAATCATTAAATAGATACTTTCAATTACATAATAAAACCAATGTATTCCTGCAGAAAAAGTATGATTTATTGCAATACATATTGTTTTTATCAAATTAGCATAAAAATTATCGTTATTAACTCTCATAAAATTAGTTTAATAAAAAGCATTCGTTTAATAAAACAAAATTAAGAAAACAGATTCAAGTGTAAAAAAAATTAGTTAAAAAGTGCATTACTTGGTATCGTTACATCGATACCAGTTTTGTCTTCATTACTTTCTTTGTTTTTATTGTCTAAACCTGGTGTTGTATGTCGCTTATCCGAAGGTAAAGTAGAAATTGATTTCATATTTTTATCTTGATCATCCGAATTGGGACGGCCTCTTAAATATACGTGATGACCACATTTACAATCTGACTCGATTTGCATTCGATTATTATAGGTATTCTTATTAATATTACAATCATGACAATAATGGATTCTATTTATGTGATCCTGAGGAACTCCCTTTCCCTCACTTCCCTCTGACTTTTCTTCTAAGGCGTTTTTTAAGTATTGATCCCAACCTTGATCGTCGTCGATACTTCCATCCATGACTTTCCCACCGATATCATCGTCTAAAATAAATGTACTGTCACGTTGTTCATGTTGATTAGCTAATTCGCTCTTAAAAAAAGTAAGTTTGGATTCATAGGGATGTGAATATTCCGTATTATATTTTTTTACCAAACTTTGTCTTAAGTCTAATGATATTTTCGAAATTGTATTGTGATTACGCAGACGCAGTTGTGCATTTGGAGCTTCAGATGCCTGACGTTCAGTTTCTTGTAGTACTGATTTTACTTCCTCATCATTGTTATTAGAACGCACCAATGGTGTTTTGAGAAGTTCAAGGTATTCACGCTGTTCATTTGAAACATTATTTACGTCTTGAATTTTCGTTTCTGATGTTTGGTTCATTGTTCCATACTTTTTGTTATCTTGTTGCACACTGATTTTTTTGTTACATGATTTAGTTAATAATGTACCCTGAGTTTTATCAAGTGCTTTCGCCATTCTATAACTATCTACGATTTCTTTTGCAGGGGTAACTATGTTCAGTGTTAAAAACCTTTGACTTAATTCTTCAAATCCAGTATTATCTGAATTTGTCATTATAGACTTTGGTAAATCATGTAGAATATCATTGGGATTTTGCATTTGTGAATGAAATAAATTAAGCATAGGTGTTTTAAACTTTTGACGTATAAAGATAAACGATCTCTCGTTTATATTTTTCGGATTTGCTGCACCTTGACTCAATATTTCTGAATCATCAATGCAATTTTTTGAATTCTCAAGATTTGGGATTAAGGTCTTTGACAATTTGGTACCAAAAGACTTTATATCCCCGCTTTCAGTTGTTCCTAAATTTATTGCTTTTTTTGCCAATTCTTGTTTCGTAATCTGCAACAAAGGTAAATTAATATTTTTGATATTATTTATAAATCAAATATAATTGTCACCACAATTCCTACAAGTGTTTCAGTCATTAAATGTATGATTTTTTTTTTCTATTAGAAATATGTACTTTTAAAAATTTGCTATTTATTTATATTAAATTAACTAAACATTAAAAATAAAGTCCGATTGAAGTTCACCGTATCAAGTATTGTTAATATACGTAGAAATAGTTAAAAAAATTCTATCTTCATAACATGTTGTTGAAGGAATAATTCCTTTATATTTTTTAATTCATCATTAGAACTGTGCTTTGAATATCCAATTTAATATAAGAGCGCTCTTTGCCTTAACATATTTATGAACTAAAAATAAAAAATAAAATGCAAAATTAATATAAATTTAAAATTATTTACAAGAAACTTCCCTTTCTACAAATAACAGAATAAAAATTTAAACGTTTTTTTTTATTAGTACCCAAGGTACATATTTTCGTATCAGAATATAAAGTAGATTTTTACTTTACTCATATTAAGATAGGTCGTACTTTACAAGTGATGCAAAAAAAATTGTATCGTCTTGGTTTTTGCATCACTTGAAACAAAAACAGAAACAGAAACTTTTTTATTCAATATAGATTATAAATAGTACTTATAAAAAGTCACTTTATGTTAATTTAACAATGGTTCGAGAAAAAAACCTCTGTCCTGGGAAGTTCCAGCAAAAAATTCAGCGGGACTTTTTTTGAACAATAAAATAAACAGATTACAAGCATATATGTTACAAAAGTAACAACACAAAACAAATTAGAAATATCTTGGTAGCTATCACCTCATCCCGGAAGTTATTATCATCCATAAATTCCTTAATATTATAATAACCCTTTTTATACAAACTTTGAGGTGAAATTTTGTATATTGGAAGATATTAACAACTAAAAGATTTAGGGTATGGCGACCTTTTCTGCTAATTGATGATTAAATTTATCTTTTTTACATAGAAGAGGAAGCAAACAAGTATAATATGCCTTACCCAACGGTAACTAACCACCGCCAGACACGTTATCTATGTAGATTCATCATTATCTTCAATAGCCTTTTACGAGTCCACTACTGAATATAGGGCATAAGGCGTTCCTCAAATAATATCACAATAGAGTCGTGAACCTCACACATCCATCGAATTCCTGCATGTCTTACCAGGTGTCACTCCATCTCGTGAGCTGCACTACACTTCGCTTAACGGCACGAGGTTGCTACTCAAGAACCTTTCTCCCCCATGAATTGTTGATGCAGATGGTATTAGTTAGCTGAAGTGACAATGGGCATAGCTCGTAGTACCGACAACCATTAGAGTAGCAAGATTCTGGAGTGACGGCCGCGCGTCGCACCAGTAAGCGGAATATAGGGCGATCCTCATTAGATGGAGTGACATGCATGAAAGGACATGCAACATGGATGAACGCAGTTGACCAAAGCTTTTGTTTTGTGGCATTTCTTGGAGAACGCCGCAGCAGTAGACTTTATAAATCCACTGCTGAAGTAAAGTCATGATGATGTTAAAAAGAAGACTTGCTGCGCGACATTAATTAAGTTTATCATTTCAATTGCGGTTAAAAAATACTCTATTACTATAATTAAACTCTAACACGACGTCTGTCTGAACACGCATCACGTAAAAACCTGTGAACCAATTTGGATAGGACCTTCACTGGCAGATGCTGATGTTATAAGGAGTAACTAAGACTAGTTTTATTTTAGGAAAATCTATACTATAATAAAACTCTAACACGACGTCTGTCTGAACACGCATCACGTAAAAACCTGTGTACCGATTTGGATGGGACTTTCACTGGCAGATAGCTGATGTGATAAGGAGTAATTTAAACTAGTTTTATTTTAGGAAAATCTATACTATAATAAACTTTAACACGACGTCTGTCTGAACACGTATCACGTAAAAACCTGTTAACCGATTTGGATAGGACCTTCACTGGCAGATAGCTGATGTTATAAAGAGTAACTAAGACTAGTTTTATTTTAGGAAAATCTATACTATAATAAAACTCTAACACGACGTCTGTCTGAACACGCATCACGTAAAAACCTGTAAACCGATTTGGATAGACCTTCACTGGCAGATAGCTGATGTTATAAGGAGTAATTTAAACTAGTTTTATTTTAGGAAAATCTATACTATAATAAAACTTCAACACGACGTCTGTCTGAACACGCATCACGTAAAAACCTGTGAACCGATTTGCATGGGACTTTCACTGGCAGATAGCTGATGTTATAAGGAGTAACTTAGGCTCGTTTTATTTTAGGAAAATCTATACTATAATAAAACTTTAACACAACGTCTGTCTGAACACGCATCACGTAAAAACCTGTGAACCGATTAGCATGGGACTTTCACTGGCAGATAGCTGATGTTATAAGGAGTAACTTAGGCTAGTTTTATTTTAGGAAAATCTATAATCTATATACTATGGCATATAGCTGATGTTATAAGGAGTACCTAACTTAGGCGGTTTTTGTTTTACGAAAAGAATTAAGGTTCTGCGCAAAAAAATTAAAACCCATGAAATCCAATCCATGAATTCCACGCGGGCGAAGTCGCGAGGAACAGCTCGTTATTTATATATATAAGAAACTATTTGCAAAATGAGTGATGTCAATAATTTTAATACGCTCAATAAATCTAAACTTTTCGTTCCAAATAGGCAAGTTTCATAAAATTTGCATAATTTATTAACAATTTTTAAACAAAAACGCAAATTCGTAATATTACATTAAACCTGTAATATTTATTACGAATTTGCCTTTGCTCAAATTCAAAGCGCATGTAAAAAGCATTCATATGAAGAGATGATGTTATAAATTAGATGACTATTTAAATGGTAATTCGTGGATATAATAAGTATCCAACTTTTTTCTTACTAATGTTTATATTTTATAAGATTAATTATAAATGTTAAGATAAATAACAGTCTACTTGTGAGTTTCTTACCGCTTAATACTCCCGCATTTGGGACATTTCGAAACTTTTTTGACTTACCAAAAGTACTTTTTAAAGTCCAATTTTAAATAAAAATACAACGACTTTCACATTGAAAATGCTTAATTTACTGCTTATATTAATATAATTTATAAAACCCGCACAATCTCAGAATAACTTACCTTAATAATGCTCGAGGGAACTATATATCCGGAAGCAATTCCAATACAGAAGAAAAATGAAACTGCAACCTCATTTCTCATCTTCCAGTTGGTATCGTAAAATTGTTTAAAAATAGAAACTAAAAATATGTCTGCAACTTTTCAGAGCAATTTCTAAGTGTAGTTTCAACCGAATGATTGTTCGCAAGAAACGTCGCGATAGTTTAGAAACGTACTGAACTGAAAACAACATTACATCTTCAATCATAAACATAAAATTAGAACAATAGAAACAATAAACTGATGAGCTCACAATGCAGTAGTTGATAGCATGGAAAATAAATAAGGATTTTATTTGGTGAAATTTTGTCTGTAGTAGTAAGAAAAATAGCTTGTACTTTGGTGTATAAACTTTTCTTCGATATACTTTCCTGGATTAGCAAACTTTGATTAGACTGTACCTTGTTTCATATAAAGTAAATTGCAACACTGATTGAGTTCTCAGTTACAGTACAAGGAATAAACCTTTAGAATTACACTACCGTAATATTTAAAAAAAAATACTTTATTGCACACACCAATAAGAATAAAAACAAAAAGAACGAGTATTTTTTTGTTCTTCTCATTTTAAGTCCAAATTGTGAGTTTTGTTCCTAATTACCAATAATTCTTTACGTTTAAATGGTCACATAAATTTTATATATACGATAGAATACGCAAAGAATGTTGCATCACTTTGCGTATTCTATCGTATCTTCCACGGGCAGTGCTAAGAGGAATTGTTCGGACTAATTACAGCCTCAATTCCACCATCGCACATCGCGACAGTGTGTTAGTGGACGATTTGAATGACAAGCTCGTGGAAACTGTCCATGCGGTCGGAGCTAAGTTCTGCAAGACCCGCCGCAGAAGAACACAAAAACTCTCCCATCACACTCTTAATCTCATGTCTGTTAGACGGGAGATGAAGCTACATTCTTCAACAGATTTGACAGCATACAGACAACTGAACAGACAGATCTCTAAATGCATGCGGTGGGACTTACGCAACTTCAATACAGCTTGTATTGAAGAAGCGATCGAGCGGAACCAAGGCTCCAAAGTGTTTGCCAGAGATCTGTCTGCCAGAAAGAGCCAACTGTCAAAGCTGAAGACCGAATGTGGCAGCATCGTTTCCGGGGCACCTGAGATTTTGAGTGAGATTGAGAGGTTCTATGGGCAGCTGTACACGTCATCGTTGGAGCCGCAAGTGTGAGTAACGATCCAAGAGCGAGTCTTATCCGACATTATTCCGATGATATCCCGGACGTAAGTCTGAGCGAGATAAGAATGGCTCTCCGGCACCTTAAAAACGGCAAGGACCTAAGCGAGGATGGAATTACAGCGGAGCTTCTGAAAGTGGGTGGAAAACCGGTACTTGAAGTCCTTCAGAAGCTCTTTAATTCCGTCCTCCATGGTGGCATTACACCGGAGGCGTGGAGCAGAAGTGCGGTGGTCTTGTTCTTCAAGAAAGGCGACAACGCTCTCTTGAAGAACTACATACCGATTTCCCTTCTGAGCCGCGTCTACGTGCTGTTTTCGAGAGTCATTACGAATCGTCTCGCGCGCAGACTTGACGACTTCCAGCCTCCCGAACAAGCCAGTTTCCGAAAAGGCTTTAGCACCATAGACCACATACATACCATTCGGCAAATTGTACAGAAGTCCGAGGAGTACAATTTGCCACTATGTCTGGCGTATGTGGACTATAAGAAAGCCTTTGATTCCGTCGAAATTTGGGTGGTGCCGCAGTCCCTTCAGCGATGCCAAGTTGACTGTCGGTATATCGAAGTGTTGAAGTGTACAGTAGGGCTACGATGGCTATCCGAGTACAAAACCTCATTTCTGAGTTTATCACGCAGAGAAACTCCGAGCATAGCCTTCTCCATAGCTCGCTGAGTGACCTTGAGCTTCCTCATCCGGCCAGCAGTGAAGGACCACGTCTCAGTTCCGTATGTCATCACTGGCAACACGCACTGGGTGTACAGTCTCGTATTCAAGTTTTGAGGTTCGCTGACGAGAACATGTGTCGTAGTTTCCCGAACGCTGCCCAGCCGAGTTGAATCCGTCGATTGACCTCTCGGTCGAAGTTAAGATTACCTAGTCGGACTATTTGTCCCAGGTAAACATACTCGTCAACAACTTCGAGCTTAGTGCTCCCAACAACTACCGGCATAGGTGTGACATGGACATTGTACATGATCTTAGTTTTGTCCATGTTCATCTTAAGAACTATCCGTTGGTAGACACTATTGAGGTCATTGAGCATGGTGCTTAGATCCTCCAGCGATTCTGCCATAAGGACTATATCGTCGGCAAATCGAAGGTGAGTGATGTACTCGCTATTGATGTTAATACCGTATCATTTCCAGTCCAGAAGCTTGAAAACGTCTTCCAATGCAGCGGTGAAGAGTTTCGGGGATATAACGTCACCCTGTCTTACACCTCTCTGCAATTGGATAGGTTTCGTACTCTGGTTCTGTACTCGGATAGCCATCGTAGCCCTACTTTACAAGTACTTCAGCACTTCGATATACCGACAGTCAACTTGACACCGCTGAAGGGACTGCAGCACCGCCCAAATTTCGACGGAATCAAAGGCTTGCTCATAGTCCACATACGCCAGGCATAGTGGCAAATTGTACTCCTCGGACTTCTGTACAATTTGCCGAAGGGTATGTATGTGGTCTATGGTGCTAAAGCCATTTCGGAAATCGGCTTGTTCGGGAGTCTGGAAGTCGTCAAGTCTGCGCGCGAGACGATTCGTAATGACTGTCGAAAACAACACGTAGAACCGGCTCAGAATGGAAATCGGTCTGTAGTTCTTCAAGAGAGGGTTGTCACATTTCTTGAAGAACAAGACCACCGCACTTCTGCTCCACGCTTCCGGTGTAATGCCACCATGGAGGACGGAATTAAAGAGCTTCCGAAGGACTTCAAGTACCGGTTTTCCACCCGCTTTCAGAAGCTCCGCTGTACTTCAATCCTCGCCTGGGGCCTTGCCGTTTTTAAGGTGCTAGAGAACCATTCTAATCTTGCTCAGACTGACGTCCGGGATATATTCGGAATAGTGTAGGATAAGACTCGCTCTTGGATCGTTACTCACACTTGCGTGTGGCTCCAACGATGACGTGTACAGCTGCCCATAGAAACTCTCAATCACACTCAAAACCTCAGGTGCCCCGGAAACGATGCTGCCACATTCGGTCTTCAGCCTTGACAGTTGGCTCTTTCTGGCAGACAGATCTCTGGCAAAGACTTTGGAGCCTTGGTTCCGCTCGATCGCTTCTTCAATACAAGCTGTATTGAAGTTGCGTAAGTCCCGCCACATGCATTTGGAGATCTATCTGTTCTGTTGCCTGTATACTGTCAAATCTGTTGAAGAATGTAGCTTAATCTCCCGTCTAACAGCCATGAGATTAAGAGTGTGATCGGAGAGTTTTTGTGTTCTTCTGTGGCGGGTCTTGCAGAACTTAGCTCCAACTGCATGGACAGTTTCCACGAGCTTGTCATTCATATCGTCCACTTCATTGCAGTTTTCTAGGCACTGAAAACGATTTTGTAACTCGAGCTGAAAGGTTACAGGACTTTGGAACAGAGCACGAGGGGGACGGAGCGTTGACTTCATTAGAAGAGACCTCTCCAACTTAACGTTTAGGTTCAGTGTGCCTCTAACCATTCATTGATCGCTAACTGTTTTCACCCTCGCGATCACGGAGACATCACTAAACAGTTGTCGTCTGGTCGTCATAATGAAGTCAATCTCATTTTTTGTCGAACCGTCAGGGCTCGACCAGGTCCACTTCCTGTGGGGCCGCTTCTGGAAGAAAGAGTTCATCATAAAGAGTCCCTCTTTCTCCATGAAGTCGGCTAGCTGCTGACCCCTTGGGTTCCGTTGCCCTATTCCAAATTTCCCTATTTTCATCTCACCGTTCTCTCTTGTGCCTAGTTTTGCATTGAAGTCTCCCATTAACACCGTATATTGGGTTTTGGAGGAATGCATGGCTCTAGAGATATCTTCATACATTTCCTCCACCTCCTCATCGGGGTGTGCCGAGGTTGGTGCGTAAATCTGTATGACCTTCAGCGAATACCGTTTGGTGATTCTGAGTATAAGGTACGCAACCCTCGTCGACACACTCTCGATCTTTACAACGTTGTTAACGAGAGACTTGTGGATGATAAATCCGACACCCCCTTGAGACAGATGGTCGCCTTCCCGGTGATAGAGCAAGTTATCGGATTCGAGGATTACCGTGTCCTCCCCCTCTCTTCGGACTTCGGATAAGCCTATAATATGCCAGCGTAACTTGTCTATCTCTTCTTCCAGCTCCACGATCTTCTCGGCAGTCCTCAGGGTGCGTGCGTTGTACGTTGCCAGGTCGAGTCGTCTAAGGTGGCAACCGAACCTCCACCGGAGATTCTTCTCACCCCCTGCCCCGCCGTTACCACGATCGCCACCGTAGCCAGGAATAGCAGGGCCGCCGGGGACAGAGGGGCCGCCTGTTTGTTGCTTTAATCATTGGGGGTGTTTGCCATAGTTGCCACGCTTGGCGAGCGGGTTGGCAACCGCAGTTTTTTTATTGTAATTTCGTCTACTATCAGGAAGATGCTGCTGCCCATCTCCTGCCTGTTTCCCTTTGTCGCCTTTTACGACACCCAAGGGAATATATGGGGTAGTGGATATTCTGGACCGCCACTACACGGCACGTCCGTTTCATAAAATAAAGTTCCGTTTAATAAAATAAAGTTCCGCTGAATAAAATAAAATGACACGTCTTTTTATTTAGCTTGTTTGAAGAGCACCTCTCGCTCTCCTTCAATTGCGTGCATTATCCCCATCGCCACTACTCTCAACAGTGTAGTGGACACTATGAAAGACAAACCACCTTCGATGTCGTTTGGAGGTAAGACACTATAAATAGACTTGGTGATTACTAAGAAACCCAGGAGGTTCCTTCAAACTAGTTAAGACACATCATTTTCAAAAAGGAGCCGGTACTCAATTCGACTGTATGTTTTTTTATGTATGTTACCTCATAACTTTTTACTGAGGGAACCGATTTCGATTATTTTTTTTTAATTTGAAAGCTTGTGCATCCTTTGTGGTCCCATATAAATTTGATCAAGGTCTGAGTTGCGGATGAGTTTTTGAGTTATTCTTAATAATTAATATTGAAGTCGGTGGTACAATTTTTTTAATTTTAAATTATATCTTAGCTTATTGATTTTTAACATCTTTAATATATTGTATCACATATAAAACTCGTTAATTGTTTCTTTAATATGGTTCTATTTTATTTAAGAATTAGTAGTCATTATGTTTGAAGAAGAAAATATCTGTCATTGTTCTTAAAAAAAGCAAATCTTATAAGATTTGAGTATCCCGGTATCATGGTCGTTTATCGTTATTACCATTACAGCCCTCTCCACAAGTCCACTGCAGAATATAGGAATCCCCTAAGAAATGCCACAAAACTATCCTAAGACTTCCTGCATGTCTTACAAAGTCGTCATTTCATTTAGTGGTGGGCCGTTCTCGAGTGGCAGCCTCCTACGGGTAGGCGAAGTGTAGAGCGATCCACCACTAAATGGAGTTGCAACCTGGTAAGACATGCAGGAAGTCGATGGATGCGGGTGGCTCGGGACCTTGCTTTGTAGCATTCTTTGGGGGAGGCCTTTGCTCAGCAGTGGCCTTGTAAAAGGCTGTAATGATAATGATGATCAGTAGAATAAATTAGCGAAGTCCGGTAAGCATGTTTAGCTTTTTTTTTATTAGGGGGTGCTTGATAGAAAACCACCCTGGGTGCCAACCCACGCTACGCTGATACTGTCTAATCAGTTAGGCTATATTATTTACTGTCTTCTAGATTGGTAAGATGAAAATCATTTCCTCGCCTAGTTGGAAAAGTTGTACTAAATCTGAGAAAATTCAGCACTTGTTTCCAAATAGTGACCGGAATACTAAAGTAAACCAAATTTTATTTATCAATACTTGACCTTATTATATTTGTAGATATTATAATAGCATCTTATCTTCACCAAACTCTGCGAAATGTAATAATAGTTAAAGAACTCACAGTTGGGAAACAAATGAGCTTGTGCAGAGTGGGGGCACTGCGGGACAGGGGGAGAGCCGACCTTGTGCTACCGCACTTCACTGAATCTGATAGACAATACATGTGGTTGGCGCGCGCGTGTTTTATATTACTTATTTAACTAATTTTAAGGGCTGTTTTCAAAAAATATAATACTTTATTAGTAGTCCTTTATTTCTAGTGAATTACTGTTATAGTTATATGAGTTACTAAGTGAAATTGAATTCAAATGATAGCTATGCTTAAGTTTACCTTATTCTTTAGTTTATAAAATTATTTATCCGAATGCGCATACATCACATAATTAAATTTAACAATCGAAAATTGAAGACACCTTTAAAAAGAATAAATGATTTTAAATTAACTTATAATTATGTGCATAATGTTAATAAATGATAAGGAGTATTGTAATATCCAAAATCATTTTATTTCCATATTCGTGACAACCCCTAACATACACGCTGGCCGCGTGAAACCTACGCGGTCGGCGTTTCTCAACTGTAAGGTCTTAAAACTGTGGTTTTATTCTGTTTTAAAAAAAACATTCCAACTTATTTAAAAAGTATTATACACGGTCTATCTTGACGTACGTCCCGCTAAGGTCATGCACGGGACGTACGTCAAAACCGTGTATAAGACGATTAAGGCTAGCTTTTTACCCGCGGCTTCGCTCACTTGGGCTTCAATTTAGGAACATCATGATTGCATCGTGCCAAAATTAGCAAATTTGATCACTTATGGAGTGTGGGTGTGTGTGCTAGTATAGACCTCTATTTCTGTGTCTCTGTATATCTGTCGCAAGAATTTTCTCGGAGTCTATTTGACGTAGAAGATTGATATTTGATATAGTTATAATTAACACAGGAATTTGATTGCGTTATGCGTAACTAGCAATGTATCTAATGATTTCTTATATTTACGCGAACACTACACATTGAATAAAACTATTTTTACGTATTTTATCGCGTTTAATTAACTTATTTTATATTCCCGACGTTTCGGTTGCTTTCCAGCAACCGTGGTCACGGGGGACTGAGGTGATTGACGTCCCGATGTCAGTGTTAAACCGGAGTACCTTCAGCTTTTTTAATTAATAATTTTGGTCCGATCTACGCAGAATGAACTAACTGTGTCTTGAACTCTTGCAGTGGTATGCTGGAGTTTAGTTTTAATTTTATGAATTACAGGATCCCAAGCAGGTGGTAGTACCAGCCTCCCTCTCTATTGAGATTAGGATGTTTCTTAATTTCAATTGCCTCACGTATCATCCTTGGCAGAAAACGATGTTCTTTCGCGAGAATTTGTGGTTTATCAAATCGAATGTAAGGGCGAGGGCCGTCTAGGACATGATCACAAACTGCAGACTTCCCGGAACGTTGGTGCTTTACGTCAGCTATGTGTTCTTTTACGCGGGTTTTTATATATCGTTTTGTGCCCTATATATGAGAGACCACACTCACAATCAAGCTTGTACACTATAGCAATGTATCTTCCTAGCGTGGCTTATACTTTTAGCTGCTTTGATAATTTATATTTTTGGCATATAACTGTGTAGTGGAGGTGTAAGAATATCCATTAGCCCATATCATCAAGTGAGTGTCGTAAGAGACGACAGAGGGTAACTACCGGGAAATGAGTAGTATCAGCACCGTCATGATATCTAAAAATTAAAAAAAAATCTGTTGCCAACCTGCCTGCCAAGCCTGGCTATGTCAAATATCCAGCCAATTAATGTGGGAGGCTATGTTCAGCAGTGTACTTATAATAGGCTGTAATGATAACGGTGATGAGTTTTACACATTAATACTTGCAGTAAAAGGAAAACAAAAAGTCTCCTAAGAAATTAATGAAATTATAATTAAATAGTAGCCCCATTAAAGTGAAAAGCAAAAGCCTGCATACATCCTACTACTGGGCACAGGCTGCAGAGTGTTTTGAGACAGGAAACAGATCGCCGTGCTGACACAACGCGAGATGATGAACTTCACATATAAAAATATTATCAGAAATATTTTAAAGTGAAAACTTCTTTAGGATCGTTGTGATATGAAACTCGTTGAAAGGAAAAAGCGACACTAAAAAGTGACAAATATATATCTACATCTATATATAATATATACAGATATTTAATTAAGAAGGGAATGAGATAGAATACGATATATAGTTTCCTATTATCTCGGTCTTCTCTTTGTGCAATGCTTTATAGATGATTACATTTAACTGTTAAAATAAACAGTTAAAAATATAACAAATTTATTAAATAAATAAAATTAACATTTTTCATTTGAAGAGCTTCTGTCTTAATCACCATTTTTGTGTACGTAGTATGCAGTACTTACAACAATTTTGTTAAATTTCAATAAACAGGCATTTTGTCAAACGTGCAATGGTGGAAAATCATCCCTATAATGGACAACGGTCTGGATATTTTAAGGCTGACATTTTTTTATGCTGCGCAAATAAATATTTTATAGTATTATTGTATTTTATTTTATCAGTATCTTATTATTAGTTTATTCAGCTGTAAGTAGATGGTACTATTATTAAATTAAAGTATTAAATCCAAAACTGGTAAGCTTTAAGTAAGAAAAAGCCTCTTTAATAAAACTCTAAGCATAATATGAACAAAGAGCTTGGAATATGTAGTTGCAGGCTGACCAGTTTTAATTAGATTGGAAATTTAACTAAAACCATCTCAATTTTAATATTCTCTATGGAATATTTATATTTTAATATATTATTACACTATTAAAATGAAATAACGAATAAAGTAAATAATGAAAGTCACAAACAAAACATTTTATAAATATATTTATTATAAAATATAAATTTCAGTTATTTGTATTATTTAATTTATCAGTAAGTAAAAGCCCAATTTTGCATTTTACTTCGGCGTTATATTAAATTATTCAAATTCAAATTATATAACACAACGGTCAAAACTTATTTTAAATTTTATTTATAAATATGATATACTAAATGTATACCATATTTATAAATAAAATTTAAAATAAGTAATAAAATAAGTAATAATAAACAACTCTAAGTTATAATTATAACTAATATAAAAGTTAATAATGATTATGATAGTTAACTTGGGATGGAAAAAATATAACCCTCTTTTTTTTGAAGTTCGGTAATAGGATAAAAAGATGATTATAAGTTGCCTCGGGTCACTAGCTATATTCTCTATTCGTCTCTTAGTTTTTTTGCGTAAATCGTAAATACACACACAACAGACACACAGGAAGATGGAATAGAAAGAAACAAGTGAAACTTTTTAAATTAAAAAAACTACCACGTTTTTTATCATATTTGAGCTATGCTATAGCTATGCAATAGCAAAGCAAAGCAAAGCTATAGCTATGAATTTGAGCTATATTCAAAATTTCAAACTTCCAGCTCATCGGAAGATTAATTTAAAATCAATTACTGAATTCCACCCGGAGCGACAGACAGACAGACAGACAAACAAGAAAGTGACTTAATATAAATATGTTAAAATTCTAAAAACCTATAGTTTGGCTGCAATATACTTTATTTAGTCCCTTAGAGTTATTTTGTTTTCAAAAAAATTTTAGAATTACAGACACGACTTTTCTACAGATTTATTATAACATGCAAGTATAGATTAGCTGTGCTGAGAAAAGGTCGCCACATTAGTCAAATGGCGAATTCGTACCCACTACCTTTCAGTTTCGCTCGCCTTAGGCGCTGCGCAAACGTAGACAATTGTGTCTTGTGTGGGATACAAGCTACCAGTGAATATTTTGTTTTCGTGTAATCAATATGAAATCAGCCATTATTTGCGCTGACGCAGACACTTTTTGTGTCCAGTTGCTTCCACTTGACACATACCGACCGCCAATCAAAAAGTAATGGGTGTAAGTCACTGGAAACTTTAAGTCGTCAGTTGAAGACACAAGCAACACAAAGCAAATTTCCTTACAATTGTACGGCGCTGACATTGACGTGGTTGATTTGCCTGTAAATCAACTACGTCAAACGGCGACGACGTATACGCGTAATCAACACAACAACCAAAGGTAATGTTTCTTCAACGATATCCATCGTGTAACTGACGGAAAACAAACAACGAATTGTTACGGGTGAACAGAAGTAGCAACCGGCGACTGTGTCCGATTGCCGCAGCCGGACACAGCACTACGGTTTCCAGTGATGTGTGCCGTATCGGTAACAAAAAGTGTCCACGTTTGTGCAGCGCCTTACAATTAGACGAGGCACTTGTTTTTCAAAAGTACCAGTAACCTATATAATGTTGGCGTGGTAAGATTGGGAATAGACTCTGAAGCACAGTCAGAGACTAAGAAATATTTACATGAAAATATGATACGAAATACATTTTTTTGTAAGCGACAGTAGCCTAATGGCAGGATGCGGGCCTCGATCTCAAAAGGTCGTGGGTTCGTATCCGCCATTCGACTACTGCCGTGAAATTCAACCACGTGCATTTAAGCTTACCAGGAGTATTTAAAGGTAATATTAGTAATGTTAATTGCACTGCTAGTATTTTAAAAAAGAATTGTTATCTCCGGATGGGTAAAATTTTGTACAACCGACTTCAATATAAATTATTAAGAATAACTCAAATACTATTGGTCAGACCTTGATCAAATTTATATGGGACCAGCTTTCTAATAAAAAAAGAATCATCGAAATCTGTTCACCCAGTAAAAATTATGAGGTAACACGTATAAAAAACATACAGTCGAATTGAGTACCGTCTCCTTTTTAAAATCGGTAGAAAAGACACGTAAGTTCCGTATTATAAAAGCATTATTGAACTCTTCCCAATTCCACGGCCTTCATTAAAATTGTATACACATACTGATTTAATAACTGTCGGTTTACATACTGTTTTAACCGAATTCAATATAACAAGAAGTTTTTATATTCGATTGGTATGTTTCTTTAATGTGTGTTCACCGATTTCTTGGAAACGACTGAACCGATTTGAGGTACTCTTTTTTTATTAAATAGGTTATAGTTCAAGAGTGGTCACAAATAAAGGGGAATGCCCAATTCTGGCCATGAAACGCCCAACAATTTGCATTTGTTAAAAAAAATACATCTTTTTTATGGTAATTAATCGCAGTATTTATGTATCCAAAAAAGATTGCAATATTTTTCCACAAAAAAAAGTACCGATAAGATAAAAATGAAATTAGGTAAATCCGCAAGTCATTAGTTTGTGGGTAAAATAAAAAGTGTTGCCAATCGCAAATCTCGTAAAAAAAAGTCGATTCTGTTTTTTCAATCGATTTTTATGTTGTCATTATTATAATGGTAATATTATTTTCGATAATTATTATGATGTTATGATAATTAAACAAGCGAATTGCTAGTTGATTTACCATGAACTCTTTGGAACATAACAAAAACGCTACTGCACAATTTAACTGCTATTTTTATCTGTTCTTAAAAATATATTTAAAATGGAATTTAAATAAATAAATCAAAACATATTTTAAAAGGTGTGCAGAACTTAAAGCGAATCAAAGATTATTCTTTTTATGAAATTATAAATCGATTAAAAAAATCACTATCTATTTATCGATTTTATGTCTGTTAATTGGCAACATCGAATCTGACAGCTAGGCCCATTTCATAATTATCAAAACTAAATAGTCACAAGTCGAATGACTTTGCATTTGTGTTATTTTGTTTGTTTTCTCGCGGATTTGTTGTCTAAGTAACGAATAAGCTTTCTAAATGGATTCCGATAATTCTTCTCGCCATATTGACCACGGCCTGAAAATGGATCCCGCTCCCACTTCTTACGATAACCTCTGCACAAACTTGGACTCGATATCCACTGTTAACGATGACCCCAGCTTTCCGTCACCCAGAGTTCTTCCTAGCTCTCAGTAACTCACTCAAGAACACATTAACGCTGTGTCAATTGTGGTTTAAATGTCACGAAAATACGAAGTCATTTGTTGTTAAAAACTGTTCTTGTGAAAATAAAAAACCTTTATATCTTAAAAATCCGGACTTTTTTTAAACCAATTCCTAAACCATTTCATTATTTTAATTGCATATTATCATTTCCACATGCTTTTATATGTGGGCACCTATGGCCGAAGTGTCTATGAACGGTGGGCATTCCCCTTTAATGACAAAATACCTTAGAGTGGAATATCCCTGCGGTTGGGAAAGTGGTTGATGATTTTAATTTATTTATTTAAACAACATTCTAGTTGTTTCTTGGCCAAAACTTGTTATATTTCTTAGACCGATCAAAAGGGCAAAATAATTAAACTTTAAAAAGTAAGCTCTTTTAAAAACTTTAAATTTATAAATTTCTGTAATAAGTTCTAAAGTCGGTGCTTCACTCATAACTTTTAAATTAACTATGTCTTAGCACGCAGCTTTACTTTTTATTAAATGCTTATTTATATAATTAACATTATTAAAGACTACTAAAATAACAATTATTAAACGTTAATTAAACTTTATTTACAATCTTTATTAACAACTTTCTGTAATGCGTTTTAAAATTAAAACTGTCCAAAAACAGCTTTAAGTTCTTGAAGTAGAACTCTCAGATCGATTCCATTTTCAGAGAGAATCTTAGCTTCTGCAAGGAAAGTCTCACTTTCCCAGAGAGCTTCCCAAATTTGATTCCATTCGTCACTCATTAGATTATCCATTGCGACTTTAAATTCTTCATCTTCAGCTATTTTTTGGTCGTACAGTGCAATCAACTTCTCTTTTGGAAAAACGGCGACACAATCGTTGATGTACGCGGACATGTCCCTACCACTAAGGTTGTGGCGGCTTTTCTTTGTTTGAATATCCTCTGAAATTAAAAATTATATGTAAGTAAAAAGGGATATTGAAAGTATTACTTACTTACTTAATTTAAAGCATTACTGAAAATTAAAAGAAGTTACAAAAATAATGTACACTTTCATACGTGGTCTACCCACACACACGGCAACTTTCCGTGTATGCATCATGGTTGTAGCAGAATGACCGGGGGTTGACTGCGCTCCCACAGAATATCAGTCCAGTCCAACAGTTTATTGCTGCTGGGTTTTGTATGTTGAGTTTAGAGACTAGAACACCTTCCTTATAGCAATCGAAGCATTTCATCATAGTCCTCAAGGGAGACAACGCATTTACATTTTAATTCTTAATCTAGAATAGATAGGCATTTAACGTACATACCGTTAAGTGGCGACGGAGAAAATTAACTTCCTACGTCATTGGTCATTTTTTATACATTACAGTCTATCAAAAGTCCACACCACATGTGATGTTTGCCACGTTAACACAGTTCGTGTACAATCGCAGTTTTGTATTTGTTTTTTATTAGCAGAAAGATGGTGCCCATCTTCAGTTTCATTTCCCTCTGCCGCCTTTTACGACACCCACGGGATGTCTTGGGATAGATTGGCCCAAAAATCTTGCACAGAACGCAATAAGAACTTCAAAAATTATAGAAGAGCAAGTAATAATGCTCCTTGTCATTGGTCTGAACTTTTTGGATAAGTCTATGGTTTTCCTTGCTTTGCAGCACGAATGGGTCCGCTCCACCGGGAAAGGACTACGCTCTTACATAGTTCAGCGTAAAATAACAGCTGAATGCTGCTGTATCTCGTATGGTGAGTGGAAAGAACCCGAGACCTTTATCCCTGGAAACGAACGAGGCATTCCATCTTAGCCCTCAGAGGTCGTTATTAATCGACTATAGATGTGGATGTCCATTGGCCACAACAGCCACTTACCATCAGTTGTACTGTGTGCACGTTTGTCACACTTATTCTATAAAAATTATATTCTTAAAGCATCTGAAAATAGATTTCTTTTAAAATATAACGAAAAGTTGCTAATGATAAGAAACATACCGATCATTACATTCAGTCGATCAATGAAGTACAAGATGTCAATATTGTCGTTTTCCAAAAAGTCGATCACCTGAATTAAAAATAATAACCAATTTATAACAATGGATAAAATAAATTACATAATATTAACATACAAGGAATTTGTACATAATCAACAGAATATTAAAGGGTCCAGAGGACATTACACCTTTGTTATAACTAAAATTTAAGGAAAACTGTAAGAAATCGAAATGAAAATAAAGGTTTTAAGATATGTTACGTTCTCATTTAAATTTAATTATTAATTTGTTCTAATTTTTTTGCTAACTTAAATATAAATGCCATAATATACCATTATTATCTTATTAAATCTTTTATTTTTATACTATAAAAATAGTTCTTCTATTTAATATCAAATAGATTTTATATATAGCAAACATAATAAATAGAAAAAACTAACACTTACCGCTTTAAATTCAGGTAACGATTCCATTTCATAGACGAGGTTTTTGAAGTTAGAAGTTCTCATGTAATCGAGAGACTTCCTAAACTCTTCGAATTCGATGTAATGTTCGAAAAGGTGACTGATTTCATGGCCAGCTTCATCCATGATCAGGTCCAAAAAATCTTCAGCATGTTCGTGGAAAACCTTCCTCGCGTGCGGGGCCGAGAAGCTTAACGAAAGTACGGACAAGAAAATAACAGCGACCTTCATGATTATTTGCTTGATGTACTCGTACCTGATCAAAGATGTTGAGAAAGAAAACACATCGTATTTATAGCAAGTAATCATCTGAAATATGATGATAAAATGAATATAGATGATAAGATATGGAAAATCTTGTCATACACAGCAATTGAGATTAATGGATAAAGCTTATCTGTCGCATACATTTTCATTTTTTTTATATGATAAGAGTGACAAGCGAGCACACAGTCCACCCGATGGTAAGTGGTTGCTGTGACCCATAGACATCTACATCTATCCTTGTTTGCGAATCAAAATGCAGATGCATTGTCAGCCGTGAGGACTAAGATGGAATGCCTCATTTCCAGAAAAAGGGCCTCCGGTCTCTACGCTCTCCATACGAAACACAGCAGCATTGAAGTGCTATTTTATGCTGGTATTCTGTGAGACCGTGGTCGTTCCCCGGTCGATCCGACCTATTCGTGCTACAACTATACAATTAATATAGCTCATAAATTAATTTACCAGACTAAGTAAAATATTATCATGCGTGAATTTTCTATCATAGCGATACGCCATCGAGTAAATATAGTTCCATTTACATCTGCCAGGGTTCATAGCTATAAATATGCTATATATATATATATATATATATATATATATATATATATATATATATATATATATATATATCATCTATACGTGTATTTCTCACTGAACTCTTCCTGAACGGCCGGACGGAATTTGATGAATTTTTTTGTGTGTCCCTGGACAGTTTAAATTCACAATCGACCTGGTAGGTGGCACTATTATCGATTTCCAGAAATCACCCGTGCAAATCCATATAAAATAAAATTGTCGATAACGATACGAAATCGTTACTGCACAAATGTTTGTGCTAAGGTCGCAGGTCACAAAAAGTTATTTCGTTGTTTACATACAAATACTCATTTTAACCAACTTCAAAAAAGGAGGGGGATTTACAATACGACTGTATTTTTCTGTATCCTGTATGTGTGTCACGCAATATCTTCGTCAATTTTGAAACGATTTCGATGATTCTCTTTTTGTCAAATAGGTTATACTTTAGGGTTGAAATCATATAAATTTGAAGAAAATCAACACCCTTAAGGGTGACAACTCTACTAATTGCCAAGCGTGTCAACTATGACTACACCTGCAACCAACTTCAAAAAAATAAGACTACAGATGCGCTGGACAAGGTGCAACGCAGCTGCAACGCACGCATTACCGCTTAGCAGCGGAACTAGGTAAGAGTCCTACCTCCTAGTAATAGGTATTGACTATTGTATCCGTAAGTAAACTGACTGAAGTGGATGGGGCTTAACTGCGGATGATCCACACATAAAATTATATTTATAATAATGTAACAACACATGACACGTCTCAAGTACGTTAGATATATCCAGCCCCCAGTCATCCAACCGAAATCTGTTAATTGTTAAATATAAAATTACACCAGTCTACGTTTATCTAAGTTTCCACATCTGTCTAGAAACACAGGGGAAAACTTTATGTCAAAACTTGTACACACAAAGCCTTCTCGGCTTATCGGCGGCGAGGTCGTTAAATAGCTATAATTCCTGGTGTTAGAATAATCACATTTTGTTGTATGTGTAGTGTAAGAGACTCTGAAACAGGTCTCAGGTCTCAAAATCATTTATGGTTACTAAATAAATCATACAAGTTTAATATAACAGTCTAATATAATATTAACATGAACAGTTTTTATTATAATATCGTACCAATTATTATTTCTCTCTATAACTGACAAATATCAATGGGATAAGTAAGTTGGCACTGGTAATGGGTCGGCCATATAGCTCGAAGAATTGATAACCGGAGTGGCTCAGTACCGTGTTTTGTGGTAGTCTTTCATTTATCTTTACTTTTTTTTCTTTAAAAAAACGTTACCCCTACACTAGGGTTTTCTACTATACCGTAGAGGCAGTTTACAGACATAAATTGTACAAGAACAAACATCCAGTCCCGGAACAATTATTTGTAGGCCATACAAATACTTGTTCCGTGCGGGATTCGAACTCGCGCCACCAGCGCTGCAACTCATTGCTATGTCAGCAACTCAGTGCTATGCCACGGAGCCATTAGTGGAAGGGAAACCTATGTTTAGCGACAAACGTGGTTATTTTATTTATGATAAGGATTATACTAAACTATAACTAATAATATTGTAAATTGTAGAACCACGCTACAGCTATATTATGGTTGTAGTACGAATAGATCGGCTCGACCGGGACACGCTCTCAAAGAATAGCAACTTAATGCTGCTGTGTTTAGTATGGCGAGTGTAGAGAACCGGGGACCCTTTTTACGGGTAACGAGCCATTCCGTCTTAGCTCCCAGTGGTGACAAATCATCTTCATTTTGATTCTTAATCCAGGATAAATGTAGATGTCTATGGGCCACAGCATCCACTTTCCATCAGGTAGACTATGTGCTCGTTTGTCACCCTTATTTTTTTAAACTTTTAAATTATAAGCCAAATAATTTTCAATAGTCCGTAAACGTCCACTGCTCGACATGGACGTCTCCATATTTAATAATTAGCGTAGAAAGAGTTGTACCACCATCTACAGGAAGCCGTGAGATTTTTTTGGCATTTCGTTGCCACACACGAGTTAAGTGGATGCTGAAGCCCATTACATACATTTATATTTATCCTTGATCGTGCCTACTCTTATAAAAAATACTAGTCATGCTATTAATATTATTAAAATTCCCTTGAACCACTCCTGGTAAGCTTAAAATGCTTGTGTTAGTGGTTCCCAACAGTAGTTGAGTGGCGGATTCGAACGCGCGATCTTTTGTGTTCCAAGTCCGCACCCTGCCATTAGGTTACTATCGCTTGCAAACTTGCTGTCGTAAATTAATCATTCTGTATATTTTTATTGGTGTTAATTAAATAATTTTTTTTCGATATATTAATTATTTTGTTTCCGATAGTGTTAGCAAATATTTGTGAATAAATGTTTACTTAAATATCAGGAAATATTGTAATTATTTAAAATGTACATACTTCACTACATAATCTGTATTTTTATAACGAAAACAGACGGTAGTTTGGAATCTATATCAACCGTGTGTAGTACAAACTAATAAGAAGTAACAGAGCAGTGTGTAGATAAACATTATCATGTACAGTGAAAGCAAATAACATCGCATTCGTAAAATATTAACTCATAAAACGTTTTGTGAAGTGAACAATGGGTGACCAAAATAATAGAATATTAGAAAAAAACACAACAGCCGGATTATCGGATCAGCAGAGCGCTGAGTGCTCTTTTATCGACGATTTCTCACATCTCAGACTATCGTATTATCAACATCATGAGATATCTTTTGAGAGTATGACTCACTTTGAAGAATGCAATGAAGTCTCCAAGTTAACGAGCAATTACGATTCGTCAGTCGAAGAAAACGCGACGTCAGATACAATATTATCAGAATTAAGTGATAGGAAGGAAATCGATGAAAGACAGAAGCTACGAAACTTGTATATATCGCAAATTCCTGATCTGCCGCATCCATCTTACACAGTTGCTTCAATTATAGCAGCAGCCTCACACAACATGGGTTTTGGCAACATGTATTTAAAGTATGAGAACAAAATAGATGAAAGCTCTAGGTGCCAATCTATGGATGAAGAACTCAACTTTGATCCAAAGCGCAGGTCGACTTTAAAACCGAATGAAGTTTAAAATCGTGGTTTAAATTTTAATTTTTAATTATTTATCAAGAGTATTATATATCTTATGAATATGTATTTTATATGTATAATTGTATAATGTTTGTAATAGTTATAGATAATATATCAAATATAATGGTTTAAGTAACTTGCTATAATTGTGTCAATTCAAATAATTATGTTACTAAATACTAGTCATTTAAATTCAGTCCACACGACCGTATTCATAATTCTTAAATGTTCTTAACAATCAATATAAATTGTGACCTTGGTCAAATTGTAAGGGCTACAAATACATAAGTTATAATTTATTTATTTAACTAAGGCCAGAGGTAATTACAATAATACATGTTCACAAAAATATATTATATAAAAATAGTTTTCAATGTATATCCTATTTAGGGCAGCCAGAACATGCTTCATAATAAGAGTAAAATTACAGAAAAAATATAAGAAAAGATGGCAGATTATTACAAATTACAGTATATCAGAAACATAACCTAAAAATAAATTATCGACTAAGAAATACCAAACAAGACAGTGGAATAATCACAATAACAAAAAAAAATAACATTTTGTAATATCGAACTTTTTATCTATTAAATTTCTAACACTGTTTTTTAGAATATTATGATTATGATTTATTTTATAGTTGTAATAATGCACTGACTTATGAAATCAGTAGCGAATTTTATTCTTTATCGTCTCATACATAACGACTACTCTATAAGAACAAAGGTTATTTACCATTTTAGTTCCTTACCTACACATTGTATAGTGCTGCTATAACACTTATTATATATGTATAGCGCTCATCTTTGGAAAATGGGATTGAATACAATTGCTTAAATCTTTTTAGTCTTGGGTTTCATTGAAAAGAATTGAGCAATCGATCGATGTACATCTATCTGTTTGTTACAGAAGTTTTTCTCAAAGACCATCACGTAGACGAACCGGGATGGCGATTTTTTTAAATTAGCCATCAATTTGGATATGACTTGCATAAACAATAAATTATCGTTACTATTTTACCACGACTTTGCAGATATTATTTTAAAACTCGCTGACATCTACTCGCTCGTCTTTTTTTATAGAATAAGGGTGACAAACCAGCACACAGTCCACCTGATGATAAGTGGTTGCTGTGGCCCATAGACATCGACATCTATCCATGATTACGAATCAAAATGCAGATGCGTTGTCACCCGTGAGGACTTAGATGGAATGCCTCGTTTCCGTAAAAAGGGTCTTTAGTTCTCTACACTCATCATTCGAAACACAGCGGCTTTCAGCTGTTATTTTACGCTGGTATTCTGTGAGAGCATGTTCCTTCCCCTGTCGTATCACCAATATAGCTGGAGCATTAGGATAGATGTAGATCTCTATGGGTCAGAGCAACGACTTACCATCAGGTGGACTGTGCTCGCTTGTCACCCTTATCCTATAAAAAACAACAATACAAAACTATTTTTTGTGTCATACAAATGCTTTTTTAACTTATAATTGAAATCTCAAGATGCTTCATTATCATTTTCTTCTTCTTTAACAGTTCTTCAAAGTCTACTGCTGAACAACATTTCTGGCATTGTTAGGAAAATTCGCCACGGCCAGTCCGAGCCGCATTGGCGTTCGCGGCAAGTCTGGCGACAAGTGCGGCGGTCACTTGTTCCATAACTTTCTCAAAAATGACAGGAGGCCGGTGCCCAACAGTGGGACGTATGAAGACTATTTTTAACTTACGAGAAGACTTCCATACGAGATGTTTCATAGATGATGGTATCGGAGACCATGAAATCTCGTCGCCTTTTACAACATTCACGGAACTCTTATATCTCCACCTCACGATGAACAATCTGAAAAAAGCTTAGTGCCTATGCAAATATTGTGAAGAATGCAACACAAATAAAACTAATTTTATGGATTTAGATAAATTTAATCATACAATAACAAGGATTGTAGCCATGTTTGTTTTTCTTTTATGGTAATTTTAGTTATGTATGATGATCGCTAATTTTGTGAACAATAAAATGTAGAAAAACAAAACATATGAACATGCCACTGTAGGATATACGAGTAGATCGTATTGTAAAAAAATATTAATTCTGTGTCATTATTTTAGAAGAAAACAGAGAAAACGATTGTATGGACTAAATGCCGCCCGGATATACTTATTTAAATTATTTATAATTCTCGACGTTTCGAGTGCTTTCCAGCAAACATGATCACACCAAGTTGGGTTTAGATTTATTTTAATAATTACGAGATCCAAATAGTCCAACTAGGTAAGTTTAACTTCGACCGAGAGGTCAATACGAATTCAACTCAGCTGAGCAGCGTTCAGGAAATTACGACACATCTTCTCGCCAGGTATACCTCAAAACCTGAAAACAAGTTGTACAACCAGTGCGTGTTCCGGTGATTACTTATAGAGCTGAGACGTGGTCCTTCACTGCTGGTCGTATGAGGAAGCTCAAGGTCACTCAGAGAGGTATGGAGAAGGCTATCTCCAGTATAATTAATAAAACTTTTTTAAATTACTTTTATCCAAGGTATATTTGCGTAAATGTAAGAAATAATCAAAATAATTCAACCTAACTGAAATTACACAAAGTTTTGAAATACCTTCCCGCTCGGGAGAATTTCATTGTTGAGTAGTCACAGCGCATCAAAAAAAGCGCCGGAGAGACAAAAACACATAATTACTGAAGCTAGTGATTTCCCTTGGGAAACGCCGAGTCGCTACGCGAAGCCTAGTTCTCTCTTTAAAAAATATTTTATTAATATTTGTTACAAGCTCTTCCTACATTTATAATGTTTAAAACTGGGTCTTTTCTATGATTTATTTCAGAGATTTTGTGACTTTTACGTCCTGCAATGCAACTTTTTTGCTATTCGAAATGATGACGATTTCCACTTGGAATGCACAACATAATTTATAGGGTTTGTTCAAGAATTCCTTGATGGTGTAATATGGTTCAATTACATTTTGTTTTCTTTTTTTTTTCACAAACGTTATGAAGGTAAAAATGTGAATACTAAGATCCTGTATTGTGAGGATCAACATAAATTTCACAAATACAAACATCCAGATCCGGAACAATTATTTCTAAGCCATACAAATACTTGTTCTTTGGCTGCAACTCTTCGCTAAGCCACTGCACCACGGAGTGGTAGCAGTGGCTGTAACTGTAATGACGGAGCCGTTCAATGACGTTATTCTAGAGTAGTAAAAAACTTCAGTGATTTTAAATTCAATATTGGAAATATAATTCAAATATTTACAACTTTTATTTTACTGTTTTATTAAAGGTCACAATAACGTTCATCACTATTTTATGATTCGTAGTTTTTGTTTAGGAAGGTTAAAGCAATAAAAAAGTTAAAGCTTAATCACGGATGCACACATATCTCCCATTTTCTGCCGACTTCCAAAAAGGAGACGGTACTCAATTCGACTGTATGTTTTTTTTCTTTTTTTTATGTGTGTTACCGCATAACTTTGTAGTGGGTGAACCGATTTCGATTATTCTTTTTTTATATGAAAGCTGATAGTTCTCGTGTGGTCCCATATGAATTTGATCAAGGTCAGACCAATAGTTTTTGAGTTATTCTTAAATAACTCTTATTGAAATCGGCTGTACAAATTTTTTAATTTTTAATTATTAGTTTAAGGGAACCGAGAATTTTCACAACGCTGTTTATATTACGGTTGGTGAACATTACGTAATTGATCATGAATATTCGACCCTAACCCATGATTTTTATAATCGATTATGCTCAGTTTGTATTAAGAGTAGGAACCATGGTGTAGTCAATCAGTTGGATACTTTGACTATATCACTAGGCCACGCAACCACGATGAAAAATAAACAACATAATACTAAAGCTATTTGCCAAGATATACATTAAAATGACCTGTTTGCATTTTTAACGATCATTAATAAATTATAAATCGAAAATCGTGTCTTACAATTACAATTGATTTAAAATTCAGAATAGTTTAACATTGCCTTAATATATATTTTCAAGATTACTAGATTTTACTAGATATTACGTGGTAGAGCCAAGCTGCAACTGTACTATGGTTGTAGCTTGTAGCACGAATGTGTCGACTCGACCGCTCTCACAGAGTACCAGCGTAAAATAGCAGCTTAATGCTGCTGTGTTTCGTATGGTGAGTGTAGAGAATCAGAGACCCCTTTTAACTGGAAATGAGGCATTCCATTTTAATGGAGTGAATGCCTTGTTTACGATTATCCTTTCAGATGATTCCTTTCATTAAGATAAATAATTAGTCCTCAGGGGTGACAACGCATCTGCACTTTGATTCTTAATCGAAAATAAATGTAGATGTCTATAGGCTGCAGCATGCATTTACCATCACTAACCTAACCTTATTCTATAAAAAAGTAGATAAAAGCCAACGCACCGTTCACAAGGACTATAAAATAAAATCGTATATAACGTATCTTTAACATTTCCAAAGGGGATGAATAACAACAAACAACGATCATGAAATGCCTACTTCTGACCTGTTTCAGTTCACTCCTTAAGGACCTTTTACGATCGTGAAAAACACTCTGTTATGTTGAAAATTTCTTCCGCCGGGAACACTATTTATAAGGTTCTAACTTCAAGCGAACTGTCAAAGAAGTAACCCGGGGGACAAAAGTTCAGGATGGCGCTAAACTTTCCTAACGTGTCTTTATTTCTGATTGTAACAAGACGCCGTTGCCCGTAATGATTTTCCTTTGTAACACCGCAGCGGAAATAAACTTCAATACGAAAATATAATAATAAGAAATCTTTTACGGACTAAATTTTATTTCTAGATCTATAGAAAATTTCTAAAAAGAAATAAAAGATGAATTCCAACATAGTAGGAGTATTCGTGTACTAAAATATTTTAAATTGCAAATAAATATATTTATTTATTTATAAATTTTGCTATAATTTGCATATAATGCCAATAACTGTCATTGAATTATTTCTTGCAGAGACAATCCTGGCTACAACATAAGATCATCATTTCGGTTTCCCACCTACCTTACCGAATCTCAGCGTGTATACCAAATTGCAAGATGACACCAATAAACAAAAATAATTCCAGAAAAGGCGATCTTGGCTGCAGCACAGATTACTCTTATTATATATTTTGCTATCCAATCTCAACGAGCGTACCAAATTTTAAGGTAATACTAGTACCTGTAAACGAGTTAATTTAGGCAGAGATGATTCTTACCCTAGCATCAGGTCATCATTATGGTCACGTTTTCGTCTTTAATCGCATCTTATATACTTAAACAATTCCAAGAAAATAATAGTAACCATTGGGAGCACCCATCGAAGGTTTTTTTTATTATATTTTGACAAACAGAAGAACATCAAAACATGAACTATTTTTTATAGAAGAGGGGGCAAACGAGCATGCGGCTCACCTGATGGTAAGTGACTACCGCCGCCCATGAACAACCGCAACACCAGGGGAATTGCAGATGCGTTGCCGGCCTTTTAAAAGGAGTAGGCTCTTTTCTTGAAGGTCCCTAAGTCGTAGGTATCGGCCCCGAAAAATCGCTGGTGGTAATCGATTCCACAAGGAAGTTGTGCGAGGAAGAAAACATCTTCTAAATCGCATAGTGGTGGACCGCTTTGCGATTTGGAAAATTAAATGTTTATACAAACTTTATTTCAAATGTTATAATCAATGCATTACTACAAACTACATCTAAAACTTTTTTTTTAAATTGATTAGTTTGTTCTCATTGTAGAGGCGACACATTCTTACTAGCGCACTATAATAGAACGTAATATCATTTATTTCTTAAATGACAAACTTGCAAAGCATGTGTTTAGGAAAGTATACCGACGATTCGGCTGAGTGTTAATTTTGCCAAATAAAATGAGGATGAATAATTTTGAAAAAATAATTAAAAAGAGATCATGTCCTGATATTTACGGCAAGTTTGTATGTATGCATAATGTTAAACATTTTCAGTTAATCGTCATCTATAATCAAATAATTCTAGTTATAGCATCAGGTCACTCTTAGGGTATATTACTATGCCATCAAAAACATAACTTGTAAAAAGAACCAAGTCTCGCAACGCAGTTCTCCTACCGTAAAAGTTGTGAGATCCATATAATACCAAGTCGGTTAATTTATTCAGTCCCTACTTATATCAATATTAAAAATCTTTTATGTTTTAAATAAATAGATTGACTTGATCATAGCATGAAAACACAATCTATCTCACACGTCATACAATAATTTAGATTGTTTAGTGCGATTGACAAGTCAATCTATGTATTTAAAACATAAAAGATTGTACAGCAGTGTTAAGCAGCTATTTAACGCTGGTATTTTGTGAGAGCGTGGTCCTTCCCCGGTCGAGCCGACCCATTCGTGCTACAACTATACTACTAATATAGCTGCAGCGTGGCTCTACCACGTTGCATGTCATAATTTTACCCTCAACGCGGCTAAAGACAGTGAAGAAAGAGTTTAGTTGAGTTTTCGATGCCAATACTGCTTCTCAATACGCAATGCCTATACTTCTCTTCTGTGGTATTTGGTGTTCTGTGATGCTGGTGTTTCCGACACTCAGTTTCCAAAACATCTTCGGTGACACATTCTCTGTTACAGTCTTTTTGTAAAATTCATCTATTTATATTATGCCAAAACTTAACTCCGTGCTGGAAATATAAACGTGTTCATTCTTAACCCTACCTCAGCTACGTAAACATTTTTACAACTTAATCAAAATAGAGCGCGCCTTCCGAAGCCAAATTATTCTTCTCGTACCGCTTAAATAAATCGCCTTACAAGCAGTAAGTCGGAAAATCGATATTCCTATCCCCAATAAAGGTGGAACAATCTCAACAATATCGACATCGTCCGATTACGGATTAGGCAACTCACCCGTACTCCCAGATTTACATAATAAGGATACGGCCTTTAAAAAAGATCGGCTTCCCGCGCTTATTAGCATATAGATTGTTTGCTATAAGGCAACACAATCAATCAAGCGAATTTAGACAGTAAATTTAACGAGTTTAATGTTTATAATCCTCTGTTTTACTACTTACTACCTTTTTAGGTTTTCTTAATTGTCTTGCAGTATTTTTTGTATGCGGTCAATATTATGATCTAATACAATATAGGTTGTTTATTTTTATTTTCTCCCTTAGAGGCATACATTACGTGTTGTAAGAAATGTCTTATCTATTGTCTTTCTCGTACAATAGGAATACTTTTTCCTTTAAGCCTCCTCTACGTAGGATGTCGCTTTACGAAGACAAAGGAGGACTGCATAGTTGTGATTTTTCATAAAACAGCAGCTGTCATTTATGCTAGCATATTTCCACAAACGATGCATTTATATATTCTTAATTCTAGTGCAGATTGCGCGTAAGCCTAAACAATTTAACACGTGGTAGAGCCATGCTGCAGCTATATTTTTCTGGTATAGCTGTAGCACGAATGGGTCGGCTCGACCGGGGAAGGACCATGCTCTCACAGAATACCAGCGTAAAATAGCAGCTCAATACTGCTGTGTTTCGTGTGGTGAGTGTAGAGAACCAGAGACCCTTTTTACTGGAAAAGAGGCATTCCGTCTTAGTCCTCACGGGTGACAACGCGTCTGCATTTTGATTCGCAAACGAGGATAGATGTAGATGTCTATGAGCCACAGCAACCATTTACCATCAGGTGGACTTTGTGCTCGTTTGTCACCTTTATCCTATAAAAAAAATTGGGGTTAAAGTATGAATTTTTCTTTAAATGGCACATTGAGTTACAAAGCGCTTATTTCGAAGCTTCTTACCTACAGGCATTTCAAGAAATTGTGCAATTGTATCACCAGTTTCCTTGTAGATCTGAGCACCAACGTCGTGAGTACTCAGATTAAAAGCCTATAAATGTCGAAGACCCTTTTTAATGGAAAAGGGGCATTCCATCTAGTCCTCACGGGTATCAACGCATCTGCAGTTAGATTCTTTATTGAGGATAGATGTAGATGTCTATGGGTCACAGCAACCACTTACCATCAGGTGGACTTTGTGCTCGTTTGTCACCCTATCCTATAAAAAATGCTGGTGTTCACAAGGCTGCGTGTTATTACCTATGCTGTTTCTTCTGCATATCAGTGATATGTTACAAAGCTTCATTCAGTGCTATGCGGACGACAGCATTGGTGATGCTTTTTACACCGGCCATCCTAACACATCTCGGGAACACGTCGTCGAGCACCGGGACAAACTTGTGTCTGAAGTCAAGTCTTTGTTAAACAAAGTCTCGGATTGGGGAAGACTAAATCTAGTCCAGTTTAATCCTCGGAAGACACAGGTTTGCGCGTTTACCCCTAAAAAGAACCCATGTGTCGTATACCTTCAGTTTCAGGGCACCCCCCGTGCTAGATGTTATTCCATGCCGGCACACCATGCAACATTAAAAGGCGCAGGTATTCGGCTTCACATGGAATACTGTTCTCATATCTGGAAGCACCTTTCACTTAACCACATCCAGCTCAGAATGGCTCAAATCGCCGACGACTGAATTCTTTCTGATTGGCTCGATTCACTGAAAGAGATGTTGCATTTCTCTGCATTTTCTATCGCATTTACCACGGGAAGGAAGCTCTGAGGATTTGCTCGGATTAATTCCAGCCGTCAAATTTCACCAAAGCACAACGCGACAAAACTCATGATACCATTCACACCATCTGAATGCTTGACGGTCTACCACTGTGCGTTTTAGTAGGAGTTTTCCACCTCGCACGAGTTCTTTGTGCCATCATTTACCACCGGAGATCAAAGAACAATACGACTAAAGGACTCCTTTTTAAAAGGCCGGCTATGCACATGCATTTCCCCTGGTGTTGCAATTGTTTACAGGCGGCGGTCGACACTTACCATCAGGTGAGCCGCAAGCTCATTTGCTCACTATTTTATAAAAAAAAAAAAGCCTACATGATTCAAGATTCGTGATTAAAACTTTTTTACATAAAAACTATAACTCTCTTAATTCAATTTTATTACATTCTATTGTTTGACTTCAATTAATTAAACATTTGGTAATGATTTCTTATATGTATATATACACAACACTACACATTGAATAAAACTATTTTTACGAATTTTATCGCGTTTAATTTACTTATTACTCAATATTCCCGACGTTTCGTGTGCTTTACAGCAACCCATTGTTACGGAGGGGACTGAGATGATCTCATAAAATACAGTTCACAATGGATTTAGAGGCAAACAATTCTTTAGTTTTCCTAGACGTTTTAGTCATCCAAAATCCTGATAACATTATTGGTCACACTGTGTATAGGAAAAAGACCCATACCAGCCTATATTTAAATGGTGAATCGCACCATGATCCATCACAGTTAGCTACCGTGAGAAAATCTTTGTTTCAAAGAGCACGAGGGATCTGTGACAGAAATCATCTGGCCGCCGAGCTTAATCCGTAAAAATAGTTTTATTCAATAAACATTTGGTATTTGAGTGGTAGTAAATCCCGCACGGAATAAGTGTTCGTGTGGTCTACGAATAATTGCTCCGTAATATTTAAATAATTAAGTAGAAGAAAAATTGATTTAAATTGACCTCGATAATTAGAGTAATTTTCGTATACGAGTACCGGTGTGGTTCTAACTCAGCAGGGACAGCTCGCAATTTCATTGCTGCGTTTTGAAAGGAAACGATTCTTAAATAAATAGGTAAATTAGTTTGGTTTAACTTTAGCTTATCCACATTATTGACTAATCATTTGCACCAAATTGGCAGATTAAAAAATTTCTTGGGTGCCTTATGAGGCAAAAAATGGGTGAAACTGAAAAATTATGTTTGAATTTTTGAAAAATGTCACACTTTAACCTCTAATATTAAATAATCGGAAATTTATCTCAACTCTGTCACTAATGATCAATAAATGAATACACTTGTAAATCTTATTACTAGGGAGTTTGATTAAAAACGCATTACGGAATCGTGACCTGGTTTATTAATGGTTGTTCTATCATTTAAATTTAATATTGCATGAGTAGATGAAACAAAATTGAATATGCAAATATTTTAACAATAATTTACATAAGTAACAACATTTCTGTAATAATATATTAAAGAAAACGATTGACCTATACAGAACATATACATGGTATAAACATTATATATGGTATTTATGGGTCATCCCCACAAAACACACGTTGCTCTGATGTCGTCGTCATAATATTGGTGATATTGGTTGTAAATTTTCATTCATATTGACCAATGGAAATGTATGTGTTTACTAATCGTTTATGTATAGGTACCTATTACTATATATGTACATACATAGATAGCAGAAAATCGCATAAAGTTTTAGAAGTTGAATGCGCAACAAAAGCTGAAATATATGCAGTTGTTCCGGATTACGTAATTTCCGCTGCCAAGAGTTGTAACTGACTTCCAAGATTGTCTTATAAAAGTTTGCGCGTAATAAAAATAAACCTAATATAAACTTTTTCTTGGCAGGCAACAAAGGAAAGTCAAACTACATAGTATGAGAATTTTTAGTACAAACCCCGTAGCGAACTTTAAAGAAAAGATAAAAACACATTGACTAAAATAATTTTGCATGGTCCACTCTACGCAAAAAGTACGGTATTTTGCAATCATGTAGTGATATGCTTAGCTTTGTTCTGTTGTGACCATGAATGCAAATAACATGAACCTTTAAAATTTAAACATGTTAAAGCATTCTCATAGTTGATACACCGGTTTCCTTTAATTAATTGTCTAACAGTAACTACATTTTATTCAGTGATCGCAGTTGAATGCCGATTTTCACGAATATCATCAAGGAGAAAAACACGTCCACGATAAAATTTTGCGTTCCAATACCTTACAGTGAAAATAAACAAATGAGCTACAATCTTTTTTTTAATTTTATTTTCCAAAAAGGGGTTTCGTCACTCAGTGACTATGTCACCCCCGTAAAATATACACAAATAATAACAGGAAATGTACAGTAACAGAACTACATACAATCAAAATAAATTTAAGAAAAAAAAAATATATATGTTTCAAAATCCGGTGATATGATTACCCCATAAGTATAAAATATTACATCTGTCTAATCTCATGCTACGTATAAATAAAGTTTGATTAGCATTTTGGCCTCTTGACAAAGTGGGGAGGATAGAAAAGAATTGCAAATGCCTACATTGTGGTCATGCAAAAATGACATACTCGTATCTTGCCTATGTATCTCGTTCTGAACACATTCCGTCAAAACATGGTGCCCATCTTCTACCGTATCACACTCTGAGCAGTAAGGGGAATCTGATATTCCCAACAGAAATTGGACTTATTTGACAGGATTTGTCCTGAACGAAGTCTTAAAAGCGCTACAATATTCTTCCTGTTTATTTCATATTTTCCAAACCATGGGTAACAAGGAGGTTGACACTGCATTCTCTTGTACCATATTTCTTTACTAAGAGAGCGTTCATCAGAATACTCTTGCTATAACTGCCTACAATCCACTTTAACCTCACGTAACAGTTCGCTGTGTACTGGTAAAGTATTGCATGTAATACCGTCATTTAAGGCTTGGTTCGCAGCTCGATCAGCCTCTTCGTTACCCATGATGCCTGTATGAGAAGGTATCTATTGGATGATTACCACCTTATTTAATGTACTAAGCTTACGAATAGAATCTAGGATATTGTAGGCTATCGGAAATCCTCGAATGCTCGAGAGTGGGGGAGCCAAATGTAAAAGAGCACTTTTAGCATCGGATAATATGACAAATTGATTGTAATTCAACGTTGTATCATACGATAAAGCCTCGAGAATTGCGATCAGCTCACAGTGCATTATTGAAACCGCAGCCCTAATTTTAAATCTTACACAGATATTCATCTGCTGGTCAACAAAGTCTGCACCGCATTCCGTTTTATCCTTTGATCCAACTGCGTAAATCTTATAGTGTGTGTTGTACTTACTATTTAGGAAGTTACAACATATATTACATAAACTATGTATACCAACACGCCTCTTTGGGCGTTCAATTCCATCAATGGTTGTCTTAATATGATAAGATATTTCATATCTACTAATCCAATCGCTGAGAGAGTAAATCAATAATTTGGGGTCAGAGTGGATAGCAAAATTACAATATTTATTATGAGTTTGAACCAGTAACGGAACTTTCTTTCTCCTCCAGTATACGCCCTGGCACTGATTATTTAATTCTTCTACAACACGTATAGTTATATTAATTGTAATTGACCTAGACTTAAACGAAAATTTTGTAGCAAGATATCGTCTACGAATGGACAGTGGTTGTAGACAGTTCACTTTCCATGACGTGGATAGGGGTGCTTCTTATAAATCCGCCTATCACTCGCATCGCTTGGTTCTGTATTTTATCTAGTTTGTATAAATGACTTTTCACACTGCTATTATTTTCACATTGCAGAACCTGCGTTAGCCTTAAAGATATTTAGAAATTTAAGTATTTTTCCCTCGTTTCATTTATGTGTCTACCCCATTTTACCTAGTCAGGTCATAAATTCTGTCACATATTTAATATAAAATAATTGAAACAAGTTTATTCATTATGTAACCATTTATATACCAAAATAAACTTAACAAAACATAGATTCTTATGACACTAAAGTTTATTCAAAATGACCTCCGTGATTTTGAATACAGGCCTTCAATCTGCGCGGCCAGTCGTCTATCGCAGCACGAACGAGGTCCATGTCAATATCGTCGGCTGCCTTAATCAAGGATGTCTTGAGTGACTCGAAATTGGGATGAGGCTTTGAGCACGCCTTTTCCTCCAAGTGTTGCCATATCTTGTAATCTAACGGATTCAAATCTGGACTGGAGGAGGGCCAGTCTTCATGCCGGATGAAGTCGATTCCACGCGCCGCCAGCCAGTCTTGTGTGCTCTTCGCTCTATGAGCTGGCGCCGAATCTTGTAACCAGTGCCTGTTATTAAACATGGTATGAGAAACAGGTTCCACCAGGTTCGTCAGGACTGTATTTTGATACACAACTGCATTCGTTTTTACACCTTTCTCACAAAAATGTACCTCTGTTAAGCCCCAATAAGAAACTCCCAACCATACCATGAGCGAGGATGGAAAATGACCTCGTTGGACACGCGGAATACGGTTTGTTTGTTGTAGCTCTCTTCTACGATAAAAATGTTTTCATCCGAAAAAAGTGTTTCCCGATATTTTTTTACCGCGTACCGCTTCAACAAAGCGCGGCATCTCTTCAGTCTCAGGTCCATTAGACGAGCATTCAAACGATGTCCTGTTTTTCTTCGATATGCCCGAAGCTCTCAGTCTTCATTTAACACCCTTTTCACCGTGGTTCTGCTTAACCCCATCTAAAGGGCCAACAGTTTCTGCTTACGTTTGGGATTTCTTTGAATTCGCGCCTTCACAGCTTTTATCACTGCTGGAGTCCTAACAAACCGAGGGCGACCACTTCTTGACCTGTCATCTACACTAGAGTCTTCATTGTATCGTTTGATAGTACGATAAACGAATCTTTTGGTTATATTCAAATTTTTCAGTATGTCAAAAATTTGAATTGGCGTGTAACCACAACAATGCAACGCAATAACTGCAACACAGTCTTCTTTAAGCGCCCACTCCATATTTAAAAATGAGCAAAATTCTAAAAAGTATACAGTTTTATTTTCATAAACAATTCGAAATTAGAATTCATTAAACTTTCTTGTGGCCAGCATTCTAAAAGAAAAGTTTTTACTGTGTGACAATACTTATGACCTGACTAGGTAAGTTCCTGTCCAGCTACATACCTAAATACTTAACACTATCGTCTCTTTCAATATGTACATTACTGATATTTAAAGTAATATTGTTACTATTTGAGTTTCTGGAATGTCCTCTTGTGAATATGCAAACTTTGGTTTTCTTAGAAGAAACGGTTAAACCGATATCTGTTATCATAATGTTTAAAGCCACTAAAGCACCTTTACTACTACGGATAATTTTTGTGCTAACCTGACCTAGTTCTGTAGTTCTTCTACATGTACTGGTGTGGGGGTTTTCTTAAAAACAGCAAATGCCCGACGTCATTCTGCTACAGCTTTTGAAATATCCGGATATCAATATGGTTTAGGAGTAAATTTTTGTTAGTGAAGAGGGTTTTCACATATTTTAATGAACGGGATACATTTATCAGCTGCCCAATTAATAATATCAATAAAATCATCATACGGAGACTGGTGGTCATCTGATAATGTAGAAAAGCCTTCTAGTTTTCTCTCTATGCATGTTTTCTATTTTAACCAATGAGCCTTTTTAAAATCGCGTTTTCTTTTATAGGAATTTGATGTGCCAACATTAGTTTTCATCTTAGTCATTAAGTGGTCACTTCCCAAGTTTTCATTTAGTACTATCCAGTCGAACTTCAAAGCTATATCCAGAGAAGCTAGAGATAGGACGGGAGCAGATCTTTGTATTATGCCGTTAACCAGTTTGATTCTAGTATGTGTACCGTCATTCAGTGAAACAAAATTGTTGTCTAAAATGGAATCCAACATTTGATAGCCTCGTGAATCCGTTCTAGTTAACCAGTTAGTGTGGTGGCCATTAACATCTCCTGCAATTAGAGTCTTTCGTCTGTCTGGATTCAAAATTTGTCTCTCGATGTGGTACAGGCAGATGGTGGGCTATATACGGAGTATACATTTTCTATATGTTTGCAATTTAGAACTCCAATATGAAGGATCTCAATTTCTGTATTTAGCAGTTAAAGATTATTTTTTGTGTCTTAACTGACTTTCACATTAGCGATTATAATGACTGAAAGACATTATAATTGCTAATGTGAAAGTGACTACCTGGTTCTAACCAAGTTTCGCTTATACACAACAACACACACAACACAAACACTAACGCCTGTCACCCAGCGGGGTAGGTAGAGACTACGGACTTCCATTTGGCGCGATCCTGACACACTTCTCTCGCCTCCTTTACATCCATATATCTACGCATACACGCTCGTCGGTTCAGGGTACTCCTAATCTGGCCCATTTTCAATGTATCGCCGATTTGGTCGATAAATTTTAGGGCGTCCCTTCCCGACCCTGCCGTCAGTTTCGCTAATAATAGCAATATGTATTTTTTCTTGATTTGATAGCCTTTCCAACTCTATATATTTAGGTCGAATGCTGTGCGTATTTCATTATACCACATTTATATGGGTTTGTGAGTTGTTGTTGTCTATAACTGTTTTATGAAATTGCAATAAGGCTGATCTGCAATAAACTGCAACACTAATGATATTAGCGCCTCCAATATCATATTTCCACAGCCTTTTATCTTGTCTTTCCATGATCTTCTTTCCCCTTCAAATATCTTCACTTTTAGTTTTTTAAACAATAATATCCAAGACAATAGTTCTTAATATTTCGATCGACTCTCGTTACTTAGTTCTTCTTCCGTTCTGCTTTCTTCCTCACTAACTTCAGTTACAACTTCGGGTATACTTCCTCCCCGTTCTTTTCCTCATCTTTTACGGCGTTGTTTTCGTAACACTGGCGTAGGTATGCACATCACTAGGCCCGGGCATCTGTATATCTGGTTGTAAGGATTCATTTTCAGACGTAGGTTATGAAAATAGAGGCGGATCATTTTTCATGTTCGGTGGTCGAGGCACATATAGCATAAGGGCTTTTCTGAAAGAACAATTAAATTTTGCCATGAGTTCTCTAATTCGTTTCTCCTTCAAGAATTCAAGGACAAATTTTAGCCATTGCCATGTGTTTTCCCATACAGTTATTACATTTGAAAGTTGTCGTTTCTCAGTTAGGAAAACTGTTTGTACATTTGGGACAGATTACTTTTAGAGAAGGGCACATTTTAATCAAGTGACCAAATCGCCAGCAACGGGAGCATTGTGTTACAGGGTAAGTGTAAGGATTTACTTTCACCCTAGT
Source organism: Parnassius mnemosyne (assembly GCA_963668995.1). NCBI lineage: Eukaryota > Metazoa > Arthropoda > Insecta > Lepidoptera > Papilionidae > Parnassius > Parnassius mnemosyne. Next base: position 25,181,669 of record CAVLGL010000057.1, read on the forward strand.
GTCATAGATGTTAACATACGACGGTAATGATAGTCCTTTAAAACATATTCTTACAGATTCGCTCAGCTCCCAGTGACCGTCGTAAGTGCTCTTTCGCTTTAGTCTTTTTACCACTAAAATCAAAGTTTCGCTATTAATTCCTTGTTATATATCTTCTCCGCTCAATTCTATATCAATATCTTTTATGACCCCATATGATTGATTAATTTCTAAAGTTTTTTTGGCATTTAAAACCATCCTCGTTAAATCTCTTGCACTGTATAAAAGACTCAGCACTTCCCTACCTTAAATGTATGTATTTAATTTACGTGACGTTTTTTATACTTTCTGCTATTAACATTTTTGCCAATCCGAACTGTTTCGGGAGTTTTTCTGTACATGTCTAACACACCACAATTTTATCCTCCGGAATTCTCGTAAACACGCTATCTTGTATGCGTATATTATGTCTATTTGCCCTTCGCCTCTTTGAGGTTCTCTCTAAAAACATGTCATTCCTGTCTTCCATATTACACATCTGTGGAATATCCTCCATACTAACTGTAAACTCATTTTCATTGTTTTCGGTAAACACACTATTTTCGACATTCGCCTCACTTTGCATATAATTCAACATAGCGTTACTATTCATAATTAAATGACCTCACTGTTAACCTTTTTTTTATAGGATAGGGTGACAAACGAGCACACAGTCGACCTGATGGTAAATCATTGCTGTGGCCCATAGACAGCTACATGTATCCTCGTTTGCGAATCAAAATGCAGATGCGTTGTCACCCGTGAGGACTAAGTTGAAATGCCTCGTTTCCAGTAAAAAGGGTCTCCGGTTCTCTACACTCACCATACGAAACACAGCAGTGTTGAGCTGCTATTTTACGCTGGTATTCTGTGAGAGCGTGGTCCTTCTCCGGTCGAGCCGACCCATTCGTGCTACAACTATACTACTAATAAAGCTGCAGCATGGCTCTACCACGTAAAACATGGTCGTAAGACGTGGTCATCAAAAGCGCACAAACGTTCGAAAGGCGTTGCTAAAACTATTGGTAGTACTTTATCGAACGATAAATCAACGTTTCTAGCTGCAGCGAGCACCCACGCACAACTAAGGTACAATCTTGGGGAGAAAGTGAATTTTTAAAATCATAAGAAATCATCACCTTAAAAGCTTTATATTAATCAAATGGTTTAGTATTTTTTTTCATTTAGTAACGGTGGCTAGCGATCGGCACTTTTTATTTCCTCACTCTCATAGCCGATGGGATGGTAATCCGACACGACCGTAGAGAGATCAGGCTCAGAACCAACGGCTTTACGTTCTTTCCGAGGCACGGGGGTGAGACACCGCCAGCTTCCTGACTCTGGGCAGCTACTGATAATTTCTGGATGGAAAAGCTCAATCTTTTTATATACAAAAATTTCGTGTCACGTTGTTTGTCCGCGATGAAGTCCTAAACTACTGAACTGATTTCAATGAAATTTTGCACACTGTGTGCAATTTGGTCCAACTTGAGAGATAGGATAGTTTTTATCCCGATAAGTGACCCTCTATTTGTTATTGCTAATCTCAAGAGTTTTTTTAGGAAAACAAATGGTCGTCGGAAAGGGCAGAACGTCTGCCTGGTCAGCTAGTAGGTAACTGATAAAAAGGAGATATATTATGTGTATGGTAGTGCTCGTCAAGATATTAAACATGATTTCGGAGTCACATTAAACGTACGCAACACTGCGTCTATCGTTCTTTACTTGTCTGAGCCATCAAGAGCGTAATTACGTTCTGTCTTCATTAAACAAAAATTATTCTACGTCTAAGCTTAAATGTATTTTTAATTTTTTAAATTAAACTCAGAGGGAATTATTAAACGAAAAGAGTACTATAAACTTCATAAAATTCAAGTCTCGTCTTATGAAATCACCGCGGGCTTGTCGAATGATATCAAAATATGTATACGTCACGTGTATATCATGTCAGATATAATATGAGAATTTTCATTAGTAATAGCTAGTGGGGGTACCGCGCCAGCTATTTGAAATTTAATAAAGGATCTCTCAAGCGGGCCCACTCCTATGCAATATCGTCACTCGTCAGCCAGTAGATGATGTGTTGTTACCGGTTACGGTCGAAAAAAAACCGCAAGCATATATAAGCGCATCTTGCATAAAACATAAGATTATGTACTCGGTGAACTTTAGAATCTTGCAAACGTTTTACGAATACGAATCATGTTTGATTATTATTTCTAAAAAAATACAAATTTTTGTCCTCTGATGTCATTGAGTTGAGAATAATGATAATTCCTTACATCTGAAAACTATGGAATGCCTCCTTACCTAGCCAAAATAATTTAAAATTAGAAATTTTGTACAACCAACTTCAATATAAATTATTAAGAATAACTCTAAAACTATTAGTCAGACCTTGATCAATGTATATGGGACCACATGAGAAACACCCGCTTTCAAATAACAAAGAATCATCGAAATCGGTTCACCCAGAAAAAAGTTATGAGGTAATACACATAAAAAAGAAGAAAAAAAGAAGATACAGTCGAATTGAGTACCGTCTTCTTTTTGAAATCGGTAGATAAGAACGTCGATGTGATTGGAATTAACAAGAAAGTCATCGCATAAGTTTTACAAATACAAATAAGCATCATTAATATCTTCTCAAGTTTCTTCAAAAACCATCAAAGAAGGTAAATTAATGAAAACATAAACAAAATTTTCGATAGGTAGTACAAGTACTGATCGACCCACGCTCGTTAAAGTGTATCCCTTTGATCTTAAATTTCAAAAAAAGATAATGAAAAGAACTTGATAAGATTTTTTTTGTATAATATTCTCATAATTATTTATTTTAGTAGTGTATATGTGATGGTTGTATTTAAAGAAAAATCAAACAATATTTTGTAAAACCTTCCTTAATTTTTTCTTCTTTTTAATGATAAAAAATGATAAAATACATTCGTCGCGTATTCATAGTGTATTATTTTGCATTCATTCATTATCAGCTAATAAATGAACACTGCTGGACATGGGCCTCTCTCGAGCGTGATGAATATTCGCAGTAGACGTTTCGCACATTGAACGCTGTTAAAGTTACAGCCTATATATGTCCCACTGCTGGGTACAGGCCTATTCTAGTTTCTTAGAGGGTTATAGGGCAAGGAAAATGTCTGCCGCGCTGATTTAATATAAATAATTTTAATACCTACATTATGGAAAAGATAAATCAATTGTATAACATAAGCAATAATAAAGTTAATATTATAAACCTTATTTCAAGAGTAACATTAACGCATAATATACAATTTCACCAAGACTAACAGTAAAATGTGAAACATTAATTTCATATCAAAACAGAGCAATGAATCGTTCGTATAGATGCGGGATGCGATACACTGTAACGATTTTAACATGGAAGCGTGAAAACATAACCCATTTGCGTAAAGCAATCAACGCGCAGGTACCATCGAAATTGTCGAACTAGTTCCGACTAAATCTAATTAGGCAATTGAAATCATTCGTTCGTGTTCGCTTGTGCAGCGTGGCAACACCGCATCGCGTCAATTAGCTCACTATAGCTTCTCTCCTGTGACACCATTTTGCGTTGAATGCGTCATTTCCGACTAGGACCGACTAGAAATGTCTTTTGAAGCGTATGAATAGACGGTAATATTGCTTCTCATCAAACTTGTGTCGTTTAGATTTGAATATTTGTAAAACTTTTACTTTACTTTCTACCGACTTCAAAAAGGAGACGGTATTCAATTCGACTGTATGTTTTTTTTATGTGTGTTACCTCATAACTTTTTTTCTGGGTGAAACGATTTCAATGATTCTTTTTTCATTTGAAAGCTAGTGCTTGTGCTTCCCATGTGGTTCCATATAAATTTGGTCAGAGTTTTACCAATAGTTTTTTAATTATTCTTAATAATTTATATTGAAGTCGATTGTACAAAATTTTTAATTTTAAATTATTAATAGTTATTTTGATTTGCGTAAATGTCAGCGTAAATTCCTAAAAAAATAAAGAAATATAAGATAATACATATTAAAATAGGTTTTTCATTTAACACAAAAATAATGTTGCCGAAAACAAAAATAAGAAAGCATTTGAATCGAACACTATAGACGTGGATTTGGACTTTCAAATATAGAACCTAAATACTACCACCACATGGAGGTTAGTAAGCTAAATAAATATTATCCATTGGTTACAAGATAATTGGAGTGAAAAGGGGATGTGTTCAACCTATTCTTAATTTGTACAACCTGAATATGGCGATATAATATATCCATTAGCAAATGCCAGACCCAAATCCCACTGGAAATCGGGAGCAGAATTATCGTAGTGGGTAGAATACATGTCATCTAGTACATCTTATAAAGTCCTATGATCAGCAGTGGGGAGGCTAGTGATGATGATGAAATAATTATCTTTTATAAGCTAGTTTCGACTACAATCTCATCTGATGATAAGCGGTGATGACCTAGTTGGTAAATCGCACTTAATATAACAAAGGCCTTGTTATATATTTTCTCTTACTTGAAATACATCCATATTGTAATCGGACGAAAAGACAGACGACAAGAAATTATTCCAATCCTTTGCACAGAAGCCATCCCGGATGTTTTATGTTATAAGGGTTCAATACTTCAAAAGGAAAAATCGGGTCACTTTGTTATCCTTATGTCCATCTGTCCGTATGTCAAGACTTTTTCCTCCGGAACGAATAAAAATATTTATTTATTTATATATTTATTCTTTATTGCACCAAATATTTGTACAAAAGGCGAGCTTAATGCTATATGGCATTCTCTACCAGCTAACCTTGGGTAGAACAGAGAGTGAGTTTGGGCAATTAAGTTGTCATGATATAATACATTTCAAATATATACATGCAACACATACATAAAATATACATATATATATATATATATATATATATATATATATATATATATATATATATAATTCATATACATATATAAATAAATACACAGATTAATACATAATATATCTCAATAAATGTATATATAAATAACTATAAACATGTAAAATAAATTGACTCAACTTTTTAGGCTACGGATATGCTTATATAGTTTTCTTTTAAAAATATTTTTGGCAGGTATTGTTCGCAGGTCAAAATGCAATTTGTTTCAGAGGATAATGGAAGTAACTGTGAAAGAATTTGACATAGACCCAGAATGGTGGAGAGGAGTGGACAGGAATAAACTTTGTGAAGAACGGAGATTGAGAGAATGAGTGTCACTAAGAAATTGAAATCTTTCTTTAAGATAAAGGGGTGAGGAAGGATCATTAAGAACTGAAAACAGAGTGGACAGGATTCGGAAATCTCTGCGCTGGCGTGTAGTCAACCACTTTAACTGAGAGCGAAATTCTGAAACGTGATCATATTTGCGCAGGCCAAAGATGAATCGGATACAGTTGTTAAGGACGCGTTTACAAAATTGATAGGTATAGAATCGAACTATTACATTGACACTGGTCACACACACAAGTGTACGCACGGTTAGCTGCGGGAATCACAATCAAGTATAAACATTTTGATAATTTGAAAGATTGTTTTTTTTTCATATTTGTTATTACCTACAAAAATATACTTAGATACGAAATATAAATGGCTGCTCCAGAGACAGCTAGGTACTAGAAGCCATCTACAGGGAGTGAGATGTTGGCTGTTGACATTGAGCTGGTTTTGTTAGTTATGATAACTTCAGCTCCGAACTTGGTGAAGTGACTTGAAGGTATACTTGGGTGACTGCTACTGGAAGTTCGGGACGAGTAGTACCATGTGTGCCGAGTTTGGGCTCGTTTTGTTAGTTATAACGAGACCTACCCCCGGACTTGATGGAGAGACCTGATGGTGTACTTCAGTGACTACTACTGGAACTCCTGGACGAGTAGAACTAGGTGTGCCGAGTTTGGGCTCATTTTGTTAGTTATGACGAAACCTTACCTCCGGACTTGATGGAGAGACCTGATGGTGTAATTTAGTGACTACTACTGGAACTCCTAGACGAGTAGAACTAGGTATGCCAAGTTTGGGCTCGTTTTGTTAGTTACGACGAGACCTTACTTCCGGACTTGATAGAATGACCTGATGGTGTACGTTGGTGACTACTACTGCAACTCCTGGACGAGTAAAACTAGGTATGCGTAGTTTGGGCTCGTTTTGTTAGTTACGATGAGACCTTACCTCCGGACTTGAAGGAATGACCTGAAGGTGTACTTCGGTAACTGCTAGTGGAACTCCTGGACGAGTAGAACTAGGTATGCCAAGTTTGGGCTCGTTTTGTTAGTTACGATGAAATCTTACCTCCGGACTTGACAGAATGACCTGATGGTGTACGTTGGTGACTACTACTGCAACTCCTGGACGAGTAAAACTAGGTATGCGTAGTTTGGGCTCATTATGTTAGTTATGACGAAACCTTACCTCCGGACTTAATGGAGAGACCTGATGGTGTAATTTAGTGACTACTACTGGAACTCCTAGACGAGTAGAACTAGGTATCCAAGTTTGGGCTCGTTTTGTTAGTTACGACGAGACCTTACCTCAGGACTTGATAGAATGACCTGATGGTGTACGTTGGTGACTACTACTGCAACTCCTGGACGAGTAGAACTAGGTGTGCCGAGTTTGTTAGTTATGATAGAGCGTATCCAGCGCAATTTTACCCGCTACTTAGCCTTTAAAGATCAAACTTGTCCTTACCGTGCTGACTATAATACTAGGCTATCCCACTTCAAATTAGAGTCTCTCGAAAAAAGACGTCGACTTAGCGATCTTAAAACACTTTATAAGCTAATTCACGGCCTCCTACTATCACCGGCACTGTTAAATCAAATAAGTATCAGAGTTCCAAGATCTATACCAAGACATCCGATTACCAAAATCTTTTGTTTATCTAACCATAGAACAAATTTAGGTAAACGAGCCCCAATAAATAGGTTAATGCAAACGTTTAACGACATAACCACCAACGGCGATGTCGACATTTTACATACGGATACCGTATCACAATTTGCTAAATTATGTAATAAGTATTTATAACTTTTTCTATCTTCTTCAAGTTTAGCATTAGTTTTTTTTTTTTGTAAGCAAATTACTTGGAAATTTATTAATAATATTGTTCTAGTTAAGTAAGTTAACAACTGTCTTATAGTAGCTGCACTATTTGCGAATGTTGTATATACCTTTAAAGGCAAATCACTTTGAACAAAACCAATTGTGTTATACTTAACAATGTCTAGTGATAAGCCAATGGTGTATCTGTTAAAATAAAATGATGCGCAGTTGCCCTTGAATTTGGTAATACCATTTATATTTTCTCCGACGTGCCTAAACTCGGCACACCCAGTACTACTCTTCCAGGAGTTACGAAGTACACCATCAGGTCTCTCATTAAGTTCGGAGGTAAGGTATCGTAATAACTAACAAAACGAGCCCAAACAAGGCACACCTAGTTCTACTCGTCCAGGAGTTGCAGTAGTAGTCACCAACGTACACCATCAGGTCATTCTGTCAAGTCCGGAGGTAAGGTCTCATCATAACTAACATAATGAGGCCAAACTCGGCACACCTAGTTCTACTCGTCCATGAGTTCCAGAAGTTAGTCACTGAAGTACACCATCAGGGCTCTCCATCAAGTGCGGAGGTAAGGTCTCGTCATAACTAATAAAACGAGCCCAAACTCGGCACACCTAGTTCTACTCGTCCAGGTGTACCAGTGGTAGTCACTGAAGTACACCATCAGGTCCCTCCATCAAGTCCGGAGGTAAGATCTCATCATAACTAACAAAACGAGCCCAAACACGGCACACCTAGTTCTACTCGTCCAGGAGTTGCAGTAGTAGTCACCAACGTACACCATCACGTCATTCTGTCAAGTCCGGAGGTAAGGTCTCGTCGTAACTAACAAAACGAGCCCAAACTTGGCATACCTAGTTCTACTCGTCCAGGAGTTCCACTAGCAGTTACCGAAGTACACCTTCAGGTCATTCCTTCAAGTCGGGAGGTAAGGTCTCGTCATAACTAACATAATGAGCCCAAACTCGGCACACCTAGTTCAATTCGTCGAGGAGTTCTAGTAGCATTCACCGTATACTTTCAGATCACTTCATAAAGTCCAAGACGAATAGGATTTATATATATTTATATATTATAAATCCCACTTGCTTTTAGCGAAACAAAACATTATAATAAGAATTTGTGATTATAAAAATATTTATATTATGTATGTATTATTTTACTTTGTCAGGTTATGTACCTATGTATCAAATTCGAATATTTTGTGTTTGTACAGCGATCTTTTTCAGCTGCTGCAGGCGATACAGCTACCACCCGCGATAGCGGCCGAGCGCCGACTGTGGTTTCATCGAAATTTTTGTACAACAAATTAAAACAGACACTAAAAATAAAATAACCCTTATTGCAATCCATTAGGATTCATCCGTATCAGCAAAATATGTCAAAAAATAAGCATCAGTTTTTATTTTTTTTACGACTATTTGTGACATTTTGATAAAAAGTAATCACCAGCATTTTTTATTGAATATGTCTGCCTACTTACAGTATTTTTAGAAATCTTAATATATGTTGATAATAGAACAAAAAATGTACCGAAATATGAGCCGGTATCGTTAATTTTGTAGTAAATGGCTAGGGAAGATCCTTTTTACAATGTAAAAAACTATTATTTTCAACAAAAAAGTTACCACCATTTGAAGATAAAGAACCATTCTATACGTTGTAGTTATTAGTTATATTTGATTTGGTTTAGTTTTGTCACAAAATGTACCGAAAAACAGCATAATTTGGCCCGATTTGCAAACGCACCCTTAAGTAACCTGTCCAATCTGTTTAGCGGCTCCTGAGAAATATTAGTTAGACAAACATCGGCATAGTCAAATAATGGAAGAATCAGAGATTGAACGAGAAGACGTTTAGTCGAAGGAGGCAGAAAGAACTTAAGGCGATAGAAGGAACGAAGTATGTCTGTGACTTTACGATATATTATATTATATATATTCAATAAATAAAATTAATATAAAAGACTAATCTACGGTCCCTTGCGCATGTAAAAAAATTAACTTTCCAGGTGAACCCAATCAAATAATGCACATTTATCTCACATATTTTGATACTCGCAAACTCACTCATCAAAACAGAAGCAAGATAGCAAAAAATCTAAAACCGTTAACTTGTAGGTGAGACTTATACTGAAACAGGGTTTGACTGGTATTTATTTTAAAATGTACAAAATATACGAATACGTAAAGATAAAAAGACGTAAATGGTTGCAATGTGTTGACTGGCAGGTAATGCCATCCGCCATTCGTTACTTATTTTTAGGATGTATGCAATAAGGTCCTTTAATGGTTTCTTAGACGTCAATATTCAGTAAACCGAAAATATAGGAGTATTACTCGACATTAAGAAAATTCGTAAGATAAGGAAATGTTTACAGAGTAGGCCACACAGAAATATTCGTAGATCGGGGTTTTTAGAATAATTATTTATGCCCATGTTGGTCTGGGACTTATGGGTCCCATGATGGGACCCATAAGTCCCAGACCAGATGGGACTCCCATGTAAGACATAACAAAAAAGAATGTGCTAAATGCGTTACTTGCTTAACGTGTCGTAAAAGACGACTTATAGGATATTGGGCTTCTGATTGTGTATCCGATGGGCTAGACACAGAGTTATATGTACTACGTACTAGAGAAGCTATTTCAAACAAAAATTGTTCGCTACTCTATGTCTTCGCGCATACGCGACTCTATCTCCCGCGCGAATACATTAATCTATAATATAAAAATGAATCGCTGAATGTGTTGCTAAGCGCAAATCTCGAGAGCGGCTGAACCGATTTCGCTAATTCTTTTTTTATAATATTCCTTGTAGTACGAAGATGGTTCTTACGGAGAGACAAATTAAAAAAAATTGCCTGAAAAAGTCTAAAAACAACACTTTTCTATATTCACATACAAAAGATTCGTAATAATACTTAAAACTCAATTTGAACTTTAATACCATGCCATAAAGTTTAAGTGTTAGTGGAGGGGTTCCGGGAAGGCAAAACAGTGACATTAGTATCGTATAAATATTATATCGTATCGCATCGTATCGTATAAATATTTGTCAATATTTATACGATGGAAACTTAATTTAAAATAAGTAAAAATAAGATGAAATATAATAAGTAGGTATCCTAATAAGAAATCAGAAATTGTAAATTTCATTGTGATTTTTAGTAACTATTAAAAGAATTTTAAGTGTTTATGATTAATTTTTTTGACATAATGTAATTGTTTTTTTTTTCTTTTTTATCTTACTAGCTGACCCGGTGTCCCAAATAGCAGAATAAGTATTAAAAAAAATTAAAGAATCGACTGTTAGTCGGTACGAAGTACGCCGGGTCAGCTAGTTTAATATATTAATATAAAATAAATATAAGAATTTAATATAACATACTCTCTATTAAATTCTCTAAACAAACATATTTCTAAATAAAATGTAATAAATAATTATCTTATGGAATTCACAAATCTTCAATTTACGCAATATTTAGTTTAGTGTACGGATTGCCGTACAGTTCAGTTGACCATAGTCAATGTTCGGAATGCGAAATCTAGTGCGTAGTACATATATATCGATGGCTAGACACCTATCACTTTTTTCGCAATTTTCCATCATATACATATTTTTAGCTGAAGGTAGTCCGACTAGCTCTCTATCTTTGGACTCTGCCTACCCCTTAGGGGATTAAAGGCATGACGCTATAAATTAATGTATTTATTTATGCGGATGAATACATCCAGAGTACATAAATCACTACGTTTTAATTCATCTTAGTCTCAATATGCATTATATTGGTAAAAAGTTAGGTAGTTATCTTACTGCTTACATTTTTATATAAGTAGTACATATTATATACGTAATATCTTTGTTAATGTACGGGATTCGTGTATCGATATCGAAAACAGGCAAAAGTCATTGGGATCCTTGATTCGAGATTTCCGTTCCGAACCCTCATGACTTGAGTCCTACTCGCTCTTGTTTCGTTAATTTTTTTTGTTCTATTGTTTACGTCAATCACTTATGCCTAAATAAATTCTTTTTTTCTCCCTTTTTTTTCTCTAAATATGTAGCTTTCAAAATTTTTGGACATACTCTTAGAAATATATAAAAATCACAATTAAAATATTTTGCTAGCACAGTAAATGTCACAACTAGTTGACTATAGCAAGCCATATACTTACAGTAGTAAAGTCTATGTATATATATGTGTATAACAAAATATGCTGGCGACGTTTAGTACTAAATTTATTACGTCATTTTATTAGGGTTCGGTAGGAAAAGGTATAATGGAGTTTCTTTTATGGTAAAACTTCGATATCGCTTATAGCTTATGGCGGTTTATTCTAGAAATTCAGTACTGGAAGTTAAAGTTTAACATTTATTATCTCTGATTACCTTTTAAATTAAAGTGTGAATTTAGAAAAGTTATATTAATTTTTAAATGTTTTTCACTCCTTTATAATGCGATTACGAATGTCGAACATAAGTACTTTATGCATTATCTAAGGGCCATTATCACCCAATATTTGTAATTGTATGAAAACAATAATATATCGACTCTTAAAATGGTTTAGTAATGGTAACCCTAGTTCTTCTTATTTAGTTTATGTTTGTGGGTTTCATAAAACCGCATCTAATTTGGTTTAGTTTCTTATTTAACTCTATAATTTTATATTACTTCATATTGTGTCACTCAGGGCCCTATGGACAGACAACCATTGTTCGGTACAACAGCAATAACACGTCTACCTTTGTGAGGTATTACTTCTTGTATTACTAAACTACAGAATAAATAATAGTACCACAGAATAAATAATAGTAAAAGAAAAAAAAAGAAAAAAAATAATACTAATAAATGATTACAACAAAATATTGTTGTTCTCTTAAGTTTTTCTGATGCGTCTTGATGTCGTCTTAATTTGTAAACAATATTTCGCTGAAATCAACTTCGTCATAATTTAAAAACGAAGGTAGTTTGTGATTTTTTATACAAATTTGCGCTTATGAAAAAATAAAAAAGTTTCTGGTGACATTATATCAAGAATTATAGTGAGTGCATTGCACAAAGCGGGTATAGAGCCGTCAGTCACCATTTTTAAAATTATTCAAAAACTAGGCATCAGCCGTGTGTTTAAATATCGCACAAGTAACAGCCACAACAATAATTCCTCTGTCGAAGACCGTAAAAGATCGGGACGATCTTTGCTGTTAGGACCAGATGAGCTAAATGCTGTCAAAGCCAGAATTCGACGAAACCCTACGGAAACAAAAATATTATCGTGAGAAATAAGACAAAGAACTGAAGCTAGATGTTCACCGTCGATACATAGGACATGTCCTAAATCAGTTCCTGCAGTTGAGAGCAGATGGATCAAACAAAAAAAAAGTTAAAAAAAATACAGAAGGCGCTCTTTACTGATGATTGTTTATGTGAAACAAATGTAAAGACTTCAACCAAAGTAAACCTAAAGACTGTCTTGGATCGTGTAGATCCAGCCGTTTTGGGCCCGGACACACGCTCAATCTTGCATAGATTCTAATTTCCACAAGCAAGCATGTATGTTAAGCCGGCAAGACGGAATATCGTGCAAATGGCTTGCACAAATGCTTAATTTGCTCTAACTAAAGTTGCACAAGCAAGCATGTACGTTAAGACGGCGTGTGGACGCGACATATGTTCGTTGCGAAAACTTTATACAAACTATGTGTTTGCGCATTCAAGACGTTATCGTGTGGACGTTGTGCAGTGCACCTTGTTGTTTGCGCAAACTTTTTGCACAAATTGTTTGCGCAAACAAGTCGTTGCGTGTAGCCAAAGCCTTAGAAGAATTTGAACCATATACACATGCACAGAAGAATTAGATATATATGTATATATAAAGATTAGCATTTGCCAATATCGATGAAAAATATTCGCATCCGTAATCGTTATATTATTAAAGTGGTCTCCATACCACACCTCGTATTTGATCCTAAACACCGTTTCATCTGTGTATGTAAAAATAGTGATTATATTCTCTTGTTGTGTATGGATGTGTGTAATTATACGTCGGTATCACGGCGTGAATGAGCGACATGTTAATTTTAGTTTTCGAATATCCGAAATATATGTGGCTGCAGCAATGGAGCGATTCAACATGTTGTTCCGTTTTGGCGCACCGCTAAAGCTGCGGACGAACAAATTGGTATATTGGAATTGCTGAATGTTTCGCAACGTGTTGGAAATTCTTTGGTTCGAGTTGCCTGTGACTGTGATGTTTAAAATGTAGTTGGCTTGACAGGAATAATTTCGAATTCGAAATCAAACTTTGGCTATTTTATTGAAACGTGAAATTTAATTTAATCACCCTACAAAACATTCATCATATATGTATGCAATTGCCTGGATTTATAGAATTTCTCATTGGTCTGTTCTGTCCACAACACTCTTCCTGCTGCACATCAATGACGTATCTAGGATACGCAGATGACAACACAATTGTGGAGAGATACTAGCAGAGTACTTGGGCCAGCTGGATCAAATCCAGTTCGAATAAACTATGGTTGAGTTTGTTAGTCTCTAACCACGGCAGTTTCCGAATAGGTTTATACCAAAGAGCGAGTCTCATCCGACACTATTCCGAAGATATCCCGGACGTCAGTCTGAGCGAGATTAGAATGGCTCTCCAGCACCTTAAAAACGGTAAGGCCCCAGGCGAGGATGGAATTACAGCGGAGCTTCTGAAAGCGGGTGGAAGACCGGTACTTGAAGTCCTTCAGAAGCTCTTTAATTCCGTCCTCCATGGTGGCATTACACCGGAGGCGTGGAGCAGAAGTGCGGTGGCCTTGTTCTTCAAGAAAGGCGACAACGCTCTCTTGAAGAACTACAGACCGACTTCTATAAAAGTCAGAGGAGTACAATTTGCCACTATGTCTGGCGTATGTGGACTATGAGAAAGCCTTTGATTCCGTCGAAATTTGGGCGGTGCTGCAGTCCCTCCAGCGGTGCCATGTGGACTGTCGGTATATCGAAGTGCTGAAGTGCTTGTACAGTAGGGCAACGATGGCTATCCGAGTACAGAACCAGAGTACGAAACCTATCCAATTGCAGAGAGGTGTAAGACAGGGTGACGTCATATCCCCGAAACTCTTCACCGCTGCATTGGAAGACGTTTTCAAGCTTCTGGACTGGGAAGGATACGGTATCAACATCAATGGCGAGTACATCACTCACCTTCGATTTGCCGACGATATAGTCCTTATGGCAGAATCGCTGGAGGACCTAAGCACTATGCTCAATGACCTCGATAGTGTTTCCCAAGGGATAGGTCTTAAGATGAACATGGACAAAACAAAGATCATGTTCAATGTCCATGTCACACCTATGCCGGTAGTTGTTGGGAGCACTAAGCTCGAAGTTGTTGACGAGTATGTTTACCTGGGACAAATAGTCCGACTAGGTAAGTCCAACTTCGACCGAGAGGTCAATCGACGGATTCAACTCGGCTGGGCAGCGTTCGGGAAGCTACGACACATCTTCTCGTCAGACATACCTCAAAACATGAAAACGAAATTGTACAACCAGTGCGTGTTGCCAGTGATGACTTATGGAACTGAGACGTGGTCCTTCACTGCTGGCCGTATGAGGAAGCTCAAGGTCGCTCAGCGAGCTATGGAGAGGGCTATGCTCGGAGTTTCTCTGCGTGATAAACTTAGGAATGAGGATATCCGCAGTAGAACCAGAGTAACCGACATAGCCCAACGGATTAGTAAGCTGAAGTGGCAGTGGGCCGGCCATATAGCTCGAAGAACCGACAACCGATGGGGAAGATAGGTTCTCGAGTGGCAGCCTCGTACCGGTAGGCGAAGTGTAGGGCGTCCCACCACGAGATGGAGTGACGACCTGGTAAGACATGCAGGAAGTCGATGGATGCAGGTGGCTCAGAACCGTGCTTTGTGGCATTCTTTGGGGGAGGCCTATGTTCAGCAGTGGACTTGTGAAGGGCTGTAATGATGATGATGATGATTATACCAATCTTGTGAAATTAAACGCCTCGAGATCTTTTATCACTTTGGCTCCTTCTTTCCGAGATGTGTCATTAGAATACAGCCTTCAGTTGTTGTAGGTTGAGATTTCCTCAAACCTGAACTTTGAGAGGTTCATTGAGTCCGAATCCAAAGCAACTGGAAGGGATTTTGATGTTCTTGCAAAGTTGCGGCAGTACTTCACGCAGGAACAGCTCCTTACACTATATAAAGCGCATGTCCGGTCGCGCAAGGAGTATTGGTGCCTAATATGGACTGGTGCTACAATATGCCACCTTGCAGCTTATTTGGACTCGGCTTATTGGTGCCGTGAATCTAGTTAAAGCCAATCTTACGAGTCTCGAGCATAGGCTAAGCAACCAACCCATGGGTGCTCTAAGGTTTCTACATATTCTAAGACGGACTTTCACATCTATTACTTTTTATTGTGTAGTACTCGCGTAAATATAAGAAATCATTATATTGAACGTACATTGTTTAACGCTCATTTCAACATCCCTGTGGTGCAGTAAAAACGCATTTAAAATTATCGATTCTCGTCCCCGGAATTTCTAATCGAGTAAAGCGTCTCCCACACAGAAGCGGCTTGCGGTGGCGGCTAACCGCGAGCCGCGACTCCAGCCGCTGCAACAACATACCACCGCGGTCGCAGCGGCGGTCTGAAGCGCCATTCGCTGAGTTCTCTGTACTACGATTGGACGTCAGTAACATGACTAACCGTGGCGAAGTCTTTTTATATTCTGCAATATTATCATATATTTTGTTTCTAATTCTAATGTTTTTGTAATCACGTAGCGAATTATCATAAATTACTGGATAATTAAGCGCTGTTTCTATTAAAATCTCTGAATTTAACATCATTTTTCACGCGGTACACGCGGCCTGTTGTAAAAATTTGCAACTGACCGCGCTGCGGCCACCGACTGACCGAGTACTCGCGTACACACGTGTTGGCAAAAGGGGCGGGGCATGCGGCCGCGGCCAGCCGCTCGCAGATCGCGACATAGCCGCGTGGGCTTGCAGACTCACTTACATTGCAAGCGAATAAAACTGGCCGCCACCGCGGCCGCCACCGCAAGCCGCTTCTGTGTGGGAGACGCTTAAGTCTTCTTCAAATTGTGAAAAGTAAAAATACAAATAAATTATTTTGGATGAGATAAATGTAGATGTCTAAGAGCCACAGATCCACTTACCAACGGGTGGACTGTGTGATCGTTTGTCACCCTTATTCTGTAAAAAAAACTAATTGTTACTACTAATTTTTTTTCTTTATTAAAAATTTATAATTTAACTTTTAAAAGACCAACTGGGCTTCTTGCAAATATTTCCCAGGACAGAGGACTTTTCCTAAAAAGTGGTAAAAGAAAATACTTTCAATAAGAATTACTTATTTGCTATCTATATTAATAAATTATTCTATTCTATACTATAATGATTGGGGCTAAGCGGCGTACTCACTAAAAATGAGAGGAAGCCCTATGCGCAATAGTGGCATATATGAAAAATGAAATTTTTAGATGCATTTAGGTGCAAAAAGCCCCTAATATTGGGTTTTTCTAAATGCAAATTCCTGACTTTGTGTTGCTGGCGAGACAGCTGAATCGTGGGATGCAGATTTTCGATGCGTTAGTAGATTTTTAGTCAACTTCAAGAAAATGTGAGGTTCATAATTCGACTGTATGGTTTTATTTTCTATGTATCTATGTCACACGATGTCTTCGTGAATTGTGAACCAATTTAACAAAATTAATTATCCGTGGTAGCTCATGGGAACTCTCACTGTAGTAGGTACAGTAATTGCAATTTTAAGTGCTGATAGACCACATGCTCGGCGGTGAAGGAAACATTTTGAGAAAACCTGCATACGTATCTGAATCATATTATATTTCGAATAAGAACATGTGAAGTTCTCTAAACGTATTGCGGCAGCGCTGCGGACATTTCTTTGCCCTAAAACTCTTAAAATGAGAAGAAGCAACCTTCGCAGCAGTGGGAAGTACATATAGACTGTCACTTTACTTGTTTACTTTACTTTTTTTATTAAATAGGTTATACTTAAGCAGTGGTCCTAAATAAATTCGGACAAATAATTCCACCCCTAAGGGTTGAAAATACGGGATGAAGTTGTAAAATTAGGCGACATTCTAGTTGTTACATTGAACTTGTGATATATTCTCCTGAATCCACTGAAAATGCTAAAAAAAAATTACTTTTAGTAAAAAGTAGGTAAAAGCAGATTTCAAAGAACTAAAAAAATCACATATTATTAGCTTCTGCAATCAGAACTTATGTTTAATTTGATGCGACACTAGCCTAAAGGCAGAGTGCGGACCGCGAGCTCTAAAGTTCGTGGATTCGAATCCGCCATTCGACTAAGTACTGTAGTGAAAAACTCCTAACTAAATAACCTTACCTAACCTAAATGTTAATAGTGTTACTCGACACTAGAGGGTGCTAGTGTAACTAGTGTTGCCATGTACAAGACATTAATAGTGGCACGCAACAATAGCATTGGTAGTATGTTAAAAAAAAAATAATCTATGCACTACCTCTTAGTACCTACTTTAGCAGTTATTATACGGTTTTTACATTTTAAGCAATTTTTCATATTTTATTATTTTAAGCTTATTCTTTACTTCCATGATAAATTGTTTGAGGAAACAAAGATTTTTTTTTTCTAAGGATCATCCTCGCGAAAACAAAAACAGTAAAATTTATATTGCATTCTATACCTATATTAGGTGTCCCATGATTGGGCACGGACTCCTTTAATTTCTAATTGGATTCCAAGGAAAGGAAATTGAACAGTTATTTTTAAATTTGTCGTTTCTACTCTTTTAGATATATCATGTGTAGGTATACAATACTTAATAAACACCTTGCCCGATCCGAATGGGTCACATAGGTACCGCAATAATGTATATTCCAAAAAAACTTAAAAGATTATAACAATAGTAAGCATTAATTACCATAAAAATGTTATTGTTATCCCCATATATTCCCATGGATATCGTAAGAGGCGACATAGGTAAAATAATTGTCAAATAGGTACTTTAACCTAAAAATAATTTGACCTGATAACCGCCTGCACCGTATGTATTACCATGTAGGCTTGTACAAAAAATATCGATATATTCGAAATATCGATGTTTTCTCATAAAAATATCGATATTTATCGTCAATATTTTTAATCGCGATATATCAATATTTACTTTAGAGTATCCAATTCGTGTCAATTCCGATAATATAATACTTAACTGTTACTTTACAATGTTATATACTTTAAAATACTTTACTTTGAATGTTATATTAATGGACATAACATGAAACTTTAAAATGTTATATTAATGGACAAAACATGAAACAACAAAAGGAACTACAAAAGCATTTATATGTGGTTATTTTGGCCTTATCCATACATCATGCAAATGATGACGATATATTGATATTTATCGCGCGATATATATCTTTTTATCAAAATATCGATACGATTTTTTGACGAAAAGGTCCAATCTATAAAATATCTAGGTGTTACTATAGATCAGCATCTAAGCTTTGAAAAACACATTACTCTTTTAAAAACTACGGTACGTAAACTAGTTTATATATTCAAATATTTGCGTCATATTGCTGATTTTAACTTATTAAAAACAGTATATTATGCATTGTGTCAGTCCGTTTTGACCTATTCTATATCTGCCTGGGGAGGCTCGTCGAAAACATCATTATTACTATTAGAAAGAGTCCAAAGAGCAATCTTAAAAGTAGCATCCTTTCGTAATTTTCTTTACCCTACTAAAGAACTTTACAGGGAATGGAAACTACTATCTGTGCGACAACTATTTGTCCAATCGATTATACATAGACAACATCGCTTAGTTCTTTATAATCCAGAGCTCAAAAGCAAAAAGCGAAGATATGATTTAGTGTGCTCGAGCAAAGTATTTAGGACGAAATTCGCACAAAGATTTTTTGATTTTATTGGTCCATATTTATACAATCTATGTAACGGGAAAATTGATTTATATTCTTTATCATCATACGAATGCAGAAAAAAGGTTACCTCCTGGTTACTGAACCTAAGCTATGATGATACTGAAAATTTAATAAGAATTATTAATTAGATTATTATTATTATCTTATTTAACCCGTAATTACTTGATGTAACTTCCATAATTTTTTTATATTGTCTATAAACTTGTTAAATTATTAAAGCAATCAAAGAGGTAATAATATATGTATATTATAAGAACAAAATTAAAAAAGAAAGCATAAACTAAAAATAAAGTGTGGTGATTTATAAAGTATATATATATATATATATATATATATATATATATATATATATATATATATGTGTGTCTGTGTAATAATAATATTTATGTCTGTTATTAACATAATAAAATAATATAATAATAATATACTATTATAATATAAATTTAACTAAGTATACTGTTTTTATTTTATTTCTGTAACTCTACTTATTACTTATAAACACACACAAATGTTATTATTCTGCTCAATTATATGCATCCTAAATGATGCGACCATTAATAAGTAAAATGAAGTACCTACAGTTGTAAAATGTTTAACTGTTGTCTCTATGTGCTATTTAGTGAGACATTCCCCTTTTTTTTGTTGTTCTCTTTCTTGTTAGTTTTGTGCGTTTTTTTTTACTAGAATATAAGTAAATCTCGTTGTATTATTTTTAATTACGAATGAAAACATTTATTGTAGCTTCATCTATTTATTTTGTCCACGGATACCTACAGGTGGGGACCTGGTGACCTAAGATACAGGTTTTACCTAGTTTAGGCACCAGTTTTTCACCTAACAATAGTATTGTATCAGATGTAAGCAGATATTTTTTGTTGTTTTCTGAATGTATATTGTTGGTGAAAATAAATAAAAATAAATATTTATCGATTTATTTTTGCACTAGCCCATCCCTATTGCCATGTAAGTTTATCACCCCAATTTTTGTGGTATATTTTTTATTTATTCTCTTATAAGAATTAGATTAACAGAATCTATCATCATCATTGTCATTACATCCGTTCACAAGTCCACTGTTGAACATAGACCTCCCCCAAGGAGTGCCACAAAGCACGGTCCTGAGCCACCTGCGTCCATTGACTTCCTGCATGTCTTACTAGGTCGTCACTCCATCTAGTGGGGGTCGCCCTACATTTCACCTACCGGTACGAGGCTGCCACACAAGAAACATTTTTTCCCCATCGGTTGTCGGTTCTCCGAGCTATAATGGCCGGCCCATTGCCACTTCAGCAAACTAATCCGTTGGGCTATGTCGGTCACTCTGGTTCTACCGCGGATATTCTCATTTGTAAGCTTATCACGCAGATAAACCCCGGAAATAGCCCTCTCCTGAGCGACCTTAAGCTCATACGGCAAGCAGTGAAGGACCATGTCTCAGTTCCATAGGTCATCTCTGGCAATACGCACTGGTTGTACAGTTTTGTTTTCAAGTTTTGAGGTATACCTGACGAGAAGATGCTGTAATTCCCCGAACGCTGCCCAGCCGAGTTGAATCCGTCGATTGACCTCTCGGTCGAAGTTGAACTTACCCAGTCGGACTTTTAGTCCCAGGTAAGTAAACATACTCGTCAACAACTTCGAGCCTAGTGCTCCCAACAACTACCGGCATATGTGTGACATGGACGTTATACATGATCTTTGTTTTGTCTATGTTCATCTTAAGATCTTTCCGTTGGGAGGCACTATTGATCATCACGCATAGTAGTTAGGTCCTCCAGCGATTCTGCCATAAGGACTATATCGTCGGCAGATCGAAGATGAGTGATGTACTCGCCATTGATGTTAATACCGTATTCTTTCCAGTTCAGAACCTTGAAAACGTTTTCCAATGCAGCGATGAAGAGTTTCGGGGATATGACGTCACCCTGTCGTACGCCACTCTGCAGTTGGTTGAGTTTCGTACCCTGGTTCTGTACTCGTATAGCCATCGTAATCCTACTGTACAAACATTTCAGCACTTCGATATACCGACAGTCAGCTTGGCATCTTGGCAAATTTCGACGGAATCAAAGGCTTTCTCATAGTCCACATACGCAAGACAGTGGCAAATTGTGCTACTTGATCTTCTGTACGATTTGCTTAAGGGTATGTATGTGGTCTATGGTACTAAAGCCTTTTCGGAAACTGGCTTGTTCGGGAGGCTGGAAGTCGTCAAGTCTGCGTGCGAGACGATTCGTAATGACTCTCCAAAACAGCACATAGACGCGCCTCTGAAGGGAAATCGGTCTGTAGTTCTTCAAGAGAGCGTTGAGCGTCGTCGCCTTTCTTGAAGAACAAGACCACCGCACTTCTGCTCCACGCGTCCGGTGTAGTGCCACTATGGTTTGGGAATTCCCGACAATTTCAAAGTCCCGGGACACGGGACAGTCTATAATCAAAGTCCCGGGAATTCCCGGGACTTCGAGACTTTAGAGAAAAAGCTTTTTTGTTTTTTTAAGATGGGTAAGCCTGTTTTGAAGAATTGTAATTGAGTTAATTTCTGGTGAAACGTATTAAAAAGGGGCATTTTTATGTAAAAATCAACATTTATTAAACAACTAGCTGACCCGGCAAACGTTGTTTTGCCATTTACATTATTTCTAGGAAATATTTTCACTTTTAAAAATCGCGATTAAAGAGCATGGGTTGATCGTATATAGGTGAAAGTATGAAGTTTTATATATTGTCACAGCTAAATCATAATAAAATAAAAATAAAAAATTGTCAAAAAAATAAAAAAATATTTAGGGGTGGGTCACCCTTATCATTTAGGGGTTTGAAAAATAGATGTTGGCTGATTCCCAGACCTACCCGATATGTACACAAAATGTCATACAAATCGGTTCAACCGTTTCGAAGGAGTTTGGTAACGAACACCGCGACACGAGAATTTTATATATTAGATTAAACAGAAAATTAAACTTTAACGTTAATTTCAGCCTTAATAATTGCTTTGTTTATTTCTTTTAGTCACACACAGGTGCACTTCTAAACAGTTATATCTTATAGTTATGAAACGAACTTAGTTAAAAATCATACTACCTAATTCTTAATAACTTTACTATTATCTAGTAATTCTAGTATCTAATCATAGTTCATAATCTCATTGTTAATTCTCATAATCACATATTTGTTTCATTTATTGTGTTGCGTACTCAGTAGTTACGTAGTAGAGTAAGTAATTTTTCATTAAACTAACACATGGCGCTAGACTCCTTCAATTATTTGAAAATAAAAATGATTACATAAAAATTTCGACAATCTTGTCTTGTCTCGAGTCTCGACACGAAAGTCCCGGGACTCGAGACAACTAAAATTACGAAAAGTCCCGGGACTTCGAGACGTGACGTCCCGGGACCTAAACCCTAAGTGCCACCATGGAGGACGGAATTAAAAAGCTTCTGAAGAGCTTCAATTACCGGTTTCCCACCCGCTTTCAGAAGCTCCGCTGTAATTCCATCCTAGCCCGGGGACTTCCGTTTTTAAGGTGCTGGAGAGCCATTCTAATCTCACTCAGACTGACGTCCGGAATATCTTCGGAATAGTGTCGGATAAGACTTGCTCTTGGATCGTTACTCACACTTGCTTGTGGTTCCAACGATAATGTGTACAGCTCTCTATTAAACCTCTCAATCTTAATCAAAATCACTTATTTTGTTATGAGAAATATGCTGCTGCCCATCTTCTGCCTCAGTTTCCCTCTGTCGCATCTTACGACACTCACAGGAAGATATGAAGTAGTGGGTATTCTTACCCGCCAAACGTCTTTGCACGTCTACCGTAGTATAGCATAATCGTCGAGGTAGTATAGTCCAGAAATTTAGATTAATGGGTATTCACTTAATTCCTTCTTGAAATAAAACAACTTAATTCGGTGTATGTTATTGTATTCACTAGGGATCGATTTTTCAATTGTCAGATAAAAGTTATCCATCAAATAGATTAAAACCTGACTGATACTATATTCTACTATTACATACTATTGTAATTTTTTTATTTCTTTGTTGTATTTAATTCTATGAATAACTTTTATTTGAGGATTGAAAAATCGGCCTTAAAGAATATTAATATTATCTTAGAAATATTTAAGACAATGTTTCATAAATTAATGAATTTATTATTAATACCACTTAAATAAATAACATTTTCACTATTTATAAATGTGCTTCCTTTTTTAATACAAAAACGGGAAGCCTGGAAATGTCCGCCATGCTGATCTAGTGCGTGTTGGCGGAATTAATATAGTGCTTAATATTTATGTGTTACTCGGTTTCCTCATGTTTTCATTCACCACAAGCGCATAATAATTCAGGAATTAATTTCAATGACGCTGTCATCGGAGTTTGAATCCAGGTATCACACCCACTACGAAATTAAAATAGCGCTTCCTACCCTTGTGCTTAAAATTAACTAATTTAATTATTGTTTGTCCCCGGAACCAACTTCAAGCCCTTCTCGCTGCGCAGCCATCAACAAAGTTTGTAACTCGGAGTAAATTGTTTCAAGCATCACAAGCCGCGGCTTTGTATACTGCAAAATATTAAAGCACACTCTTGAAAATTGAAAATTAATCCTAATTAATTTTGTAACTTATTTGCGAACGTAAACCTACCACAAATATTTTACACAGCGTAATATACAGACGTGGGTATACGATAACTTAAGACTACTGTGAAATTTTTCAACAGTGCAGAACAAAGCAAATATTCTAAAGAATTCTTATGCGATATGATGTTTATTGTGCGATATATATATAATCGGTGATATCTCGCTAAGAGGAGTATCAGAAATATGAAAAAATCAAAGCTCATGTAGAACAAAATTTGCGCTTCTGGACAAATGTTAGCTGCCGTTCCTGTAGGCTCGAATCCACGACAAAACACGCTATTAACACATAAGTTAATAGCGTGGCAACAAAGCCAGACAGATGTTGCGGTGTATATTTCTTTTCTAAGCCAATACATATGAATATATTTGATAGCGGGGCTGGTCGTCGCAGTCATGTGCAGCCCGGAGGATGGATAGGCCCGTAACTTCAATACCACTGTACTTCCGAGGCATCGGGAATAGACATCCTCTCTGTAATTTACGCAAACTCTAGCAAGTGGTAAAAGAAGTATTCCAATTAGTACCCGAAGTAGAAGAAATGAGATATCAACTGGACAGGACAATACTTCTCAGTAAATAACGAACGGCGTTGAGGTTAGAATAAAGTCCCCAGATGTTGCAAAAAAGTACGGAGAGCGTTAGCATGGTAAGCCGTGTAGTCTTTATCAATTTAAGTATAGAGCAGAAATGAAAGTATACAATTATTTTTTTATTGCACGCCTCACAACTTGAGGGAGTGCTCTACTCTATGTGACCACACCTCACTTCCGCTACATAAAATCGTTCTTATACTTTTAGTTAGACATCAAATCCATATTATTATTAACGTGACAATAACTACAGACATTGAATTATAAGATTAGTTTATTTTCTAATTGATTCACTTTAGATTACATAAAAAAATTTTATTGAAAAAATATATGGCCTGCCGTCCGTTGGTCTGTGCGACGGTGAGTCTTCTCGCTTAATAGAAATGTAAGCAATAGATTGAGATATTTAGTATTAAATAAGATTTCATGTATTGTAAGGAGGATTCCTATTGATTTTTGTTATTGAACTCGACACCGTTTAAAAGTTATTAATGAAAGTCGATCAGATTCTGTTTTTTTTTTTTTCTTGTAAAAATTATCGTCACTATTTTCATCACTTTCTTGTCACATGCTCATCTATGTATTTCTTTCTCTTTCCTGTGTATACTCTTGTGTCATTTTGCCACAAACAGCACCACGATAGGAATAAATAATATGGACTTAACGTCTATCTTATAATTTTAATTTTTAACATAAATATTATTTAGGTTAGTTTTTAACTACCGTGAAAAGAAGAGTAAATTAGGACTTAAGGAACTATATTTTTGGTGATAGCTTAGCTTTCATTTTTCGAATCCAGGCCGATCCAACAAGTGTTTATTGGTTTTGAACCTGTTGGAATTGTTTTTGACATCATTTCGAAATTGCTTCCTAACCCACTTCCAACCTCTTTACACGTGTTAGAACTATGCTGCAGCTATATTATGGTTGTAGCACGAATAGGGTGGCTCGACCTGGGAGGACCAAGATTTCATAGAACACCAGCGTAAAATAGCAGCTTATAGCTTCTGAGTTTCGGTATGATGACTGTAGAGGGACCCATTTCACTGGAATCGAGGCATTCCATCTTAGTCCTCTGGTGTGCCAACGCGTCTGCATTTAGACTTGGATAAATATAGATATCCCGAGCCGTGGTAGCTCAGATGGTTAGCGCTCGCTGTAAGTTTCACACACAGTACGCGAGGCAACCCGGGTTCGATCCCCGCCGGCACCAATGAAATTATTAATTGCAATTTTAAGTGCGATTTACCACTTGCTCGGCGGTGACGGAAAACATCGTGAGGAAACCTGCATGTCAGAGAGATAAGAAAAAAATATTTCGAAGACATTTGAAGTTCGCTAAGACGCATTGGGACAGCGCAGAGGACACTTCCTAGCTCTAAGAACCCTCTCAGAAATGAGAGGAGGCCTGTGCCCCCAGCAGTGGGACGTATATAGGCTGTAACTTTAACAACTAACTGTAATATTCACTTTTAACATTTATATCTCCTGCATAGTCTGAAATAATTCAGAAGTTACCGAAAATAATCTGCGAAAAGAACATCGCTTCTACATCACATTTACATTATATTATGAATACTCCACGATCTTAATATCATGGATACATTCACTCCTTTTCATTTAGACATCTCATTTATGGCAGAAGTAAAATAACGTCGAAGATGCAAGACGACTGGTTTGGCGATCGCCAATACAACGAAACAGGCCCATTTCAAGCAGTGGGCTTTTATATGCTGATTAAGAAGATGATAGCTAAGGCCTGAATGCCTGCTACGCTGACGTCGGTTGCGTACGGTCGGTCGCGTACGCGTACGTAGCAAACTACGCGCCGCTGTCGTCGGCGTCGTAGTGTGGGGCTATATAGAACACAATGTACATTTATACGCGCGACCGACGCACGCGACCGACGTCAGCGAAGGAGGAATTCAGGCCTAAATGATTTGATATGTAATATGTATAATACCGAAAAAGTTACCTTAAATAATGGTATCAACTTAATGCCTTCAGACTCTTGATTTGCTTGAGTTGTTCCAGTTTTAACAAGAAGTGTAAGATAGTACAGAACTCTATTCTGAAACAGATGACGTATAAATTATTTAAAAAATATAGATATCATAATGAAGAAAAATATGCAATCTTTGTTTATGTCATCAATCATAACGATAAACAATCTTCTTAATATCCTTCGTTTTCCCATTCGTCTCACTAACCTTATTAGTGGAAAATATAAAAGAGAAACAAAACAATCTAGAACTATGTGGTCACAATCTACTTGTAGGTAATTATGTAATGGATTTATATAGCTAAACTAGCGATCAGCCGCGGCTTCGCGCGGGTGATTTCTGGTTCTCGACAACGGCTCCACATACCGAATCCAATTGTGAATCTAAACCATCCAGGGACCCATTCAAACACACAAAAAATTTCATCAGATTCGATCGAGCCAGTTTCGAGTTTTAGCGAGACTAATGGACAGCAAATGATTTTTATATATAGAAATATTGTGGCCACGTAATATGTTTGACAATAAATAAGACCGTTTTTAATCTCTTTATTTTCTTTTATGTTGTTAGTTTCACAGGTCATCACATCGTGTCCCAAGCAGTCAAAATTCGAGCATACAAACACGCAATTTTATTTTTTGGTTGATTTAATACAACTATAATTTAAAAAAATATTTGTAGGTACCTATTAACATTAAAGTTTACAAAATTTACCTTAAGTAGAATAACTGTATATACAGTTATTTTACTTAAGGTCAATTTTGTAATAACTAAAATAATAGCATATATAATAAGCAATTTAATTAATCCAACTAAAATAATTAAAAAGAAAAAAATAATTTAATACCAATTTCTTAAATTTCCATTTTTCCCATTCATTGTAGACAGAATTTAGTAATTGGAATGAGGGCATCACGACTTTTTCTACCACCAGGGTGGCGCCACTTAAAAGTGAGGTAAAATATTTGACAGATTTCATAGCGGGGAAGTTAATTTGTTCGAAAAATGTAAAGGTTAGTGTAGCTTTCTGTACTATTAGCTATATTTTATATTAATAACATTAAAAATAAATAAACCAAACCATAGATGTTCATAAAAGTTGAATAATTAAAAAAAAATGTTAAAAATGTGCAAAAAATTAAAGAGTAAACCACTGAGGCATTGTTTTGTGTATTAATATAATACTCTAGAAACTGATAAACTTTTATTAAAAACTAACTTCTCAATTAAATGACATTGTGTAACAAAAAAAAAACTTTACCTCAGTGTCAACTAGCGACATCTGGTGAGCAGAAAATTATTAGCCCTCATTGAAAACTTGCATTTTTGCGTTACGCCCTGTCAGCGCCTATATTATTACACTACAATGTCTCTGTTAAAACCACAAAAGCAAAGAAAAGTATAAAAATAAAGTTCAATAAAAGAATAATTGTATGAATATTGTAATTGCTTTTCTTTGACTATTTATATATCCTATTATAGGCATCAACGATTCATAGAGAATAATTTAATATAATATATAAATAATAAATATCTACAAAACCTTAAAATATTACCTCTTTGCTTTTTAAACATTGTGTGCTTGGACAGAAGATAGGCCTTTTCTCATTTCTGAGAAGATGCTAGATTGCATGTATATTGGCATAGAGAACCTTGCATAATTACTCTCTTGGGTAAATTAAATTCAAAGCAGATTTTAAGAGGGCTTGATTAGAAATAGTAAATTAATGTAAAACTAAACAATGAAAAGTCTCTTACCAATTTAATGACTTCATTAATAATAACATCTTCAATACTTGACCATGGCACAAAAATGTCTTCTTGGCCCAAAACATATGTAACAGAATTTTGTATGCCCACAGTTGGTATCACTAGAATTGTCTCTGAAAATTTTAAGAAGTCTTAAAGAAAATATTGAAGAATATTTTCATGTTTTTCTTTCTAAATAACAGCCTTTATTTATCGACTGCTGGATTAGCCCTTTTCAAAAGTGGGTGTAAAAGCAACCTGTAAGTGGTCCACCTTGCTGACAAACAAGGTTCTGATAACCAACTGTTTGTGGAAACTCCATACAAAAGTACAACTTAAGTCCCACAGTCTGATCAAGGGCCGTACTATTACCAATGCAAGAGTCTAATTACCTAAGCATGGTGAGTTAAGGACCAGTCTCAAGATATGCATTTAAATTTTATTTCTCAGACATGCAGCTTTCTTCATAGTGTTTACCTTCATTTATTTTTATTTATTTTAATAGGCTCTCACAACAATGAGTACACCGTAATACATGTGGAATGACATCATAATTATTATAACTAAGTGTCCCATTACTTACAGGAGGGCACCACATGCATATTTTGTAAATTACGTTGATTTAGATAGGTATATAGGTACTATTAAACTAAATACAATTTAAATTAACATGAAGAAACTACCGTTATTTCATAGTTTTAATCAGCTATAACTACTTTTTTGATGCCAACCTTTGAGGTTAAGAATAGATCTAATCTGCTTTGTTATTCTTCATCACCGAATATATGGTAAATCAGCATTTAAAACTGCTGATTTATTGTTGTTGTATTATTGTGGTTAGATATTTCATTGGTGAGAAGTATTTTTAAAAGAAACATCCTAGTAATGCCTTAACATTATTAAACATTCATAGAACACAGTATGTTGTAAAAAGTAAATACAAGATAACATCAAAATAAGTATGCAAGCCAACAACAACACTAGATATCATCATTTAACACAGAGCACAATATGACCGTAATTGTTTTTTTTTTATAGGATAGGGTGACAAAAGTCCACACAGTCCTCTTTTGCGAATCATAATGCAGATGTGTTGTCATCCATGAGGACTAAGATGGAATGCCTCTTTTCCAATAAAAAGGGTCTCCGGTTCTCTATACTCACCATAAAAACTGCTCGGGGCAAACTGAGCAACAAGACCAAGGCAACCCCTGCCACGCTATCCGTGAATTTCTGCAACATCAGGGGACTTCACTCGAACCTAAACGCCGTCCACTACCATCTTGAGACGGCGAAGCCGGCCTTGCTCTTTCTGACCGAGACGCAGGTGTCCTCTCCGGCTGATACTTCGTATCTCTCCTACCCGGGGTACAAATTGGAGCACTCCTTTGTGCCTCGGGCTGGAGTTTGCGTGTATGTCAGAGAGGACATCTGTTCTCGACGCCTCGGCAGTCTTGAAGGTTCGGACCTGTCCATCCTTTGGCTACGCGTGGACAGCGACGACCATCCGCGCGTCTACGCGTGCCTCTATAGGTCCCAAAGCGGTAATGCCGAAACAGACCGACTCATCGACCACGTCCAAATGGCTGCAGATTCCTTGCTACAACAGGTCCCATCCGCAGAGATCGTGATCCTTGGCGATTTTAACGCCCACCACGCCGAATGGCTCGGTTCACGTTTAACCGATCATGCGGGGAGATCTGTTTATGACTTTGCCTTGGCATATGGTCTGACACAACTGGTTACATCGCCTACGCGGATTCCAGATGTTGAGGATCATACACCTTCCCTGTTGGACCTTCTGCTGACCTCTCATCCGGACGGATATCAGGTTTCCGTCGATGCCCCTCTTGGCTCTTCGGACCATTGTCTGATCCGGAGTGTGGTGCCACTCACGCTCCCCTCGCGGTTGCGTTCTGCAGGTTGCCGCCGTGTTTGGCATTACAGGTCGGCGGATTGGGACGGAATGCGGTCTTTCTTTGCTTCCTACCCATGGGGGCGGGTTTGCTTCTCGCCGGATGATCCCAGCGCTGTTGCTGACTCTGTCACTGATGTGGTGCTACAGGGAATGGAACTATTTATTCCATCATCTGTGGTACCCATCGGAGGCAGATCTCAGCCTTGGTTTGGTCGCTCCTGTAAGACTGCATTACGCAGTAAGCAGGAGTGTTATCAAGCCTGGGCTGCGGCTTCGGTGACTCGGGATGTAAACACCAGCACACTCAAAAAGAAGTATAACTTCGCCTCCAGGTCCTTCAAAAGAGTTATTGCCAAGGCAAAGTCAGAGCACATAGGCAGAATTGGCGAGAAACTAGTTCGCCTTCCTTCGGGAACCCGTGCATTCTGGTCTCTCGCCAAGGCTGTCCAAGGGAATTTCTGTAAGCCATCACTACCATCTCTGCACAGGGAGGACGACTCACTGGCCCACGACGCAAAAGAGAAGGCCGACCTTTTAGGCTCCCTTTTTGCGTCCAACTCGACTGTTGATGACGGGGGGAACACACCGCCGACCATCCCGCGGTGTGAGTGCTCCATGCCGGATGTGCGGTTCTCACAGCGCTCGGTTCGCAGAGCACTCCTCTCCCTTGACATCCACAAGTCGAGTGGGCCTGACGGAATCCCCCTAATTGTGCTGAGGACGTGTGCTCCAGAGTTGGCACCGGTTCTAACGCGTCTTTTCCGGTACTCCTACTCCCTAGGCGTAGTCCCGAAATCATGGAAGACAGCTTTTGTCCACCCGATCCCTAAAAAAGGCGACCGCTCAGACCCGTCCAACTACAGGCCTATCGCCATCACCCCCTTGTTCTCCAAAATAATGGAATCCATTATTAACTGCCAGCTCATCCGGTACCTTGAGGATCACCAGCTGATTAGTGACCGCCAATACGGTTTTCGTCGGGGTCGATCAGCTGGTGATCTTCTGGTCTACCTGACCCATAGATGGGCGGAGGCAGTAGAGTCCAAGGGGGAGGCGTTGGCCGTTAGTCTGGACATTGCGAAGGCCTTCGATCGGGTTTGGCACAAAGCGCTTCTTTCGAAGCTCCCTTCCTATGGGCTTCCCGAGAAATTACGCAATTGGATCACCAGCTTTCTTGCAGATCGGAGCATCAAGGTCGTTGTAGACGGTGCATGCTCCGACTACAAGCCTATTAACGCTGGTGTTCCACAAGGCTGCGTGCTATCACCAACGCTGTTTCTTCTGCATATCAATGATATGTTGCAAGCCGGTAGCATTCATTGCTATGCGGATGACAGCACTGGTGATGCTCTATACACCGGCCGTGCCAATATTTCTCGGGAAAACGTCACTGAGTACCGGAACAAACTTGTGTCTGAAGTCGAGTCTTTGCTGGACAAAGTCTCGGATTGGGGGCGACTAAATCTAGTCCAGTTTAACCCTCAGAAGACACAAGTTTGCGCGTTTACCGCTAAAAAGAATCCCTTTGTCGTATCTCCTCAGTTTCAAGGTACTCCCCTTGTTGCCTCAGCCAGTATCGGAATCCTCGGCGTCGACATATCGAGTAGCGTGCAGTTTCGTGGTCACTTGGCAGAGAAGGCCAAATTAGCCTCTAAAAAGCTTGGCGTGCTCAATAGAGCGGGACAGTATTTCATGCCGGCTCAACGCCTGCAACTTTACAAGGCGCAGGTTCGGCCTCACATGGAATACTGTTCCCATCTCTGGGCTGGGGTTCCCCAGTGCCAGCTTCTTCCACTTGACCGCATCCAGCGCAGAGCGGCTCGAATCGTCGACGACCGAGTTCTTTCCGATCGACTCGACTTATTGGCACTGCGAAGAGATGTTGCATCTCTTAGCATTTTCTTTCGCATTTACCATGGGGAGTGCTCTGAGGAATTGTTCGGATTAATCCCAGCCGCCAAATTTCACGAACGCACATCGCGGCAGAACTCCCGATACCATCCACACCATCTGGATGATTGGCGGTCCACCACTGTGCGATTTAGAAGATGTTTTCTTCCTCGCACAACTTCCTTGTGGAATAGTTTACCACCAGCGATTTTTCCGGACCGATACGACTTAGGGACCTTCAAGAAAAGAGCCTACTCCTTTTTAAAAGGCCGGCAACGCATCTGCAATTCCCCTGGTGTTGCGGTTGTTCATGGGCGGCGGTAGTCACTTACCATCAGGTGAGACGCATGCTCGTTTGCCCCCTCTCCTATAAAAAAAAATAAAAAATATGAAACACAGCAGTGTCAAGCTACTATTTTATGCTGGTATTCTGTGAGAATGTGGTCCTTCCCCGGTGGAGCGGACCCATTAGTGTTAGTTAGTTAACTATACTACTAATATAGCTGCAGCATGGCTCTACCACGTGTTGCTTGTACTAAAAAAATTACTACAATATACAGAATTATGATACTTATTAAAATTTATTAAAATGACCGATCCAAGATGAGTAACATGCAGCATAATTTATTATACTGCTTGGTTAAGTTAGTTAGTTAGTGTTGCTAGTTACATCCTAACTACAGTGTAATTTGTTTTATTTTCTTCTCTCGTTCATAACAATATTATAATAGAATTACAAATCTATATTATTAAAGTTTTTAAAATTTTGCAGCCAGTGCTTTCTTCATGCCTTATAAAAAAACAATTACCAAGATTCATATGCTTTAAATGATATTAGTATCATTTCAAGTTATATTTTTTTTTAATGTAATAATTAATAGTTTCAGGTATACCATATTTCAATAGATTTTTGACTCACATTAATGAGCAACAACCATACTAAAATGTTTCTTTAAGCTCTTACTAAACATCAATAAAGACTACAGAACTACAAGTGATTTCAGGAACTTGTTTCTTGTTGTTTGTATTGTTCTTACATTGTTTGAATTATTGATTCAGTTATGAATATATTAACTTTGGTGCTCTCTGTGGATTTACCATGTTAACATTCATTCATTCATTACTGCCTACCCAAAGTCCAGAGCTAAACATAGATCTCCCCCATAGATTGCCTCACGCCATGGACACTTGCCATAATTGCCACATTTGGCGACATATTATATATTTTCCATCATCAACATCATCATCATTACAGCCCATCACAAGTCAACTGCTGAACATAGGCCTCCCCCAAGGAATGCCACAAAGCACGGCCCTGAGCCACCTGCATCCATCGACTTCCTGCATGTCTTATCAGATCGTCACTCCATCTAGTGGGGGGTGGGGCCTACACTTTGTCCGCCGGTACGAGGCTGCCACTCAAGAACCTTTTTTCCCCATCGGTTGTCGATTCTTCAACCCATATGGCCGGCCCATTGCCACTTCAGCATACTAATCCGTTGGGCTGTGTCGGTCACTCTGGTTCTACTGCGGATATCCTCATTTCTAAGTTTATCATGCAGAGAAACCCTGAGCATAGCCCTCTCCATAGCTTGCTGAGCGATCTTGAGCTTCCTCATACAGCCCACAGTGAAGGACTACGTCTCAGTTCCATAGGTCATTACTGGCAACACACTGGTTGTACAGTCTCATTTTCAAGTTTTGAGGTATACTTGATGAGAAGATGTGCCGTAATTTCCCGAACGCTGCCCAGCCAAGTTGAATCCGTTGATTGACCTCTTGGTCGAAATTGGACTTACCTAGTCAGACTAATTGTCCCAGGTAAACATACTCATCAACAACCTTGAGCTTAGTGCTCCCAACAAATACCGGCACAGGTGTGACATGGACGTAATACATGATTTTGTTTTATCCATGTTCATCTTAAGACCTATCTGTTGGGAGGCACTATTGAGGTCATTGAGCATAGTGCTGAGGTCCTCCAACGATTCTGCCATAAGGACTATATTGTCAGCAAATTAAAGGTGAGTGATGTACTCACCATTGATGTTAATACCATATCCTTTCCAGTCCAGTAGCTTAAAAATGTCCTCCAATGCAGCGGTGAAGAGTTTCGGGGATATAATGTCATCCTGTCTTACACCTCTCTGCAGTTGGGTTCTGTACTCGGATAGCCATTGTCGCCGTAGTGTACAAACACTTCAGCACTTCGATATACCGACAGTCAACTTGGCACCGCTCAAGGGACTGCAGCACCACCTAAATTTTGATGGAATCAAAGGCTTTCTCATAGTTCACATATGCCAGACATAGTGGCAAATTGTACTCTTCGGGCTTCTGTACAATTTGCCGAAGGGAATGTATGTGGTCTGTGGTGCTAAAGCCTTTTCGGAAACCGGCTTGTTCGGGAGGCTGGAAGTTGTCGAGTCTGCATGCGAGACGATTCGTAATGACTCTCAAAAACCGCACGTAGATGCGGCTCAGAAGGGAAATCGGTCTGTAGATCTTCAAGAGATCGTTGTCGCCTTTCTTAAAGAACAAGACCACCGCATTTCTGCTCCACCCCTCCGGTATAATGCCACCATGGAGGACGGAATTAAACCCGAAATTCCATATGTAAACATATTGAATAAATTAAGGCTTAGAACCACTGGAACTGGAATATATATAGAATATAAATGGCATCTGAATAATACTAATTTGACTTATAATAGGACTAACCTGATTGAACACTGTGCGTAATCCAAAAAAAAATTAAAAATGATAAAACAATTACGATAATTAGTATTGCTGTAACACTTATTCTTATATAAATTAAAGATATAATATTAAGTATAACTGCTAAAATTAGAGATTTTTTGTGCCAATGCGATTTATTTTCTTTATTTTTAAAAGAAATCGTAAAACTCATTGAATTGGGTGTACTATTCCGACTTTTAACTTTAAGTGATAAATTGACACCATTCACATTTTCGCAATCAAAAATCTTTTTTATTTCTGCCATTTTAATACTAGACATTTACTAACATAGAGGACAACATACAATCCAACATCAAAAATTGATCAAATGATCAAAAATCAAAATATTTTGATTCATGATTTCAATTTTGATTTCATTACAATTACAAAATTCAATTGACATTTGTTGTTGTTTTTATTATTCGCTCGAGAGAGCAGGCAAAGGAACTAACCCATACAGCCTTGTCTTTTTTATTTTGAATATATAGAATTTTAAAGTGTAAAGGCCGGAACCAAGTCTTATTTTTCTTCTTTCCATCTCTTCAAAATCCATAAAGGCCGAAACCAAGTCTTATTTTCTTTAATTCTTCATATTTTCAAAAACCGTAAAGGCTAAAGCCAAGTCTTCTTTATATTATAATCCTTGTAAGTTTCAATCCATGTAGATTTGTCAATCCAATATTTTCAAAAACAGGGATACCATATTTCATATTTATTTTACAGTATTATGAATAAAACTTCAAAGTGCTAAATATGTCTTAGTATTCCTAAGAACATCTTGCATTGAACGCGGGACGCTTTCTGAGTTTTCATGTACTTGTATAAGTTTTTCAATGAGTAGCAATCTTTCTATGGCGTACGCTGGGCAGTTAAATATTATATGTTCTGCAGTCTGATATGCTTCTCTATCGCAGAAGTTGCATGTTGCAGATGCTACTATTCTCATCCTGGAAAGATGAGCGTTCAGTCGATAGTGGCCAAATCTAAGTCTGCACATTATTGTATAAAATTTTCTGCTATGGTATCTCTCGTTGCGAAAAAACCATGGAATACCTAATTCTGAATTAATTGATGCATACCAACGACCTTTTCCTGTCTCTAAAACAGCATTCCATTGCATTTTCCATTATTCTTTTAACTGTTGCTTTAAAATTGAATATAAATCTGTATATGGTATTGCAACACCGGTTTTCCTGTCAATATCAGCTGTAACTGCGCTAGCACTTCTTACTAGTTTGTGGCTGTAACTATACTTTTAGCTAAATGGTCTGCGCTTTCATTTCCTTGAACACCAATATGTGACGGAATCCATAAAAATTTTACTTCCAAATTATTTTCTTTCAATTTCCACCACAAAATTTTGATTTCATATATGATGAAAGACGTTTTAGCATCTAAAGTTCTTGCCTTCAGTGCCATCAAGACACTCATGCTATCAGAGATCAGTAACCAGTTGTCAGTAAAGTATGTGGGTGTTCTTTTATATATTTAAGAGCGATTAAGAAAGCATAACATTCTGCAGTGTATATGCTTGCTGATGCAGGAATGGAAAGGCCACGTCCAGTTTTCAGATGAGGTATGTAAAATGCACAGGCTACTTTATTTTCAACTTTTGAGCCATCTGTGTAAATTTGTCGATATTCATCATATGTAGATATAAGTTCATAAACCTCTTCTTTTCTTTTCAATTTTTCATCAATATTTATGTGTATATCACTGAATTTACTTTCATAATTCCCCTTATAACAAGGCCAAGTATGTGTGCTTTTGTGAATATTATATTGTTCATCATATCGTGTCACTTCATGAAAGTCATGGAGTATATATGGGGCTGAGTTAAATATAGGAGACATACTATTATAGTAAAATAATACTTTTTGAAAAAGAGGATGATGAGACAAAGAATTAATATTTAATAAAACCCTAAATTTCAGATATTTAAACCTAAGTAAGATAGGAGGAGGAAGACATTCAGCCTGTAAAGAAACAATAGGAGTTGTTCTCATAGAGCCGGTAATAAGTCTTAAATTCTTATTTTGTATAATATCTAATTTGTTTACTAGTTTTTTATTTGATGCAAAACATAGGAAGCCATACTCAAAATGGCTCCTCACCAAAGACTTATATATTAATAATATTTCTGGATCAGCTCCCCAGTTAGTATTAGTCAAAGCTTTTAATACATTAAAGGCCTTAGAAGCTCTGTCTGAAAAAGAATTCACGTATTTGGTCCAAGATAAATTATTTGTACCTTGTATTCATGAGGTACCTTGAGGATCACCAGCTGATTAGTGACCGCCAGTACGGTTTTCGTCGAGGTCGATCAGCTGGTGATCTTCTAGTCTATCTGACTCATAGATGGGCGGAGGCAGTAGAGTCTAAGGGGGAGGCATTGGCCGTTAGTTTGGACATAGCGAAGGCCTTCGATCTTTCTAGGCTTCCTTCCTATGGGCTTCCCGAGAAATTGTGCAAATGAATCACCAGTTTCCTTGCTGATCGGAGCATCAAGGTCGTAGTAGACGGTGCATGCTCTGATTTCAAGCCTATCAATGCTGGTGTTCCACAAGGCTGCGTGCTATCACCAACGCTGTTTCTCCTGCATATCTGAGGCTCGCTCGCGGACATCCGAGGAGTTCGGACGTGTTTTATAATTTAACGCGCTGCAGTTAATTAGACACCGGAGGTCTACATATACTGGACGGAAAAGTAAATCTTACCAATTCCAAGATACCGGCCACTTTAAGCTGACTACGGCTCAACTTACAATTGACGGAAAGGCAAATAGTTTGACATCCCCGATTGCCACCAGTTTTAAGAGACACCTACAGCTACGTGTTACATTGCTAACAAGCTAATAACATTGAATAATAGTCAACAATCTTCACAAATAAAATGTCCGTACCACGTACGCCGACTAAACTATGCAGCAGTTCTGACCCGGATTTGTCTAAAACCCAGCCTGCGAGTGTAACTAGACAAGAAAAACGGAAGCGAGGTCATGTTCTGGATGAAGAATTTAAAACTTTTATGATTGAAGTGAAGAATATGATTTCTACGGCTACGGATGCACAAAATCATAAACTTACCACCTTGCATACCGCAATTGAAGAGATAAAGAAACAAAACAACGACATTTCGAAGGCAACTGAATTCATCTCGAAAAAGTATGATGAAATTAGAATTAAATTAGAAGAGAGCGAAAAAGAAAGAACAAGACAATTTGCTTACATTAAGAAATTGGAAGACAGAATTGTTCACCTGGAGTGTAGTTCTAGAAATTCAAGTATCGAAATACGAAATGCCCCGATAAAGTACCTTGATAATAAGAAAGACTTAATCAACATGTTAAAAAACATAGGAACCTCAATTAAAACCGATATAAGTGACGGTGACATAAAAAACATTTTCCAATATAAATCTAAAACTTCCTCACAAATGCCAGTTGTTGTCGAGTTCACCTCGGTTATCAAAAAAGAAACTGTCTTGAACTCCGTCAGAAAATTTAGACAGGACACAAAAAGTAACCTAACGACTAATCACGCCAAAATTAATGGCCCAGTGGAGCCCCTTTATACAGGGTCATTTTTAATTTACTGAAGACCTTTTGGGAATATATTGGTTACATCATTACAAACAATTTTAGTGAAATCACTCTTCACAGAATATAATACATTTACGAAAAAACTACTTTTAAGGTTTTGTTGTCATGTCTGACTCCTTTTAAGTCTGTATTTTGTAGTACCTAAACAATGTCAGAATAAATCGTCAAAGAAAATGCCTAAATAAGGCATTTTTACACTTGATACAGTATCAAACATTGTGTTGAAATCGTTAAACATAATTAAATGAGATAATGACATTCAAAAAAAACTTATAATAATACAAAAATACAAAAAAATTTATAATAAGTAAGAATGACCGAAGGGCCGGTCGACGCCCGCGCTCAGCTGATTGCGTTGCGAGTAGGGTTACCAGATGAAAAAATTAAAAGTCCGGAGAAGAGGCCTGATTTCCATTTAAAAATCCTGAGATTGTTTTACAGTTTGAGAAGAAAACCTTACTTAAAAAGGTATCTTCACATATTAAGTATGATAAAACTGTTTAAGTACCTACTTGGATAAATAAGTTTTCATTTTAATTGTGGAATTATTACCAAAGGAAAATTATTTTTAGTTTGTTTAACTTTTTATTAAGAGATCTTTTAAAATGTAAGCTGTATTATATTGAAAGTTCTAAAAATCCTGAGATTTCATGAGATTTGCAAAATCCAGCCGCAATCCTGAGAAGTCTAAAAATCCTGAAATCTCAGGACAAATCCTGAGATATGGTAACCCTAGTTGCGAGAGCCCACTAAACCATTCATCACTGTGCCTATTGCACCAGGTTGCCACTTTAAATGACTTTACATTAACTTTTCATATACTTTTTCATTTTGCATAAAACCATTTGATGAACTATTTGATTCTTTTATTAATTTCTTTAAGAATTAATAGACATTCTTTAATAGACATTTAGGTAGTTTTTTTACGAATACTGTTTGCTAGCAACTCTGCCTGCATCCAAGAGGCAACGCCTCATGTCGCACATGCGGCGGCCCAAGGCCAAGCCAACGATATATTATAACGTCGACACAGGTGTCACCGTCATCAAAAGCGCCGCCTGCCCTTTTCGGTTTGCAGGCATCGATTTGGTGATCGATGTTTGCAGCACGTGCAAATTAAATGAGTATTATTAACTATTTTTTTTATTTAATGTAAGTTGTATTTAAAAATATTTATACTACTTTATAATTACAATAAAATATTTATACTGATTAAATACAAATTAACAGTAATTGAATAAAGATATTAAAGGTATAATGGTTCAATAAAAATATTAAAATACAAATTTAAAAATTAGACTTACCTAGGTACTTGGTTCATGTGGATTTTCATAGCACCACAAGTGTTCATTGTGCGAATTAAATAGTCCTATTCTGCCAAATGTTGCTTCATCAGTCCATAAAATGTTGGCTCGTTCAGCAGCTAGTAACCAGTTACAAAATGTAACTCGCGCTGGTTTGGCAGCTTCGCTGAGTTCATGAACACGATGCAAGTGGAAAGGGT
This sequence comes from Parnassius mnemosyne, assembly GCA_963668995.1. Lineage (NCBI taxonomy): Eukaryota > Metazoa > Arthropoda > Insecta > Lepidoptera > Papilionidae > Parnassius > Parnassius mnemosyne. The sequence goes on from CAVLGL010000057.1 coordinate 25,221,443, forward strand.
ACTTCCCTTCATTGTGTATGACACTCCATGCTTAGTACTGTGACACATTGAACTGTCGGGCTGCCTCATAAGTGCTCGCTGCTGGATTTTGTACAAAAAACTGCAGTATGTCTTCCTGCTCACGTACTGTGCGCCGCGGTGGACGACCACGATCGATTGATACAGGCTGGAATTGCCCGTAATCTCGCAATCGCTGTGTAGTACCTAGCATCGTAGCGTAGCTCGGTGCACGTGAGTTGGGAAGTCGCCTTGAATATTCACGGCAGGCTTCACTAACGTTATCATTGCAAATTTCTAAAATTCGCACCATTTCGGTATACTCAATATTTGAGTATCGGTATGCCATTGTAACAACGCGTAACGTTCGCGATATTAATCTCACAACGGAAGGAGAAAAGTCGCGGGAGCACAAAAGGCGACTGACCGACTGACGAGTGACGACACAGATAATTAGGTCAAGTTCAAATGAGCAAGCGCCGCCTCCTACACCCCTCCACCCCTACCCCTCCACGCGCTTTATTTAGCTATTTAGGACTATTGCCGTTTAGAAGGTCCAATTAAAATATTTTTATTTTTGTATGAAAATAAAAATTTAAGAAATATAATTTCTTTTCTTACAGATGTTGTTGTTATGATGTAAATAATATATTCCCAAAAGGTCTTCAGTAAATTAAAAATTACCCTGTATATCGGAAAGCCTGACATCGCAAAACAAGATAATCTATGCATTGGCACGTAAGTTTGCAAATGAAAACAGTTACAAATTCTGTTGGACTAACCATGGTTTTGTATATGTACGGAAGGAAGAGAGCTCAAAAGCAGTACGTTTGCTCAGTGAAGAAGATATCAAGATGCTGGCCCCTACCAAATGACTACTTATATATTGTAAACAGGTTTGCATGCACTGTGGTATGTTACTTATTTATTCATACATTAACATTAACACTAACACGTACTCAACACAAAATAACGCACACACATCTCACTCACATATGTTTAAATTTAGTTCCTTAAAATATTTAGACATTGTATACCGTAAATTCTCATGTGTAATAATAATTAAGTTTTTTGGATGGATTATCGCAAAGTTTTCCAGGTCAAGGGCCCCCGTATTATGTTTCATAAAATACTTCCTAAATCATAATAAAATATCTCCTTTACTTATTCTGGCATATAACTATCTTCGCAGAGAGCACAAAAATTAACATACAAAACGAGCTAGATAACATCGCCGTCTCAGAATCTGTAGTGATTGAGCCTAATGTCCTCACAGAGATGATCAAAAATCCCCAAAAAGGTTTAAAAATTATAACTCACAACATAAGAAGTATTTACCATAATTTTGACGAATTTCTTATTTTCTTAAAACGTTTAGACCTTAATTGTGATATAATCGTACTCACGGAATGCTGGTTGTCTGATTACAAACACCCTCCATTACTAGAAAACTTTAAGCTATACTACTCTTCCGATTGTCATAATCAAAATGATGGCGTAGTTATTTATATTCACAATGACGTTACCCATACTATAGAAGAACCCATATTTTGTGATGCCAACTGTTTACTTATAAAAACTTCAGATATTGCTATTCTCGGTATCTATAGATCTCCATCTTATAAAAACACGGATAATTTTCTCACATCTCTGGACAATAATCTGAAATCTATTTGCGAATTTAAAACAATAATCGTGGCAGGAGACATTAATATAAATATTAAACCCATTAACGATGATCGGAAAACCCAAGAGTACCTCAATCTACTCGCTGAACATGGCCTCCTGCCTGCGCACGTATTTCCTACACGTAACAACAACTGCCTTGACCATGTCAACATAAAAAGCAATAGACTAGCTCAAACATTTGTGATCAAGACTTATATAACTGACCATTTCCCTGTTTTATTAAATATAGCGTTACCAAAAAAAGACAATTCCTATAAATTTAAAAAAATAGTTAATTTCGAAAATGCTGCAAATACTTTTAAGAACTATGATTTATCAAAAATTTTAGATATTAACGACCCTAATGTAGCAATTGAGTTACTAGTAAAACATATAAAAGAATCCTTAATAGCAAGTACTATAGTTCGTAAAGTCCCTAATAGGAAACATATCTTAAAGCCTTGGATAACTGTAGGCTTACTTAGATGCATCTCACATCGTGATGCTCTTCACAAAAAGCAAAAAGCCTCGCCGACTGACGAAGTACTAAAGATGTCGTACAGTCGATACAGAAATTTCTGTAACGACCTTTTACACAATCTTAAAGAAAAGTACGAAAGCTCGGAGATTTCCAAATGTAAGAATCCCAAACAAACCTGGAAAGCAATTCGTAAAATTACCGACACCGTAGAAAATAAAAATCATGCCGATGAACTCTTGAATATATATTCAGGTAATGCATTGTTATCAGTAAATAAAGTAAATGAGTATTTCGCCAAGACTGGCCAAAGGCTCACTGACAAAATTCAAGAAGCTACTGACGTAAATAAAATACAGTGCAATATTAAGAGTTCTTCACATTTAAAATCGTTCGTCCTGATCGAAACTGACACAGCGGAAGTCGAGGCACTACTCCTTAACTTAAGAAACGATTCAGCTTCTGGAGGGGACAATATACCTGTAGCTTTCTTAAAACGCATAAAAGACGACATTTGTCCTACATTAACACACATATTTAATCTCTGCTTAAACAACGGCGTTTTTCCCGATAGCTTTAAATTTTCAATCATACACCCCATTCATAAAAATGGTAGCAGAGACTGTGTCGAAAATTATCGCCCAATCTCCGTTTTGACTGCGTTGTCAAAAATACTTGAAAAGCTTATCAACACTCGTCTAATAAAATATCTTACGCAAGAAAAGATCCTCGCCGAATCGCAATATGGTTTTCAACACAATAAATCTACAGAAGATGCAGTTGCACATCTCACCACTTATGTTGCAGAAAACATAGATACTGGCCGTAAATGCATTGGTGTTTTTTTGGACTTAGCTAAAGCGTTCGACACAGTCTCTACTAAAATTTTAATAAAGAAATTGGAGTTAATTGGTATACGTGGCTTACCCCTTCAAATTTTCAAAGACTTTCTAAAAAACAGATTTCAATCTGTAAAAATAGGTGATTATGTTAGCAGTCCCTTACCCATCACCTGTGGTGTACCGCAGGGTAGTGTCCTTGGCCCAAGTCTCTTCTTGATTTATATTAATGAACTCTGCCAGTATATACCACCTAGTGGAAAAATATTTTCGTACGCAGATGACACTGCAATCATATTCCAGGGAGCGACTTGGGCCGAAACACATTCAACTGCTGAAAAAGGGCTTCATCAAATATATCTATGGCTGAATAAGAACCTATTAACGCTTAACATTCAAAAATCTAGTTATATAACATTCTCTATAAATAAATCCACTCAACCAAATAGTAATAACTTAAATCTAAACATGCATAATTGTGATAACGTAAACTCTTCAACTTGCTCTTGTCTACCATTACAAAAAACTCGCTGTATTAAATATCTTGGTGTTCAACTCGATGAAACACTTTCGTATACTTCACATTTAGATCTTCTATCTGCAAGAACACGTAAGCTAATATGGATCTTTAAAAAACTTAGAAATGTACTCAAACTAACATTATTGAAAACGGTTTATTATGCTCTAGCTCAGTCGATCCTAAGCTACTGCATCTCTATTTGGGGTGGAGCTTGCAAAACTAAAATTATTAAGGTGGAACGCGCTCAAAGATCTCTTCTTAAAGTAATGCTCAGAAAGCCTTACCGATACTCAACACTCAGTCTGTACAAAGAAAGTAATTTCATGACTGTAAGACAACTATTCATATTAAACCTAACTTTGCGCAAGCACAAAGAATTAACCTATGACCCTAAAATTATTGATAACCAACGAAGAAACAATAGAATATGCAGTACTATGAGACATAATTCCGCCTTTTTCAGAAGACAATCTTGCTTTCTCGCCCCATATTTATACAACAAAATAAATTCATTATTAAACATCTATCCAAAAACTATGTATGAATGTAAGTTTTCTTTAAAAGAATATCTTTCAAAGCTTGGTTATGACGACACTGAATCATTTGTTTCTATTGTAAGCTAATACTCACGTACACTCTCTCTCTCTCTCACACCCACACACACACACACACACACACACACACACACACACACTTTCCGACAACTTCGGAAGTAGTCAGCGAGCGAGTGACCTGGAGTCCTGAAATACAGGGACACCCTAGTTTAGGCTCCAGTCCGCCGCAAAAAATATATTACATTTTTTTTAAATTATATTTCATATTTTCTTAAGTTTTGTTAGTAGACCTATCTATATACTTTTGTGTCGGAGAAATAAACATAATTTTCATTTCAAACATAATTTCATTTCATTTCATTTCATTTCATATCAATGATATGTTGTTAACTAGTAGCATTCATTGCTATGCAGACGACAGCACTGGTGATGCCTTATATACCGGCCGTGCTAATATTTCTCGGGAAAACGTCGCTGAGTACCGGGACAAACTTGTGTCTGAAGTCGAGTCTTTGCTTAACAAAGTATCGGATTGGGGCAGACTAAATCTAGTCCAGTTCAATCCCCAGAAGACACAAGTTTGCGCGTTTACCGCTAAAAAGAACCCCTTTGTCGTATCTCCTCAGTTTCAAGGCACTCCCCTTGCTGCCTCAGCTAGTATCGGAATCCTTGGCGTCGACATATCGAATAGTGTGCAGTTTCGTGGTCACTTGGAAGGGAAGGCCAAATTGGCCTCTAAAAAGCTTGGCGTGCTCAGCAGAGCGAGACAGTATTTCATGCCGGCACATCGCTTGCAACTTTACAAAGCGCAAGTTCGGCCCCACATGGAATACTGTTCTCATCTCTGGGCCGGGGCACCCCAGTGCCAGCTCCTTCCACTTGACCGCATCCAGCGCAGAGCGGTTCGAATCGTCGACGACCGAGTTCTATCTGATCGGCTCGATACACTGGCACTGCGTAGAGATGTTGCATCTCTTTGCATATTTTATCGCATCTATCACGGGGAGTGCTCAGAGGAATTGTTCGGACTAATTCCAGCCGCTCAATTTCACCATCGCACATCGCGACAAATCTCGAGTTACCATCCATACCATCTGGATGATTGGCGGTCCACCACTGTGCGATTTAGAAGAAGTTTTCTCCCTCGCACAACTTCCTTATGGAATCAGTTACCACCAGTGAATTTTCCGGACCGATACGACTTAGGAACCTTCAAGAAAAGAGCTTACACCTTTCTAAAATGTCGGCAACGCATCTGCAATTCCCCTGGTGTTGCAGTTGTTCAGGGGTGGCGGTAGTCACTTACCATCAGGTGAGCCGCATACTCGTTTGCCCCCTCTTCTATTAAAAAAAAATTTGTAAAAATTACACCTAAGAATTTTGCACAAGTGTCTATTGGTAAAAATATATTATGATAAATTATTCTAGTGTTAAATGGACGAATTTTATTAAATATTACAACTTTACTTTTCTCAGTACTAATATCTAAATTTAAGTGTGAAAAGTAAATGTGCAATTTCTTTAAAGCCTCATTTAATATGGTTACCAAGTTTTTAACATTTGTTCCTGAGACATATATGACCAAATCATCTGCATATTGTAAATTAGTAACATTTGATCCTAAAATATTATTTAATTTAAATATGTATAAAATAAAGACAAGAGGACTTAATATTCCTCCTACAATCTTCTTTCCAATCGTTAGGAATAAGTGAATGAAATCATAACATATTATATATTTTCAAAACTAGTTCTCTACACGCAGTATTCATATTTTTTAAAGCTTTATATAGAACAGAATCTAAACCACAAGTAGTCCAAGTGTCCTTTCTAGAGTTAACAGCTAAATTGAATTCGGTCAAGGTAAAAGGTTTGTTAAGATAATCACAATGATTATCATTTGAGGAGTGAGGAGTTAGAGGTGATTCATCAGTTTCTGGAGTATATTTTTTCAAAAATTCATTAGCCCAATTAGAATCTATGACTGATGTGTTATTATGAACAAAAGTTTTGTTAAACTTTTTAATGTAATTCCATACTCTAGTCAATATAGTAGATCTATTAAAAATTTTCACATAGTATTTTCCAGCTAAACTGTCTTTCAGTCTTCAAAGTAATTTTATTATCAGCTTGTAGTCTTTTAAAATTAATATAATTTCGTTCTGTGGAATCATTCTTAAATACTAAATATGCAATTTAATATTTAATATAAAATTTTTAATATTTTTACAATTTAATACTGCCTCCTTGCATTTAAAATTCCACCAAGGTAGATAATTTTTTTTTATTTCTTTTAAGAGATTGCAAGTTGATGTTAACATTTCGATTAGAAGATTGAGAAGATAGATGGATGGTGTGGATTCATGCATGGCTTGTTTAACTAGTTCTATTAAATCTGTATAACATCTGTATAGCATACTATAATCAAAACTATAATTATTAATTAAATTATCTATTAAATTTGGATATTTTGACCAATCTAACAATTTTAAGATTATGCTATTTGATACAGCTGTTTCTTGAAAATTTTGATTATTGACCGTAATTTTTGTCTTTACAGGAAAATGATAGCTGCCTAGAGAATCATCATCACAGACTTGCCACTCACAAGACTGAGCCAGTGTAGATGAAAAAAGTATCAAGTCTAATGCATTCTGCCATCCATCTATGAGATCCTACTGTAGTCATCTGACCATCATTCAAGATTACAAGATTGTTGTCATCTATACTTGCAAGAACATCCCTACCGCTTGAATCCAATTCCGTACATCCCCATAACGTGTGATGGGCGTTGAAATCACCAGCTATAAAGACTGGCTGTGGCAAACTTTGGATTAAATTATCTAATTTGGATTTATTATAATTAATTGGTAAATTAGGGGGACAGTAAATACTAACTAAAGTTAATAATTTATCATTATATTGTATTTGTACATCTATATTTTGTAATGAGTCATCAGAGAATGTATTGATAACACGAAATCCAATTTTGTTATGTAGAAGTAATGCTACTCCATTATGATCATTACCTGAATCTAATCGTATAATATTATAACCTTTTACTCTAAAATTGTGCCTAGGTTTAAGCCAAGTTTCACATACGAGAGCAACATCTATAGTGTTCTTATATAAAATAATAAAATAAATTGTAAAATGTTAAACTGATCCATAAAATATTAAACGTTAAATAATGAAATATCTATTTTGGTTTCATTGTATCTATAAGAACATCTTTAACGAGCTGAGAAGATATGGTGGTTTGTTTATTTGATTTATTAAGAGTTAATACTTTAATGACTGTATTTAAAATTATATTAATAATGTCATCATTCTTTAGCAGTGACATAAGAGCATCTTTAGGATTTTTTTTTGTTTAATTCGGGGAATTCGTTTTTATTAAATAGGTCTACAAACGGGGTTTTGTGTAATTTAGCCTGATTTTCTTTTATCTTTTGTTTCTTAACAGGACACTGTCCAGAAATGCTTAGATGGTTTCCTTTGCAATGTATGCATATCGCTTTATCTAAAGAGACTTGGCTATCTTTGTAGCTGTGATTTTCAGTAGAAATTGAGCATTTCACAGAATTTTTACAGTACTTTGCTAAGTGACCATACCTCAGACAGTTGTAGCACTGCTTCACTGGTGGAATATACTGATTTACCACGAACCGCCAACCATGAAGATCGACGTGGTCCGGCAAAACATTAGAAGCGAATGTGATGGCCACGGTGCCCATCGGCTACTGCAAACTGCCTCCTGCGTCATTCTTATGTTTCCTCATTATCCTTTTAACACATATTATCTTCCTGTAAATCGTTAACATACCAAAAATTCTTGAATTAGAAAGATTAGTGTGAACATTAGTTATGACTCCTGTTATTTCTGTCCCTACAGCTGGGATAGATGCCTTCATTTTTATTTATTAAGAAATGTAACATTATTTAAAATGCATTCGCTAGAGAGGGCTTTTCAAAATGAATGCCTATTTTGTATTTATTCATAGATTGCAAATATTTAATGCCTTTCTTGAACCTCTTCATATTTGTGGACAGAGACATCATGTCCCACGTGTCGATTGGCCTTCTTTCATCATTTGATTCGACAAAGACAACAAAATTAACGAGGACATAGTCCTCATGGTACCTCCTGTTGTAGTCAGATACAAAGTACAGCTTATACTTGCGCTGCTCTTTCTCAGAATCTTCTTCAGTACTGGTATCAACTTCTTCCCCCTCAGTCGTTTCTTCAAAGACTTCTTCTTCTCCCGGCAACTTCTTTGTTTTCCTACGTTTCTCCATGATGAGGAAACCCAGTAACAATAAAACAATAAAAGTTTAGTGCCTTTTAACTTAACAAAACAAAATTAAAATTTTAGTTTTAAAAAAGGCGCCTATCACGTTTCAAGGTTCCCGCGCTTTTTCCTTGCTACATATATATTTATCTATGGCTTTTTCTCAATTGACATTTGTTGTTGTTGTTGTTTTTATTATTTGCTCAAAAGAGCAGGCAAAGGAACTATGCCATACAGCCTTGTCTTTTTTATTTTGAGTATATAGAATTTCACTGCTTCACAATATGTTGATGCGTCACATTGTGCAGTCCTTGGGAGATTTTTTTTTATAGGATAAGATAGGCAATTTATTAATGAACATTTCTATAGTAAATTTTTTTTCAAAAGACCAAAATTTGATTTTATTAAGAAATTATTTTAAATTCTGGGCGTATTTACTGCCCACGGGCTTGCTGGAGTCAGTGAGCCCTGAGCTCTTACACGTGGAACCTGTGTCGTTAGAGCGTCTGCCAGCGCACACGATCACGTCATCTTATCAGTCGATAATATTATAATATTATTACTTATTAGGTTATTTATAGGTAATATTATTTGTTTGTTTTGGTTATAATTTTTCGTATTACTTATACATATATTTGTTGTGTTTTTTACTGCGCGATGAAGCTTTTTGCGTGTATTTTCTTTGAAGTAAATGCAAATAAAAAAATTAAGCACCATTAGCATGTAAGGTTCGAATCCATAATTAAAATTTTGACAAATATAATTTACACTATAAAAGGCTAATTCAATATTATCACCCAACCACAATATCTTATTAGGTATAGTACTGCCTCGTTGGTCTAGTGGTTGTAGTAGTGCGACTGCTGATCAAGAGGTCCCGGGTTCGAATCCTGGGTTGGGCCAAAAAGTCAGTTATGAGTTTTTCATTTATGTTCTAAGTTATAATTAGTATTACTAAGTTATAGTTTTTTTGCTAAAATATACCTCAGCGGCACGGAATCTTGGCCAAGCGGTTATCTCGCGATAGCAAAAGCTTTAAGTGTTTCTGATGAATGTTTGTTATGCAGGTATGTCAAAAAATGTTTGCTCTCAAGTTCAAGAGGGTAATTCATTATGTTTAAGTGCACCATGACGAATTCTTTAATTTTTAGTTGAATCGGGTCATTTGAGCGACTAAGTTCACATTTTAAATTTGTGTGTTGTGAAAAGTTTACTGTAAGGTTATTCAATTATTGTGATCTTGTGTCTTAATTCAATAACTAAAGGTGCTTTAAAGGTTGTTAAAACCTACGCAGCGGTCGTGCGTGAAGTCTAATAATTTTCGTGCGATTTTTTTTAGGTTTCGTTCTTTAAACTACACCTACGCAAAAGTTCTTCTCAGAGCTAAACAACAGTTCTTCTTAGAGCTAAACAACAGTTCTTCTTAGAGCTAAACAACAGTTCTTTTTAGTGCTAACCAACAGTTCTTTTCAGGGCTTACCAACAGTTCTTTTCAGGGCTAACCAACAGTTCTTTTTAGAGCTAGAATATTACACGCTAATAACATTATCTTAAACATTTGAAAATGCCTAAGAGAGCCAGGTCTCAACTTTCTAAACATAGTTCTCAAGCACGGGCAGCAAAAATACGTCGTATGGGAGAATCTTCACCTGAACGTTCACAACGCCTTGCTGAACAAAATCAGAGAAACTCTCAGGTACGCGCACGAGAGTCGAGGCTGGAGCGTTCCCAACGTCTTCATGAACAAAATGTAAGAACCTCTGACTTACGCCAACGAGAGTCGAGTGTCGAGCGTTCGCAACGCCTTGCCGTACAAAGCTTGAGAACCTCTGAGCTACGCGCTCAAGAGTCGAGGCTGGAGCGTTCCCAACGTCTTCATGAACAAAATGTAAGGACCTCTGACTTACGCGAACGAGAGTCGAGTGTCGAGCGTTCGCAACGCCTTGCCGTACAAAGCTTGAGAACCTCTGAGCTACGCGCTCAAGAGTCGAGCCTGGAGCGTTCCCAACGTCTTCATGAACAAAATATAAGGACCTCTCAGTTGCGCGAAAGAGAGTCGAGTGTCGAGCGTTTGCAGCGACTTAGAGCTCAGGCAGAGAGACAGCAGTTGTCCACAAATAGAGTTCGCAATCGAATTTTAGCTAACAGCAACAGACTGGCTTTCAGATATGATCCGCAGTTTGATTATGCACAACAAGCGTCCGTCCAAATCGGAGTCATGAATAAGATCTGCTCTAACTGCTCTGCCAAGAAATGGGTGGACGAACCTAATGGTATGTGCTGTGCTTCAGGTAACGTTTGTCTTCCTAACCTGCAGGAGCCGCCACAACCAATAAAAAATCTTTTGACTAATAACCATCCATTATCTGGGCATTTTTTAACAAACATACGTAAATACAATAGTCTTTTTCAAATGACTTCGTTTGGCGCAAAAGAAATCAGGGAAGGAAATTTTATGCCCACTTTTAAAATTGAAGGACAAGTGTATCATCTAATTGGTAGCCTTTTACCACCATCAGGCCAAAACCCACAGTTCTTGCAAATATATTTTATTTCGGATGCAGACCAGTTATCGTTGCGATCAAGCATCGCACCAACCTTAAAAATGGATTTAATTCACGAATTACAGACCGCTTTAAATAATCATAACGTGTACATACGAAGTTTTAAACAAAACTTAGAACTTAACTCCTCAGATAATTTAAAGTTAATTATTCATTCAGATCGCACTCCACAGACAGCACACAGAGGCAGATATAATGCTCCTACTGTAAACGAGGTAGCTGTTCTCTTGGTCGATGAAGACAAAGGTCCCAGGGATATAGTCTTACACGGTAGAGACGGGCAGCTCAAAAGAGTTTCTGAGCTACATCGGTCCTATGATCCACTACAGTATCCTATAATGTTTGTGACAGGAGAAGACGGTTATTATTTGACTATCCCTCAGCAGGGATCTGCGCGTAATAAAACTGTTTCGTGTATGCAATTTTATGCATTTAGATTAATGATTAGAACTAACTCTTTTAATCCGTTACATTATCATAGAGACTTATTTAGTCAATATTGTGTTGACATGATGGCGAAAATGATATCGGAAAGATTAAATTATATTTGTCGGAATCAACAAAGACTGAGGGCTGATGACTACATTCATCTCAGAGATGCCTTAAATCATGACGCAAATGTTGACCCATCAAATATCGGTCAACATGTCATATTGCAATGAAGTGGACGATATGAATGACAAGCTCGTGGAAACTGTCCATGCGGTCGGAGCTAAGTTCTGCAAGACCCGCCGCAGAAGAACACAAAAACTCTCCGATCACACTCTTAATCTCATGGCTGTTAGACGGGAGATGAAGCTACATTCTTCAACAGACTTGACAGCATACAGGCATCTGAACAGACAGATCTCCAAATGCATGCGGCGGGACTTACGCAACTTCAATACAGCTCGTATTGAAGAAGCGATCGAGCGGAACCAAGGCTCCAAAGTCTTTGCCAGAGATCTGTCTGCCAGAAAGAGCCACCTGTCAAAGCTGAAGACAGAATGTGGCAGCATCGTTTCCGGGACACCTGAGATTTTGAGTGAGATTGAGAGGTTCTATGGGCAGCTGTACACGTCATCGTTGGAGCCACACGCAAGTGTGAGTAACGATCCAAGAGCGAGTCTCATCCGACACTATTCCGAAGATATCCCGGACGTCAGTCTGAGCGAGATTAGAATGGCTCTCCAGCACCTTAAAAACGGTAAGGCCCCAGGCGAGGATGGAATTACAGCGGAGCTTCTGAAAGCGGGTGAAAGACCGGTACTTGAAGTCCTTCAGAAGCTCTTTAATTCCGTCCTCCATGGTGGCATTACACCGGAGGCGTGGAGCAGAAGTGCGGTGGTCTTGTTCTTCAAGAAAGGTGACAATGCTCTCTTGAAGAACTTCAGACCGATTTCCCTTCTGAGCCGCGTCTACGTGCTGTTTTCGAGAGTCATTACGAATCGTCTCGCGCGCAGACTTGACGACTTCCAGCCTCCCGAACAAGCCGGTTTCCGAAAGGGCTTTAGCACCATAGACCACATACATACCCTTCGGCAAATTGTACAGAAGTCCGAAGAGTACAATTTGCCACTATGTCTGGCGTATGTGGACTATGAGAAAGCCTTTGATTCCGTCGAAATTTGGGCGGTGCTGCAGTCCCTTCAGCGGTGCCAAGTTGACTGTCGGTATATCGAAGTGTTGAAGTGCTTGTACAGTAGGGCTACGATGGCTATCCGAGTACAGAACCAGAGTACGAAACCTATCCAATTGCAGAGAGGTGTAAGACAGGGTGACGTCATATCCCCGAAACTCTTCACCGCTGCATTGGAAGACGTTTTCAAGCTTCTGGACTGGAAAGGATACGGTATCAACATCAATGGCGAGTACATCACTCACCTTCGATTTGCCGACGATATAGTCCTTATGGCAGAATCGCTGGAGGACCTAAGCACTATGCTCTATGACCTCGATAGTGTTTCCCAACGGATAGGTCTTAAGATGAACATGGACAAAACAAAGATCATGTTCAATGTCCATGTCACACCTATGCCGGTAGTTGTTGGGAACACTAAGCTCGAAGTTGTTGACGAGTATGTTTACCTGGGACAAATAGTCCGACTAGGTAAGTCCAACTTCGACCGAGAGGTCAATCGACGGATTCAACTCGGCTGGGCAGCGTTCGGGAAGCTACGACACATCTTCCCGTCAGAAATACCTCAAAACCTGAAAACGAAATTGTACAACCAGTGCGTGTTGCCAGTGATGACTTATGGAACTGAGACGTGGTCCTTTACTGCTGGCCGTATGAGGAAGTTCAAGGTCGCTCAGCGAGCTATGGAGAGGGCTATGCTCGGAGTTTCTCTGCGTGATAAACTTAGGAATGAGGATATCCGCAGTAGAACCAGAGTAACCGACATAGCCCAACGGATTAGTAAGCTGAAGTGGCAGTGGGCCGGCCATATAGCTCGAAGAACCGACAACCGATGGGGAAGAAAGGTTCTCGAGTGGCAGCCTCGTACCGGTAGGCGAAGTGTAGGGCGTCCCCCCACGAGATGGAGTGACGACCTGGTAAGACATGCAGGAAGTCGATGGATGCAGGTGGCTCAGGACCGTGCTTTGTGGCATTCTTTGGGGGAGGCCTATGTTCAGCAGTGGACTTGTGAAGGGCTGTAATGATGATGATGATGATGATGTCATATTGCCATCGTCATTTACGGGTTCTCCCCGTTTCATGCACGAGAAAACGCAGGACGCGATGACGTACGTTCGAAATTATGGTAGACCTGACTTATTTGTCACTTTTACATGTAACCCCGAATGGCCTGAAATAAAAGCCGAGCTGCTACCAGGACAACGGTCTTTCGACCGTCATGACATAATTTCACGTGTATTTCATTTAAAGATGAAAAAATTCATCAAATTATTTGTCAAAGAACAGATATTCGGTAAAGTAAAATGTTATATGGCAAGTGTGGAGTGGCAAAAGCGCGGTTTACCTCATTGTCATTTACTGTTCTGGCTAGAAACTAAAATACAACCAGATGAGATCGACAGTGTCATAGTTGCGGAGCTACCCGATCAACAAATTGATCCGGTACTACACGACATTATAACTAAAAATATGGTACATGGACCCTGCGGAGAACATAATTTAGCTGCATGGTGCAGAACGTGGTGAAGAACGGTGTCTGCACAAAAAATTACCCTCGCCGTTTCATGAACGATACCCAGACCGGAGAGGATGGGTATCCAGTTTATCGTAGGCGTGATACAGGAAATGGCGGTCGGAGCACTACGCTACAAATCAGGGGCAACATGGTGACGATAGATAATAGGTGGATTGTTCCATACTCCCCGCTACTATGTAAGACTTTTAACGCTCATATAAACGTGGAGTATTGCCACTCTGTCCAAGCCATTAAATATATATGTAAGTATATAAATAAAGGTTCAGATCAGGCAACTTTTAGCCTTAGAAACCCACACGATGAGGTCGAAAACTATTTAAATGGCAGGTACATAAGCACATCTGAAGCTGTCTGGAGCTTATTTGAATTTCCCATTCACGAGCGGCATCCTACTGTAGTGCATTTGGCCGTTCATCTAGAGAACGGTCAAAGGGTGTATTTTACACCAGGGACAGCTCATCAAGTTGTCCAAAACCCACGCAATACCACATTACTGGCATTTTTTGCTCTCTGTAATGAAGATGAATTCGCGAAAACTCTTCTGTATCATGAAGTCCCGCAATACTATACATGGGCAAATAATACATTCACTAGAAGGAAGCGTGGTGAAGATGTAGTTGGACATCCGGGGATAAAAAAAGATGCCGCTTTAGGTAGAGTCTACGGGATACATCCATCCCAATCAGAGTGTTTTTATCTTAGGATTCTACTGCACCACGTACGCGGTCCGACCTCATTTGCATACCTTAAAACTGTAAACGGTATTGTCAAAGAGACGTATCAAGCAGCTTGCCGTGACCGAGGTTTACTTGAAAACGATGATCATTGGGGTAACACTTTAAGCGAAGCTTCGTTATCACATTGTCCAAAAAAACTAAGGGAGTTGTTCGTAATCATACTTTTATTTTGTCAACCATCGGAACCATTGAAGTTATGGGATACTTTCAAAGATCAGTTCTGTGAAGATATTAGACATTGTATCAGACAACAAAATCAAGATAACACTTCACCCTTCACTGAAGTCATTTATAATGAAGTATTAATTGAAATAGAAAACAAACTTCTAGAACTAAACGACAAAAATTTAAGTGATTTTGGATTACCTTCTCCCGTTCGTACCCAGAATAATACTATTGACACAATAGTACAACAGTATAACAGCAATGATCTAACAGCATTTGTTAATGACAATATGCCAAAATTAGTACCAGATCAAAGACATGCTTATGAGACTATTGTGGACAGCGTGAACAATAACATGGGGAGATTATTTTTTTTGGACGCACCAGGAGGCACCGGAAAGACTTTTCTCGCAAATTTGATACTTGCTAAGATACGGCAATCAGGGAAGATAGCGATTGCAGTTGCTTCGTCAGGAATTGCTGCAACTCTCTTGAACGAAGGAAAAACTGCTTACTCTACGTTTAAACTCCCGCTATCCGTATCTTTAGATCAACGGTCTACGTGCTCTATTCGGAAAAATGGGCCTCTTGGTAAGTTGCTGCAAGACGCGTCGTTGGTAATATGGGATGAATGCACCATGAGTCATAGAGCTCATGTGGAGGCCGTGGACCGTACTTTAAAAGACCTCCGAAGCTCTGCTAATGTCATGGGTGGTATCACTTTTGTATTTGCTGGAGATTTCCGACAAACGCTTCCTGTCGTCAACAGAGGTACGCGAGCAGATATTATGAAGGCATGTTTAAAATCGTCTCACCTTTGGACATCTGTTCAACATTTGAATTTGCGTACTAATATGAGAGCTCATCTACATGGAAATACGCATAGCAATTTTCCACAACAGCTGCTGAAACTGGGAGAAGGAATTCTTCCATCTTTAAATTTGGGCACCGATTATGCGGTTACTTTGAATGAGTCTCTAGGGCAAATAGTCTATAATTTAGATAGTCTGATAGATGCTATATATCCTGACATCGAAAACTTACATCAAAATGATTTTCGTTGGCTGTGTTGTAGAGCAATAGTTTCTCCCAGGAATGAAACAGTCAACGAAATAAACAATTTAATTATGCAGAAAGTACCGGGTGAAGTTAAGTGCTATAAATCCATAGACACCGTCACTAACATCGAGGACGCAGTGCACTACCCCCAGGAATTTTTAAATTCTCTGAACCCCGCTGGGCTTCCACCTCATGAACTGTCGTTAAAAGTTGGCACGCCGATAATGCTTCTCAGAAATTTAAGACCCCCCAACATGTGTAATGGCACGAGACTTCTTATAAAGGAGCTAAAAGATAATTTAATAGTTGCGAAAATTATCACCGGCCCTGCAGCTGGTGAATTAGCTCATATACCAAGAATACCCATGATCCCTACTGATTTGCCTATACCCTTCAAAAGGCTCCAATTTCCAGTAAAAATTTCTTTCGCACTCACGATAAACAAATCCCAGGGCCAAACATTCAAATTAGTAGGAATTGATTTACGAAAAGAATGTTTTACGCATGGGCAACTTTACGTTGCCCTATCACGGGTCGGGGCTCCCGACCATCAGTATATTTTGTTACCAGAAAATAATATAACGTCAAATGTTGTGTATAGAGAAGCTCTACAATAATAGCTTAAGTTTTCTATCCTAAAACAACAGGTTGCACTCCGGGACTTAACAAATAACATCCACAGAAAGAAAATCTGTTCAGCCTGCGGATAGTGACTGCTTCGTCGATGTTAGTGTCGGTGTCTGTGAATTGACCTGGGAATCATTTTGTTTGCTGACCGTGTCTTTCCTGGGTAGGCTTTTTGCAGCGGTAACCGACATCCACGCGGGCGGAGCCACGGGCGACCGCTAGTCAATAATAATTTCACATTTATGTGGTTTCGTTGTAAGGAGATTATATTAATATTTATTCCTTTAAAAAAAAATTGGATATAGCTTTTATGGAATCAAGATTATGTAGAAATATAATGTGTTTTTTATTTGTTGATATATCTTTTAAATAAAAAGTAGATAGCTCCTAAAAACCGCACAAATAACGACTAGCGCGACATTTTGCTCAACCTGCGCCTTAATATGTGTGAGTACGAGCGGATGTAGGTAAACTTTTTATATTAATAATTATGGATTTTATCGGTTCCAGACGCTTACCAGCTGTGTTTTGTTAAAAACCATGTTAATAAATCAATGTTTATTTCGTCGAATATCATCTCTCGTAATTATTATTATTAATAATAATAATTTATAGTACTCTGCTTCACAATAGGTTGATGCGTCACATTGCGTTGTTTTAGGAGATTTTGACGGCAACTTGAGCCAGCAGACAATTGGCGATAGTATGCAGAGCAATTGTTTCACCATTACCACTAATAGTTCATATGCGCAGACATTTAATGCACCAAATCTCACTTGCACGCACGCACACACCATAATGGTTTGAACTTCAAACCATTATTTAAACAATAATACAGGACCAGCAATTCTCCGCCGGTCAAGTTCCCGCCAAAACTCCACACCTGACTGATTTAATGACTGGATACAGCATATTAAGGCGCAGGTTGAGCAAAATGTCGCGCTAGTCGTTATTTGGGCGGTTTTTAGGAGCTATCTACTTTTTATTTAAAAGATATATCAACAAATAAAAAACACATTATATTTCTACATAATCTTGATTCCATAAAAGCTATATCCAATTTTTTTTAAAGGAATAAATATTAATATAATCTCCTTACAACGAAACCACATAAATGTGAAATTATTATTGATAACATGCATCTCCTCGTAAAGTAAGTATTATTTTATTTTGCGATTTACACCAATGGATAGGCAATTTATTAATAAACATTTCTATAGTAAATTTTTTTTCAAAAGACCAAAATTTGATTTTATTAAGAAATTATTTTAAAATCTGGGCATATTTACTGCTCACGGGCTTGCTGAAGTCAGTGAGCGCTGAGCTCTTCGACGCGAAGCCCGTGTCGTTAGAGCGTCGACCGACGCATACGCCACGTCATATGAGTCGATAATATTATTACTTATTAGGTTATTTATAGGTAGTATTATTTGTTTGTTTTGGGTATAATTTTTCGTATTAGTTATACATATATTTGTTGTGTTTTTTACTGCGCAATGAAGATTTTTGCGTGTATTTTCTTTGAAGTAAATGCAAATAAAAAAATGAAGCGCCATTAGCATGTAAGGTTCGAATCCATAATTAAAATTTCGACAAATATTATAATTTACATTATAAAAGGCTAATTCAATATTATCACCCAACCACAATATCTTATCAGGTATAGTACTGCCTCGTTGGTCTAGTGGTTGTAGTAGTGCGCCTGCTGATCATGAGGTCCCGGGTTCGAATCCTGGGTCGGGCCAAAAAGTCAGTTATGAGTTTTTCATTTATGTTCTAAGTTATAATTAGTATTACTAAGTTATAGTTTTTTGCTAAAATATAGTATATTATTTATTGCTTGTTTTTTCTTCTTTTTCAAAAAATAATTGAGTACATAAGGTGTTCTATACTTATAACTCGGTAAAAAGTACTAATATACCTACTTTTTACTATAAACTAAAAAAAATTAAAACTAAATTTGACTAAAAAGACTAAGCTGACCATTTATTTTTTAACTCATAACAGGACATGGGTTTATTTATACTCTAAAAACTATAACTTTATACAATTAGTATTCACTATAAAATTATATTCGGTATAGACGGTAATTATTAAATGCAACATATTTTTTTTTTAATTATTAATTACATTTGTCAGTGGATTAAATTTGCTTTAATAAAGTTGGTGATGATTTTAAATAAGAATAAAATTCTGCTCAAGTTTTTTATTGTTATCTTTGTTAACAACATCGCCTTTAGAACTCTGGAACCGTAAGTGTTTCTTTCAGACGTCCACAATTTATGCAAAATAAAAAAATACTCTTTCTACCGGAGCATTCGTACCAGGTAGACATAAAATATATTCGATTAAAAAAAATTATGTTGAAGATTGTTGACTTTGAATACTTCCATCCAACGAGTTACGGGACAATTTTGTGTCCCGGAGCTTTGTTTGGGGACAATGGGACAGAAGACCGAGAAAAGGGACAGTCCCGTTCAAAACAGGACGTATGGTCACTTTAGTTATAACCCGGCGACCATGAAGCAAATACAAAGTTAGTCTTTGTATTAGCTTCATGGTGGCGCAGTGGCTTAGCAATGTTGTTGCGCTGGGGGCCGCGGGTTCGAATCCCGCATGGAACAAGATTTGTATGGCCTACAAATAATTGTTCCGGGTCTGGATGTTTGTCTTTGTGCAATTTATGTTTGTAAACTGCCTCCACGACACAGGAGAAAATCCTAGTGTGGGTGTAACGTTTTTTTACAACTGAAATTGAAAGATTGAACCCTTATACTTCTTGTTGATTTTTGTATTTATATATTTTTTATTGCACCAAATATTTGTACAAAAGCCGAGTTATCTATTTATTTACCTATAGTGAATAGGTATCTTTTAAACTCACAATTTTCAATGCTTCCGTTTATATAATTAATTATAAAATTTCATAATTAGATAATATATGAAAATAGATAATTCTAATATAATGCAACTAATATATAAGTACAGAATAAAAAAATTAAAATACATTTATCTTTGTACGCTATGTGTATTTCCATAAAATAGTTTATTGATGTTGAAAAAATAATACTACTTTCGTACAATAGGTGGCGTCTTACATATTTCTTCCGGCGAGCCGCTCGCTACAATATATTAATATTGTAGCGAACGGCGCGCCGGTCAAATGCTCAAGGTCGTTCGCATGGAGTAGCCCCTTAATTAGGACGTTTGTGCACTACAAAGTTAAATTATCGTTTGTAATTTTTTACTGTTACGATCCAGTATGAACAGATAGCTACGCAATACGCAGACTATTATTTTTATTTTACACTATTTTATTTATGACGCACTGCTCACTAGTTGCGTGGCGGAATCAATTGTCCTACAAAATTCCGAATTATTTAGTATTTTGCTGCATAAAGAGATCTGTCACTTCAAAGAACCATGCCCACTCTTCATGCATTAAAAACCTGATAGTAAAAGTTTATGTATAGTTATAAGGTGTAGTAGAAAAACTTCCTGTAAGCTTAGAAAATAATGTCATGTAGTCATTTTTACGATTTAAACGCTACGAAGCCCAAAAATTTTAATGTTCTCTTCAGGTTAGGAATTGCCGTTAACAAATAGTTAATTTTTCTATCTCTTATTAATGTTCTATCACCACTTCCTCTGAGATTATACTGAGAAAAATCTTGTGTATCCCTACATATTTCTATTCTATATTTTATGATCCATGAAAAACACACAAAATAGCAAAATAGCAATACATAACGAGACGCAAACGCAATAAGTGACTATATTCTCTTTGGCAAGAAGGAAGGACTGCGCCGATGCCAATCGTAGAACTGTCAAATGTCAAAAGAACCCGTTTCACCCGTGCGCACTCAATGACATACTGTACGATTAATTTATTTAATTATTATGTTATATTTAATAAATCTATACTTTACAAAGAGTAATAAAGAAATACTTATTGATTAAATAAAACATAAAATAACGTTTAAAACTCAGAAACATAATTCAATTAAGACAGAGATTTATAACTAACAGAGTGCAATTAAGCAGTGTGTAAAATGGAACGTCCTAGAAAAAGGATAGTTGAGATGCGTTCAAAATATGGTGGTAATACGTTTACCCTTGACGTAGAATAAGCTTAAATAAATGTTAAAAATATTTTTCGCCTGTGTTTCTTTTAACATTGTGATAAGCGTATTTAATTTACAATTCAATTTGCTGAATTTTAAGATTTATTTCATTTCTATACATAGTCAGGTGAAAAATGGACATCATTCTTTATAAAATATGGCGTTACCTTTTATTTATAAGTCATTTTTAATCATATTATTGACATTCACACTACTTTTTAAACTTAAAAATTACAATAATAACGGTCGTATTGTTTCGGATTTGTTTAACAATACAGGCCGTTCGCTCTCATACAATATGCAGATCGGTCGCGCGACTGATCTGACCGCGATTCTTTATCCGAGGTGTGTATGTCTCGGTTGATAGTAATTGTGTTCTGTGATATTGTTACTACGTGTGTGTGAACACAAAAACAAAGGTAGTTTTTAGTAAAAAAAGTGATGTGCATTCTGTAAACACTAGAAACAAACACAAGCTAGTGATACCAGTTTCTCGACTCCACAGAGTCAGTAATTCATTCTTGGGGCAATGTATACGCTATTACAACAAGGTCCCGGAAAGTGTACAGGCACTCTCTATTAGCAAGTTTAAATGTTTTGTTAAGTTGAAACTGTATAAAAAGGGTTATTATAGTATAAATGAATACATGGTTGATAATAACCCCTGGGAATGAGGTGATCGCTTCCAAGCTGTTTCTAAAATAAAATTTGTACTTATATAGTTTGTACAACCATTATTGTAAAATTTGCTTTAAAAAAAAAGTCCCGCTGGGTTTCTTGCTGGTTCTTCCCAGGACAGAGGTATTTTTTCGTACCAGTGGTAAAGTAAAAAAATTACTTTCAATAAGAATTACACGTGATAAAAATTATTCTATTCTAATCTATAAATTTGTCGGATGAAACCGTTACGGAGGTACTGGAGTAAAGAAACCGTAACGGTTACTTTACTCAAGTGCCGTTAAAAAAACATTACGGAGGTACTGGAGTAAAGAGACCGTAACGGTTACTTTACTCATGTGCCGTTAAAAAAACCGTTACGGTGGTACTAGAGTAAAGAAACCGTAACGGTTACTTTACACATGTGCCGTTAAAAGACACCGTTACGGAGGTACTGGAGTAAAGAAACCGTAACGGTTACTTTACTCATGTGCCGTTAAAAAAACCGTTACGGAGGTACTGGAGTAAAGAAACCGTAACGGTTACTTTACTCAAGTGCCGTTAAAAAAACCATTACGGAGGTACTGGAGTAAAGAAACCGTAACGGTTACTTTACTCATGTGCAGTTAAAAAAAACCGCTACGGAGGTACTGAAGTAAAGAAACCGTAACGGTTTCTTTACTCATGTGCCGTTAAAAGACACTGTTACGGAGGTACTGGAGTAAAGAAACCGTAACGGTTACTTTACTCATGTGCCGTTAAAAAAACCGTTACGGAGGTACTGTAGTAAAGAAACCGTAACGGTTACTTTACTCAAGTGCCGTTAAAAAAACCATTACGGAGGTACAGGAGTAAAGAAACCGTAGCGGTTACTTTACTCATGTGCCGTTAAAAAAACCGCTACGGAGGTACTGAACTAAAGAAACCGTAACGGTTTCTTTACTCATGTGCCGTTAAAAGACACCGTTATGGAGGTACTGGAGTAAAGGAACCGTAACGGTTACTTTACTCAAGTGCCGTTAAAAAAATCATTACGGAGGTACTGGAGTAAAGAAACCGTAACGGTTACTTTACTCATGTGCCGTTAAAAAAACCGCTACGGAGGTACTGAAGTAAAGAAACCGTAACGGTTTCTTTACTCATGTGCTGTTAAAAGACACCGTTACGGAGGTACTGGAGTAAAGAAACCGTAACGGTTACTTTACTCATGTGCCGTTAAAAAAACCGTTACCGAGGTACTGTAGTAAAGAAACCGTAACGGTTTCTTTACTCATGTGCCGTTAAAAGAAACCGGTTCGCCGGTGGCACGTGATGCTTTATGTTGACCATTAAAACAAACAAACGTTTCCATAACAACAGTGGATACAAATAGAGACCAAAAGCAAATGTCAAGAGACAGCATAAATAATTTTTCTAACTTCGCATTTTCAATTTATCAGTGTAGTCGATCAATTGAAAACTTTTAATACGACAATTTTGATCATGAATGACCCAGATAACAATGCTTGGGTGTTTGATTCCCTGGTTGGATTTCTTCATGGACCTGTGTGGAATGTACCATTACAGACATTTATGGAAGAAAAGTCTTTACGTATGTTCTTTAAGTTCTCGTTAAAGGCTTTATTTCGAACCTTAATATCTTTGTGTATATCTTTGCGTACTGTTAATCATGGAAATGTTTTAATAATAGAAAACTACGTTACATACAGTTATTTTTTTAGCATTTGAGCCGACGGATACGGGGGAAGTCCTCGACAGGCCAGAATATAAGAAAATCCACGACGAGTACCGGGATTTGGTAAATAATAGTTTTTTATATGAAATAATTCTTAAATTATGTGATAACTAAGTATATTAAGTTTTCTTTTAACCTTTATTTTGAATATTTGTGATCTCTACAGGTGGATGTTATGTTGGGATCATTCATGGATGACATAGGAATCTCCGCTGACCAATTCGAAGCAGCCTGCCACATATCCGCGAATGATCTAGCAGAACTACCCGCATACTTTCATAAACGATTGTTTGAACAAATCTGGGCCGCGAATGACTACGACATGTTCGTTAAAATGATGACGCATAAGAATGTTGAGCTTCAGTTACAGGTAGAAACTACAAATAAAACTAGAAACGTTCCTTATTAGTAACGTTCATAATTTAAGTTTATTGTATATTTTAATTAGGCATTGGAGCTTATAGAAAGGCGTTATGGAACTATGCCTAATCTATTTACTTCGGATTCTGAAAAGTTGGATACGACGCGTAGTGACGAAGGCGAAGACTGGCAGGACCATAACGATGTAATGACAGAAATAAAAAAGTAAGACGTACATACATATATAATATTAACAAACATTAGGCATTTGTAACTAGATTTTAAAAACAGCATATTTTGAGTTTTGGTGGTAACATGATGGCCGTCGGATTGTTAGTCCTGTTTTATCGTTTAAATAATGTTTTTGTAGTGCACGTGCGCTTGCGCATACACTTGGCCACTATAATCCTGTACTGCGCAGATGCCTAGTCTTCGTTAAGATCGGCCGTCGTGATCGAAACTCGGTCTAGAGAACATTATTACTTGATACTGACAAAAGTACAACTGTACATATACAAACAAAAACAGCTTAAATAATTTTAAACGAAATTTATATGCCATCAAAAACATAACTTGTAAAAAAACCAAGTCTCGCAACTCAGCGTAAAAAGTTGTGAGATCCATGTAATACCAAGTTGGTTAATTTATTCAGTCCCTACTTAAGGGTCCTTCTGTCTTAAGTTATTACGTAATTAGCTAACCTAACAACATCTTACAGTGACCATATTAATATTAAAAATCTTTTATGTTTTAAATAAATAAATTGACTTGGCAATCGCACTAAACAATCTAATTGAATATAATATGTATTAGGTACTTGAGAGATACATTGTGTTTTCATGCGGTGGCCAAGTCAATCTATTTATTTAAAATATAAAAGATTTTTAATATTGATATGGTCACTATAAGATGTTGTTAGGTTAGCTAATTACGTAATACCTTAAGACAGAAAGACCCTTAAGTAGGGACTGAATAAATTAACCGACTTGGTATTACATGGATCTCACAACTTTTTACGCTGAGTTGCGGTTTTTTTACAAGTTATGTTTTTGATGGCATCTCATTTCTTTTTGTAGATAGTTATATCTAGGTACCTATCTACACCTATTATTTCATTATATTATACATATATAGGTACACTGATTCATTCACTGTAAATGTAACTTTGTAATCCTATATATTTATATGGGATTACAAAGTTATTTATGCATATTTTAATTTTTCCTTGATTTACATACTAAACAATAACTGTATTCCAAATTTGAAGTTTCTATGTCTGCTAGAAGTGCCTTAGAGTTTTGATGATCGGTCAGTCAGTGAGTGACAAAATTAAGAAACTTAATTAAGAAAATTCAGCCTTCTAGTTTTATCCACAACGAAGTTATATGATTTCGAAAATGGCCTGAACTGCTTCGAGAAAAGGATGGTACGGCCGTGCCACTTTTTTGCTCGAATTGGCGGGGGCACTGCCGTGCCCCCAGATTTTGCTAAAGAAGTTTAAAAAATGTAGTCCTTCTTTTGCTCAGTTTTGATCATCAGTGATGACATTTACAAAGAAGTAATAGCGTTGCAAGAATGCACCCGTTATAGTCTACCCGCGCCTGATCATACGCTTAGTGCGGCGTAGGATGGTTAAGGATAGTGACACGAACAGGGACACGGGGAAAATCACAACACAATTAGACCAGAAACCAAAAATTTATATTTGAGTACAAATATTGATTTTAGTTACGGTTTTGATCTAGGACCCAACAAGTAACCTGTTTAGCTTTGCTGTTTACTTGGCCACGCGATCGTATCAAAAAAATTAATCTCTTTTGTTAGATATATGTACGTAATGTTGCTACAATAAAAAAAATTGTTTATATTGCTATTTAAGTTATTGAATAACAAGCACACATCTCCCATATTATTATAGGCCACTTCTTGTTTACCGGTCTGCTGCAGTCTACTGCTCACTACCTATATGTGTTTCTCAAAAGAGTAAAAACATTGCCCCTATTCGCCGGTTTGGATATACATATTATATCTAACATATAAAAGATGGATAAACAGAAAAAATATCGGAGGCCAAGGTATCACCTTCTGGCCTTTCCGATTGTCGACGTAAGGAACGAAAGTGGGTGATCGACTGGCTTATATCTATCCATTTACGAGCCTCGTACCAATAACAAAGTTCTTAACAACTTTTTTTTTTACAATGTGTCATTATTAAAATTATAATATGAGCAGAGATAAATATCCTTCGACGTAGTGTTGTTTTTCTTATAAAATACATAAGCGTAATTTAAAATATTAATTTTTATATATTAAACACAAATAGTTACAATGTCTTTGGGTATATAAATTTAATATAACAACTTGTGAAAATATTTGGATTAGAATACTAATGTACTGTTAAAATCGTAGAGCTTTCATTTTCAAAATTATATTTTAGTTGTTAAAATAATCTTTTAAGTGTGTTTTTTGTTAAATATAATTCATAACGAAACCTTTTGTCTTTTCGGTTTATGTAAAATATGCAAATGACGTGCTGTTGTTATCTTTCATTTAATTCATGCAGTCAATCCTAAAAAAATATTTCACATGTGTCTATTTATTCAATATTCCCTTATATTTTTTTATAAATGAATATCTTCTGTTCCAGGCTTCATCTGAAGGAATATGAAAGTTCGGATGAAACAGTTGCTGTGCCGCCAGAACACGTTGTGACTGAGAAACAAACTCTAATAACGAAATTACAAAGATTTGAAAAGAAAGAAGATAATGTTGAAAAGAAAACAGAAGATAATCCCGAAGAAAAGGCGGACATCGAACTACATGGTGCCATTAAAAAACCAAAATTTATTGATGTGCCGAAACCAACACCTCAAAAAGTTGAAGTACGATAGCATTAAATTGATTTCTTTCACATTTACCTTATAAATAAACATTGCGTTTCCAACAAACACACGTATGTGGGGACGGGAGGAATGTGTGGATTATGCTCGTGTGTGACAAAAATAATAAAAATCTTATGGTTGATTCTGTAGATGAATACTGTGTCCAGTCTGACGTTGTCTAGTTAAAACTATTCACAATCATAGAATTCGTTGTAACTCGTAACTTGATATCAAGAAGAGTGTGATCAAATGCTGAAGTTTCTAGAGTATCTAGAGTTCTAGGCATTAGACCAATACGCTAGAATCTTGTTCAGCAACAGTTATCGTTTCAACGAGGTATATGGCCGGTTCACTACGCATTTTGGTTATTAATCAAATACAGCACTTCACTTTGTTAAGTGAATTGCTGTGTTTTGTCACCGTTAATTGTCTTGTGACGGAAGTCTCTTGAATATACATTGTACCCTTGATGTTTGCACAATGCTTCTATCTAATTTAACAATGAAAACCTGCCCTGTGCCTTTTTGCCAAATAGTAAAGAGTGGATGGTAGAAATCGTCTTGTTATTTCTAAATTCACTCAACACAGAACAACAAGGGACTGGCCACCATAAGTCTATATTCGAAGCTAAGCAGTTTGGTGCCATCGAAATTTGAGCGATACTACAGTTCCTTTGGCGCTGCCAGATTGTCTATCAGTATAGAACCAGCATACGAGACCTGTCCAATCGTAGATACAGAGAGAGAAGTGTAAGAAAGGGTGACGTCAGTTTAGGGGATATAAATCCCCGAAATTTTACCGCTGCATTGGAAGTCGTTTTCAAGCTACTAGGATACGGTAGCAACATCAATGGCGAATAAATAACTCACCTTCGTTTTTTCGACGATATAATAGCAGAATTATAATTTATAGCATAATCGCTGGTAGACCTTTAGCATTATGCTCAATAGTGTTCAGCATCGGATTGGTCTTAAAATGTACATGGACTAGACAAACTTCCATGTCAGACAAATGCCGGTAGTTGTTCAGTTGTTTTTCTGGTAGCCCTTATAACCTTTTTAACAGGTTATGGGTCCATTTATGTCAAATTATAATGTAAATAATAATATTGTAAGATAAAATTAACACTTTCACTCTCCGGTTTTTAGACACAATAGTAAGACAATAGCAATGACCTATATGTAGTGCACAATACGGGGAAAGGGTTAAAACTTAAAACATAAATGTGTGAAATCTTTACGGGACTAACCTTATTTAAAATGATTGGACAATTTGAAAATTAAAAGATATATAAAACCTTTTGATGACGAAAAATATAGCGAAATATATATGAAAATTAAGAATTATTTGCCTATTGAGTAAAAATAAACTTTATAAAAGTAAAAGACGATGAAGATCCAACGAAACGATGTACCTAAGGAGTAGCAGAAAAAAAATCGAATTTCTAAATGTATCATCGTGGATTAATTAGCTAACTCCATGCAAAAGAAGAAAATAATGCTAAAGAAATTATAAAAAGTTTGAATGCTCTTTATGTCTTGCAACTCACCTAGCCTTAATAAAGAAATTACTGGGACTGAAATTACAAGGTGATACGCCCTTCGTTAAAACATTTTACGATTTTCAAAGACTTAATCACGGAACTAATAACGGCTGTAGCAAGGTTATAAAAAACCGACTAGCAAAAAGAAGAAGAATATATCACATTTACTACTTGCCCTACCGGTGACTTATAACGGTGTTATTAATGCAACTGAAACTTCGTTCGGGGATAATTTAACATTAACATTCGTGAAAACTTTTGGATCATGAAATATAACTAAAAAATGAAGGTTGTGATACGGGTGTTAAGGTATTACAAGCGGGAAATAAATTTAACTCTCGTAAGCCGAGTAATTACAAAAATTCTAAATAATTTACTGCCAACAATTACTAAAATAATAAACTTAAGACAAAGAACGACTGCTACTATTCTAAAAGAATTTAAGATCACAGCAAAAGTTCAAGTCGATTGAGAACAGTTCAGGCAGTGGAGTTAACTCTAGAGTCTACATCAAGAAACTTTCCGGTTTTGTGACGAAGTACATGAAAATAAAATAACGCTGGTTACCGGTTCCGGTTACCGTGTAGTGGCGGTGTAAGAATAACCACTAACTAAAAGTCGACAGAGGGAAGGAAACAAATCAGGAGATGGCATCAGCGTCTTCCTAATAACGACAAGAAAAACTACGGTTGCAAACCGCTCTCCAGGCGTGCCGGTGGTTCACACACATCACTGCTTCGACCGTTGATAACAATGGTGATTCAGAGTGTCTGGTTAGATTTTGAATATACAAAACAAGCTATACATCGCGCGTATCGCTTAATAGCCATAATGCCAAGCGTAAGCAAATGTTTTACATAATATACTGATACATAATATATGAAGCGGTTGAATAGTGATGTGCCACATTTGACGCTTATGCGTTAATGAACTTAAGTTATAAGGTTTAACAAGTTAGGGTTTTGTAATGAGAAACATGTAATGAGTAGAATGCGTAGAATAATTTGTTGCCAAAATATGACTGTGTGCCTGTTTATTTTTTAATAAATTGTGGAGTAATTTTTAAGATATAAACAATCAAATGATTTTCAATTTGGAGCATATTTCTCTTATTGTAGAGAGATTTCTTCTGTCTTTCTTGAAGAGAGATCTAGTTCACATAGTTAGGAAGCGTCTAATGGCACTAATAATTTTAAAGCTTCCCTTGCTAGCTCTGGATATTCTTGTTTTCTCGTCATCCTGAAGACGTCAATCGTTTGTGAATTAAATTGCTATTTAAGCATGTAGGGAGCTAATTTTTTCATGGTTATGATCAGATAAGCCGGTTGTATTGACATATCCAAAAAAAGGTTAAGTACCAATCTATGCCCATTGTCAGCTTCAGGGCTCAGTTCTGAAACGTAACTTAATTAGTTTCATTTCCAAATTATACAAGCTCTATATCATGCAAGGATTCTGAGAACTTACTATCATAGATTGGTCCGTTGCAATTTCTTCGACAATCTTTTGAACGTAACACCTTATTTATGTACCCCTTATTTAGGTACACCTTAATTAAGTACACCTTATTTAGTAAAGACACTGACTACAAATGAAGTTTCGCTAGGAATCCTTCAATTTTATCCTTGGTCATTACAATGTTTCCTTCTCTCCTTTAGAAGCTGTTATTATAAAAATCAATTGCTGACGGTTAGTCTTTCTAAAACTCGAAACTGGCTCGACAGATTCTGATAAAATGTTTTGTGTTTGAGTGGGTTCCTGGATGGTTTAGATTCACAATTGGACCCGGTAGGTGGAGCTGTTGTTGAAATCCAGAATACACCAAAATTTATGGAAAATCTGTGTAAAATACGCAAAAGAAATAGTAAATTTTCTAAATATAATAATAAACTTTCTTCATCTGTAAATACTGAAATCACAGACACGTTACGTGAGAGGCTCAATGGTCGTATACCTGTATGTTATAATGAAAATAAATATGATTATTTGCTATGTGCTCAATCCATTATAATATCCTAGATATCTAATTCTTACGATGAAATGAAAACTAGGGACGATAGAACCCAGTGGGAGAATTCAAATAAGGAAGAATTAAATTCTTTGCAAATAAACAATACTTGAAATACACTACAATAAAACAAAAATATTAGACTGTAAATGTATTTTTACTATCAATCATAATGAATTGGGAAAATATTTACGACACGAGGATACCAAGGCACGCTTTGTTGCAAGGGGTTTTAGACAAGATTAATTGAAACACTACATCGAAATTTTGCACGTGTTGCCAAATTAACAAGTTTTAGATTCAGTATGTTTTGCAAATCAGTTTAATCTATTACATCAAAAATGCGTTTTTAAATGGAGTTTTAAAAGAGGAAATGAAGATGCCAAACCCGGGCCACCATAAACAAAAACAGGATATTAATAATTTAAAGTACCTAGTCTTGATTTTTAAACCCTTTATTAATAAATAGTTACTTTATAGAAATTACATAATAAAAAGCAAAAAAAAAATCATTCGGTTTTTGTGACGGGTGACTTTACTTAGTCGTGTTACTTTGCACGCATGAAACTACCTATGATTTACACTATAAAATAAAAATTGCTCGAATTAAAATATTATAAACGGATTACTTATGTATTTTTGTAGTGACATAAATTTATGTAGAAATTGAAATTATTCGTCTTTAAGTAGGTATCTAAATGTCCGAAACGTTATGTGCTTCTCAATAGAAAAGGATAAACGATCAAAGTAATGAAAAATCGATTCAAAATCATACGATCACATGAATCGATTCAACTCAAGACGGATAGTGAATCCCATAAAGGCCAGTCTTATAATTTTGTCATATCTTTAAAATATATACTGGCTACCTGATACTAATATACCTGATATTAGAATAAATAGCGTATCTTGAGTTCATTTAACTAATATTTTTACCGTCCAAACAAATTAACAAAACTTACAGAATTTATTTTGTTCAAGAATAGCGCCTGACAATTATTTCACTACAATTATTTTTATCTGAACATAATGCTATTCCTAAACATAATGTTAATGTATATTATGTTGTATTCAGATTTCATTAACATTATGTTTGAAATAACAATTTTCACAGCCTTTCAAATTAAGTATATGTTATTAGTAATAATGCTGCAATAAAATTATACAAAGACCATTTGGTTAAATAAAACTTATTCAGTGGGTTAAAGTTCTATAGAGATTCTGGCATAGTCCTCTACTTGAGTATTCCCAAAGGTCTAGTTAGTAAACCAATTATGTTTGTAACTTAAATGAGGCTTTATATGGATTAAAACAGGCCGCTAGATGTGGGCTTAACGTATTTGAGCAATCATTAAAAGCAAAGGGTTTTCAGAATTCATCAGTTGATAGACGTACCTATAACTTATGTTTTAAATAAAGGGGATGTAAATAAAAATATTTGTCGTATCCTATATGTTGATAATTTAGTTACAGCATGTGCTGATGTTCAAATAATGAATGGTTTAAAAAGTTTTCTGATGAACAAATTTAAGATGACTGACAAAGTTATTTTTGGAATTAAGATTACAAGGCATCAAAATATTTTGGCGAAATAAAGGCGATTGTTAGACCAAAGTTCATACATTTTTTTTAAAAATACTAGTAATGCTATTAAACATTACTAATATTCCCTTTAACCACTTCTGGTAAGCTTAAAATGCTTTTTGTTAGAGGTGGTTCACGACAGTAGTCGAATGGCGGATTCGAACTCACGACCTTTCGAGTTCGCGGTCCATGCCCTGCCATTATGCTACTGACGCTTCAATTACATAATACATTTAAAATAATCATGAATAAAGTTAGCAGATGTATTAACAAAACCACTGGCTGCAAAATAGCATTTGAGAAATTAAGAAGAAAAATTGGTCTAGAATAAATATCAATTAAAAATATAAAATTTAAAAGTTGAAGTTACAGCCTGTATACGTCCCACTGCTGGGCACAGGCCTCCCCTCACTTCTGAGAGGGTTTTATTAAAAGGGTTATTTAAAATATATTATGAATGTTTAAAGTAATTATAGCCTGATTAGGTTTTCCTAATCCTTAACAACAAAAATTGGATACCACATCTATTTTCTACGATGTTGGTGTTGTTAGCATATACGGCTATAACAGCTTCATCTGGCACAGGGCTCGCGACCTTTCAGGCTATTTAAAAAAGGGAAAGGCAATGATGTTGATGATGGGGATGATGATGGATTATGATTTGGTATTATTACCAATCATCATGTCCCCTCTCTTGAGGTTTTTTGAGAACTGGACAGGTTTTTGAGGTCTTTGAGTTGAGTGATTTTTTTAATTATAAATTTATTTTAAGAGACACTTTGAATTTGTTTTATTAAACTAATTAAAATTATTGATTTTTCAAAAATAAATCTTCTAATATATTTTCATTTACTACAAAAATAAATCTTTCAACTAAACACTAATTCTAGCTTCACTTATTTTATTATTGTAGTTAAACCTAACAACCTTTTCAACGGAATTAACGTCTTTAGCACATCTCTCTTCTGAATCCACAGCTGCATGTTTGCATTAGCAGTACATATGAGCTAATACCATAGCCGAACGGACTGGTGATTTCTCTAAGATAGGTTTCAACGAGCCCTCGACTGCTAATTACTGAAGCTAATGGGTGTATTCCTAAAAATCATTCTGAAGAATAGTAGCAAAGGTAAAAGCCCGTTCAGGCTTTCAGTATCTCCACTAGTTGTTCTATCTTTAAAAGCACGTCTGTTACTCTAGTTTTTGATCTTATAAAGGTGTATCTTTTTCTATCCTGTTTTTTAATGCCAATCATGCTCCTTTCCATAGCTCTTTGGCAATGTTCTAGAATGTCCCTGTGATGTTTTGTGAGGGACCAGGTTTCACAGCCGTAAGTGAGGCTGGGAAGAATGCAGGTATCAAAAACTTTCCGTTTAATTTCTGTGCTTAGTTCAGTTGATTTCATTACCTCCTTAAGGGACCAGTATTTTTTCCAGCTATTAGCTTTTCTTTTATTGACTTCTTTGGTAGATTAGTCTTTATGTGAGATGATTTGTCCTAGGTAAATATACTCTTCTACGTACTCAAGAATATTGAGAGGTTATTAATTTTGATCTCTCGGTTTTTATCAAGAAACATTATTTAGATACTTAATTTAAAATTTAAAATTTTGTACAGCCGACTTCAAATATAAGTTATTAAGAATAACTCAAAAACTATTGGTCTGACCTTGATCAAATTCATATGGGACCACACGAGAAGTACCAGCTTTCAAACAAAAAAAAGAATCATCGAAATCGGTTCACCCAGTAAAAAGTTATGAGGTAACACACATAAAAAAAAACATACAGTCAAATTGAGTACCGTCTCATTTTTGGAAGTGAGCAGAAACGGCAATAAATGATGATTGCTGAAAAAACACAAAGTACGAGCAACAAATTGCACAGCTCAAAGACTAAGCGCTCGTCATAAATTAAACAGTACGCAAGCAATCAGGGCAATGTCTTCAATGAAACTATTAATAAATAAATATATATCTTAGAATTAATAAAACCGAAACGCTTCGCCATCTTTTAATCTTTGGTTATATTTATATCTACTTGACATTGACAATAATTTTTAACAACTTTAGGTAAGTGAAGAAGAAGTGAAAGCTCGTCAAGAATACCTTATGCAACAAAGAGACAAGCTACTGGCGCTTAAGAAACAAGTGCGAGCAAAACGGCTAGGTGCTGAAATCTCACCGGAACTCGGGGGTAAGTGTACTTTAGCCCTTTTTAAATTAAATTTAAAAGTGTGGTTGAATGCATATTTCAGCTTTTGTTATAAAAAAAACTGAATGTTATTTATTATGACATAATCAGATATTTATTTATTATTAATTTGGGAGCCGGCATCATCATTTTCCCCCAGATATGAGAAATGATAAACGCACTCAAACACGCATACATACGTGATCAATAAGCACTCACTTTTTATACCCTTTACAAGCAACCAGTGTACTACACTAGGTAGAGTTACAAACTATATTATATATATATATATATATATCGGAAATGAACAATAGAAGATCCCACTTCTGATGTCGAAGAATTCAACAGGAGATCCCAATTTTGATCTCGGAAATACATCAGGATAGCGTTAACTGTTAAAAATAATAAAAGTGTGAGAGCGGATGTTCAACTTGCTCTCGTGCTTACGCAATTAATCATTACCAGTAATAAGACAACGTAACGCACTATACATTCAGTATAGTGAAATTACAGTTCGACCACACCGTAACACGTCTCCGCCACAATCACACACCAGTGTAACGTGAGGTACGTAATTACATGATAACACCAAAATATGTAAACCAACAGCAACGCTACTTATCTCAATTTAACACAGGGCAGCCTCTAAGCAACACCAATCCTCCTTGCCGGCACTAGAATAATTACAACAACGAACCGAACTACGACACTATCTTAGCACTGGTCGAATGACCACACTCGTTGAATGACTTGAGCGAACTCTCGCGCACGGCTCGTACAGTGAACTTTATACTACAGACACAAGAGGGGGTTCTCGATATACCCTCCATTCTACCTCGATCCAACCGGGTATTTTATAGACACTCCGACACGGCCATCCTGACGTACGACCGTCCTCGGGCGTGTATCTTTATGCATTCCTGTAACAAACACTATTAGTCACCAATTCGTCCGCTCGTCCGTCCTAACACGAGCAGGTACATATTCATAGTTCGCTAAACTAATTTTAGATAGCGCTGCTTGTTGCGCTATGGCGCCGTCAATCCATGACACGGCCATTCCTGACTAGCATCCGTCCTCGGTTGCAGTGCCTGGAGACAAAATATGCTCAGTGATTAATCTAGCTCGGCTATTCTGCCAATAGAAACAAGGTTGATTCAAAATAGTACTTCACTTCTCCCAAGTCTAAGTACAATAATTAACTGTCATAATTGACAATGCCTTGTTGTTAAGGCTTCTTACACAGTGCTTCCTGCACAAAATGATTTATTGTGGAAGGTCCGATCAACAAGTTCCAACACAGTAATTTTAACAATTTTGTTACTCTTTACAATTCATAAGCAATGCATATTCAACTCGTGAAACTTTCATTGAAATCTGTGCACCAACACAGACCAGAATCGCACCAACGATTCTTTACATATCCGCCGTCACATATGCCAGAATCGCACCAACGATTCTCCACATATCTGCCGTCATATATGCTACAATACACAAGGGGCTCTGTGCACCAACACAGGCCAGAATCGCACCAACGATTCTTTACATATCTGCCGTTACATATGCCAGAATCGCACCAACGATTCTCCACATATCCACCGCCAAATATGCTACAACACATCTGCCGCCACATATGCCAGAATCGCACCAACGATTCCCTACATATCTGCCGCCAAATATGCACCAACACAGACAGAAATCGCACCAACGATTTCCTACAGACCCATCGCCACATGTTACTCATGAGGTGCGGTCTAAAGTTTTGAGTATGAGTATACAAGCATTCTTAATCAAATTTGGTCTCACTACCACTGTCATCAACTATGACATCTAACTCTCGAGGAACTTTGTGATCGGGGATCTTCCTCACATGATCATGGGGGTGAAAGGATACTTTGCACACTAACATGACAGATTTCGGTTTAATTTACAATATTATTTTCACTTTTGCCACTAAATTTTGGCGCAACACAATCTTTGATGAGGCTCTCTCATTCGGCACCAAAATCGTAATAAAATGGGTACGACTCACCAGTATTCATCAGCACACCGCTGTGATTTCTCACATAGCAGACGAAAACACATCGCTCACTGCTCGCCGCTGCGGCAGGCATAGGGCTAGCGCACGTGGCTACTAAAACAACAGCTCACACCATAATTAGCTGCCTTGAAGCAAGCTCATGTGGTCAAAACAACAGCACAGGGCGTGCCGCACTCGCACAGCAAGCCGTCGCATCTCACCAGCGCCAGCGAGACGCTGCAACGTACCACGCACTCGAAGCGTTAACGGGAGCAGCAGGAGCACCTGAAGGTTCACAGGCATCTTCGGGGTTGCCGTCATCGGGATCTGCGTTAAAAACAAGTTGTTAGTTATCAGGACAACATACACAGTTGCCTATCCTCTTATCCATCACGCATACGAGGCCCTCAAACAGAAATACGCTCTCATACCGTGGACTATAATAAAACACTTCGCTTTCACAAGTAAGCATACATCTCCATACGAAGTATCTCACACATACTCTTGAACTTGCGAGATCCCATGTTAACCACGTGAACCACGTTAAAAACGTGGACCAGGACAGCGCCTGCCAGGACAGAGCCTGATACATGTTTAGAAAATACTACTGCGCACACAGAGTATACGACTTCCGCGCACACAGAGTACGACTTCTGCGCATACAGAGTACACGACTTCAGAGGCATCGTCATGTGTAGCATACGCGCGCTCCGGGAAATCACCCGTCACGCGTACAGTATACGCGTGTGCCGAAGCCAGGCCATGCTACATCTGGACCCGGCAGTCCGTTCCGACCAGCAAGGCACACCATCGCCTACGCTCGCGCACATGTAATCATATCACACGTACTACTGTAACACAAAAGAAAACATTAAAAAGATTCAGTAGGAACTTTTTTCTAACAAATGCAGCAGTACTCTCAGGTCACTAATCTTTCCAGGGCACCATATACTGAGCTGCAGCTACACGACAACCTCTGGTATGGTTCGATCCTCATGTAAACTTAAATACTCTCTTCAATGTCAGAACCAATTTGCTCTACTTAGCTTTCATCAGTTATACTTTGGTTTTCCGGCATTTTTCGCAACCGATTAAAAATGTAAACACTTATTCTTACAAAATATTTTTTAAGACAATGTTAGGAATAGATTTGCTTTCCTCATGTATCAAATGGTGATCGGTAGCAGTGGTAATTAATGTGTCCGCAGCGTCATATGCCCACAGCATACTTCCACTCAAAAGCGAGCGCAACAGCACCACGCCTTCCACTAAACTCTCAACATCAAATCCCAATTTTGTTGACCACATAATACTCTGAGTAAACTGTAACACTTTTCAACACATTAGAACACAGAAACACAACTTAGTGTTTTTAATTAATCGCACGTTAAAGTTAAACATTTTTTTTCGGTACATCGTTTAAACTTTAAAATTAGCCCATGTAAATCACATCTCGTGTATCAAATTATAACATAACTTGAGCAAGTTAAACTTCCACTGAATGAAAACTATAACTCATTTAGAATACCTCCATTTTGGGAACGTTAAGAAATAATGAAAGTACTTGCGGGTACTTTTTATTATAAATCGAACAAAATGATTTAACTTTTGGCTTAAAATATTTCACTGTAAATTTTCACTCTACACTTTAATAATTCGTCAGTGTAGTAAATACGACAACAAACTTGATTTAAGAAATTGAACACAAAAACAAAACGCGAGGCACATCATAGTATTTCACCAACGTTATAACCCTCACCCTATTCAAAAGTTATAACAGGTGGGCAGTAACAGGGACTTTATCCCACTTCTGATATCGGAAATGAACAATAGAAGATCCCACTTCTGATGTCGAAGAATTCAACAGGAGATCCCAATTTTGATCTCGGAAATACATCAGGATAGCGTTAACTGTTAAAAATAATAAAAGTGTGAGAGCGGATGTTCAACTTGCTCTCGTGCTTACGCAATTAATCATTACCGGTAATAAGACAACGTAACGCACTATACATTCAGTATAGTGAAATTACAGTTCGACCACACCGTAACACGTCTCCGCCACAATCACACACCAGTGTAACGTGAGGTACGTAATTACATGATAACACCAAAATATGTAAACCAACAGCAACGCTACTTATCTCAATTTAACACAGGGCAGCCTCTCAGCAACACCAATCCTCCTTGCCGGCACTAGAATAATTACAACAACGAACCGAACTACGACACTATCTTAGCACTGGTCGAATGACCACACCCGTTGAATGACTTGAGCGAACTCTCGCGCACGGCTCGTACAGTGAACTTTATACTACAGACACAAGAGGGGGTTCTCGATATACCCTCCATTCTACCTCGATCCAACCGGGTATTTTATAGACACTCCGACATATATATATATACATATATATATATATATATATATATATATATATATATATATATATATATATATATATATATATATATATATATATATATATAAATCGATGATTTTAACATCGATTATATATATCGCGCTATATAGCGCCATTAGTTTTATTATATTATTTATGGCAGCGTAGGTATTATTTGTCTGCGACGTTGAACTAGGCAAGCGCAACGCATGAAATATCATATTTCTCAATTCAGCATCTCACTGTCATACGTGACTGGGTGATATCACAGTCAATCACATATAACAGACCATGAGATGCTGTAGAAATACGAGACGAAATGAAAACACTATTTCTGTTTTTATAAATCTATATAAATAAAATGATAGAGGTTTGCAGTTGTGCGCCACAGATTACCCCCTAAAGGTAATCTGTGTTGTGCGCGCATCACGTAAAAAACTACTGGATAGATTTCGATTACGTTTTCTAAGTTTTATTTCTTAGTCCTTAGACACTTGTCTCTTATCTAAATAATTCTAAAAAATTAGTACGATATCTTTATTTAATAAAATACTTAAACTTACTAAAGTTATTAAAGTTTTAACTTAGAATAAAGTTTTAAGTAACAATGATTTTTATATGTGTTAAGTGAAGTGTGTAAAAGCAACACGGACGAAGTATCAATCAGCTAGTTAGCCATAAAACATTTACCAACAATCGTAGCAACTTCGGTGTCCTATTTGCGGTTGTTCTTTGATACTGGATCTAGTAGATGGGTCAAAGTTGTGCTTTTTAAGTAAATACTCAACAATAAAAAAAATATTCGATTAACGCAAATAACTAAATATAATTATGTTTTTACTTCTAATCATAAAACAATTTAGCCAATCAATATTTTGTTATAAAAAATCGATGTTTCACTTTTAAATACCAATCGATGATTTAACATACGTTATTCCTATTACTAGGTGTGAGGCCTGAGGTGTGTGTGTGTGTGTGTGTTTGTGTCTGCCTGCCTAATAAATTTAAAAAAAAGTAACGCTAATACGAGTGTAATGTAAGTGTGAGTAACGATCCAAAAGCAAGTCTTATCCAACACTATTCCGATGATATTCCGGACGTCAGTCTGAGCGAGATTAGAATGCCTCTCCAGCACTTTAAAAACGGCAACGATGGAATTACAGCGGAGATTCTGAAAGCGGGTGGAAAACCGGTACTTGAAGTCCTTCAGAAGCTCTTTAATTCCGTCCACCATGGTGGCACTAGACCGGAGGCGTGGAGCAGAAGTGCGGTGGTCTTGTTCTTCAAGAAAGGCGACAACACTCTCTTGAAAAACTACAGACCGATTTCCCTTCTGAGCAGCGTCTACGTGCTGTTTCGAGAGTCATTACGAATCGTCTCGCATGCAGACTCGACGACTTCCAGCCTCCCAAACAAGCCGGTTTCCGAAAAGGCTTTAGCACCATAGACCACATCCATACCCTTCGGCAAATTGTACAGAAGTCCTAGGAGTACCTACAATTTGACACTATGACTGGCGTATGTGGACTATGAGAAAGCCTTTGATTTCTTCGAAATTTGGGCGGTGCTGCAGTCCCTTCAGCGGTTCCAAGTTGACTTTCGGTATATCGAAGTGCTAAAGTGATTGTACAGTAGGGCTACGATGGCTATCCGAGTACAGAACCAGAGTACGAAACCTATCCAACTGCAGAGACGTGTAAGACAGGGTGACGTTATATATCCCCGAAACTATTCACCGTTGCATTGGAAGACGTTTTCAAGCTTCTGGATTGGAAAGGATACGGTATTAACATCAACGGCGAGTACATCACTCACCATCGATTTGCCGACGATATAGTCCATATGGCAAAATCGCTGGAGGACCTCAATAGTGCCTCCCAACGGATATGTCTTAAGTTGAACATGGACAAAACAAAGATCATGTATAACGTCCATGTCACACCTATGCCGGTAGTTATTGGGAGCACTAAGCTCGAAGTTGTTGATGAGTATGTTTAACTGGGGCAAATAGTCCCCTAAGTCCAATTGCGACCGAGAGGTCAATCGGATTCAACTCGGCTGGGCAGCGTTCGGGAAATTACGGCACATCTTCTCGTCAGGTATACCTCAAAACTATACATCGATGTCTCCTGGTGTTGCTCTCTATCTGTTCGTGAAGTTCCATTACAATGACTTTAGCCATTCCGAAGATTAACCAGAAAAGACAGACAACAATATAAAAACGCCTGCATAATGTCTGCATATACCCCCTCGGCTCAATAGAAGGCATTTATTTGAATATTAAAGACACACTTAAGTTGTATTTATATGTACAGATCACAATGAAACCAATTACTAAAAATATTACTTCCACAGGAGGTGAGGGGCAGGGGAGCAGCACTCAACGACAACAAAGACCTCGTTCAGCTCGAATGGCACAAGCGGCTCTCGCGGGAACTACGCCTCGGCCGCCTCCCGACGCTATGTCACTCCGCAGAGCACTTGCCACAAAGTTGAAAGCAGAAGTGGTGGATACTCATAATTAAAACGTTCTATTTTATAAACTTCGAATGCTATTTTTTATTTAAATAATTCACGATATATAAATTAAGTGAGTTACCAGATTTTTTCTTTAAATACAGGTTCTCATAACTTTTTTCTACGTCAACCAATTTTGATGATTTTATATTTGAAAGCTGGTGCTTCTCATGTGGTCCCATATAAATTCCTTAGTAATTATATCGAAGTCGGTTGTACAATTTTTTAAATTTTACCTTTTGTTAAAATAAAGTTGATACGTAATCTATAAGAATCGTGATTACCCAGTTCTCAGTTATAAATATTTTTGAGTTTAAATTTCTTGCTTTTTGTGTGAAAATGGTACAAAGACAAAAATTGTTCCCAGTGAGGTAGGCATGGACTACCGACTTCATTACGATCACGAATATGACACACCTCTCTGTCTCTCGCTTTTTCTACGCATTTTTCTACACAAACAAATTGTCTACGCATACATGCTTATCGGTTAAGAGCACTAACTTGGCCATCTTGAATATACCGCCAATTTGTTTGATTACTTTTCATCTGGAGCGTTGCCGCAATTGGTTCACTTCGAAGATTACGCAATGTTCTCCCCATTCCTACTAAAGTTGCGCTGGCTCAATCTCTTCTTTTACCGATCCTTGACTACGCGGACACTTGTTATCTTGACCTAACAGTCGAGCAACTTAATAAACTTGAACGGCTTCAAAATTATTGCATAAGGTTTATATTTGGGTTACGAAAGTATGACCACATATCCGAATTCCGCCATAAGCTCAAGTGGTTACCGATTCGCCTTCGCAGGAATACTCACATTCTTCATCTTCTTTACTGCATTCTGTTCAATCCGACCACTCCTTCTTATTTGAAAGATCGATTTATATATTTAAGTAGTTTACACTCTCTACCTCTACGATCTCAAAATAATCTCCTTCTAAGTACTCCTAGACATTCCTCTTCCTTCTATTCTAATTCTTTTACGGTTACCGCTATACGGCTATGGAATTCTCTCCCCTTACATATTAAAGAATCTAAATCTCTTCCTATATTTAAAAATAAATTAAAACTTTATTACCTTTCCCCTTAAGTTACTACCTGTCGTCATTCACTTTTTCTTTCTTCTTTCTTTATCTTTCTATATTATATTCTGTACACCCTTTCCGCTATCTTTTAAAAATAGTATCCTCTGCCCTAAGGTTGCCTGGAAGAGATCGCTGTTTTAGCGATAAGGCCGCCTGTTGTACCAATGTCCCTTAAAATTTATAAATACTGTAATATGTTCCTTGGTGTACAATAAAGTATATTTTACTTTACTTTAGAGCGTCCCTTACAGACTGTCCCATTTACTCCTGCAGAAGAAAGTACAATAGCAGACTTTCATACATAAAATTAGTTGAAAAGAAATGGTAGCGTCTATGTATCAAAAATATCTTAAAATGTTAAGCGTCAGTCCCTGAGTAACTCTGTCAAAGAATTTTGCCCTGAGAAGGAGTCAAAAAAAGATATTTCGATTTAAACCTTTTTAGGTTGTCTATGTCACTTGGAAAAAGTCATGCATCCTGTGGTTGTTTGATGCTTGGTTGATAGCTTAACTTAAGGCCTTAACTGCGGTTGAAATGCCTAAATCTTGGATATTTAAGTAAAAAACTCTCAATAACTGTTCATTTAATCCACCAAAAAAAATGCAGGGTAACAGAAGAGAATTTGGTAAATGATTTTAATTGAACAATATTGTATTTTTGTCAACCCCTTATTAGAAAAAAAATCCCCAAAGAGTACCTATCTTTGACATATTTTGCAAGATTTCTCCAAAACGGCACAAGCTTTTTAAATAGTTCTTACACTGTAAAAAAGGTCTTAAAAATATTAATATTTTTAATTGAGAGTTTTATTTTTATTCCCCGTTTTATAAGAGAATATATCATTTTTCCCTGAAATTGAATATATTTACGCGAGCGCGCATGCCCCGTCGCCCTTCAGTGTTGCCAACGTAGGCGATTTATCGCCAATTAGGCTACTCGGGGTGGAAATCGGCTACGAAAAATTCTGAAAGGCGACTGGTCGCCAAATAGGCTACTAGAGAGACGAACGACCGACCGTCAATTAGACTGAATCACAACAGAAGTTAATATTAGCGTAAAATAATACCTCCTACGCAAAACGTACAAATCAAAATTAAAAAAAACTGGCAGCACTGTTAATTTCGGAGTATACTCCAAAACTAAGGATCACTCTCACTCATCTGCAGAAGTGCACGAGAGAGACGGGTAGAACCAAATACACGGACAAAGCGGTAGGGCTTTAACTTAGCCTGTTGTACGTATTAAGTAACCAAATTTAGAATGCAATAAGATGGTAAGTATTCGCTTCGCTGTTAATAACATTTGTTATTAAAAGTATTAATACCGGCTATGTATTTCATTTGTCTGTTATCTGCGAAATTTCTCCGAGTCCTGTGAGTGCACGTTCTCGTGCGCTTACTGAAGGAATTAGTTGATAGGCTACCACTTAATGTGTCAGTGGTGGAAAAAATTGAACATTTATCACCAAACCAATTTTGCCTCTCAAACAGCAGACCCAACGTTGATGATTTTCCCTGACAATTAGGGAAACCTAATATTGACCTGGATACTATAATGAAACAATGACGTTCTTTAAGTACGTTGCGCATCGAAGTAATCGGTCTTGCTGATGCTTTGTTGCTGCTGGCAGCAAATTATGATTGCTGATTTTTTAAATTTTATACTCTATATCTTATGAATAAACAAATTGTTAAAAATTACGTTTTTATTTATTTATAGCGAAGTTTTGATGTTTGGGCTACTTTAGGCTACCTCAGCTCAAATTAGGCTATATTAGGCTACTAAATGTGTGAAAAATGGCGATATTAGGTTCCAAGTTGTTGGCACCACTGTCGCCCTGTCGCAGTCCGCATAGGACAGTTATAGTGCCACCAACTTATCTGTTCATTTAAGAAATTTACCGAGGAAATATGTAACTACATATTCATTACACATAATATAAAATAAAACAAATAACGTGTTAATATATTAAAATTAGTGAGAATTAGTAAAATAATTGTGGTCGTGATCTCCGAGTTCAAGCGGCCGAATTCTGGGAATTTCTGTTTTGAAAAATTTACCCGCGTTAGCTACTGGTTCGAAAAATTCATCTCCTGAGTCACTGGAATCGCTTTCACTATCTCTCTGACCCTCTATAATAAAGGGTTCATTTAAATACGTCTTTTAGTCTTTATTCATTTTCAATTTTTTTTTACATGATTACAAATGTTTTTCCACTGAACCGGTGTAATTTCATGAAATGAATCTTCAATTAATTGGGGCATTAGAACATTAGCAGCACAAACTACAAAGTTAAGTACTTTAGATGAATTGCAGTAAATTGAGATATTTTTTTTACTGTTTCACAAGTACATTATTTGGTGATTTTAATTTTCCATATCTGGCAATACTAACCTGTCACGGCAGCAATGCTTTCATACAGGTTTTCAAATGGTATAGTTGGGACTTTTACACGTTTCTCTTCTTTCGTAAAAGATAAAACTTTAAGGGTAATCTATCGCGTATCACTTTTAAGATTTATTTACACTTTTTAAAAACACACCTGATAGCTCAGAATAAATAATAGCTGACAGCGAAATGTCATTTACAAAATGGCGGTTTTAGTTCCAATTTTGTCCACCTGAACAGATAGT
Organism: Parnassius mnemosyne; assembly: GCA_963668995.1. Lineage (NCBI taxonomy): Eukaryota > Metazoa > Arthropoda > Insecta > Lepidoptera > Papilionidae > Parnassius > Parnassius mnemosyne. The sequence continues at coordinate 25,265,834 of CAVLGL010000057.1, forward strand.
TGGTGGCACTATACTATACTCTTTGGCAGTCCGCAGGGGAGGAAGGTACACTTTCATACTTTAGGTAGGGACCCAATAATCTGCAAAGACACTAGTGCCATCTTATACGATATCCGCATAAACTTTCGAACATCAAATTCTAAAAGGTGCGCTAGATGGCGATTACACCAATTATCAAATTATTGGATATGGAGGTTAATGGATTCTCTATAGTTGTAACATAAGTATAGAAGATTAATAATTATACGGACATTCAAAAGCCTCTTTAAAAATACCTATATTGAATAAAAATATTTATTTTGTCGGTCTGAAGGCTCCAGTACACGTTGGTCGAGCGCGCTTGGCCAGCCCGCTCGACAGATATTTGTGGTGCCGTTCACACGTAGGCGTGCTTCATTCTGCGTTGGTAGCTAGATGATGATAGATGTTAGTGATCGCGGCCTTATTTTTATGTTGCTCATGTTTGGGGTTCCATATAACTGAGTCATTGTGATAAGAATCAATGAACCTAAATATTTCCTCATTAGGGGATGTCGCCATGTTCGTGAAATAATTTTATTAAGCCGTAAAGCGTAACTATGAACTGAACACTGTGCTGAACTGAACACGGCCAACGTGTGAACGCAATTCGCGGCTTGCGCCAAATTTCTTTGATTTGTGCACGGAAAACCGATACTATACGGCTTGTCGGCGAGTGTTGGCCGCAAACGCCAAATACTCACAAAACGGCCCAGTACACGTTGGCCGAACGCACTCGGCGAGCGCGTTCGGCCAACGTGTACTGCTACCTTGAGATGCAATACGTTTCTCGTTTTGGCAAGTGGCAACTTTATTACTTTATCACATAATGGCTACCGGCGTGTGAGCAAGTCGTTGTTTTCACGAACGCTTTTGCCATTTATGTAATTTTCGGTTGTTGTTGCTATTTACAATAAGTTTGGTTGAGTTGAGATTAGCCCTCATCCCGTCTTATCGTTTAGTTTTTCATGCTGTAACCACATTGTATACAAAGACGTATTAAAAAAAGATAGACAGTAACATTATTATAGTAAAGTTACACACTAACATTATTGTATTTTAAAGTGGCGCAGGTAGTACTATATCTACGTAGTTATTTATTATGACACGTTGCGCTAACAAAAAGAGACAAATGATACGGCATACCTATTGTTAGGAAAAGATGAATATACATCACTAGTTGCGTATTGATTGCTGCTGAGCACTCATTGGTGCGAGCGCGTAACATACCGATATGGAAATGAACACACTAGCTAGCGTCAAAGTTTACACTAGCGGTTAGTGTTGAAATAATAAAACCAAATATGAACAAAACATCTATATTCAAAATATTAATGAGACGTTTTTCTTGTCTCTAACAGTTGCCGTGTAATTTGTGCACCACCTAAAAACACAGGAAAGCATTTTTACCACGAATAACTAAAAGATTTCCGCGCTGTAGCGAAGGTATAGCCGCGACGCGAGAGCGTGCCCGACTGAATGCGAGTCGGGCAATTACCTGACTTTCGTATTGCCATTTTAGAGCGAGTATGACGTATCTATACTATAAAAACATTTAAGATTGTATGTACATATTTGTAGTGTTGTGCGAAATATTTAACAACAAATATTTAATTTGGTTTGGTGTTGTATTGTGCGGAATAGACGCTTTTACATCTTGTTTGTTAAAATGCAGAGGACTTGTGCTATTGGATGTACATAAAAGTTAAATCAATATTTCATTGATGTTACAAATAATATATGTTTTCACGAACGCTTTTTCCTTTTATGTAATTTTAGGTTGTTGTAAATAAATGTTTCAATGTTTAAAATAAATCTTTAAATTACTGAAATCTGTCATACATCTTTAATAGAACCCTAATACCTTAAAATATAAATATAACTGCCTATAGTATAAATAGCTGTATATGCATAACTATATATAACTATCTATATTCCTGTATATACTTATTATACTCTTTGATCTATAGTCAAAATGGTCAAGGTCATTCAGGCTAGTTAGCCTTAATACATTCTCAACATAATGTACCTACATTCATAATTGAGTTTTAGATTATTATATCTCTATTATATATTTGCATACTATAAATGTTTTTTTAATAATATTTCTGGCATGGCTTCTGAGCCTTTGCGCCATACTGACATTTTGTTTTAGCTCGATTTTTTTTATATAGGATAGGGTGACAAACGAACACACAGTCCACCTGATGGTAAGTGGTTGCTGTGGCCCATAAACGTCTACATCTGTCCTCGTTTGCGAATCAAAATGCAAATGCGTTGTCACCCGTGAAGACTAAGATGGAATGCCTCTTTTCCAGTAAAGGGTCTCCGGTTCTCTCTACACTCATCATACGAAACACAGCAGTGTTAAGTTGGTGTTCTGTGAAAGCGTGGTCCTTCCCCGGTCGAGCCGACCCATTCTTGCTACAACTATACTACTAAAATATCTGCAGCATGGCTCTACCACGTATAAATCGTGTTGCCATAACATCTTTGTAAGCCTTATTTTCAAGCATATCACTTTTATTTTTATTATTACTGATAGTATAGTTATTACTAATAATAAGTTCCTATAAAAATATTGTTTGTGTTGTGTTGGTAGTCTTACAAAGTTTATACGAAAATGTATGAATATAGTAAATGGCAACACTTGAATAGTGTAAAATGATTAGTCATTTGATATTCCCAAAAATGTATGTTTTTTTCTGTGACTAATTAAAATACTTTTTATTTCGGAATAATTAATGTCAACTATTTTTCTGCCCTTATTTCTGCACGGCGATCGGATTTTGGTAGCAAGTATGTTTTTTCCTCCTTCTACACTCTGAAAGTAATCACATATTGTGTAGATTTTCGTCAATGCCTGCTTCAATCATCAATATGTGTCTGAACTGAAATATTTTATTTTCTAATCAGTTTCGGGTAAATTGAAAAACAAGCTTTTCGTATTACCTTATATTTATATTGCTTACTTAACTAGTGACATAATAATAATAGCATTATAGTAAGCTTATTTATTTTACACAACTTGCCAATAGGTAAATCTATTTTAAATTTTATTTTGTGTATAAATTACTTTATGATGGTCATCCACCTAGATAGATAAAAAATAGTCATTGTTACAGTCTACTTCCATCTAGAACTTCGTATTTTAAATGGGAAAGTTATTTCAAGGAATATAAGATTCATTTAAAATCTAATTGACAGCTATACGCTATTATACACGTGGATATTTGCAGACCTCAAAATAAAGTTATTACATAAAACATTATATATTTACAATTCTCTGACAAATCCATTCCACGTAGTAATAATTTCGCCTCGCATTAACTGTGCATCTTTTTATCATCATGCACGCCTGTTTCACAAATTAATTTTAAGAGCAATTATAAAAATAAATAATTTAAATAAATTGAATACTAAAAAAACAAGGATTGCCATCAAGTGAAAAACCATGCATTTGATTCGTTTTGAGATTGCACACAAAATAAATTTGCGTCCGTTTTATAATTGTGTTTTTTTATAAACAAACTAATAAATTTACATATAATATATGCTACCTTCGCAAAAAATTGTTTATATGTAAAACATTTAACGAATCCTAAGCACAATATATTTATAATTCACAACAATAATAACGACTCCTGTTCAAGAATTCGAATGTATGTGTGACCATCATTATAGGAAGTTTTGGTATTTGGTTTTCATATTATAACAGAGATCAATAATTGTTTTGTCATATATATTATATAAATTGATATGTATTCCTAGAGCAGACACAAAGATAGATAAAGAATCATATTGATTAGGTGAGACGTGAGTACAGAACAGGATATGCACTCTTATAAGTTCCCGCTCACAACCATTAAATAATATAATCACAGAAACACAAAAATTTTCGTAGAAATTAAAAAAAAAACTGATCAAATGGACCCCCATTCTCCAGGTCTAAAATGTATATTTATGGGACGTCATAAGTATGTACATGTCATTTATTGTTATAAGGTCCGAAAACAAGCAACAGTACAGATGGGAAGTGGTTACTGCAGCCCATGGATACCTGCAACGATAGCTAATCCGTAACACAGTAGCAGGTGTACTGTTATTTGTCAGCAGAATTAGTTAAGATTCTGGTGTACAAACAAAATATTTAAGGTTCTACTATTTGGGATGATAAAAAATTGTTAAGAAATCCTGTTGTACCATGCACAGACTGCCATATTTGAATAAAATAATATAAATATTTATGTCCTCCATACCCTCCATGCTTAGGTCATAAGTTGCTGAATGTCACCAAAGTACTAAAGTAAACAAATGTTACCAAACACGTAAAATTTAAAATCATATTATGTACATGTTGTATTACAATATAATGAATTATAGTATTGATAAATGACGTAAGGGCCACATTTCATTTCTAACATACTTCATATTACAACCTGTAACCTATAAATGTACTGTACTCAGGTCAACACCTTGAGCAAATCATATTAAATTTTAATTTTAATATTATTCAAATTAATGCAAGTTTTAACTAAAAGCGAAATGTGCAAAATAGAAAGATAAATAATTATTCTTACGAAACATCCTTCTCTTCCACATTAATCTATTTCTTCTTTTCTCGAACAGCTTTAACCACTTTTTATTCCATCTGCGGTGGTTGTGCGGTGGCAAATAAATATTAAAACAATACGATAATAATCATTTACGCTGGTAATTTTTTGAAAAAGAACCTAGAAACATTTAAGTCACGAGTTGAAGATGGTCATAGTTTTAGGATTGAAAATTGGTGTGTATATGACGAATTATCGAAATTAAAAATAGTAAATATAACACAAAGATGAACTATATTGATTTATACTCAACTGAGTAAAGAATTAAATTGAAAATCTTTGAATTGGATAGAAAATGTCAATTACGAGTATTTTACTTCCGTTTATTCATTGTAAATGCATTACACTGAACCTTAATGATGACATAATGACACCTACTACGTAAGTATACTTTGGACGTCTATGGTTTATATATCAACCACGGCTGACGAATACATATGCAAACAAACCGGCTATCATTTGATCATACCCACATTAAATATATTTTATAAAACCTAATATTATTTACAAAGTACGAATGTTAAAAACTAGATTTTAAAGGTTAAAAAAATGGATTTTAATTAGATATCTTTTTATCACATACACATTACTTCCGCGGAGTAAAATTAAGTCAAGGAGTAAGCTGAGATGGTTTTGCGTTTTGCAGATAAGAAGAAAGAAAAAAAAACATAGCTAATTCTTCTTTTTTTTCTTCACACTTAATCCAATCGAATAAAACATATTAACATGCCCTTAATGAAACATGATGTCGAACTAAATGTGGCATCAAGATATGGATCCCTATATAAAAGAAATAACCCTAAAACATAAACAACGCCTAGTAAAACATTTCATAACTGATTTTGCAGTTTTTTTTTTTTAATACATTAAGTATACACAAAATAAATTTTATAGCGATCCATATCTAAATGCATTAAAGCATTTTATTACAATGGTTTATTAAGCAATTAATGATTCAAACCATTGGTAATTTGAGCTTCTGAGAGACATAAAAAATCACAAAAAATACTGATCGTGATAAATTTTATTGAATATGTTTGAAACACATTACTAAGCATATTTTTTGGAATAAAACAATTTAATCTTAGCCGAAAGGACAAATGGTTTTCGACAAAGATTGCAAATATATTTTATTCCATACTTCTATACAATATGTAAATCGATGAATATCAAGGCCTTCTGCTCCGCTATATTGCGGTATAAACCATCATGTATACACCAGATGTAATACTCAGACTGATGACGTGAAGTATCGTCAGAGGCATGAGACTAATGGGTAAAGTGATAGCCAATCCACTTGCCAAATCCATAATGGCAATGGCATAACCCTGCATGTCTAGCAGTGAACTATTACCGAATTAAGTAAGGTTTTACTTTCACATTCAAACACCAAAATGCCCAAATACTCAAACGACGCTCAATTTTAAGATACCGTCAAGTCTCGTGCAGTCTCTTATCACTTTAAATCAAAGTAACTGTGAACACCACCAGACTTAACGACATCTCAAAATTGAGTAGCGTTATAGATTATTTGGCCATGAGTGTTTTAGACTAATTTTAAGTTTAATTCAAAGCTCGACAAAATACGTCAAAATTTTAATGATGACTGTAAGATATTTACATTATTTTAACATTTCAATCTAGTTAATATTATATATAAAAAAAAAACTTGTACATATAAAATTTAAAAAAATAATGTCCTCTCAGAAGCTCAATGTGAGAGGGGAATGCAAATTGTTGTTCAAATATATGACTCAAATGACCTGAAAATACAACTATCACATTCATGCTATTTATAATAAATCATAAAAATATATGCAATTTAACATCATGCTGAGAAAACTTATAATTTATCATCAGACGGAAACTAAGAATAAATATATTTGTGATCAATTAATAGATATCTCAAAATACAGTAACACACTACTCAGTAGCAATTCCACAGCACATCATAGGATTAGACTTTAAAAAAAATTGGTCATGTTGTATCTATTAACAAACTATTTTATTTTCAATATAAATACGTATATATTTGTTTACACTTCCTTTTTGCAATTGTGGTGTTGCCACATTGTTCACATTACTTGTTACACATTTAAAATCCCCCACTTGTAAATTCTTTGTACTTTTTGTGATTACATTTCATCAGAAAAGTAACATAACCATTAAAATTATTTCACATTTTACACTTTCATAACTGATATTTGTTCTGCATTCCAATACCGTCTTGTCGTGTGATTACACAGGTTACACTATTTGTATGAACAGGTTCATACGCTAACTAAACACAAAAGCTGAGACACGAGTAATTTCTTATTTACATAAAAACGGATACAACACGGCTAGAAGTACATCACTACCTAGCAGCTTTGACTAATCCATGATCATGCAAATATGTAAGCTACGCCAACTTAAAATAAACTGGCGCAGGGAACATAGTTGCATAATCCTCAAACAGACGACAACTCAAATAGGAAACAAAGAAAGGAATCGAAGTTGCAACCATGAGCCGGATCACACAACAGTATATTAGCAAACGCTTTATAACGTCTACGTAACGCACTAAGTAGATTCCTTACGGCATTTTATTCGATCACTGGGCGGCATACACAGTGCAGCGAGACGGGCGAAGACTTTATATTCCTTGAAACCTGGACTTGTACAAACGTCGACACTACGCTAAGCGGGGCCGCTTCGCGTCGCGCTCTTCGCTTGTATCCGCCGACCCACTTCCGCCACTACTACCGCCCCCACTCCCACCGCCACCGCCCTCTTCCTCCTCGTCAGAATCGCCGTCGTAGTCTACCAGACCCTGTTTAATCATAAATTGTATTTTTAGAAATATATCAAATGTACACTAACTACAATACACACATCGAACTAACATAATTTATTATTACATAATATTTATTTTATGTATTTTAATATTACACACTCACACTCATACAATATTATCTTGTAATCAACACTTCAACTAAAGCCATTTCTTGACTGGTATGTTAGTCTCATCTAACGCAAAATGTATGCAGTAAGCATGTGATTATTTACACATGAATGATATATTATATCAAAGTTAAATTCCCTGAATACTAAAATCATTTGCTCTTCTATACAATACAGGTACTATCCAAAGATAATTCATTTGTAAAAAATTTACACTTTGTTGTAAAATGTTATTGAATATTTTGATTGCAGTATTGTAGTATTTAAATTAGATTTAAAAAGATAATAGAGTTATAACACTAAACAACAGAACCCTGTAATATTCAAAAGCTAATAATCTAAATAATCTACTCAGCAGAACCTTAGGCATATTCTAAAATTAGCTTGGCAAACTTTAACGCTCAAAGCTGTTACGGTCATGCAATTAACTAAAGATCAATGGCAGACTTTCATACATAAAATTAGTTGAGAAGGAATGGTAGCGTCTATACATCAAAAATATCTTAAAATGTTAAGTGTCAGTCCCTTAATAACTCTGTAAAAGAATTTTGCCCTGAGAAGGCGTCAAAAAAAGATATTTAGATTTGAACCTTTTAGGTTATGTATTGTCACTTGGAAAAAGTCACGCTTCCTGTGGTTGTTTGATGTTAGCTTAATACATTACACATAATTGAGAGTTTTTAGATTATTGTATCTCTATTATATATTTGCATACTATAAATATATATTTCTGCCATGGCTCCAGGGCCTGTGTCATAGTGACATTCTCAGAAGGGCTAGAACCCAGAGCCGTAAAGCCATTAAAAAAACTGACATTTTGTTTTAGCTAGTGTTGCCATAACATTAAATGGAATTGTTACATAGTACCATGATTGAGATAATGTATTATTGTAGGAAGTTCTTTGTCAGAGACTTATTCTCAACCATATCAATTTTATTTTTATTATTACTGATAGTATAGTCATTACTAATAATAATAATATAAAAATATTTTGTCTGTTGTGTTGGTACTCTTACGAAGTGTATATGAAACTAGTAAGAATATACTAAATAGCAAGACTTGAATAGAGTAAAATGATTTATGTCATTTGATATTACCAAAAATGTTTGTTTTCTTCTGTGGCTTTAATTAAAATAGATTTTTATTTGAAAAATCATAGAAAAATAATAAAACTCATTTTATATATAACTTATTTCTAGACGCGATAATTTTTGTCAACTATTTTTCTGCCATTGTTCTTTCAGCAATAACAACTTTGCATAAGACATTACTTCTCAACACACAACTTAGCATAAATAAGGCTTACATATATTTATACAGGGTTATTTTGCAATATTACGTTACATTATATGCCATTTTCAGAAGAAGTTCAAAATAATTGATATAGGCGAATGGTGAAAAAAAATCTCAAAAATTGTCCTTTTTATCTTTTAAATTTAGAATGCGTGGTAATGCATTATTTTAACTGATTATCATTCATAAATATCTAACGCCTACTATTTTACTACGCACGCAGACATTCGTAAGGGTCGATCGGTCGGCAATAACGTTTTGAATTGAATCGCACACAGGAGCGCGCGTAAGCATAGTTGTTGCCCATAAATCACATTCAATTTGTGATAATCTATACAAATAAATAAAATTGAAGTGTTTGTTTGTAATATCAAAATTTTTACTAATTGCATATGAAAGTATATACAGTACTTATAACAAAAACACAGTTTTTAAAATTTTTGTCTGTCTGTCTGTTTGTTCCGGCTAATCTCCGAAACGGCTGGTTCGATTTTGACGGGACTTTCATTGGCAGGTAGCTGATTTCATAAGGAGTAACTTAGGCTACTTTTATTTTCGAAAAATAATTAGGGTTTCGCGAAAAACCATAAAAACCCTAACACGCGAGCGAAGTCGCGGGGAACAGCTAGTTTCAAATAAAAGTAGAAGCCTTATTTACTCGTATATTCAAAAACTTCAATAACGGTTTATCATTATTTAAATATTTGAACTTAAATATAAAATTTGGATATTCTTTGAAAAATTACCCTGTATATTAAGGAATGAATGCAGTTACCCCAAAGCATTATCATTAGTGTTTGAAAAAGGTTTTTTTTGTTTTTACAATAAAAAAAGAATTTCTAATAATTTGTTTTATTGACAGACCAATATCTCATTGAGGGCAGTAAATACAATAAAAGAGAAGAAATCAATTACCACAAAACTTTTCCAATAACAATTTGTGACAAACATAATGCTTAATAGGCAATTCTACATTCCCCAACAACATCAATTAATTTTAATATAAAAAGGGTATAACCGGGATTGGGCAGAAAATAATATAAAATCTATTAAAAAAAATAACACTAATAATACAGTAATAAATATGTTAATTACTAATAACAGTAGTATAAATATGCTATTTCATAACAACTGGAATAATGACTCTTATAGCTTCAACTTTCTTTCGAGTTTAAATCATAATAAACTACTTATTTCTATCAAATATTTAATATATTTTTATTGAATACCAAATTAATATATTTAACAATTGGTGTAACTGCTCGTGATTGTGTAACTTCTGTAAGACTTTACCAATAGGGTATTACACCCATTATCAAAAAATGTTTTAAATTAATCCTAGAGTCTATGAACCACTATAATTTTTATATCAATTTTTTAAACCGAATAGTGCCATAAAAATTACTTTTAATGTATCGTTATAAATTTTCGCGTGTAAACGATAGTCGACATGCTGGTCAACTCGGGATGTCACTGCTCTAGAATTTTGCCGATTTTGCAAAGGAATAAATAAGATACTTTTGGATGTTTAATAATGAGTTATCATCTATATCATTGTTGTGTTGTGCCTGAATGCAAAATACGAGCATATGAACCCCGGGTAAGTTATGGATTCAAGTGCCAACTGATTTAAATAAAAGAATTACTTGGTTAAAACTGGCAAGAAGAGACCCGAAGGCATTGCATACAAAATCACTACTTCTGTGAAGATCACTTTATTTTGACTTATACCTAGTCAGGTCATAAGTGTTGTCACACAGTAAAAACTTTTATTTTAGAATGCTGGCCACAAAAAAGTTTATTGAATGCGAATTTCGAATTGTTCATGAAAATAAAACTGTATACTTTTTAGAATTTTACTCATTTTTAAATATGGAGTGGACGCTTAAAGAAGACCGTGTTGCAGATATTGCGTTGCATCGTTGCGGTTACGCGCCAATTCAAATTTTTGACATACTGAAAAATTTGAATATAACCGTCGTTTTTTTACCGTCGAAGAGAGCTACAACAAACAAAATGATAAGGTGTACGCACACAGTAGTGAAGAAGCGAGCAACCGTATTCCGCGTGTCCAACGAGGTCATTTTCCATCCTCGCTCATGGTATGGTTGGGAGTTTCTTATTGGGGCTTAACAGAGGTACATTTTTGTGACAAAGGTGGAAAAACGAATGCAGTTGTGTATCAAAATACAGTCCTGACGAACCTTGTGGAACCTGTTTCTCATACCATGTTCAATAACAGGCACTGGGTATTCCAACAAGATTCGGCGCAAGCTCATAGAGCGAAGAGCACACAAGACTGGCTGGCGGCGCGTGAAATCAACTTCATCCGGCACGAAGACTGGCCCTCCTCCAGTCCAGATTTGAATCTGTTAGATTACAAGATATGGCAACACTTGGAGGAAAAGGCGTGCTCAAAGCCTCATCCCAATTTGGAGTTACTCAAGACATCCTTGATTAAGGCAGCCGCCGATATTGACATGGACCTCGTTCGTGCTGCGATAGACGACAGGCCGCGCAGATTGAAGGCCTGTATTCAAAATCACGGAGGCCATTTTGAATAAACTTTAGTGTCATAAGAATCTATTGTTGCGCGCCACCATTAATGTCTTGTAGATGGCAACACTAGTTACACTAGCGCCCCCTTGTGTCGAGTAAATGAAAGTATTGCGCGCCACTATTAATGTCTTGTACACGGCAACACTAGTTACACTAGCGCCCTCTAGTGTCGAGTAGCAGAACTAGGAGAGTCGAGATCCTTCCAGAAATTTCGGGACCGATATGTACTCGAAAATTCTAGATGTCGCTACAGTAGAAGGTTCTGGAAACTATCTGAGGCCCTATATAAGGCCGGTATAGACCACGACCGGGGCAGTATTGAATTGGCGATACAAGAGAATATTTCGAAGCGAAATAACGGCGAACTGTGTTTTATTATTAGTGTGATTTTAGATTGTAATTAGTGTTGTGTAATTAAAGTGTCAATTTTGGTAATTCAATCGGCAGTTTTTAATTGTCTCAAACCCCAAGCTCGTAACACTATGTTTTGTTAAGTTCATTTTGGTATATAAATAGTTACATAATGAATAAACTTGTTTCAATTATTTTATATTAAACATGTGACAGACTTTATGACCTGACTAGGTATTTAACTATCGTTGATACAAAACAAAACATCATGACATGATAGGTGCATGAACTATTGCAAGTCAAATTTTGTAATAGATTAGGTTAATCGCTCGTCTGTCACACCCTTTGTGGGCTATCTTGACAGTCCTTGCAAGTGCAGTGCAGTGTTTTACTTAATTATCTTTTTCTTCTATTATATGGGAATAATGACATGGTTTGTACAAAAAATTATAACAAAAAAATTTTCTCACCTAAGCTTATATTATAATATCTATAACATTAGTGCTAAAAGCGAAGTAATAAACTCGCTTTGATTTAAAATGTCATAAAGATTATTGCATGTTTTAGCTAGAAAATGACTTGGAAAATTACACACAATATAAGATTATGGGCTTCTGTTAAACGAATTCGAATAGAATAAATATTAGTACTTTTTGCTTTTACGAATCTATCTTCCATGATTCCTTTTCAATAAAATTCGAAAAAACAATTGTAATGATAACTTGAAAATTTTTGAAATAACATAGCACATTAGCTAGTTCTTTTAACCAGTGACGTCACGACCGTATCTAATATGGCGGACAGCGTTTTGCAGTTTTGAAGCACAGATAAAAAAATTCTTAAAATTGAAATATAAAATTTATAATGCATTTTTATAAAAACAAATCAATATTTTTCGTTTACTTTTTACAAAATCTATCATAAATATATATTTTTTGATTTAATTTTAAGTAATCAACACCTGTGAACTTTCACACCTCAGCAATTAGAATATTTTATAAAATGTGTTTGATCTAGGATGGAACAGTATTATTGTTTTATTTGTTTCATATAGAGTGCTGTTGAGTTTATATTGGCAAATGATAATAATGTTTATTAAAGAGTGGGTTTTATGAAGCTTTTGGTACAATAAATGTCCAAATTTAATAATTCTTAAAATTTTATATGCCTCAATACGATTTGGATCTTGTTAATCACTTTTTTATATGGTGACCTCCATTGAAACTAATAGAGTAGAGGAGAGGGAACTAAAAGTTTACCTTATTGAGTAATCTGGGCGAGGATACCTGAACATCAGTGTGCGTAGGCTTGCTGGCGACTGTGGTACTGAGTAGCACTCTGCTAGGTCCATTCACTGTCTCTGTATTCGAGCACACTTTTTTTTCCACTATTTTACCTAGAACAAAATAACTTCATGATTTTATAGTGTCACATACTCTTGTATAATCAGCTTCACATTGTGCTATATTTAGAAATTTTAAACATATTATGTAAATTACCTTAATGTAAAATTCGAAGATTAAGTTCTGCTAATTGCCCTTCCATTGGCCTTTTTAAGTGCATTTTTAGACATTGTGGCTTTTTAAGAATGTGCCAGCAGGTACAGATTTTACAAAAGAGTTATAAATACTCATCCCGAAGATCAGCCAGGTTAGTAAACGGCAAAACGACATCCTCACAGTGGTAGTACTGTTACATCACTCTGGGGAGGGTGTCTCAGATTTGACATTTTTCAATTGATTTTTTGCCATCGGTCACCAAAACCATCGCCTGGCTGAAAACCTGAGTACACTGCGTGCAGGTGTGGTGTATCATCCATAAGAATTACAAATAGAGAATTTATAGAATATTTATTTCTTACGAAAACAAAAGTTTGAATGCGAATAGGTGAGGCATATTACCATTCTTCATAAAATAGTGAAGGAAAAAAATATTTATTAGAAATTTATAGTACTAAGAGAGATTGAATGTTTTTTTTTTTGTACAATAACTAGTATTATATTATGTGTATTATGGGTCGTGTCGAAAAAAAAATTAGTAATTGATGGTAATTGGTAAGAGGTTATTTGTACTTAACCTTTCAAGTCCCAATATCCGTATGGCAATCTACTTGTCAAAGTTATAGACCCCGCCAGAGTATAATAATAACACAGTCCCACAAAAAAATTTAAATTATTTTTTCCGATATCTAAGCAAAAATTTACGATACAGGGGATGGAACCCCAGTACGTCGTCATCCTATGGGGTTTTTGGGTTGTCATTCTCCGTTGTGTTTGCCATGAAGGCATATGCGTCCTGTTCCAGGGACTTTTCCGGATAGCGGGACAACTCCGTTGCCCGCCGTCACCACGGGGAGATGCCCTGGATTCAAACACGGATAAAATTTTTCGCTCTTTCAGAATCCGGAGAAAGAAAATATTCATCATCATCATCATTACAGCCCTTCACAAGTCCACTGCTGAACATAGGCCTCCCCCAAAGAATGCCACAAAGCACGGTCCTGAGCCACCTGCATCCATCGACTTCCTGCATGTCTTACCAGGTCGTCACTCCATCTCGTGGGGGGACGCCCTACACTTCGCCTACCGGTACGAGGCTGCCACTCGAGAACCTTTCTTCCCCATCGGTTGTCGGTTCTTCGAGCTATATGGCCGGCCCACTGCCACTTCAGCTTACTAATTCGTTGGGCTATGTCGGTTATTCTGGTTCTACTGCGGATATCCTCATTCCTAAGTTTATCACGCAGAGAAACTCCGAGCATAGCCCTCTCCATAGCTCGCTGAGCGACCTTGAGCTTCCTCATACGGCCAGCAGTGAAGGACCACGTCTCAGTTCCGTAAGTCATCACTGGCAACACGCACTGGTTGTACAATTTCGTTTTAAGGTTTTGAGGTATGTCTGACGAGAAGATGTGTCGTAGCTTCCCGAACGCTGCCCAGCCGAGTTGAATCCGTCGATTGACCTCTCGGTCGAAGTTGGACTTACCTAGTCGGACTATTTGTCCCAGGTAAACATACTCGTCAACAACTTCGAGCTTAGTGCTCCCAACAACTACCGGCATAGGTGTGACATGGACATTAAATATAATCTTTGTTTTGTCCATGTTCATCTTAAGACCTATCCGTTGGGAAACACTATTGAGGTCATTGAGCATAGTGCTTAGGCCCTCCAGCGATTCTGCCATAAGGACTATATCGTCGGCAAATCGAAGGTGAGTGATGTACTCGCCATTGATGTTGATACCGTACCCTTTCCAGTCCAGAAGCTTGAAAACGTCTTCCAATGCAGCGGTGAAGAGTTTCGGGGATATGACGTCACCCTGTCTTACACCTCTCTGCAATTGGATAGGTTTCGTACTCTGGTTCTGTACTCGGATAGCCATCGTAGCCCTACTGTACAAGCACTTCAACACTTCGATATACCGACAGTCAACTTGGCACCGCTGAAGGGACTGCAGCACCGCCCAAATTTCGACGGAATCAAAGGCTTTCTCATAGTCCACATACGCCAGACATAGTGGCAAATTGTACTCTTCGGACTTCTGTACAACTTGCCGAAGGGTATGTATGTGGTCTATGGTGCTAAAGCCCTTTCGGAAACCGGCTTGTTCGGGAGGCTGGAAGTCGTCAAGTCTGCGCGCGAGACGATTCGTAATGACTCTCGAAAACAGCACGTAGACGCGGCTCAGAAGGGAAATCGGTCTGTAGTTCTTCAAGAGAGCGTTGTCACCTTTCTTGAAGAACAAGACCACCGCACTTCTGCTCCACGCCTCCGGTGTAATGCCACCATGGAGGACGGAATTAAAGAGCTTCTGAAGGACTTCAAGTACCGGTCTTCCACCCGCTTTCAGAAGCTCCGCTGTAATTCCATCCTCGCCTGGGGCCTTACCGTTTTTAAGGTGCTGGAGAGCCATTCTAATCTCGCTCAGACTGACGTCCGGGATATCTTCGGAATAGTGTCGGATGAGACTCGCTCTTGGATCGTTACTCACACTTGCGTGTGGCTCCAACGATGACGTGTACAGCTGCCCATAGAACCTCTCAATCTCACTCAAAATCTCAGGTGTCCCGGAAACGATGCTGCCACATTCTGTCTTCAGCTTTGACAGTTGGCTCTTTCTGGCAGACAGATCTCTGGCAAAGACTTTGGAGCCTTGGTTCCGCTCGATCGCTTCTTCAATACGAGCTGTATTGAAGTTGCGTAAGTCCCACCGCATGCATTTTGAGATCTGTCTGTTCAGATGCCTGTATGCTGTCAAGTCTGTTGAAAAATGTAGCTTCATCTCCCGTCTAACAGCCAAGAGATTAAGAGTGTGATCGGAGAGTTTTTGTGTTCTTCTGCGGCGGGTCTTGCAGAACTTAGCTCCGACCGCATGGACAGTTTCCACGAGCTTGTCATTCATATCGTCCACTTCATTGCAGTCTTCTAGGCACTGAAAACGGTTTTGTAACTCGAGCTGAAAGGTTTCGGGACTTTGGATTAGAGCACGAGGGGGACGGAGCGTTGACTTCATTAGACGAGACCTCTCCAACTTAACGTTTAGGTTCAGTGTGCCTCTAACCATTCGGTGATCGCTACCAGTTTTCACCCTTGCGATCACGGAGACATCACTGAACAGTTGTCGTCTGGTCGTCATAATGAAGTCAATCTCATTTTTTGTCGAACCGTCGGGGCTCGACCAGGTCCACTTCCTGTGGGGCCGCTTCTGGAAGAAAGAGTTCATCATAAAGAGTCCCTCTTTCTCCATGAAGTCGGCCAGCTGCTGGCCCCTTGGGTTCCCTTGGGGCCCCTTGGGTAAGAAAATATTATATCGTTATATTACGACGTGATTGGATCAAATGAATACCAGAATCGTGATCAACGACCCGAAAAATATCAACTCATCAAAGATCCAAGATCTCAATTTACAGCCAAAAGCTGGAAAATGGATTTGATTTTGGATGGCCATCACGTGACCTACAAAGATCTTTTCTAAAAAAAAGTCAATACATATTCGGATGTAAAATTTTCTACTCTTCAAGAATCCAGGGTCAAAATGATCATGTTTAAATTTTATGGTTTTGACCTTCATTTGACCTTGATTCTGACACTTCAAGTTCACGAGAACCCCAGATTCAGATTTAGCGACCCCAAAAACATATATATAGATTTTTCCAGATTTTTTAATAGTCATTCCGCAATTTGACCTTCGGATGTCGTTAACCCTGACGTGATGGGGTTAAACGGATTCAGCAACCCCAAAAACATAAAAGTGCACCTCCTCAGACATCGGAGAAAATAATTTCAATTTTTTTTTGTGGGGCTGTGTAATAGTTAGAACAATAGATAAGTGTTCAGAACTGAGAGTACAAATAAGCAAAGTATAGAGCGATGTTCTATAGATACTGGATGCATGGTTGACAAGTTGAGAGTGGTTGAATAGTGATGCGCCAAGATTGACACCTATGCGTTATTGTACTTAAGTTATTAATTTGATTATGTAAGTAGTTGTAAATATTAGGTAAGCGATAATTATCAGGTATGTTTTAGCTCAATAAAACATAGGTACGAATTTATGAAACGATCAACAATCAAACACAAAAATCTAAATAATTTATTCCCCCTAAAAACCATATTATACTGGGGTACTGGGAACTCGACAACTTCCAGACAGGGCATGCGAAAGGAGTCAAAATGATAAAAATTTGACTCCCATTTGAAAAAGTCTTGAGATATACGAATTTTACAGATTTTTCAACAATCACCCAGAATTTCATATTCTAAATAAAAATAAAACCTTTTTTTGTATGCTTTCTTATAAGTTTATTTATTTTCTTGAAGCTTCAAACCAAACAAATACATTCATAATTAAAAATTTTGTACAGCCGACTTCAATATAAGTTATTAAGAATAACTCAATAACTATTGGTCTGACCTTGATCAAATTATATGGGACCACACGAGAAGTATCAGCTTACAAATAAAAAAAGAATCATCGAAATCGGTTCACCCAGTAAAAAGTTATGAGGTAACACATAAAAAAAAGACATACAGTCGAATTCAGTACCGTCTGCTTTTTGGAAGTAGGTAGAAAAGTACAAAAATATTCACAATAAAAAATTGTGGGTTTTAATAATTTTTTTTTCTATTTTTACACCTTATGTGTCATAAAATGTGACGTACTTCAAAAAATTACTATGACATGAGACATAAAAATATTTTAAAAAATATGCCCATTTAATCAGCTATCCAAAAAGGTAATAATATCCCGGTGGAGACATTTATTCATAACGTACAGTCAGTTAAACTAATGTGAGTTATTTCTAAACTTGAACAATTTTATTTTACAAATTTTTTTAAAGATTTCAATAAGAATTCAATAAGAGCCCCTTGGTTGCAGATATACACATCCTGATTCTTTGTGAAATAAAATCAAACATGAGAATTTTGTAATTATATCACTATATACATTCAATAAAATAGTTATAGTTTCGAAGGCCACATGCTCTTGGATGCCATTTGGCGTGTAAAAATTATTATATGTTTTCTTAAACGTAAATCTACACGCACGAATACTACACAGATGGGATATCCCAGAAGTCTGCACTCATTTATGATGTCAGAAGTCGTCGTCTTTCTCCGACCGTGGTCCTGGACGTAGGCTTGGGTAAAAATATCGCTATTTTCTCATATAAATATTGATATATATCGTTGATACTTTTAATCGAAATATATCGATATTTATTTTAGAGTAAGAAATTCGTGTAAATTTCGATATATTTTAAAATGTTGTTTTAATCGACTAAACAAAACGCAACAAAAGCATTAATGTGCTGATGTCGTTTTGTTTTTAGTCGTCTAACTATCCAGTAATAAACTTTTGCACAACATTACGATATATCGATATCAGGAAGATACTGCTGCCCATCACCTGTTTCTTCTTACTGTCGCTTCTTACGACACGCACGGGATGATATGGGGTAGTGGATAGTCTTACACCGCCACTACACTACTCGAAACGGGTGATGCGCATCAGCATCTTCCTGATAACAACTCAAAATAATAAAAAACTGCGGTTGTCAATCCGCCTGCAAAACGTGGCAACTATGGCCAAATCCTATGAGGCAATCTAAGGGGAGGCCTATGTTCAGCAGTGGACTTTTATAGGCTGTAATAGATGGATGGAAGGATGGATATATCAATGCTGGCTAAAAATATCGATACAAAATATTATTATATCTATTTTTTTCCTCTTAATCATCAGTAGCTGGGAGAACTAATAACTTTTTTTTTCTAAAAATGTAGGTTAGGTATGGGAACCATCAATTCAGACTAAATCTCTAGGTCAGAATTAAATAAAATACACACAATTTATATGTAGGAAAATATTCGATTAACAACTGTACTTGTTTAATGGTACCTAAATTAGCAGTACAAAGATAAATATTTTGATTTATATTTATTTTTGTATAGATATTTTTGCATAATATGTCCTGATCGTACTGTCGGATTTCGCTTTCTAAAAAGAAAATTAGTTATTCATCCAACTATCTACCTTGTTATTATACACTGACTTATCGCCTAGGTTAGATGAAATTCATATATTTTAGAAATAATTATTAGAAAGGTACTTATAACATAGCCACGTAGCTTAGGTAAGGAAGGTAATAAAAAATCGACTACTGAAATAAAATTTAAAACTAAATCTAAAATGCATATATAAAGTCATGTTATAAGTCGTTCTAGTTCCAAGTAGTTATCTAACTTTATCAAACTGACAAAGTCACGATGATTTTTGGTAACCAGAACGACGGTCACGGTTATTTAAAAATAACCCCAAGTCTAGTCGCCTCTTACGAGACCCACGGGATGGTATGGATATTCATACAGCACCACTACTTGATAATTGATAACTTCTCAAAACATTTTATTTATGGACAACCTCCTGGCCATTTAACACTCCCTTAATATTATATAATGCGATATTTTAATTGTTGATATTGTTTTATTTTTGGATAAGAACATGGTAATAACTCTTAAGTTATATTTACCTTCATTTGAAAAAAAATTGTCTTTGGCCCCACCTACTTTTGACGCTTGACCATAGGTCCGACTAAGTTGGAGGTGGTTAATGTTAACGACGCCTGAGTGGTTAATCCTACATTATGATTTAAAACTGATTAGACCCAAAATAACAAGGGCAGAAAAATAGTTGACAATAATGATTGCGTCTAGAAATAACTTTATAAAATGAGTATAATTATTATGCTATGATTTTTCAAATAAAAATATATTTTAATTGAAGCCACAGAAAAAACATACATTTATGGGAATATAAAATGACTAATCATTTTGCACTCTTCAAGTGTTGTCATTTACTATATTCATACTATTTTCGTATTCACTTTGTAAAACTACTAATACAACAAACAACACACAAAAAAAATTATAGGAAGTTATTATTAGTAATAACTATACTATAAGTAATAATAAAAATAAAAGTGATAAGGTTGAAAGTAAGTCTCTTACAAAGAACTTCCTGCAATAATACATTATCTCAATCATAGTACTATGTAACAATTCCATTTAATGTTATGACAACACTAGCCCTAACAAAATGTCACTGTCACAGAACAATATGATGCTTACGAATATCACTGTATGGCACAAAGGCCCAGAAGCCATGCCAGAAATATACATTTATAGTATGCAAATATAATAGAGATACAATAATCTAAAAACTCAATTATCCAGGTAGGTACATTATGCTGAGAATGTATTAAGTTAACATCAAGCAACCACAGGACGCATGACTATTTCCAGTGACATATAATACAACCTAAAAAGGTTCAATTGTAAATATCCTTTTTTGACGCCTTCTAAGGACAAAATTCTTTGACAAAGTTACTCTGGGACTGATGCTTAAGATTTTAAGATATTTTTGATATATAGACGCTACCATTTCTTCTCAACTAATTTTATGTATGAAAGTCTGCTATTGTTCTTTCTTTCTTTCTTTGTTAAGAAGATGACAACACACTGTGACAATTTGGTATGGTATATTTTTATGAGATATTGTCTGTTTTACCTACACTGCTTACTTACACAATGCTTTGCCTACCTACACTTAACTGTTTAGATTGAATAAATAAATATGAATGTGTAATATCAACAACAAAGGGATCTTCGCCCGATATCTGCAATACTGAAGAAGTTGCAGGTGCGGTTCAGGCCTTTGAGGAAGGTATAGACTCTTTTCTTAAAGGTTTTCATGTCATATTGGTCCTGATAAACTGCTGACGACATTAAATTTCACCATGTTGATGTGCGTGTCACATTTTTTTTAGTGAAATGCACAGAAGCGGAATGCCAGCCATAGAGATAATACTATAGTGCTTTCTTCAAATCAATAGGCCAAAGCCACGCTGGTGCGACTGCGGGGAGCGGAAGTTACTTGCGGGGACCGAAGACAGGAATATACTGCCACTAACGCCATAAGTATGCCACAATGAAGCGTGTAAAATGTGGTTAACCATTATTATTTCCATATCTATTAGCCAAAAATTAGTCTAAACTGGCACTTTCGTGTTTAGAAGCAAGTAGTACTTTTTTTGCATATGACAAAATACAAATTAAAATGGGTCTTATTTCAACAAAAACATGCAGTCTGGCTTCATTAGTAATCATCAATAAAAAACTGAGATTAGCAATCTGCTTGCCAAGCGTGGCAAATATCCCCCCTATGAGGCAATCCATGGGGCAGCCTATGTTCAGCAGGGACCTTTAATAGGCTGTAACGGTATGGGTAGATTGTGCATACATTATGATACATAGCTAGATACGATATGATTGGATATCAGTAGAATACTTGTTCCCACGGAGCAAATACAAAGAGGAGACAGCCCTAAGCAACTGTGCACTGTGATTCTAACTAGGTCCTGACGTCATCACAGTGGGCGTGGCTTTAGTTAGTATACTGTCAGCGTTCGTCCTGTGAGCTATGTGTCGAAAATCGCAAATCGGTGTATTTTCGTAGTATCAAAAAGAAAAGTGTTGTAGTTTATCGTGTAAAAACTACTCAGACGCTCTGATGCTATGGATGTCATCATATTTCATTTGCAAGTAATTTTATACCTAATTTATATATATATAAATTGGTTCTAAAAAAATCTCTATGTCGGCCGGCTTTCAAATATATTCGACACTAGATGGCGACACTTTGTGTCATGGGAACTAAAAATATAAAGGTACATAGAGCTCAGTATTGGTAAAATAATCATACGAAAGTGCTGAAATTTGTTTTGCATTCAGGCATATTCTTAATCGCTAAAATATTATTTTTATAGTTTTTATAATTAATTTGTGAACAGGCCATCTGTCGTCAAGGTAGCTAAACTACAATGCAACATACATATGGAACGTTACGAGTAGTTTTACTATTTATAGTTAGATGGAAAACAGTTAAGTGGGCGGGGCTTAACACCCCCTCACCCTGCAAATTGTCACGCGTTGTTACATAGTGAAATCTAATTACAACACCTCTTCTTTGTATTTGCTCCGTGCTTGTTCCCTACTCAAAGTTCGTACATTGTGCTATTTAAAATAAAATATGACCATTTGTTAAGAAATACTACTAAACAAAGATCATCTTTAATACTATTTTGAGTGATTCAAATAACGAAAAAGCACATTCAGTTTTCCTCTTTTAGAAACAGAAGAGTCAGCAAAAAAAAAACTGGATTTGAATGAGTACATTCAATAATAGAAACATAAATTGTTGAGCTTTTGTTCTTGCACGAGAACTGCAAGTGACAGAATGTTGGAGAGGCAACGCACTGGTATTGTGAGATTAATTACAACGCGTAAGATGACATGTCTGAACTTCAAATCATGTGACAGTGACTTAGCATTGATATCACTAATTTTTATAGTTTTCTGTAACATTAACGATCATAGAATGTCACCTTGATTAACCTTGCAGTAGCAAAGTGTGCGAGTCAAATGTATGTGCAATACTCATTAACAACCAGGCATATAACTTATCTAAGATATGAGTCTGAAATAGAGGTACAAGATACAAAATACGTATTTTCATCTTGTAACTATAAAACTTTTTTAAAATTCATTTCGTATCTTTTATTTAAATACCTTTTGTTTAGTATCTTAGTATTTTGTAGATACTATGTTTGCTAAAATACTTTTAGTAATATATTAATAGATTCTATTGTAACATCTTAGGTGACATTAATTTTAAATGTCAATATTGTCTTAGATAAAACTGAATGCATGCAGCATGGCTCTACCACGTAAAAAATTTTTACGTGGTAGAGCCATGCTGCAGCTATATTAGTAGTATAGTTGTAGCACGAATGGGTCGGCTCGACCGGGGAAGGACCACGCTCTCACAGAATACCAGCGTAAAATAGCAGCATAATGCTGCTGTGTTTCATATGGTGAGTGTAGAGAACCGGAGACCCATTTTACTGGAAAAGAGGCATTCTATCTTAGTCCTCACGGCTGATAACGCATCTGCATTTAAATTCGCAAACGAAGATAGATGTAGATGTCTATAGGCCACAGCCACTTACCATCAGGTGGACTGTGTGCTCGTTTGTCACCCTTATTCTATAAAAAAAAATGTTCCATTGAATCTTTGGAAGTAAGGAATAGAAATGAGTTTGGGTGGTTATAAGTTTAAGCCTAGTCAGTTTAAGTAGCATGTAGAGGATGTCATGAGGGTCATGGTTGAATAGGGGCATAAAGTTCTCATTACACTCCTAGGGGGTCAAAATGGCCAAAAACCAAAAAAAATTGGCGGTGGCTCGAACTTTAGCCTATAACTCCGCCTCCTTCGGAGGTTCTTACACAGTCTTTACTTCCCGCACTTGTTAGTCTATGGCTAAATATCTACATGGCGTGGCAATTCTTTCTTTCTACAAAATGTCATTGGATATGCCCCTTGACTCATGTTATTTTTAATTATTCCATATAATAGTCTGTGTTTCAGGAAGACACGTAAAAGTTTGGTCGTATGCCCCCGTGGAGCGACTCTCCTCATTTGGAGGCATGATC
Organism: Parnassius mnemosyne; assembly: GCA_963668995.1. Classification (NCBI taxonomy): domain Eukaryota; kingdom Metazoa; phylum Arthropoda; class Insecta; order Lepidoptera; family Papilionidae; genus Parnassius; species Parnassius mnemosyne. Next base: position 25,289,663 of record CAVLGL010000057.1, read on the forward strand.
ATGAGGCCTCATCGAAGAGGAATAAGTGATAAACTGTTTGAAGAACTGGTTTTACTGTTTCAATTAAAACCTTAAAAATATAATATTATGATGTCACTTTTGCGCTATCAACGCGATTAACATGTAAAAAAATAAACTTTCATTAAAAAATGTTGTTCTTTTACAAAAGTATTTTATGTATAAAGTGTTCATAAGATACGTATTTTATATCTAGTATTTCCGATACCATTTAAGAAAGTTATTTGCGTCTGCTATCTGAAATACTTAATTTAACTTTTGTACTTTGCATTTTGTATTCCAGATACTTTATTTAAGGTATCTTGTACATCAGTGTTAACAAGTCACCCTCGAGACTCATGTATGATATTAGAGACATGTATGAAGGGGCTCACACACTTACCAATGGCGTCGAGCGCATGGTGCGCGTGCGCGTGCGCGTGCGGCTGCGCGGAGTCAAGCGGCGCTTCGTCTTCGAGCTCGTCCTCGTCGTTGAACCACATCTCCTCCTCGTCGTCGGGCGTACGCGCCTCGCGTCTGTACCGCGTGCGCAACAGCGACGGCACCACCGCTTCCGCCACCGCCACGCTGCCGCTCACTGAAATTATGGTAGATTTGATTGAAATTAATGAATAAATGCAAGGGTGAATAGACTTTTGTTACGCTAAATCAGTGCGGTTTTCCATCTAGGGCATCATCACCATTTACCACAAGGTGGAATTGTAGTCAAAAACTGGCTTATAAGTAAAAAAAAAAAATTTAACAAAATGCACACAAAATAAGATTTTTTTAAACAAGTAAGGGCGAATAATGAGCATACAGTCTGTCTGATATAATTGGATGCTGTGGTCCATAGACTCAGTCTCAAACTCTCAACACTGACCATAATTGTTGAAACAAATATTATGCTGCCACTTAGTGCTGAAATTCGTTCCCCAGTTGTTAGCTATTCCATTTCCTAAATTTCGAACAATATAAATACATTTATTTTTGGGCGGCGCGGCGCGTGGCGCGTCTAAAACCTTATCAGAAATGAGGGACGGCCTGTATTCAGCAGTAGCACGTATATAGGCTGTAACTTTATCTTTAACTTTTAAATACATTCAAATAGTAAACTACAATTATGTGACATTACGATAAGACCACTGAAGTAAACAGTAAAGACTGATTTAATAATATAATTAATACAATTTATTGGAAAAAAAAAACATTAATCAGGCCTGACTTTAGATAGATAATTCTTAATATATTTTAATATTTAAATGAATAGTCTACAACTGCTATATATACCATAACATTATAAGAAGTATTCTTGCCACCACAAATGTATATACTTTATATAAACTGCATATTAATCAAAAAAAACTCACCTCTGTCTCTTTCCTTCAATTTGTCCTGATGTTGGTCATAACGTGTCTTTAAAGCTTTAAAAGTTTGTACATATTCAACATCTTCTAAAATTTTCCCATAGTTTTCCACAACATGTGAACAAAGTGACTTTATGTCTTCCAACTTGATGAATTCAAATAATTCTAAAATAGCTGAATCTAATAAGTTGTACCTGGAAAACATAGGTAGATATTTTTAAAAGTTGCAAACTTCAAAATTATGCTTAGTTCATTCTTAAAAATATTAAATATTTAAATAAAACTAATTTTACGGATTTTATCGCGTATATTAACTTATTTTTATATTCCCGACGTTTCGGGTGCTTTCCAGCACCCGTGGTCACGGGGGAATGTTAAATACACATCCATCTCCATCTGTATCCAACCGCTATAAAAAGATCCATATTCATATGAACTTTTTTGTGTTTTTGTAACAAATACAAGTATTTACACAAAAAAATACTTGTGCTCGAAATAAATAACTTGAATTACAACTTTTTAAAGAATAATCAACAATGATGACTATTTTTTAAATATGATTATAGTCATCATTCACAATGCCATTTAACTATAGTGTTCAACAACAAAAATAGAACAAATGCTTGTTACTAAGAAGGCCTTTATAAAGTAAAAAACTACGCCATCGCTTCAACACGCCTGTGGGAGACTTTTTGAGAAGAAACGGCAAGAAACTTAATGGGGTCTGTCCATCTGCACAAGACAAGATTAGCGCGCACTGTGGGTGCAATTACTTGTACACTCTCTATTCCCTTACTCTCATAGTCTGATGGGAGGACAATAAGACATGACTAGAGAGAAATTTGGCACAGTATCAACGTAAGCAGGTGCAGGACAAATGGGAGCTTTATGTGCTCTCCGATGCACGGGGAAAACACCGCCAACTTCCTGACTCCGGAATGCTAGTAAGAATTTCATGATGGAAAAAACTAAATGACTAACTTTTGGTTCAACTCAGGATTAAAATCCAGGACTGTTTACGGACACTAGATTAGAGGCAGTCAAAAAAAACATTTATAAAAAATACTAACTGTGCCCCACGACTTACTACGCCCGCGTGGAACTTACTACGATTTTATGGATATAAATTTTTTTGGGCGGAACCCTAATTTTATTTTTGAATAATGTTAACCATCTTATAAATTTTGACAAATATTGACATTAATATTTATACGATACTAACGTCACTCAATTGTTTTGCCTTCACGGAACCCCTCCACTAACTTTATGGTATGGTATTAATACTAAATTGACTTTTAAGTGTTATTACGAATTTCTTGTATGGGAATATAGAAAAGTGTTGTTTTTAGACATTTTCAGGCAATTTTTAAAATTTTTCTCTCCATAAGAACCATCTTCGTACTTCAAGGAATATTATAAAAAAAAGAATTAGCGAAATCAGTTTAGCTGCTCTCGAGATTTGTGTTTCAAAAACAAATCAAGAAAATCTTAGAAGGCTCAATATTGACCAAGCATTATCTTTTAATAATCACCTAATTTAGGGTCAAATTTTTTATTAGAATGCTCTTTACAATTGCCTTAAATTTATACAAAGGCACCTCAATAATATAACAGGGAATCTTGTTCAAAATACAATCTACCCAAAAATCAGCCAGTAGTTAAATGGAGCCTGTACTTTGGTAAGTTAACGTCTTTAACATTAAGAAACTAGTTTTTAGGAATAACTTAAGAAATAAAAATTTTGTAACTTCAATTATCATAGGCAAAATAATTGCGCAATATATACTTTAAAAGGTGTAACTTGGCAGCTTGACGCCATTAAGCTCATTGTAACGTGGAAAATATTCAAGCATTTTAAAAGGCACACTTTTCAATCCCACAAATCATTAGAACATGGATGGAATAAGTCTTGTAGTAATTAAATATGGACCCGTATCTGCATATTTCATTCTTACAATACAGTTTAGTATGTTGTTGTAAGATGTGTGACACATACACTTTATCAAATAAAATATAAATATTTTCGCTTACCTGCCATTATTTCTAAGAAAAGCGTCTACGACCGGTGCAAAGAGATTTCCCTTGATGATATATCTGTTATAGTATTCATCTTTTAGAGCAATTATTTTCCTCATGAACCTCAACGCGCCAAGCACCAAAAAGGTGTGCGTTGATCTCATAAGCACCAATATGCGACGAAGTAAATCCTAGAAAATAAATGTATAAACTCAGTGACCGACAAATAAAATAAGGACTAACTAAGGAATTGGTAGAGTTTAAACATTCAGAATGGTTATCATTTTTGATTAAGTAAACAATCTACAATATCTAGTACTGTTATTGTTAAGCTTTATGATAAATTCTCCTAGCTTGGGTGATGTTTACACTCTGCAGTGAAAACATGATATGATTATATAATAATATATTTAAGTAGGAATAACATTAAAATAATTGTATACTAATAAATCAATTATTATTGTTTGTTTATTTACATAATATACACCCTTGGTTCTCAAAACCTTCAACTTTATTGAGATTCACAAATTAGCAGATTTTTGAACCAAGAAATTAATTTAGAATCATCTTTAGGGTATTAATTTTAATGTCTTTTAATATGATTTTTTAGTAAATATTCAGTGACCACCAATAATTTGATTTCAAGTCATCATAGTAGCTGCTCAATCATACAGATATATAAACATATGAATTAAGTATATTTAATCCTGCTTTAACAATAAAAGAAACAGCTTTTAAACATATATGGAATATTAAGGCGTTTTCCGGTATTTAAGCAAATAGATTTAAGAGCAAAAAAAATTTGTAAAATATTTTTTTTTGCTAGCTCCAATGAAAATGTTTAATGCAATTTAAAGTGCTTGATACATGCTTGGTGGTAAAGCAGTTGGCATTGTGAGTAAACATTCATGTCTGAGGAATATTTGTTTAAGGACATATGTAGCCAACACTCATTGAGCTGGACGGCGGACTAATCGCTCCTAGAAATAAAAAAGGGAAAACTTGTGTTTGTACATAGGCTGTACATACTAACTTACAATGAAAACCCAAAGCATCTTCTGGGTCTCCTTTTTTAATAGTGATATGGAGAATATTTTGGCTTTACAGGGGCGTAAATTATACATAGCTTCATACTGGTAACTCAAAAGGTGTTTAAAATATGTTTATATCCTTGATTGAATATATTTATAATATTATTATATGAAAAATAGTCCAAAAGTAATGATAATAACTATGTAAAAAAGTTTATAAATTATATTTATTTTTTGAAATTTCTCCTAGTCTCCCAGTTTCCTAACAGGTCAATACATATTATTTCACATTATTTCAAAACCCTGAAAACCTTCACATAGAATATTTATTTTGTTCCTCCCAAAATGCCTCCACAGCTCCTATCAGCTAGCTAAATTAACTTCAAATTGCATATATATGCTATATAGAATTGCTGTAATCATAGCTTAATGTCTTTTGGTCACTTTTTGATCTGTTAACAGAATAATATCTTGAACTTTTCTATATTATCTTTAGTTAGAGAAACAGAAACTTATAATTATTCAATATATAAATAATACTTATTGAAAGTCACTCTTTTGTTTAATTATCACTGGTTCAGAAAAAGAAACTATGCTGCAAAGAAAAATACTTAAAAAAAGATACAGCTTACAATCATGTATATTACACAATTAACAACACAAAACATAATTTAAAATTTTGTACAGCAGACTTCAATATAAATTATTAAGAATAACTCAAAAACTATTGGTCTAACCTTGATCAAATTCATATGGGACTACACGAGAAGTATCAGCTCTCAAATAAAAAAATAATCATCGAAATCACTTCATCCAGTAAAAAGTTATGAGGTAACACACAAAAAAAAACATACAGTCGAATTGAGTACCGTCTCCTTTTTGGAAGTCGGCAGAAAATAGAAATAGCTTAGTAGCAATCACCTCATTTCCAGGGGTTATTATCTATACATATAATAAATCTGTAGAAAAGTTGTGTCTGTAATTCTAATATTTTCTGGAAAAAACAATTCCAGGGGACTAAATAAAGGGCACTGAGGCCAAATTAGAGGTTTTTAGAATTTTGACTGTCTGTCTGTGTATTACCGATTCACGCAAAAATTACAGAACAGATTTCCATGAAATTTTGTGAGTGTAGATAGTTAGGGACCCGGGGTAACTTATAGGCTACTTTTTATCCCATTACGGATCTTCAAAAAAAAAAGAGGGTTAAGTATTTTCCTTCCTCAAGTTGTTAATTTCTATTTTATATTATTGATTATTGATGTTTTTTTTTTAAATAAATAACATATTTATAAATACAGCGTAAAATGAGTTTTAACCGTTGCGTTATAATTTTAACTACGTCGACAATCTAACTTTCACTTTATCAAAACAGTGCCATCTAACGTGTAATTCAAAAAGTAGTAACATTTTACCTCCAGTAACTAATGAATAAAATAAAATATATAACTTACATTTATATGTTTAATAATTTAATTCATAATTATTTGAAAATTCTCACGTTCATTTTTCAGTTCTTTCCTTATTCCCTTTTAGTAGGAATTACTACTTGAATAGTAGACAACAGTGACATCTATCGAAAGTCATAAAATGTGAGATGTTTCTAAGTTTAATTTCTAATCTATAGAAAAATTTTGATTATACTGATAAAACTGTAATTATTGCAAAATTCTCACTATCCACATAGTTTAAATAAAGAGATTTTTATTAATTTATTAGCCAGATCTTAGGAGTTAATAATATCATAAAGTAGTCAATTATAGCACGAAATGGTGGAATTTAATTAAATTTAACATTGTTTTTTTATTAAATCATGATATAGCTTGACCAAATCAATGAATAGAGACGTTTGGCGATATTAACAACTAAACATAACATTGCTATTTCTTCATATTGTTATATCGTAAAATAATTTCATTACATACCGCTAGCAGCGCTGATAGCGTATTTTTAACAGAAGCAGATTTTTTAATAGAATATAATTTATTCCTAATCTATGTATTATATAAATGTAGGCGACTTTGTTGTGTGATTTGGTACCCCACTCACACCTCAACTTATTGTTGCTGAGTACTATAGGGTACAGTTTTTGTTTTTATTGTTTTAATCTCATAATACCGTCATCTACCTACTGCTAAATAAACAAATAATAAGTAACTGATGAAATAAATGAGAATTATATTGAATACTTTTTTTTCTTCCAGCATCGAAAATTGTCAGACATAAAACATCCAAACCGGTGTCGGGATGATTTATTGTTATTGTCAAAATGACTAATAGAACTGTGTACAAAAAACTGTGATTATGACAGAATGTCTTTAGTTGAATATGTTGGAGTGTCCCAGAATAGCAATATTTCACCAACTTCTTTTTGTATCAAAGCCGATGTAAGTAATTGAAAATTAAGTGGACTGTAAGATGTTCATATCTAGATGATGGAATAGTTTGACTAATTACAATTCTTGTGAAACCAAATTCATTTATATGATGTAAATTATTTACATTAAAAAAATTAAACATATCAAGAATATTAACACTAAGTATTAAAAATAATAGTTAGTTGAAATTGATGGGCTTCCTTTACAGTGATCATCTTGGTGTATGTTCTGCCCAGTTTAAGCTCTTTGGACCAGCGTGAAACTGAAAAATATGCAGAGACAGTGTCCCTTAGAACTTCCACCAAATCAGCATGTAAATTTTTAGTAATCATTTTTTCAAACAGAAGTACTTAATGATGATTCTCATTTTATTTTCTTCACCAGAAATTAAAATATTTAAATGATTTTTACCATAAGTTAATAAGGGAATAGAGTATAACTAAATAATGTATTTTAGGACTTGTATGCAAATACATACAAATACCTAATTATCATTACTTTTGGATCAGCTCTAGTATGTACTTCATATTAAAAATCCTATTTGTTGCATTTAAATCAGCCAGTAACAGATTCAAATTTTGAAATCATATTTATATAATTTTATACAGGATGTTTGTGACATGCTCCCGAAAACGAAGACAGACGATGGTACTAACGATACCTTTAATGATGGGTAAGAAAGAAAATCTAACCCGAGGAAAAAAAAATCATCATTTCACAACGTTTTACTAGCTTTATTCACGTTCCATCATGTTAGTACAGCTAAATGAAACGATAATTTCATAAAAAAATCATGAAAATACTTAAACATAAAACCAGTAGTGTAATTTAAATCAGCTAAGGTCAATAATCGCGCGGACGCCTAATGCGCGCGGCAGTTAACGATCGTACCAATACCTAATAATTTACAACACTTGTCTAAATACCTAACTTCTCTACTTAACCTACTATTTTGCCACTGTACTTGTCTCCACCTAGCCACTTTAATTCAAATTCAGAGGTTAAATAAATGTAGTGTTCGCGTAAATATAAGAAATCATCAAATGCCTAGTTCGATTCCCCGCTAATAAAAAATTTACTTAAATGAAATGTTAACAAGGATAGTCATGCTTATATTCATCGTGTATTTTTATTATTCTGATGTATTCAGTTATGTACCTATTCAGATCAGTTCAGTACTGTTATTTAAAAAAAAGTTAGGTATGAAACAGCTTACCGATCTAAACCCTCCGTGGCCTTATGAGATTCTCCAAGGCACATTAACATGTTGCCGTATTCACGAGCACTATAAACGTACGCGTTAGGCATTATTAAAACAAAACAAGAAACACAAAACGTAACAACGAGAATAATAACAATAAGTAATAACAATTAATAACAACAAGAATTTAATAAACAAAACGACTGTCGCTCACGCGCACGTGGTAGTCAACACGGAAGTGGCTCAAAAAGTAAAATTAATAACCAATCCCGCCAAAATAAATTGCCTACCGGTACGTGCTGCGTCCTAACGTCCTTGCGGTAAGCACTTTGATCGTTTCTACAGATCGTTAAACTGTTACTGTTGCCAACTTTAATTTTATAAGTTTAGTTATCCCTACGACTAGTCTTCATATGGAATTTAGAAGTTATAGTTGTAATTTTTGAATAGAATTAAACAATCAAATGTACCCTGACGCAACAAGCAGTTCGTTACTACAAAAATGTTATTGAAGTTAATAAACGTACCTAATTTGGTTCTCACTTACACAATTATAAACACTATTTCATCGTTATGTTTGATTTTGTACAAGAAAATAGAAATGAAAAGATACTGAATAAATTAATAGTTAAAATCAATTGCAATTTGATCGACAGTTAACTAATGTTAAAAATAATCATTTTAGTTTATTTAATTGACTTTCCATTATTAATCCGTCCAAAACTTTGAATTCAAAAAGAGCTACGTCAAACTATTAAAAATTATTTGCAAGTTTTATTGTGATTGCCGACTCTAATATCGCCTGCAAACAAATCTTAATAGGTAAATTTCGGAGTTATGGTGGGAACTTGACCGGCGGCGGGTTTGCTGCTCCTGTATTGTTTAAATAATGGTTTGAAGGGGATTTTGATATGTAAAAGTGTTGCGCTTTTGTGTATTAAGCGTCTGAGCATGTGAACTATTAGTGGAAACGGTGAAACAAGTGCTCTGATGGTGATGTGATTCTCAAGATAAGGTGTCTGTCTGCTTAGGCGCCTTGAGATACCATCGCCAACTATCAGCTGTCTGCTGCGTCAAGCTGCCGTCAAAATCTCCCAAGGTCTGCACAATGTGACGTATCAACATATTGTGAAGCAGTGTACTACGAAGGATAATTAAATAATTATACATTTTATATCGAGCCGGTCAGATAGAACTTGGTCGTCGACGATTCGAACCGCTCTGCACTGGATGGGTCAAGTGGAAGGTTCTGGCACTGGGGTGAGAGATGAGAACAGTATCCCATGTGAGGCCGAACTTGCGCTTTGTAAAGTTGCAAGCGATGTGCCGGCATGAAATACTGTCTCGCTCTGCTGAGCACGCCAAGCTTTTTAGAGGCCAATTTGGCCTTCCCTTCCAAGTGACCACGAAACTGCACACTATTCGGTATGTCGACGCCGAGGATTCCGATGCTAGCTGAGGCAGCAAGGGGAGTGGCCTTGAAACTGAGGAGATATGACAATGGAGTTCTTTTTAGCGGTAAACGCGCAAACTTAATGTGATTTTGTTTAGTCTTTTCTTTGTAATTTATAATAAAAGTATGTGTCTAATATCTTTCATTTAACTTATTTTATGGCTATAGACCTAGTGTAACATTTAAAGCAGTCTTTGAAAATATATACTAATGCTAGTACTGACCGATGTTCTTTAAAAAGAACATAATAAACTACATTTAGGTAGTTCAAAAGTCATCTATATCTGTATTACATCACTGTGAAAAAAGTTACGGCTGTAGAGAACGTGTAACTTGTTATTTTTTCCACCTTCATCTCTGGGTAAGCACTTTATTCATATTGTCCTTTTTTAAGATCATGGGGCGGTAATTATTAAGACATATTTTTGCCAAGGTTACTATTAATTCATAACGAGGTTAAAATTAGTAGCTATTATACAAGTTATTGCAGCACTAATCGAAAATAATTCAAACTATACACACAGATATTTACATGGTCATATATGCGCATACATACATGCTAAATCCCAAAACAAGAATTTAATCTTAAAATCTTTAAAAAGGATATTTCTTAATAACCAATCACAGCGCGAGGAGCTGCTGGAGCTGGAGACCCACATTCGCTGTCGTCATGCTTCGATAAGTTATCTTTCTCGCACATATGGCTACGCATAAGACTTTTTTGTCGTATTTATTTGTAAACTTTATTCACGTCTGGGAATTGTTTATAACCGCTAAATTTGTCTGGCGATTTGCAGGTATTATTAAAAATTACACAATAAATACGTGATTAAAAGTTGAGATTGTCAAAAGTATATTTATTGGGAATTTCACAAGAACATCTGGGATTATTTTTTTGGAATTATATAAAAACTAAATTAAAAGATAAAAAGAAATCAAGTTGCCAAAAAACATTTTTTTGGCTTTTTTTTTTGCAATTGCCGTATGCTGCGCAGTAACGAAATAACCGCAAACGCTCTGCCAGACTCGCGGGACTAGATTCGCTAATTGATGAAATTATATTTTTTCACAATTTCAACTTGCCAAAAGGACCTTCCCAAAATTCGTCGCCAGCTCTCAGACTATAATAATACGTTGTGAAAAGATGTTTTTTTTTTCCTTGGAATCGATTTTCTCTCTGACCCATCATCAAAGGTATCGTTAGTACTAACATCTGTCTTCGTTTTCGGGAGTGTTTCACTAACACCCGGTATAATAAAAACGTCTAAATATTTTTGATTAAAATGGATCAATTGTGTTTGCTTTTTGTTAATTTAAATTTCCTTTTAACCATGGTGAAAAGTCACCTAAATAAACATTTATTTACTACACATAATATATCATTATACATATATTATACATAATACTCATTTCACTGGATTCATCAACAATTCCTTTACTATTCAGGCAACACCATCCTGGAACTCCTTGCCCGAAAACATAAAAGCGCCAAGTAAGGATTTAAAAAGTTGGTACATGGTCCAGTTACCCCCCCCCCCCCCTTAACATGGTAGCGGTGTTAAATAATAAACTACCCCAGGAGGGTACCAGCACCCCCGGTGACGGAGAATTCCTCGCTGAGTATCCACGCCCAAGCTACCCTACTTTTCCTAAATGTTTTTCTGCATTAGAATTTCTGCAACATCAGGGGACTTCATTCAAACCTTAACGCCGTCCACTACCATCTGGAAACGGCGAAGCCGACCTTGCTCTTTCTAACAGAGACACAGGGTACAAATTAGAACACTCTTTTGTGCCCCGGGCTGGAGTTTGCGTGTACGTCAGAGAGGACATCTGTTTTCGACGCCTCGGCAGCCTTTAAGGTACGAACCTGTCCATCTTATGGCTGCGCGTAGACAGGAAGGTTCATCCCCGCGTCTACGGATGCATCTATAGGTCCCATAGTGGCTATGCCGACACAGAACGACTCATCGACAACGTCCAAATGGATGTAGACTCCGCGCTACAACAGGTCCCATCCGCAGAGATCGTGATGCTTGGTGATTTTAACGCCCACCACGCTAAATGGTTTGGTACTCGTTTAACCGATCATGCATGTATGATGATGTAGATCTGTTGATGACTTTCCTTTGGCATATGGTCTAACACAACTGGTTACTTCGCCTACGCGGATCCCAGATGTGGAATATCATGTACCTTCCCTGTTGGACCTTCTGCTGACCTCTCATCCGGACGGATATCAGGTCTCCGTCGATGCCCCTCTTGGCTCCTTGGACCATTGTCTGATCCAAAGTACGATGTAACACACGCAGCATCGCGGTTGCGTTCTGCAGGTTGCCGCCGTGTTTGGCATTATAGGTCAGTCGATTGGGACAGGATGCGATCTTTCTTTGCATCCTACCCTAGGGGGCGGGTTTGCTTCTCGTCGGATAATCCCAGCGTTGCTGATTCTGTCGCTGATGTGGTGCTACAGGGAATGGAACTTTTTATTTCATCATCTGTGGTACCTATCGGAGGCAGAATACAACCATTGTTTGGTCGCTCCTGCAAAATTGCATTACGACATAAGCAAGAGTACTACCAGGCCCGGGCTCACGCATCGACGTCTCGGGATGCAAATACCAGCGCTCTTAAAAAGAAACATAATTCCACCTCCAAGTCCTTCAAGTGTCATTGTCAAAGCAAAGTCAAAGCACATTGGCAAAATTGACGAGAAACTAGTTCGTCTTCCTTCGGGAACCCGTGTATTCTGGACTCTCGCCAAGGGTGTCCAAGGGAACTTCTGTGAGCCATCTCTCCCATCTCTGCACAGGGAAGACGACTCACTAGGCCATGCCGCAAAGGAAAAGGCCGATCTGCTGGGCTCTCTTTTTGCGTCCAACTCTTGATGACGAGGGGAACACACCGCCGACCATCCCGCGGTGTGAGTACTCCATGCAGGATGTGCTGTTTACGCAACGCTCGTTGCGTAGAGCACTTCTCTCCCTGGACGTCAACAAGACGAGTGGGCCTGATGGCGTCCCTCCTATTGTGCTGAAGATATGTGCTTCAGAGTTGGCACCGCTTTTGACGCGTCTTTTCCGGCACTCTTACTCACTAGGCGTAGTCCCGAAGTCATGGAAGACAGCTTTCGTGCACCCGATCCCTAAAAAAGGTAACCGCTCTGATCCGTCCATCGATAGGCCTATCGCCATCACCTTCTTGTTCTCTAACATAAAGGAGTCCATTATTAACAGCCAGCTCATGCGGTACCTTGAGGATCACCAGCTAATTAGTGACCGTCAGTACGGTTTCCGTCGCAGTCGCTCGGCTGGTGATCTTCTGGGTTACCTAACTCATAAATAGGCGGAGGCAGTAGAGTCCAAGGGGGTGGCATTGGCCGTTACTTTGGACATAGCAAAGGCCTTCGATCGGGTTTGGCACAAAGCGCTTCTTACAAAGCATCCTTCTTATGGGCTTCCCGAGAAATTGTGCAATTGGATCACTAGTTTTCTTGCAGATCGGAGCATCAAGGTCGTAGTAGATGATGCATGATCCGATTACAAAACCATTAACGCTGGTATTCCACAATGTTGCGGGATATCGCCAGCGCTGTTTCTTCTGCATATCAATGACATGTTGCAAACCGGTAACATTCATTGCTATGCGGATGACAGCACTGGTGATGCTTTATATACCGGCCGTGCCAATATTTCTCGGGAAAACGTTGTTGACTACCGGGACAAACTTGTGTCTGAAGTCGAGACTTTGTTGAACAAAGTTTCCGGACTGGGGACAACTAAATCTAGTCCAGTTCAATCCCCAGAAGACACAAGTTTGCGCGTTTACCGCTAAAAGAACCCCTTCGTCGTATCTCCTCAGTTTCAAAGCACTGCCCTTGAGTGATGTGCAGTTTTGTGGTCACTTGGAAGGGCCTCTAAAAAGCTTGGCGTGCTCAGCAGAGCAAGACGGTATTTCATTTCCCCAGTCCAGAGATGGGAACAATAGTAAGCTCCTTCCATTTGATCGCATCCAGCGCAGAGCTGTTCGAATCGTCGGCGACCGAACTCTTTCCGAAGAGACGTTGCATCTCTTTGCGTATTTTATCCCATTTACCACGAGGAGTGCTCTGAGGAATTGTTCGGACTAATTCCACAATTTCACCATCGCACATCGCGACAAAATTCGCGGTACTATCCATACCATCAGGATGACTGGTGGTCCATCACTGTGCGATTTAAAAGAAGTTTTCTTCCTTGCACAACTTCCTTGTGGAATCAACTACCACCAGAGATTTTTCCGGACTGATACGACTTAGGGACTTTCAAGAAAAGACCCTACTCCTTTTCAAAAGGCCGGCAATGCATCTGCAATCCCCCTGGTGTTACAGTTGTTTATGGGCAGGGGTAGTCACTTACCATCAGATGAGCCGTATGCTTTTTTGCCCCCTCTCCTATAAAAAAACATGACTTTTTTTAAATGAAGCCATGTTGGACGTTAAGACTCATGATGATATAATTTGATACATTTAGATGTTTTATTATTTACAATTTCAATGTATGTATTTTATTATCATATGTAACATATATATTATATGTATATATGCATATTTGCACCTGCCACAAAATCTCATCACTCCACAAGTTGACTGACAGAGAATGGCATTAGGCATGAAGTCCGCCCCTTGTTACCCTAGTTAAGGTGTTAACAATCAAGATTAAATAAATAAAATAATAATAACTACATAAATACCTGGCATCCAGAGAGGTAGGTAAACTATGGACTATTATACAATTCTGACACATCTCTCATGCCTTTCACATTTTACAAAACATAATATCTCAAAGTAAAAATTATCGTTCATATTATACCTACATCACAACACCCTATGTGGTTTTTCCTGATCAAAATTTTGTAATTATATTAAACACTTTCCTTAAGTATATCAAGTAAAATTATCTTATTATTAATTATATATATAAATCTTAGATAAATAATTTGAAGCATTCTTTTGACTGAGTAGTTACTTTCAAATGTATTACAGTACGTTGTAGTTAAGAATTGAACTATATTTTTATGCTTACCTTATTTAATATGCACGTTTTGATATGGTATGTGTGATGTTCAACACAAAAGGCAAGAAGCTCCAAGACAAGCCCCAATAGCTGAACTGTATGGTAGTCTTCTTTGAGGGGCTTCTCACCTGTTGTGTTTTCAAGCAGTGGTGCTGAAATTGTAAAAAAAATGTTAACATAACTTTTACTTAGTCATATAAATACAAAATTTATAGGAAGTACACATATCAAAATTATCTAAGGATATTTTACATTTACTTTGATAACTTCAGAAGTACTGGCCATATTAAAAATATTTAAATATCACTAATCCTGGCACATTTCTGTTTTGTACTTTAAATTTTGAGTTTAATAAAGCCTAAAGGAGGCAGTCAAATTGAATTAACTTTATTATGATGAATTTTACATCCTGTGTGTCTTAAAGACTAAATTGTTTTTAGACGTAATTTTAATATTTGACAAGTTTAATTGATTTAATAGCAGTGGTATTTTCAGTACTATGGATGCCACTATGACTATGCCAAGATTTAACCAGATATTGAGAGCAATAGCCATGCTGAAAGCATTGTAACATGCCTGAGCAGCAAATTCAAGATATGTTTCAAGAGATGTGTCATTCAATACCATAGTTTTATTGTAAATCAAGTTAAAGCCTTTTTGTTATGTCCCATAGTTGCTCATAAGTCTTCTCACATTCCTGAGTTAGTTATTGAGCAATTGACTACCAGTCGTATATGCAACTGCTGATCGTGAGGTCCCAGGTTCAAAACCCAAATATTCCGAGTTTCCCACAAGAAATTATCAGTAGCTGCCCGGAGTCAGGAAATTGGCGGCGCCTCACACCCGTGCCTCAGAAAGCAAGAAAAACCGTTGGTCCTGCACCTGATCTCTTTCCAGTCATGTCGATCTGTCCCATCAGACTATGAGAGTGATGGAATAAAGAGTGAACCTGTGCTTGCACATACACTTGGCCACTATAATCCTGTTCTGCACTGATGGCTAGACCGACTGCCATGACCGAAATTCGGTCTTGTGGACACCATTATTATTATGGAGCAATTAGTCCATTGTGCTGCACCAATGCATGTTGGTGGATTGTAAAATATTGCATTTGGTGAAAACGTCCTCAACATTTCATTTTACAATTCACCAAATATAGATTTTCATGCTCTCTTTTTGGTTGCCATTCTTCAAATATTATATCTTATAAGTATATTTACAAACAAAATTTGTTTTGGTACTTTTATTACTTACCTATAAGAGTTTGTATACTATGTTTATAGAAGAAATTAAGAAAATCTGCCTTCTCGCTTTTGTTAACTGATGCAAGCATGCTTTCTGGGTCAAGAAGAATACGCAGCACGCCCATTAACTGTACTGCACCACCAAGTTCAGGGTCTCTGTCTCTAAGCATTTGTTCAATTACAATATTTAACAGCATTTGCTCCTGTAAAAAGTAATCGTTTTTAAAAAAAGATAAATAATTTGGTCACTTATTTCAAACTGCAACTTACCTCTTCAGTATTATTTGCTTGTTGTAAGGTATAATCCCTGACAACAGATGGTGAAAACTCTACAATATAAGTTAAGATATCTATAGAGGCAGTCTTCGTCTTCTGATCATCTATACTTAGTGTTATTTCTAATGCCGGCAGAATCCCCAGTGTAACTAAAGTCTTATAAAATGCATCTTTATCTGGTGGCTGTAAGTTTTGTGAAAAATTACAAAATTCCTTCAAAAATAGTACTAAGTCCCGCCTTTTAGAGTTAGGGGTTTTGTCGTCCATAAGCAATTTAAACAAATCAGTTAAGAACTTATCATCTTCTTCTATAAGTTTTACTATTTCAACTTTATTAAAAAATATAAAACTAGACAATGTGCTCAGCAAATTATCTTCAAAAACTGTGGGTGTAGTAGGTAAGACTATATCTTGGATATACTGCACTCTGTATGTTTGATGAATTTTTGCTAATAAATCTTGATTTTTTATAGGAATGGCTTCACGAAATTTAGCTAGCTCCCGAAGATATTCCCTGTGCTTTTTTGGTTGAGGCAAACTAGGATCATATTCAAGACATCCCACTACATCAAATATTGTATCATCAGCAAACATTGTATCAAAAAGTGTATTTTTATTGAGAATGAATATACTTTTGAATATTTCATATAGATGGTGTAAGCCTTCTATATTTTCAATGTCTTCACACATGCGGAAAAGGTTTAATAGTTTCTTGATATAGTGTTGGCTTTCTAATGCTGCTGCCAGTTTATCCTTTCTTGCCTGTGATACCAAACAACTATTAACTAGCTCACTAATATCTTCTAGACGTCCCATTTCACAAGCTGGTAGTTCCACTGGTTGCACACTATCTGACATTTCATCAAATCGTTCATCTTCTGACTCCTCCACTATATCTTGTGTGATCTCAACTGATGGATCTTTCCCTTGTACCTAAAAAGTTTGGAATGATAACATTACATTAAGCTAATAAAGGGTGATAACATGCATAGAAAAAAACTTTAATTTTTAGAACACTATTTTTACCACATTTATAATTATGCCTGTCACATCATAGACTATTTTTAACCCTCGACTAAAACAGAGGGGTGTTATAAAGTTTATAGTGTGAATCTGAATATCTGTGTATCTGTCTGTAGCATCATAGCTCCTAAATGGAAAAACCGATTTTGATTAAGTTTTTTTTCGTTTGAAAGGTGACTTAATCGAGTGTTCTTAGCTATGTTTCAAGAGTCTGTTCAGCCATTTGAAGGTCACCAGCTCTTTTTCGAGGGTTTTTAAAAATTTCAATTTAAGTTATTAACATATGATACAATGTAAAACTGATTTACTGTAACATTATAGTTAACAATCACATAGTAAACTAATTTCAAATTGTAAAAATATATTGAAAATACTACAATATAAGAAATAGATAAAATAAGTTTTATATTAATTTAATGTTCTTTATAATGAAATTTAAGGAATAATTAAAATAAAATTAGTCTAGAATAAAACAGAAAAGAATCCATTAAATTATGTACTTTAAAAGTAATCTAACAGCTAAGGAAATAATGTATTTTAAAATGTTTTTAAATAAATTGAAAGCGGTCATACCTGACAAATTTTTTCCCATATTTCATCGCAGCCAGCTTTTTCTTGAAAACTTAAGGCTAAGTCAAAATTATCTCCTTCTGACCATACTATCAATGTGTCTTGCTGCTTTTGATAGGCTGTATCTGGTTGTATTTTACTCTCTAAAAGAAGAGAACCGTCTGACTCTGCTCTTACTAATAGCGAGGTACCTTTCAACCTTTCGACATAACATGATGATACATGGCCTGTTCCTCTGTCGTCCCATTGCCGATCAGCATTCAGAGCATATAGCTTCACTCTTCGTCGGGTGTCTGTCATGATAGTCAATGAACTATGACTATTTATTCGAATAATAAATCAATTATTATGGCGCTAAACTAGTGCACCTAAATATGTTTTTATTTAACTCCCATTTGTATGAAATCATATGCGCTTCTGTAAAAAAAGTAACATTAAAAAAGAAATCACAAAATATTGAGTGATGGCTAATTGCTGTAATTATATTTCGTCGTTTTAATAGGTTTTATTTCAAGACGAAAGCTCGTCCTATGTTTTAACAGTATTATATCCAAATTATGATGTACATAATCAGGCAATTAAAATATTTAGAAAGGATTTCAAACTTCATATGACAATGGATCGCAAAATTTTTAGGAAATCACAAACAAAACAATACAATCATAAACCTTTCACTACACTATAAACACTTAAATAATAACGTAAAATATAGTTACATACTTTTAAATAAATTGTTATGTTTCCAAAAACTATATATTTACCGATTTACTCATTACAGAATCGTCCTATTGACGTACCTTCAAAATAGTACAACATCAGATATCGCCATATTGGATTCACAACAACGCTTCGAAGTCGGGGTTCTCAATACGATCTAAAAAAGGCGGTAAATTTAAAAGAAATTGCTTCAAATACTATCAAAAGTACGGTCATTTCAATTTGATTCGTTGAAAAATAGGTCAAATAAGCTCTGCGAAATATTTTTATTACAAATAAGTGCTTTTTCTAAGCTAAATATACAGTAACACGTATTTTTTTTGCTACTATGTTGAAAACTAGAAATATTTTCAAATAAAAAAATGACAACTCTTGTGAATTTGTAAGCCAATAGGAAACTACGACAACCACCGTCAACCAATAACAAACAGCAATACTTGACAGTAGATATAGAATTGCCAAAACATAAAAAAGTCAAATTTGCTTTCTAAAATGCATTCAAATTATTTTTTTAATTTACATACTATACAAATATACAATACCCATTACCATGATAAAAAATGAATTAATTATAATTAAATTAAAATGAATTTTATACAGACAAATTCACTTTGTAACAATATCTCGATAACTGTATCGAACCATAAAATTATTTATATTACATTATTTATTTACCATAAAAGTTAATTTATTTTTTACTCTTAAATTAGAACCACCTTACCCTACCGTCTTTTAAGTAACGATCGAAAAGAGAGTATTTATATTTTATATGTTGACCCGTTGCTTTTAGTGATTGACGCTAGGATATATTTACATTTTTTTTTATATTTTGAAAACTAATTCTATTTTGTTTCAGACGTTTTAGATGATATGAACAGTTAAGTTACATTTTAGTTTTTTGGGTAAAGTCCAAATAATTAATAAATTTCATAAATGTTCCAACCGCATCTTAACTTACTATCGTCTGTCATTGATATTACTTGATATGTGCTCAAAAACTTTGACAAAAACAGAAGTCATAGTTATTTTCATTGTTGCTCGGATTTTACCCAAAAGTTGAGAAACAATGATTGTTTGCTAATAGTAACAAAATAATAAGCCGGATAAATCTAGGTTCACTTGTTCTTCGAGCATTATATATAACATTTAAGTATTGCATAATGAACAGAATAAACCAATAGACATAAAAAAAAACATTTTATTGTGTATTCATGTCTATTGGTTTATTCTGTTCCATTGACCTCTATATATACAAATTCTGTCCACACAAATAAGTAAAAATTTGGCATTAAAATGTATGTATTATAAAAGCTTTTTTTTTACGTACATCACACCAGATTTTATCTCACGTCAATACATGCAGTAATTCCTAAGTTATTAGTACGAGAAGTTCGGAGCGGTTTTTCAAATTCCCGAGATTTCAGACAATGAATTGAGAAACAAAAAACAATTTATTATTTATTTATATAGTCATGGGAAATAAAAATATAAAGGTACGTAGAGCTCAGTATTAGTAAAGTAATCATACGAAGGTGATGAAATTTGTTTTGTATTGAGCTCTAAAGAATTTTTTATCGCCGAAATATTATTTTTATAGTTTTTATAATCATTTTGTGAACAGGCCGCCATCTATCGTCAATGTAGCTACATCGATATGGAATATGGTTTGGGAATTCCCGACAATTTCAAAGTCCCGGGACACGGGACTGCCTTTTTTGAAGTTTTTTAATTGAGTTAAATTCTGGTGAAACGTATTAAAAAGAGGCAATTTTTGTAAAAATCAACATTTATTAAACAATTAAACAGAAAATTAAATAACTTTAACGTTAATTTCAGTCTTAATAATTGTTTTGTTTATTTCTTTTAGTCACACGCAGATGCACTTCTAAACAGTTAAACCTTATAGTTATGAAATGAACTTAGTTAAAAATCATACTAATTCTTAATAACTTTACTATTATTTAGCAGTTCTAGTATCTAATCATTGTTCATAATCTCATTGTTAATTCTCATAATCACATATTTGTTTAAAAAAAAAATATTTTTTTTCAATAAAATTATCCCTATATTTAACCTTAACAAAACTATATGCAAAAAGAAAATAACTATCTGGCTCCAAGAACTAAATTATTATGACACTGAACAACTACTTACTAATTCTATCTAATTACTAATCTAATAAAAGTTAATTACTAACCCAGTCACAAATTAACAAACAAAAGCATGCACACACACACACACACACACACACACACACACACACACACACACACACACACACACACACACACGCGCACACACTAATACTAGTTAATATATGTAGAATCCTAAGTAAATGAAAGGAGATATTATGTAAATTATAAATATGGTACATGTACGAGTGCATAATAAAAGTATTGTAATTAGAACCATAGGGCGGAGACCTGGCGTCCTGAAATACAGGCGTAAAGCCTAGCTTAGGCACCAGTCTCCCACAGTATATTATTGAGGCTATACTATAATATTATGTACAATAATTCTGTATTGTGGTGAGAAAATAAAATAAATTATTATAAATAAAATAAAATAATTTATTGTGTTGCGTATTCAGTAGTTACGTAGTTGACCAAGTAATTATTCATTAAACTAACACATGGCGCTAGGATCCTTCAACTATTTGAAAATAAAAATGATTACATAACAATTTCCACAATATTGTCTCGTCTCGAGTCTCGACCCGAAAGTCCCAGGACTCGAGAGAACAAAAATTACGAAAGTCCCGGGACTTCGAGACACGAGACGTCCCGGGACCCAAACCCTAATATGGAACAATGCAAGTAGTTTTACTATTTATCGATAGATGAAAAATAGCTAAGTGGGACTTAACTCCCCCTTTACCCCGCAAATTGTCACGCGTTGTTACGTAGTGAAACATATATATAACACCTCCTCTTTGTATTTGCTCCTTATTGCAACTGACCTAAGGGTCGTAGTAGTCGAAAAGTTTAGTAAGAACTAAACTTTTGCGAAGTAGATGCAATAACTCCACTTTTTTTAAAATAATTTCTGCTTTTTTAGGTTTTTCTACAACGGACCGTAGAGGTTTTCGTTTACCTACTTGTGATAAGCAAAATTGAGAGGTATTACGGTTTTTTTAAGTTTCAGCAGTTCGCGTACTCGTTTATACTTGACATAGGACATTCCATGTCATTTTCATCTTACGATAAAAACAAAAATGAATTTATTTTATGAGCAACAACGATTCTGGGTGATTTGATATTGTATGAACGATATTTTTATATCTTTAGAGCAATGTGCTGGGGACGACAAAATAGATACATGACAATTATAGTCAAAAATAATAATCACAGCGGTGAGTGACCCGCTCGAAATTGCGAGCGAAATAGTGAGCTTCCTTATAGTGTGCGGCAAAACGCGAGTGATTACATCACCGAGCTTTGTCCGGCCGGCCGAAATTTGATGAAAATATCGTGTGCGGAAGCACATTTTAGTCTTCAATATCAATGCCATTTTTTAAGATAAGGAAAAATAAAAACACAATTTTTCTTAGAATTTTCTCTAGTTTTGCATCGAACATAAAAAAAAATCGTTAGCCTTGTCAATTCGTAATATGAGATCTGTGGACAGAACACAGATTAAAGAAGCATTGGAGCGCCTTATTCACTGTCCTTCTTGCTGTACGTCCCGCCAAGGTCATGCATGACGTATGACGCAAAATGACAATGAGTAGCCTTGACATACGTAATTATTGAATTATTGACATACGTCAAGCTATTCATTGACGTTTTGCATCGTGTATCGTGCATGACTTTTGCGGGACTGAAGTCAAAAAATAACGGGCTTAAAAAAACAACATTTTTTGATATGAACTAGCTGGTACATAAAAAACTATTTAAGAAAATATCGTTTTAAATTTGGAAGAGATATATTGTTTGATTCTAAGATGTTTTAAAGTATAGATACGTCATACTCGCTCTAAAATGGCAATACGAAAGTCAGGTAATTGCCTGACTCGCATTCAGTCGGGCACGCTCTCGCGTCGCGGCTATACCTTCGCTACAGCGCGTAAATCTTCTGATAATTCGTGTTAAAAATGCCTTCCTGTGTTTTTAGGTGGTGCACAAATTACACGGCAACTGTTAGAGACAAGAAAAACGTCGCATTAATATTTTGAATATAGATGTTTTGTTCATATTTGGTTTTATTATTTCAACACTAACCGCTAGTGTAAGCTTTGACGCTAGCTAGTGTGTTCATTTCCATATCGATATGTTACGCGCTCGCGCCAATGAGCGCTAGGCAGCAATCAATACACAACTAATGAAGTATATTCATCTTTTTCTAACGATAGGTATGCCGTATCATTTGTCTCTTTTTGTTAGCGCAACGTGACATAATAAATAACTGTACGTAGACATAGTACTACCTGTGCCACTTTAAAATACAATAATGTTAGTGTGTAACCTGTCTATCTTTTTAATACGTCTTTGGTTTGATTAGCAATAATAATAAATTCATTAAAATTGGTTGTCGGTACGATACGCGCGTCATCTACCTTAAGTTAATTGTACTATGGTTATAACTTTAGCACAAGTTCAAGCAATAAGTTGATAAAGTTTTGTCGCAATCTGGTGAACGGAATGGCAGCACATAAAATACGAACAAACAAACAAACATTATTTTATATATATTAGATTAATCATAATAAATGTAAAAAAATATTAATTTTTAATTTAAGTATTATTAATAATAATTAATCTTGTGAAATGTACTTGCGATGGCCTGAAATAATGATGATTAATATAAAACAGTACTTTTCAGTAATTTTGAACGCATCGCGATAAGGCTGCCATTTGCTGTACTCTGTTTCTGTCAATCTTTGATGTTATTGAACAAAGTTTGATAAATTATATCTTTATTTTCGAACGTTTTTAGTTAATACATTACATTACTATAGACTTGTGTTATTGAATAAGTTTCATGCATATTCAGCATAAAATATTCAGTAAATAGTCTTAATTAGAATGTGAGAAATGTATTTCTTAATCATAGAATTTACCCTTTTGTATGGCACCTTTTGGTTTATTTTGGTGGATTAATTTTATCTATATATGATTAATTTAATAGCAGTACAGAGATTTTTCTCAGTATTTTATTGTTTTTTTTTTTGGGAAATATATAAACTACCATTGACAGATGTCAGATTAAATTGTCTTTGCACTGAAATCACATATAATATAAATAACATGTATTTTGTTTTAAAAACAACAACTATATCTTACTAAGTTTTTTCATATTTTAGGATGAAGCACTGGGACCAAACAATTTCAGTTGTATTTTCCTTGTAACCATCATTTTTAAGCTTAGGTTGTAAAATGAACACAGCATGTCTTATTTGAGTACATCAGAAAATGTGGGGTAAGTGTTTTATTGAATTTAAAACCTCTCTAATGACTAACTATGAATATGTGCATTACAATAGCATCTTTCATTTACAGTTTCAGTAGTATTCCCCAAAATGTATCAGATGCAACTTGTGCATCTCAATATAAAATGGCAGTGGAAGGGGTGTCAGGAAATTGTAACAGTGAAGTAAATATGTTCATACATGACAGTTCAGGAGATGAACAAACATACATACCACATTTAAATGATAATTTCTTTCATAGTAAATTTAAGATTGATCCCAACGATCTTTACACATTTCATGATTCTGATGTTATTGCTAGTGAAATTACAGTCAGCCACACTGAAGATAATTTCGTCTTCTCAGATAACGTAGATGTTAAAAGTAAACTCCTCGATAGTCCTAATAAAGAGTTAGACCTAATAGGTGCATTAACAAATGGAGATATTAAAGAAGAAATAGAGGAACCAAAAAAGGAAGTAATAAACAATGGACATTATTTTTCAACTACTAAAACTTATCTAAACACAGATACAGATAATAAAAACACTAATGCCAAAGTCCAGAATACTAAGAGTCAAAATCACATTACAAAAGAACTTAGTAGAACAAATGTTACGGAAAACCGTCAACCAAGTGTTAACAGTTTGAAAATTCAGAATAATGTAGTTGACCCATCGCACAGTGTTAAAGTCAGTATTAATAGTGTTAATTCAAGCAGTGTTAAGTCTACATCAAATGTAAAATCATCAGGCCCGGAAACTTTTCTTGATGTTTTTAAAAGAGAGCAAGGTGTTATAGATGATCAAGCAGTGGGAATCAAAACTGAACCTTCAGTAACATCTCCCATTAAAATTCCAACACCAATTAACAAAAAGCAAACAACAGGTAAATCAAGTTTTCCTTAAAAAATATATCTTATTCTCTCTTAAAATGAGTTTGTGTGTATATTAAATTTTTTATATTTCATATTACATTTTGCAAATTTAATGAAGTGACCATGATGAATTAATGCATTTCTACTGTGCACCAATTTTAATAAAGAACTGTTTAATCCGTTAGCTGCCGTGTCAGTCACTTTGTACAGAGTATTGCATAAAAAACATGACTGACGACAGTGTATGTGTTATAGTTTATAAAATGTGTGGATGCTTCACTAAGCATTGTAATAATATTTACTCCTCTAGACCATATTTCCATTACAGAGGCTTCTCTCAACATGGACTAGAACTATTAAAGTGTACTAGTTTGTGTGTAAACCCAGGTGCACTTCCACTTCCCTGCCTTTCATATTCTAATAGGACAATAACCTGACAAGACTATAGAGAGATGAGACCATGGACCAATAGCTTTCTGTGCTTTTTGAGTCATAGGTGTAAAACTCTGCCAACTTCCTGACTCCAGGCTGCTACTGGGGATTTCTTGTCTTTGGATTCGAACCTAGGACCACATGACATAATAGACCAACAAGGCAGTCAATTAAATAACAAAGCATTGTATTCACTAAACTGTAGTGCTTACATTTTTATTATAAGAATTTAAAGCAGTCTTTAAACAATTCACAATTCGGCATTAGCTGTCAATAAATATCTGTCATATTTACAACATAATTTAGAAGAGTCCTTTTAAGAGCTGAGTTGAGGTTGTGGAGTATTCAAATCTGCTATATGTGACAGCATTAGGTTTTCCATCTGTTTATAATATTTATCAATTTTCTTTCTTTATAAGCATGACATGCATGACCATGTTACTATCTGATTATGTCATATAATGGACACCAAACCTCACATGGACAAAATACTTGTATGGCAGCTAAGTAATTGTTTTGAGCCTGGGTGTTTTCAACATTTATGTTTATGTTTTTTTCTAAAGCATTTACTATATAGAAGAAATGCTTTAAGTATAATTTATTTTAATGTTTCAATTCAATAAAGATAACTTGCTTGTTTATTATTAATTTGCCATTAAATTAAAAAATAATAAACATACATTTATATATTATGTATTAATGTTTATATTATGTCTTGAATTTTAAACTATGATTAGAATACTGTATATAATGCAATTAAAATACTAACAGTTCCTAAATACCAAGTTTATATAAGTTGGATCAGAGATAAAAATCCTGTTTGTAAGGTTGCCTGTTCTGGTTTTAGTAATGGCATTAAATCTGTAGACAAGTCTATATGAAGAAGCCTACTTAACACTAAATTATATAAAAATAACAAAATCAAATTAGTGTTTTCGACTTCCAGGCCTGCCTCCCTTTTCCACCTAAATGACTTTTATTAGATTGTTCACAGTAATCAAAATGAAATTTTAAATAATGAATAATACATTGGGAAATAAGTGCTCGAATCCGATATTTTAACCTCTATATTTGTATTTAAGTAAGAGCATTTTATAACTCGGCCAAATTTCATTCTACTAACATCACACAATAATCACTCCATTTTTTGTGAACAGATGGGGGCAGTAGAAACTATGTTTTAACCATTTCACTGACCTGTGAGTTATATATAGGAACATTTCTATTGCTTAACTATTGTGTTTTTTCGCAGACAGGGAAGTTGTGACAGATTTCAACAACAAAATGTTGTTCTCTTATGAAACATAAAAACACCTATAACACTATAACTTTAATTTTTTCCAGTTAGGACACCTCAAGCAAAAGCAAAACGTGGGCGTGGACCCACAATACATGAAGCATTGCAACGGATACCTCTCCAACATAGAGTAATTGCACTTTCAAATACATCATGGCATGCACCTGGTGAAGATTTATTCCAATGTGGTCCACTAGATGAGAAAAAGGCTAATGCATTTAGACAAATAGAGAGCAGTAGTAGTGATGATGACAATATGCCAGATTTTGGTAAGACATCTCGTAAGATATAATGATTTTTTTCTTCAACATTTTATTGCTGGACATAGGTTTCTTAAAACATTCCACCTTGCATGCCTTTCTTAAAAATATACATATATACTCAAAAAGCTGAGCAGGCGGATTATTGACAGGGCATCCTATTAGTTTTTTACTGGTAATGATGTTCCATCATCAGCCTGCAAAATCTTAATTTGACACATGCCAAGTGCAGGTGAGGTTGACATTTGAAGTAAAGTTTCACTTTTACATCCCACATTTATACTAATTAAAAGATTTTAATCAAAGAGGGCTGGCCTAGAAGTGAACTAAATATTTTATATTATGCTGAATGATATCCAGAATGTTATTATTGAAAAAGATCTATAGATCTGATATAACACTATAGGGTAAATGCACATTGGTTATTCGCATACTTCTATGCATACAGAGTAGTTTTAAACAAATGTGACAATCAATTCCAAAATCTAATCAGCACATTTTGAGCTCGAAGAGTTTAGTTTTTGACGCTGACGCTGAGGATGACGATTATAATGACGATGATGATTATAATGACGATGACGATGACAATAGTCATGACCATGACGATGATCATGACGATGACTATGACAATGACTGTGTGCTCGCTTGTCACCCTTATTCTATAAAAAAAAAAGATAACAATTTATATAATATATTAAACATATAAGTAATATGACTATTTACATTTAAATTGTACAGGGTTATTTTTCAAAGAGTAGCCATATTTTAAACTTAAGTTCAAATATATAAATAATGATATAACGTTATTGCAGTTTTTGCTAATACAAGTAAATAAGGCTTCTACTTTCACTTGAAATTATCCCAAATTGAATGTGATTTATGATACAACGTTACAACGTTTTTGCCAACCGATCCACCCTTAGGAATGTGTGCGTGCGCACTTAAATCAGTTGAAATAATGCAATACCACGCATTTTGAATTTAAAAGATAAAAAGGACAAATTTAACAATATTTGAGATTTTTCAAATTAATTTTCCCTATATTACTAATTCTGAACCTTCACTGCAAATTTGGTCGGTTTTTGCAAAATAACCCTGTATAAATAACTATGCATTGATGAACAATGTTTATAAATACTAAATTATTATAATATGTATAGTTTAAACTCGAGACTATTAATGAACCGCATTTTGTAATAAGATGAAGTTAATTTTCATTTTTCATTATAGTTATTTCTTTCTTAAACAAAATTGAATGATAACAGGTGCTTTGATAATGCAATATCTAGTATTTTTGATGCATGTTATGTACGGTTATCGTTATTACATTGTACCAAAGACGCTTTATGTATTTTAAGCTATTACTTACTTAGTAACAATTCACATATTTCATCATGGTTATTACAGCACATCAAAAGTCCAGTACTGAATAAAGGCCTCACTAATATTAACTATGACAAAGCATCAAATTACGTATGGCATGGGGCTTCACAATATCGACATCAGTATAATAAAACTGCTTTGTGTTATTTAGAATCGGGTTCGGGACCAGTATGCGTAGAGGAGAGCGCAGCGGAATCCCGAAGTGCAAGGCTATCCTTACGTAGAGCAGCATTGCGACGCCATGTTTCCAGAGCTAGTGCTGCATTACAACTCATCAACGATCGTAGTCAACATCGAGCACTGGCGTCACTCATCAAGGTTAATTTTATTATGACTACTCTACCTCTACGTAATATGTAAGTCCTCTAACATTGAATTTATCACATTTCATCGCTGCAACTAAAGCACATCTTAACTAACTTTACATTTTTTTTAAATTTATATCAAGTCAAAGACATCTAGGGTCTAATTGAAATGCATGGAAGCATAATATCAAAGCTATAGTCAAGTCGTCAAAGTGCAATGTTATCAAATCTAGATAAACGGCGGTGTCTCAGTCTAGTCTCAAGTACTGCACTTAAATATAACAGAATCAATAATTTTGTCGATAGTTAATTCATAAAGTTTAAATTGAACAAAGAAAATGGTGAAGCGTAAATACAAGAATAAAATGTTGAAGGTCATGTATTACATTTAGATTAATAAAATGATACAACTTGGTTCAAAAATAATGATATCCCACCAAAAAAAACATATTGGTGTTGTCAATTCAAATCTCAACTCTTTTATCTATGAAGCTGGCAACCTTGGACATCAATTACATCAAACTTGGCCCTCTTTCCACTTTTATTTTTTTATGTGGATCAGTTACACGCTATTCCTATACTAGTGGCTTAACACTAATTTTCAAATTATTAGGTGGGGGAAAACATCTGGCATTTATTTAGGGCTAAGGTAAAAATAATATATAATAAATAACTAATAGGGCAATAATTTTATTTAATTTTTAAACTGTAGGTGATATAATTTTATCGAATTTCTTCTACAGAAACAATTGAACGATAGAAACTCGTCATGCCGTCTTCCAACTCAGACTGTGAATCATTTACTAGCCATGCGTGGTATGCCTAATCTATTGACGTCACAAGAACGAAGACGACTTCGGTAAGTAATTAAAAATGAAATCTTCCTCCTCACTAACACAAAAACAAGCCATTGCTTAATATGAAATCATCCCTGTGTAGGGAGGATCGGTATCGTATATATTGCATCGACATCTTTCGGAAGCCATAAGATCTAGGCCTTTCTCTTACTCGACTCGTATGCTAACGCCATTTGACTATATATATATATATATATAGTACGACACGCAACATAATTAACGCATATCCTGAAGTAGTATGTTCAGAATCGTTTACTGAATCAATTTCTTTCATTTTTAATATAGGTAATTTTTTATCCCAAAAATATTTGAAAATACGTAATTTACAGTCACACTAAACCTGTACAGTCAAAACAAACTGAAATGGACCGTAACTCAAGGCAATAAGACTTTTAAAAGTGCAGTTTTATTTGTATTAATGCATATTCCGTCATTCAATACAAAATAAAGAAAATTGAACCTTATTTCAAATATGTTAAAGTCTTTACAAATACAGAGTTAGGAGTGCCTTACAAAGATCGCGGGCGGCCCTGTCCATTGACCTCCCAGATCAGCTGATTTGACGCCTCTTGACTTTTTTTTTATGGGGACGTATTAAATCATTAGTTTATTTAAGTGAGACAACAAGTGCCGAGGCCCAAAAAAAAATGATAGGGAACGCTTTTAGAATAGTGAAAAATGACACTGAATTGCTTTCTAAATTATTTTCTTTTTTTTCTTTTTTAAAACGTAACTTCCACATTAGGATTTTCTCTTGTATTGTGGGGGCAGTTTACAAACATAAATTGCAGAAGGACAAACATCCAGACCCGGAACAATTATTTGTAGGCCATACAAATACTTGTTCCGTGTCGGATTCGAAACCGCGGCCCTTAGCGCTGCAACTCAATTGCTAAGCCACTGCGCCACGGAGCCGTGGTGGACATTTAGAAAGTGTATTCAAATATAACGTTGCACGAGAGTTTAGGCCATCAGTAAGTTAAATATTTGATTCTTAAAATTATTGTAATATTGATTCACATCTTTTAAACATGCCGTCTTTGAATTATGTTGTCGTATCGCCTCTTATTTTTAACAGTTCATTATTATTTACAATTACAATTAAAATGTTATGCAAATTCATAACATTTTGTAACGAATATTGCCTATTGACATTGTATCATAAATCATAATCAATAAACAAAATTATTCAGAGTCGAAAGTCCAAAGCCTGAAAAGTGTGATGAAAAGATGTAATCAAATGTTTACTAGACATAATCAACTCAATGCACGGAGTTCTGACATCTGTTAATGTTCATAGGTAGGTATTTCTTTAACGTAACCAATCATGTATTGTCGGCTTTTTTCGGCACTAATACCTACCTACAGTTGTGTCAAGCGGCGGCGGCGTTAACTCGTCTTGAACGTGAGCGAATACCTACTAGGCTAGCAAGACCTATACCTAGCGTTCGTGGATTTGTACGGTGACTATAACATTCTTCCGGAATTAGTATAACTAATTTAATAAATAATCAATGCATAAACATGTTTAACTAAAAATTCAGTGTATGTATTATGATTATAACATAATATACTAATTGGGGTGTCTGAGGATGTGCGTTAATTACGTTAGATGTTGTATATATTTATAGAGAATGTGACAAACGAGCACACAGTCCACATGGTGGTGACTTGGTACTGTGGCCCCTAGACACCAACATCTATCATTGATTAAGATCAAAATGCAGAGGAATTGCCACTTGGATTAAAGTATCTTCACTACATGAGACAGCATATTTACGCTGCTACTTAACGCTGATATTCCGTGTATTATATGAAATAATATTGCATTTTTGTTTTTCATATTTATTTGTAATTTTTAGCGAAACCGGCTGGTCGGGTGGTGAAAGTGGTAGACCGTCTGAAGTCACTAGTAGTCTATGCGTTGAGGCAAATTGCACACAACCGCCTCTACCCTGCAGCCGACACTGTCTAAAACATGTGACCCACGCGCCCGAACAGCGGCTTTATGCGGCCTGCGCAGCAGTCTTCGCAGGTGGCGAGCGCTGCAAGCAGCCGCTGCTTCCGCTGCAGGAACAGACGCCGCTGTGTGCCGAACACGCCTGGAAGCGGGTAAGTTTATGGCAGATTTAGATTTGCTTGGATAGATATTATGGTTGTAGCATGAATGGGTCGGCATAGGATCGGGAAAGGACCACGCTCTCACCGAATATGTTATGTTTCGTATAGTGAGTGTAGAGAACCGAAGATCCTTTTTACTGAAAACGAGGCATTCCATCTTAGTCCTCCGCGGTGACAACGCATCTGCATTTTGATTCTTAATTGGTGATAAATTTAAATGTCTATGGGCCACAGCATTCACTTACCATCAGGTGAACTGTGTGCTCGTTTGCCACCCTTATTCAATAAACAATAAAAAAAAATGTAAAAAAAAAAGCAGAAGGCTTATGAATCTCTTATTATACGCCATTTTTATTAAGCATGAATGTATTGCACTCAGGACAACTATGAGCAACTTAGTCGCGAGTGGCGCCCTCAGAAGGCTCGAAGACGAGCTTGGCCCTCGGCAACGCGACCGCCGCGACGAGCGAAGCGTCGCCGTCGATTGCTTGTGAAACGTCCGCAGCACACGCAATCACTGTCTGGTATGTGCTCTACACTTCTCGTTTTCACTCTTTCTTTCTCCCTCTGTCATTTACCTTTTGTCACCTTCAATTTGGCTTTTCTCTCTTACGTCTCTCACCCTATATTCTATGTTTTCTGTAGCATTATAATGCAAAATGGAGTTTACCAAAAATATAATATGTAACAGAAACAAAAACAGAAACTTTTTTATTCAATATAGATTATAAATAATACTTATTGATAGTCACTCTTGTTTAATTACCACTGGTTCGAAAGAAAAACCTCTGTCCTGGGAAGAACCAGCAAGAAACCAAGCGGGACTTTTTTTTTAAATAACATCTTACAATCATGTACACAATTAACAACACAATAAATTAGAAATAGCTTGGTAGCGATCACCTCATTTCCAGGGGTTATTATCATCCATAAATTCCTTAATATTATAATAACCCTTTTTATACAAACTTAGTTTAATAAAGTTTGAGCAGGTCAAATTTTATATATTTTCTGGAATTTTGTTGTAATCGCCCCAAGATTGAATTACTGACTCGATGGAGTCAAGTAACTGGTACTGTTGTAATGGGTCTGTTCCTAGTATTTACAGAATGAACATCACTTAATTTTGTAAAACTACTTTTATTTTTGTGTACGCACATTACATTTTCATAAATGCATTGAGAGGCCAAAGTTAATAATATTATTTTTCCTTAAATTTTTGTCGCAGCGACTCTTTAGGCTTTAAATTATAAATTGCTCTTATGGCCCTCTTCTGTAAAACAAATATAATTTCAGTGTCAGCTGCGTGTCCCCATAGCAAAATACAATACGACATTATGCTATGGAAGTAGCTAAAGTAAACTAGTCTAGCTGTTTCAACATTGGTAAGATTTCTAGTCTTCTTTACAGCTCATGCTGCAGAGCTAAGTCTGCTTGCTAGTTTTGATATATGGGGGCTTCATTGAAGCTTCGGGTCTAGTGTGATTTCAAGAAAAATGGTGGTATCTATAAGACTCAGTTTCTCCCCATTTGAAATTACATTAGTATTTAATTATTTGACTTTTGGAGTCATGAATTTCATAAATTTTGTTTTAGTGCCATTTAAATGCAAATTATTAACATTGAACCAACTTACTAATTTAGATATAGCATTATTTCCTTCGTCATATTTTAGTAATTATCGTTTCAATTTGAAAATTAAAGAAGTGTCATCAGCAAATAATACTATATTCTGGTTATATACATATACTATGTAAGGTAAATCATTAATGTATACAAGAAACAGAAAGGGGCCGAGAATTGAGCCTTGAGGCCCGCCCATTTGTACCATCGACCCGGAAGAACTCATACTGTTTATGACAACTTTTTGCGTTCTCTTACTTAAATATGAAATAATTAATCTAAGAGCATCACTTCTTACACCGTAGTGTTGAAGTTTTCTGATTAATGTTTCATGGTGAACACAATCGAAGGCCTTGGATAGGTCACAGAATATACCCAAAGCATCCTGTGAATTCTCCTAGGCATTAAAGATATATTTAATCAGCTCAACACCGGCATCAGTTGTCGAGCGACCCCTTGTGAAACCAAATTGATTTTTATGAAGTAAATTATTAATATTAAAGAAATTTAACATTTGATCAAGAATAATTTTTTCATAAATCTTACTAAGTAAGTGTTGGTAGTACAGAAATAGGTCTAAAATTGGCGGGGTCTAATGTACTACCAGATTTAAATAAAGGTATTACTTTACTATACTTCATTAAATCAGGAAACATACCAGATTCGATACTAGTATTAAAAATAATAGCTAGATGAGGCGCGATTGTGTCTAATATAGATGCAATAAGTTTAACGGAAATCCCCCACAGATCTGCAGTTTTCTTAACATCAATAGTTTTAAAATATTTTACAATATCTTTTGACGATACTTTATGAAATGTAAAATTATTTGTACACGCATTTACATTTTGTTTAAGTAATGATTCGGCGACGGCAGGAGAACAATTCAGTGACTTAGTGGTTAATATCGGAATATCAGTAAAATATTTCTCAAAAACCATTGCAACGTCCTGATCTGATTCAGTTAATTTGTTGGTAACACTTAACTGGTAGTTTGAAATGCGAGAGTTGATCTTACCAGTTTCGCTATTAATTATACTCCATGTAATGTTAATTTTATTAGAAGCCGTCTTAATTTTGTTGCTCAAATGCAAAGACTTGGCTGTGGAGCACCTTCTTCTAAATATTTTTTAATATTTTTTTACATATTACCTAAATTCGACGCTATGATTATATGACCTTTCATGGTTAAGATCATATAACCTATGTCGGCTCTTATGGACTCCTACTGTCGCCCTTTCATTGAATAACTTCCTACTTTCCAAGGAGAATGTTTTAGAATTAAAGTATTATTAAATTAATTGCAAATAAGCTTAAACAATGTTCCATATAAAAAATTAGGATCATTTTGGTATGTAAGTGATAGAAGTTTTTTCACTATGTTACTTCTGAACTTCTCCATGCGACGTGCATTTACTGGAACAAACACAACTTTCTCATCTACTTGCTTTTTGTGAACATAAGATAACGAAACTAATTGTCCACAGGGATCAGAACTTAATTTTTGAATTATACATTTATGCAACGGCTTAACATTTGTAAAAATGTTATCTATACATGTTGCACTAGATTGAGCAATACGCGTTGGCTCTAAAAACAAATTAAAGAGATCATATGATTTAAACAATGATCTAAATTTAATATTGATGGAGGAAGCTTCTAGGAGATTGATATTAAAATCTCCACATATTACAACAGATTTATTCTGTTTATTAAGCTTAGCAAAAACTTCCTAATTTTTTCGAAAGTGTCATATATAGAACATGGAGATCTGTAGACGCTCACAACAATGAGGTGCTCAAACTCAACACATGCTATTTCTACAGTTCGCTCATCAGAGAGGCTCACAATATCTTTACGTTCTTTACATGACAATAATTTACTAGCTAATATTAAGGAGCCACTCCTTAAAACCGTTTCTCTATTGAAAGAACTGACCACCTGATGATTATTGAAGTTAAACATTAAGTTATAAGCTTTTCACCAATGTTCAGTAATACATAAAATATGAATATTGTTGCTATTTAAGAACAATTCAATTTCTAGCTCTTTGCCTAACATGCCTTGTATATTTTGCTGCACCAGGTGTAAACAATTTTTATTATCACTCTGTGGAGTCGTACAATAAGAGCATCCACGACTTTTTCTGCCACCAGGGCGGCGCCACTAAAAATGAGTTTTTTTTTAAATAGAATTAGGGTGAAAAACGAGCACACAGTCCACCTGATGGTAAGTGGACGCTGTGGCCCATAGACATTTAAATCTATCTTCATTTGCGAATTAGAATGCAGATGCGTTGTTAGCCGTGAGGACTAAGATAGAATGACTCTTTTCCAGTAAAAAGGGTCTTCGGTTCTCTACAGTCACCATACGAAACACAGCAGTATTAAGCTGCTATTTTACGCTGGTATTCTGTGAGAGCGTGGTCCTTCCCCGGTCGGGCCTACCCATTCGTGCTGCAACTATACTATTAATATAGCTGCAGCATGGCTCGTAAATAAGATATAATATTTGACAGATGTCATAGCAGAGAAGTTATTTTTTTCGTAAAGTGTAAAAGGTATTGTTTCTTTCTGTACTATTAGCTATATTTTATATAATATTAAAAATAAATAAACAAAACCGCAGATATTCATAAAAGTAGAAAAATAAAAAAAGTGCAAAAAATTAAAGAGCGAACTGACGTATTGTTTCGTGTTTAATATAATACTCTCGAAACTGATAAACTTTTATTAAAAAACAACTTCTCTATTAAATTACATCGTGTAACAAAAAAACTTTACCTCAGTGTCAACTAGCGACATCTGGTGAGCTGAAAATTATTAGCCCTCATTAAAGATTTGTAAGCTACATTCTAAATTATTTAAATTATTATAACTGCTAGAGATTACCTCTATTGTCTCATTTTCTAATTTAAATTACTTGGAAATGATTACAAATGACATATTAAGTCATTATACTGCTCAAAAGAAGCAGATGTCTGTGTAGCCAAGTCCTTGGCTGAGTTAATATATAAACAATAAGATAACACATTTGCTATCTGTCTTAAATTAAATTATATTTAGATAGGTAATACCTATCTCTAGTCAAAAATTTCTTAATTAAATTATTTATGTCTATTAAATTAATTATATTATTATAATTATAACAATTAAATGTCAAGTATAAATTATTATTACATGAAAAGTTATTCATTAATAAATTGAAATCATATCTTATTTTATTTTCCTGTCGCCAACCCTGTATGTAAGACAATGTAAACGAGATAGTTTAATTTATTACATTTAAAGTATTTAGATTATCAATATAATTATTAATTGATTTTGTTTACATTGCCTCTTCTCCCAACAAGAATTATTAATGTGCTATTAGGGCAAAATTTACCCGCTAAAACTTTATTCATTACATGACTTAAGTATGCTCCAGGCATGCAATAATTACTGATCAGATGTCTTTTTAAACAGTTATTTAACATCATGCCTAAATTTTGGCCTAAGTCATCACAATACATAATAACTATTTTTTTAAATATTTACATTATTTTTAAGGTTATATCCTTTGTCATGGCACTGTCATACAGTGTAGGTGAAAGTAATGAGTCCTTACTGTTTACATTATTATTTACACATATTGTCCCCGATGAACCTGGTATGGAGCGCTGATACTCAGTGTGATGTTTTATTAAGGAGTTAAAGCGCTCCTCATTATATTTACATGACTTTACGTACTTCAACTATTTTAACTCGAGTAATCACGAAACTATTATTTATTTACAATAACAGATTTATCTTGAAAGTGTATATATGATGACATTTGCTAGTAATAATAAATGTTATCGGTTATCATAAGAAAGTATGAGGAAAATGTAAACATTAAATCTTTGTTATATGAAAGTACATTTACACGGTAACAATAACATGATAAAAGTTTAGGTAATACTTTTACTAGCCAATTACTTATTACTGCTCCAACGCAATGAAAATTTCTTATTCGCTTACAGACTGGTCTATCAGTATCATAATCAGATAGATTTGCTATCCTGCTATTAGAAAGATAGATAGATAGATAACGACGCGCTGTTTTTCGCAACTCCACGTCTAAGCGCGTATTTTGCGTGTGGGCAGATATAATGTAATCAATGCATCCTACTATTAGATACTAGCGAATCTTAAGATGATTTTCGGGCTGCAAGAAATATGGAGAATTAATTTTTAACAATCTATTGTTGTTTCGTTGTGCCCTAACGATTGAGCTAGGCAACCGAGGGAGACGACTGCAGCTCAGATTGACTTTTACCTACGAAATGTTTTCTCTTTCAAATCTAAACCGATTTTTTCAAGATTCACTATGTTGTGGCTATTTCTGTATGTTTTTATTTTTTTTTTATTTTTGTTTAATTTGTTTGCTGGATGTTTATCAACGGCAGTTCTCCTTAGTTTTTAAGATAATCATTTATGAAAAAAAAAAACATGTTTTGTTTTCCTTTACTAGATATTAATTGTATCGTAAAAAATATTTACTCTAGTGTCATTATCCAAGGTGAAAACAGAGGAATTCGTTCGTATGGTCAAAACGCCGCCCGAATATCCACTTAATGCTCCCCCGTCTATCCAATCAGTAAGTGATGGAGGAGTCAAGGTGAATAGGGGATTGTGCAATTGTTTATTTTTTTAATATTTGGGTCCCATGTAATTGTAAGTTACTGTAATGATAAAAAGTCAATTCGTCAATATTATCAAAATAGAGCAGAAATTTTTTATCAAGGAGACAATCGTTTTTGGACCCTCTAGAAATTGTAACATAACTTAATTTTATTATACATAAAAAGCTACCAATTTATCATAGTAAACGGCCTAAAGATTTTATGAAAATCTAACAGGAATCATGAAATCTGAAAAAGAAAAGAGTTGTTTTGATATTCGTCTTCTGGCTAATGTAAAGAAAAAAAAACGCGTATAACGAACAGGGGTATGAAAGTCCTCAATGGCTTGCTTTTACGTTGATACTAGCGCCATTTCATAGGCAACAAGAGCACTACACAATTTTCACACATTTTGTTCAAGAGATGGCGCCACTACCGGCATTAATATCATTTATTGTTTATTTCAATAAATAAATAAAAACAGTTCTTATTTTATTGTAAATACTATAATATTTTGGACATTAAGTATAGCCTAGGTATAACAGTCCTCAGTAGCTTGCTTTAACATTGATACTAGTGCCATCTCACCAATATATGCCAGCGTCACTGCTGGCATTTATTATTTATACCGAAGCCTATTTATATTAATAGTTAATTTCTCAGTATTCTCGTTAGATACGGTAAAACTAATATTACATTTGTAATCTATAGATTATAAGGAATAAATCGACATGTATTTCATTAAGTTACACACACAATTTGTGGTAGGCGCATTCTCCATACAAAAAGAAATTGTCTGCTGTGGGTACATAACAATTGTGTCCATTTATTTCTTTTCATAATTAGAACTTTCTAATATCTTAATATTATCGGCGGCTCACAACTGCGCGGCGTACATCACAATGCTTTAAATGTGTATGTAATGTGTGTACATGACATGTGACATGTGTGACATGTGAAGTCCACCAACACGCATTGGGGCAGCGCAGCGGACTTTTCCTAGCCATAAACCTTCTCAGAAATGAGAGGGAGCCCAGGAGGCTTAGGGATGTAGTGGGGTTTAACTTTAACTTTTTTAATTTTAAATGTGTATGTGTGTGCGTCCAAAGGACACACTTGTCACGAGGAAATATCTACGCATACCCGTTTCACGGAAACAACGGGGAGATGTATCGGACTTGCACCGACTAAAACCCCATGGTGTTTCCTATGTCACATATCACACATCTGCAGTCTTACTAGCGCTAACCCCCTGATTTATTTCTCCAATCAAACTGCCGAACTGCCCCAACAGAACGTGTTCTACCTTTTCTACCTTGGCCTGAGTGTGATTTAAACCTCTTGCAACAACTATGCTAATACTTTTTGTTCACAGAAATCAATGTTTGCTCGAATTCATCGAATTATGATAGTTCAGAGGACACAGCAGTTGGAGGCCTCAGCGAAAGCGAATATATTGGTACTGCGGGTGGCACGCATGAACTGGGTATGCGTTTTATGTTCATATGAATAATATTAACCATATTTTCATTATTATTTTTAATTTATTGTCGTTTTTATTTACACAATTTATAGAAGTGGAACAAGTACCCCCGGACGATATATTGGATCCATCTGTCTTAAGTCAGATTCCAGATGAGGCGTTTACGGAATTTTTTAATCAAGGTATTTTTTACTTTTTAAAGCAACTCTTTAGTCTAAATTTTACTTATCTTCGAAAATGTAGGAGAAACAGTGAGAGGCATAAGAAAATATTTTTATATAGTTTATGCTTGCGATTCTTGTCTAAACTTAAACGTTTTGTGCAATTAAATTATTACAAACATACATACATACTTACATTAAATAAATTGTCACAATTAAATACGGGGTTTACAGCTCTAGAGTAATTATATAGCATAGAGGGAATCCTAAAATAAGAACAAAAATCTTGTAGTTGAACTCTTTATGCATATGACGTATGACGTAGTAGAAAATAAGATAGCCATATTATTCACACCTTCTTTATTTTACAAGGTTGCTGCCGTTTTTCCATTCCATAGACACCTCAATTGATGTGCCATTAGCGAAACAAAAACGTTATCGATAAATTCATTTAGTCTATGACTTAGTAATTTTAAGAATGTTGATTAATCCGGCTCGTATAAGACTTATTTTATATCAATGAAAGTTATTAGAAGCTTAATCTGACATTTTACATTAAAAACGTTGTGGAATAATGCGAAATTTTGCACTATCGTGGTAATTTAAAATCTACTTAAATTCAGCCGGTATATTTCTGCCAAATTATCCCTATTCTTATTATGGATTTTATAAAGGAAAATAATTGAAAACATGAAACCAAGAATCTCTTTCTTTTTTTATCGTTTACTCTCTTTGAGAGATTTTATTTATTTATGTTTGCCCAAATGTACATAAATGGCAATGTTATTGTATAAATAAATTGTTTTCTCTACGAATACGAACGTATTACCCGTTTTCCTCTCCGCTCCTTCAACATAATACAGCCTATCAAAAGTTCTTTCTCTTAGCAAGTAGGTTGAGAACTGCAATTTTTTATTATTTTGAGTTGTTATCAGGAATATACTGCGGCCTATCTCTTGTTTTATTTCCCTATGTCGCCTTTTACGATACTTACGGGATGACGTGGGGTCGTAGAGCTTCTAAGCATAAGGTTATGGATTCTCTTACGCCGCCGCAACACGGCATTATCAAGATCCTGTATGACTTCAAAATATATTCATCCAAGCAGATATAGCTTTCTCAATGGTTTTATTTTCCGCTGAGTAAGTGGTAAATCACCATATAAAATTGCGATTACAAATATAGAGGAGAATGATTACAACAATCCAAGTCGCTTATGCATCAAATGACTGTCAAGACGTAGTATTAATACGTAACTAATTATTATACTAATGTTAAACACTTGCTGCCCGCGTTGCGTTGCAATAAAATGGGGAAACAGAACGCCGCCAGTTGCGCTCTCTGTCGCACTTACGGGCCTTACGGCAAACATAGTGACACACCACTGTCGTGTCGATGTATACACATCAACACAACATTTATATTTATATTATGAAAAAGTAAAGAACGCAAAATAAAAAGGTTACTATTCAAAAATTAAATTTATTATTTGTAAAAATACAACATAATATGCAACGTCCAAATGTCAAATGACTATAGAAGCATATTAAAACAGGTATTTTTTTAGTAGGTAGGTAGGTAGTTTTATACGTGGTAGATAGTAGGTAGGTGCTGCAGCTATATTATGGTTGCAGCACGAAGGGGTCGGCTCGACCGGGGAAGGACCACGCTCTCACAGAATACCAGCGTAAAATAGCAGCTTAACGCTGCTGTCTTTCGTATGGTGAGTGTAGAGAACCGGAGACCCTTTTTACTGGAAACGAGGCATTCCATCTTAGACCTCACGGGTGACAACGCATCTGCATTTTGATTCGTAATCGAAGATAGATGTAGATGTCTATGGACCACAGCAAACACTTACCATCAGGTGGACTGTGTGCTCGTTTATCACCCTAATCTTATAAAAAATAATTTATACCCTCTAAACGTAATAAATAATTATTAAATTACCATTGCAGAATAATCATTAAATTACCCGCACTTATTAATAAACCACCACGCGCCAGCGCACACTATTCTTCATCCTTTTAGGGATCAATAAGCGGTTATCAATAAGTGACGGCATCTATGTATGGGTAGCGAGTGTTTAAAATTAGTGTAGTTTTAAAGTTTGCGACACTAATATTAATACACTAATATTTCCAATGTAATTGAATCATCATCACTTGATTTCGAAAACAATTCACTTGATCGCTCTAATAATAATAAGTCTACATATAATAAAGTAATAAAAAATAAACAAAAAGAGTATATCGATGTCGATTGTGGCTATAATTGAGAATGAAATCACTATAGATTAACGATGTCAAGTCTTGTGAAATAACGTCACACATAATTCTTCTACAATAGGGATGCCATTTTTCCAGTAAATGAGAAGATATGTTGTGTGTATTTACTCTTATATTTGGCATAGTATAAAGAGGCCAAATATGACCACTTGTCCTTCAATCTTTACGCAAAAATTTCACCTAACAGGTTTCTGCACCATAGCGACGACTTGCAATTAAACGGAAGTTATCAGTTGCGAGTCGTCGTGGTGCATAACCCACCTTGCAAAATATATTTCTTTCTTCTGGTAAATATTTAATTTGTTTTAGCGGAAGGAGGCACGTCATTCGCGGAAGGCTCGGAACTGGCGGCCGCTTTGGAAGCCGTGCTCGATGAACGGGCATTAGACACTATCTCTGACGTGTTCACGCCGAATTCACTCGTTGCTAAGAACAAGGTACTTATATACGTACGTATACGTGTCGACCAAGTCAATTACACGATCACATGTGTAAATGTGAAAATGTGTCAGTAAAATGAGACGTCATCGCCATGCACCCGATCTCATTAGTCCGGTAATCTAATTAAAGAGTCCAGCGCTTTTTCCACCCTGTCAATAACACTGATCAGGGCTGTTTCCGTAGATTTGCCTCTGCGGTAAGCATGCTGGTAGTAGTGTGTAGGTCTCGTAGCTAGAGCTACATCCCTAATATATCTATCTATAACTTTTTCCAATGTCTTCAGAAGAAAGGAAGAAAGGCTTATAGGTCTAAAGGACTTTGGTAAGGCGGAATCCTTTCTACCAGCCTTAGGTATAAATAGAACTTTAACAATTGTCCATCGTTCTGGAATATTTTTACCAGATAAGGAAGAAGAATATCGATACCCTTCTGTAGATGGATGGGCATTATTCCATCCTCCCAACTTGTCTTATATGGTTTAAAGGAGTCAACAGCCCACTGCACCAGGTTTGGCCTTATTATCTTTGTAGCCTTACACCAGTCCTCTTTACAAGGCCTTCGTAGGGCTCTGAAAGAGTTCGAGGCCAGAGTCATATGTGACTCTGGCCTCGAACCCAGAGTTCCCAAGGTCAATGGGAAATAGGTTGACGCTAGTCACTCCAGTGTTTCCGTTTCACTATTAGTGAAGTTACCATCAGG
Organism: Parnassius mnemosyne; assembly: GCA_963668995.1. Lineage (NCBI taxonomy): Eukaryota > Metazoa > Arthropoda > Insecta > Lepidoptera > Papilionidae > Parnassius > Parnassius mnemosyne. The sequence goes on from CAVLGL010000057.1 coordinate 25,332,266, forward strand.
CTTTTTAAGAAGCCCGATCTGATTAGGTTTAGCTTTCGATAGCATTGTGTAGTCTTGCACTGCGAGGTAAAGACTCAACTTCCTCTCATAGCTTTCTCCACGATGCTCTTTTAGCTTTCCTAATTTCTTTAATATTATGGGTTAGGGCTGCACTATAACTATCCAGAACACTTGATGTGGTTGCTATTCACTTTGACTCTGGAGCATACGTTATTCTTATCATATTCCGTTATAACAATCTATACAAATATACGTCTGTTTGTAATGTTAAAATAACAGCATTTTACTAAATGCATATGAAAGTATACACGGTACTAATAACAAAAAAACAGTTCATAAAATTTTTCTCTGTCTGTCAGTTTGTTCCGGTTAATCTCCGAAACGGCTGGACATATTTTGACGGGACTTTCACTGGCAGATTTCTTTTTTTTTAATAGAATAAGGGTGACAAACGAGCACACGGTCCACCTGATGGTAAGTGGTTGCTGTGGCCCATAGACATCTACATCTATCTTCGATTAAGAATCAAAATGCAGATGCGTTGTCACCCGTGACTAAGATGGAATGTCTCGTTTCCAGTAAAAAGGGTCTCCGGTTCTCTACACGCACCATACGAATCACAGCAGCGTTAAGCTGCTATTTTACGCTGGTATTCTGTGAGAGCGTGGTCCTTCCCCGGTTGTGCCGACACATTCGTGCTACAACCATAATATAGCTGCAGCATGGCTCTACCACGTATAAAAATCTGATGTCATAAGGAGTAACTTAGAAAAATAATTAGGGTTTCGCGCAAAAAAAATTTAAACCCATGAAATCGTAGTAAATTTCACGCGGGCGAATTCGCTAGTTTGTAATAAAATTATCAGTCAGAATATTAAATAAAAATATTGTTTATTTAAAAAAAAATCCTTATTTAATTATTTTTCCATTAGCCCCTAAAAGTCCTCGGCTGAACATAGGCCTCTTCCGATGTAGATTTGCTTTATGACAAGCAGATGCCATCGCTGTATCTGACGTCGCGCGTCGTTGACTGCTTCATTTTTTTGGCATTTCTTATAGTCGCCTCTTACGACACCTACGGCTTAGACTGGGGTGATGAATTCTCTTACGTCACCCTCACACTGTAAAAAGCATAATACACTCACATAAATATAATTTTAATAAGTCTATACTAATGTTAAAGACTACTCCCCCGTTGCAATAAAATGGAGATCGTCATCAACTCTCCGTTGGGTTAAGCTATTGCTAAAATCTCCTAAGAACTTTGCAATGTGGAGCATCAACAATCAGCATATTTTGAAGTGTTTTGTGAACAAAATACTCATCGGACTAGGCTGTATGGTATAATAAGATCTGTGCCTGCTTTTATTGGCGAAACGAGTGTTCAACAACATCTTTTTTTAATAACTGGCTTTACTGCTCTGGGTTTTAGCCCTTCTGAAATTGAAGTTACAATGTATAATTATTCTTCATAGTACACTGCTTCACAATATGTTGATGCGTCACATTGTGCAGCCCTTGGGAGGTTTTGACGGCAACTTGAGCCAGCAGACAGTTAACAGTTGGCGATGGTATCTCAAGGCGCCTAAGCAGACAGACACCTTATCTTGAGAATCACATAACCATCAGATCACTTGTTTCACCGTTTCCACTACTAGTTCACATGCGTAGACACTTAATACACAAAATTGCTCCACTTTTACGTAATCAAAATCATCAAACCACTTAAAACCATTATTTAAACAATAATACACGAGCAGCAAACCGCCGCCGGTCAAGTTCCCGCCAAAACTCCTTCAACAACATCCTGTCAATTTAGTCAATAAAAATAAATAATAAAAGAGTATATAATCACTACATTTAAGGCGGGACTTCCTTAGTACCTAAAAGTAAATGTATGAAAGAGCGCCAAACTATACTCTACCAATATAGGACATGACACTTATTTAATGGCAAACAATGCTGACAATATAGGTGAATTATATTAGCGTTGTAAATGTCTATCTTCGAATAATTTTATAAGTAAGATCTCTATACTGAATGATTTTTGAGAAATAAATAAAACATTATAAAAGTTTTTACGTGCGGATTGAGTAAAAATGCCGATTAGAATAAGAAACAAATGTATTTAACACAGTAATTTGTTATTATATTTTTTGCATAACATTATAAATTTAGTAAATATTTACATTTTCTACAGCCGATATCATATCTTTATAATTATTAGGTACAAATTTTGTATATTAAAAAAAAGGAAAGAATGCAAAATTATATTAGTAATTCATTAAGTAAAAAATAAATGACCACTCCGTAACGCAGTGCCTAAGCGATCGGCTGTGGCACTGCAAGACCGAGGGTTCGGTCCCACACTGAGCAATTCTTTTATGCCCTAAAATAAATTTGCTTTTAAGTCTAACAAATAACTTGTATAAATCGCTAGGCTTCTTCACAGAGGTTCATACTACTCTCACATATCGTTCACTAATAGTGGCTTTCAAAATCAATGCTCATTATAGCTAATGTTTGTAGATGAATCTATAAAAAAAAAGACCGTAAAAATTTATAATTAGGTAATTACAAATAACTTCGTGTTTAGCTAATTAATCGAGTTCTTACCAAAATGTGACTAGCTACATGAAGAGAAAATCTTATTAAAATAGACAATTGTGGAATGTTTAAGCTCTCGGACGGAATAACAATTCCTTTCATTTGGATTTGAATCCTTGTATTTGCAATGTTTGCCACAAATATATTTAAAAATGTGTAGCTTTTCAATTGTTACATGTGCCAGGTCTTCATTTCTAACTAATTTCACTCATTACTTGCACCTAAAAAAATAATAATATAAATAAAATCATATTTTCAAATATTTTTATTGAACAATTATAACGTAAGCAGACTCGGTCGATAATATAGTTTGTAAGTATATTCACCTATTTACACAAATAACTACTTCGTTGGTCCACCACAAAGTCGGAAGCGCGACTCAAAAAATAATTTTTAAGTTGGCGGTGATCCTAGTGCCTCGGAAAGCACGTAAAACTGTTGGGTCTTGCGGTTGTTTTGGTTTGCCATCGCATCGAACTATCAGAGTTATGGAATAGAGAGTGTATTTGTGTCTGCGCACACAATCATGCACCAAGAAAGTTTTTCCTACGAAGATGGCTAGTTTCCGGTGATACTGTCGTCTGTAATCGAAATTCGGTTTGGAGGACATAACTACAAATAAAGGTCTAATAATGTTTTCGCGTTAAATATCATATAACGCTTGTACAAGGTACGTACGTACCTTATTCTATAAAAAAAAAATACAATCAAAGTTGGAATCACCACATACCTTTCATCATCTAAGGGAAATTTTACTATGTATAGCCCTTTCTATTATTTTTTTCGTTTCTAACATTATCTAAGTGCTTATTTGTGCCCCTTTAGCAAAATTAATAGCAATCTAAATATGTAATTAAAATAAATAAAAATTAATAATCGTGTAATTTGACATTTGAACCTATTTGATTCGACAATGTCATTGATATTAAGAAAAGTAAAAAGTGGAGATAACCCCCACTAAATTATGCTCTCGTTTCGTATATATATTTTTTACTTTGGAAGTTGCATCACCTGAATTTAGTTTTCAATTATGATGACTTTTTTGGTAGGCTACAAGCTTGATTTGATAAAATTTAGTAAATTATTTTATCGATATCTATAATGATAGGTAATATAAGTAGACGTTTAATAATTCCATCGACATTTTTTTCGCCATTGTTGTTTAGAATATTTTTGTAGTAGTAGATGGAAGAAAATGAGATTTCTCGCCATAGAAGGTGTTCATCTCGAAGCCGGCAAACACTCCATGTGGCAGTACATAGCTTCTCATTTAATTGTTTATAGCGGAGTCGTTCAGTAACTTTGAAAACGTGATTTAAACTTCGGTTTTGATTGGTCATTACCACGTCAGTCCACGATAACAATGAAGGTGCAAAGTGTCAGAGAGTTGCCTTGTAGTCTGCGGTAAGGCGAGAAGGCGAGTAATCTGTGTGTGTGTGATTTTTTTATTATTATTATTCATTTATTTCTATGTATCTGCCTTAAAGAAGGCTGTTTTAAAGATGAATAGGGGCTCTTGTGCACAATAGGGTGTATGTTAAATTTTTAAGTTTAATTAATTTATAAAGAGAATAAAATAATCTGTAAAGTCACTAACTTATCAATTATTGGTCTAGTCTAACCACAGAATAAATAATAGTACAAGAACAGAAGAATCACTCTCTGATAGCAAACTTGCGAGTTTAAACCTAGTTACAACGTCGCTAATGTTCATAATACTTTGCACGCCTTGGCTGCGACCTTCGTTAAAATAGCCTAAATCAAATTGCACCTTACGTCCGCGTACGAGAAGCTGTATCACTTAGCCAGTTACTCGCCTTTGCTAAGGACGCTCCTACTGTAGGGTTAGGTGTTGTGAAAAAACAAACTGAATCCTTTGATATTAGTTGATAGTAGAATACACCGAGGTGTTATGCAATTTATTAGTATTTTTAATTTGCTGATAATAAGAACATTATTGTTCAATGTGTGGAAGGTTAATAAACACCATCTAGAAAAATTAAGATTATAACAACGTAAACGTCTTTGAAACTAAGATAATTTAACTACTTACCATTTTCTGTTTCACATTTTTTACTATTTACAAACTTGCGACACGTGACGGCATTATTAATGAAAGAGTGGCAATGAGAAGTGATGCTATTTTCAACATCTTTCTTTAATCGACCAAGTGTTTAACTAAAAAGCAGTATAATATGCAGATCTGTAAAGAATGAAAAGTTGACATTCCTATTGTTATTTAAGCACCTGTGGTATGCTATGCAGTACCTTTTGGCTTTTGGAGAGTCTATACGTGAATAAAAACTCAAAAATAAATATCAAAAGTGCCTAAATACTTATAACAAAATACTTTTTTGTTAACCTAAGGCGCGCGTCAGCTCAAGCGCGCGCGTGACAACTTCACGGAATTAGCCTCATGTAGACGGCCGCGCAGCGTAGGTATATTTTCATGCCTAAAGCGCGGAGTGAGCCAGGCCTGGTCTAACAAAGAATGTCGCATCGAAGAGTCAACGCATCTGTATGATTGATTCTTAATTGAGCATAGGTGTAGATGTCTATGGGCCAGAGTAATTTACCATCAGATGGACTGTGTACTTTTTTCGCTTTTACTTTTATAAAAACATATGTATATTTAAAAAAAAATGGTAGTTATTAAGTTATAGTTAGGTAGTGCGTCGAAAATAATCCATATCGAACTTACCGTCTCCGTTTGATTATTTTTATAGCATCTAGGTTACAAATAGACATCTTGAAAAGTCTGCGGAGAACTAAAAACATGTATAACTCTTCGTAACGCATTGGATATCTGAAGATATCAGAACATTGAACTGATACTCGATAAAATATGCTTAAATGTTGTAGTGAGATATTCAATATCTCATCCTACTGTTACTAGCCCCCTTTTAATAGTTAGAGAGTAACGGAATGTTGAAAAACTGCCACGCTGCTCCAGTGTGTGTTGATAGACCTCACGTGTACACGAATTTGAAATCTCTTTATTAATCTTACTTTAATATCAGAAAAATGTAGTTGCTAATTTGCCTCAAGCTCAGCCGCCTCTTAAGGTGCATTTAAACGACGCGGGGTAGCACGATCCTACGCGAGCCGAGCCGTCCGTGGAGATGCGGCTCGGCTAAATACGCACGCAAGCCTGATCGTTTAAACGACGCGGAGTAGCACGATCCTACGCGAGCCGAACCCTCCGTGGAGATTGTTGAGAATGTGACTGAGGAGACGGCTGGAAGTCTGCAGATTGTTGAGAATGTGACTGTGGAGACAGCTGAAAGTCTGCAGATTGTTGAGAATGTGACTGTGGAGACGGCTGAAAGTTTGCAGATTGTTGAGAATGTGACTGTGGAGATGGCTGGAAGTCTGCAGATTGTTGAGAATGTGACTGTGGAGATGGCTGGAAGTCTGTAGATTGTTGAGAATTTAACTGTGGAGATGGCTGAAAGTTTGTGCGCCGTTGAGAATGAGACTGTGGAGATGGCTGAAAGAACTTAGTACTTATTCTTGTCCAAGCATCGTGCATATTGTTGTGATTCTTGTGACCTGAATCTTTTGGGTTCCATATCGCTGGTTCCTCTTCATACAGTTCAATGAAGAGTTAAACCTTTTCATTGCTCCACTCCATCTTCGTTCGTCGCGCGCTCTGTACCATCTGTTTAGACGGCGCGTATTAACATAAGCCGAGCCGAAGTTGGAACGTGCGCCTTTGATCCGTGTCGAAAAAACCGACAAGTGATGGATCGTGCGAACTTTGCCGAGCCGCGCCGAGCGTAGTTGTTTAAACAGCGCGTGGCGCGCTGAACCGCGAGCGGAGCCAGGCTCGGCTTGCGTGTTTGCGCGCCGTTTACTCGCGGCTTTAGACAACCGCGTGATATAGAATAGTGGATACTTTTACGCTGCCCATACGCGGCGTTTAATAATAAAAACTGCGGTTGCGAATCCGCCTGCCAAGCGTGGCATGGCAAAATCCCCCTCCCTACTATGTCTATGAGGGAGGCCTATTATAACCAGCTGTGAATTTTTGATAGGCCGTAATGAATCGTACGTGCTGGATTTTTCTACAATGTTTTTTTTTTAGTAATGCACGTGGTAAATGTGGGTAGTTCAAGACCGGGTTGGTGAACGTTCGTTCTAAATTTTAATAGCATGCGAGCAATCTTAGTTCTATCACCACTGTAATTTTTGTTATATTACGAAATAAGCCTAACTTGACCAAAATAATTACACCTTGGAAGACAAACGGACGGGTGTGTTTTGACCAGGAAAACCAGGAAATGGGCTGTAGCTTCTGATCAATACAACTATAAAATAAAAAATACTGCTGTCGCTAACCCTCCGGCCAAACGTGGTAGCTTTGGCAAATATGACGGATATTCTGAGGCAATCTATGGAGAGGCCCTACATTTAGCAGTGGACTTAAATGGGCGAAATTAAGGAATGAACGAATGGGTGTTCTAAGAATTAATATTTTAATAATTTAATTTCAGATGAAAGTTCCAGCTGCTGTAAGCGTGGAGATGTCATCAAGTGCGCCTTCATAACATAGTAATTAAACTTAAGTTAAGCTAAAATAAACTCTGTACTAATGAATTTAGGAACAAATTCGATATCTGTAGTCTCAAGGAATGATTAGGTTTTTCTTCATGCTTTAAGTTTTGGTGTACGTGTATAGGGAAACGAGTTAGTGTAATTTTGTGAAACGTTTGTATGCGAGTTTGTTTAGTGTTCAAGAAGTTACGAGATTCGTAGATTGTGGTAGATATTGGATAGAGGAAAAGAGTTTTGGATCGTACTTGACATTTCGTGGGCGTTGAATTAAAGACTTAGCGTTGAATATACTGGGAAGTGCTGTTATATTCAGTATATAAGAATTATTAATAGCTGTTTATTATTATTTTTTCAGTTTGATAATATACACTTTTAGTTAAGCACCAAGTTATATCGTGAAAACAGATGCTATTAATATGTGCGCGATTCTGAAATCACTACATACATACAATAAATACATACAATACATAAATTAAAAGTTTTACCAGTTTGTTTCACAACTTCGGGGAAGAAAGCCACCGAACGTACCTACATAAATACGGAAATATACAAATTTTCAGTGTCGGGTTAAACTAAATATAACTCACGTTATATTGTGAAAAGACTTTACTATCTCCAAATAAACATACTTCACGAATAAACATGCCGAATAATTAACTAAAATTAACACAAAAATAACAAATATTAAATGTGAAAATAAGAAAACAGTTAAATTGCTGGCGTTAAAATGTTCCTATTTTTAATAATGTTAACGAAACTACCCTTAACATATAAGTTGAGTTTGTCGGGATTAATAATATACTTGGAATATGTATCTGTAAAAGCACACTAAAATGCTTATGAAGTTTTACGTTAGAGCTGTAAGTCAAAGTCAAAACTTTATTCAATTTGGACTTATGTATAATTCTTATGAACGCCAAAACTTACACGAATTCGCAAAAATAACATTTTCTCAAGAAACGAGTATTTAATTTTTTTAAATAACATGTTACAATAATTTACAACTTATAATAAAATTAATATAATGTCATATGTCTATAATTTTTTTTAATTCTGGGTTTTAATAATGTACTCGCCAGTGGCCTTCGATTCGTAGTACGGAAACACCGTTACAAATAAATATCCTTGCATTTTGATAACAATTTTTAATTATTGACATCTACGAGTATATTCATAGTTTCATTAAATTTTACGTAAAACACGACCGTTTTTAAACCATATAAATTTAAAACAGATCTAATATGATAATATGTTAAGAAAACTTTAATTTTAGTGGAGAATATATTTTCCTTTTCTTGCTTGAATTATTTCTAATTATATTAAATATATTTGTTATATTACTTAATTACCTGAAAATCTCTGAGATGCCTTGTATGCACTCTTAGATCGCCCATAATTATCCACATTATCAAATTCTATATATGGACGAACGTAATTATTTCTTATATTTTAACTGCCAGAGAAATCAATATAGTTTTACACGGAATTAAGTGTGTGCCAGAGTTAATAGAGATAAATATTATATTTTTATCTGCTCAAGAATAAATACATCTTTTCAGTAAAAAACAAATACTTAATTTATAAAAAAACATCCAAATATCAAATGCAATTATAATTCCTGAGATGTAAAATATAAAGGATTTCTTAGTAATTAACCGCTGTAGGAAATCACTGGTTACTTGTTTATTTTTTTAAACTAAGTTATAATAATAAAATACATAAAATGTTTCAAAATTATTACATTATCTGCCCAATAACGTCTCTGTTACAGTGTTTACACAACTACAATATTGTACAAACAAATATTTTTGATCTCTCTGAAAACATAGCGAAACAGTGCATTTAGCTGCATGTATCTTGTGCACGAATGTAGCACGCTCCGTGACTCGAGTGAGCGGTACCCTCTCCGACCCACTTCCGCATCTCTCTGACAGCCACTATACAGGGTTATTTTGCAACAACCGGCCAAATTTGGAGAGAAGGTTCAGAATAAGTAAAATGGGCATATGATGAAAAATTAATTAAAAAAATCTCAAACATTTTATCCTTTTTATCTTTTAAATTCAAAATACATGGTAATGCATTATTTTGACTGATTGTCCTTCATAAATATTTAACGCCTACTATTTTACTACGCGCGCACACACACACATACGTAATTTCGTAAAGGTCAATCGGTCGACAAAAACATTGTGAAGAGGAGCGCGCGTACGCATAGTTGTTGCCCGTAAATCACATTCAATTTGGGATAATTTTAAATAAAAGTAGTAGCTTTATTTTCTAGTATTTTCAGAAACTATATTAACAGAAAAGTAAATACTACTTTATATCATTATTTATATATTTGAACTTAGTTTAAACTTTGGTTACTCTTTGAAAAATAACCCTGTATTATGTGTTCTGTGTAAGTCACTCGCGTGACCTCCCGAGGATTCGGAATGGTTCATGTGAATAATATTTGCCGAATTTCATAATTATATATAGATCAAACATCATAATATATTTTTCATCCTCACTGTCGGTATTTTAATTTATTAATGTATATTTATGGTATCAACTGTAAGGTATATATTTAATGAGTTTACAATAAACGAAAGCAATAACTAAACGGTGTATGATATATATCGTAGAATAACCTTAGATATGTCAGTGTTTCATGATGTAACATTCGTTTATAACAAGCAAAGAGGATCATAGTTTATTGCAAACTATTTTTTGGTGCGAGCAAGGACACCGATTTGTGTGTGTGTATGTTGGCATTATTGTAATGTTTCTGATTTTGTGAAAACTTAGAAAATGTATTGCGTTGTGATTGTACTGAATATGTTTTATTATAATAGGAATTAAGTAGAACAGCATAGATAATAGGAACATCCTTATATCTAAATAACAATTGGTTATTTTTATCCATTTTGCGATAAGCTTGAATACGATAAGAAGATATATTTTTATAATTTAATGACTGCGACACTAAACAGTGAACATTTATGGGAGGGATGTATGTGCCTCTTTCTGATGTACCTCCTTATACTTCTTAGATATCCAGTAATACATTGGACCTACTGCAAATTGGGCAATTGATATACAATGCTTGCTAAAGTATAATAAGTATAGAGTGCAAAGGCGGTGTGCAACGAATTATTCGCGATTGGACACTTACGTATTGAATGAATGGTCAATGAACAAACGATTATTATAATTAATAGAATCAGGCGTTACTTTGCGGAAATCCATTATATAAAAGCTTTTAGAAAAATTTACTTCGCAAATATCCGCGTTATAAAATAAAATGATGTGTCTTACCTAGTATGAAGAGCACCTCCCGCCCTCCCTCAATTGCGTGCACTATGGGCGGGAGGTGCTCTTCTTAAATTTTTTCTAAAAGCTTTTACAAACGATTATTGTATGAATCAGTATATCATTTACCTTGAGAGTTGCCACACTCAACAGTTAATTTTAAAGCTAGTAATCTCGTTTGCAATATACAGTGGAAGAGTGTAGTTTACGTGGTAGGGCCATGCTGCAGCTATATTTAATTGTAGCACGAATGGGACAGCTCGACCGAGGAAAGACCACGCTCACAACACCAGTGTAAAATAGCAGCTTAATACTGCTATGTTTCGTATGGTGTGTAGAGAACCGGATAACCTTTTTATTGGGTACGAGGCATTCCATCATATTCCTCAGATATGACAACGCATCTGCATTTGATTCGTAATTGAGGATAGATGTAGGTATTTATGAACCACAGTATCCACTTACCATCAGGTGGACTGTGTGATCCTACCGCTATGGTTCTAAATGATACAAACTGGCTCGATGTGCTGTTCGAAGAAATAAAAATTCAATTTGTACAAGAGCTGCTCGACGTACCACTATCTTACTATACAATCTCTCTCTCTCTCTCTCTCTCTCTCTCTCTCTCTCTCTCTCTCTCTCTCTCTCTCTCTCTCTCTCTCTCTCTCTCTCAGCAATTTAAATAGGCGCTTTATTTACGTTGCTGCAAGTTCTGTACATAAAGACAACTTTTTCAACTAGCCTCCGGTTATTGTAACAGTAAAAGTAAATTCATAATAACCCATCCATAATAACGAAATTGGAACAATATAATTTAAAAGTGTCGACGTTTTCTCGAATAGATTAGCTTTGTCTCTCAGATTTGTCTGTAATTCGAAATTTTTGATGATCAACCTGGTGGTGTGAAAACAGAAATAATTATAAGGGCAACATTATTTGAATTGTAATAACTTTGAGCCTTTACTCGTCACTTATTATACTAAAGCAAGTTAGGCTTGAGTTATAAGAGTAGTTCGTTTCAAATGGAATGTTAATAGTGATTTTTTTTTAATAAGGTCCTTGCAGGTTTCAGACGTCTCTCATGTCTTCTTTTCAACTGAACTTATCAGAATGAATAGGATATAAATAGAGCCAAATAAAGAAAATATTTTTGTAAAATTTTTATGTTCCTATATAAATGTTATGTGATTCGTAACGGCTGAAGTATTCGGTGTTTCGCTTATTTTTTAATTAAATTTGATGTCATTTTTAGTATTACTTTTTATTAAGTATAATTAAATTTTGGAACTAGGTACACAATAACTCTTACTACGTTGATTGTTAACAATTTAAAAGTTCTTCCTTATTATATCAAAATAAGAAAAAATTATAATATTAATAAAAAAATACAATGAGACGGCGGGTTATTAGAGCGAATGTCGTTTCTTAGCCATTCTTAAAGCGTGGCTATAATGTTTTCTTTAACCCTTGACTGGTGACATGGTTTTTGTGTTACATAACTGGTGAAAAACGGTCTGACAGGCCGCTGCCGTTACAGACCTTTAAAAAATATAAATTAAAACAAATAATCTTAATATCATTTTTAATTAAGAACATAAAATTATAAGCCATGTAGTCTCTATAATCTAAAAAGTAGACTTGAGATCAAGGATTACTTATATAATAATAAAAATCAACATATTATAATAAAATTACTTTATACCAATATAATTAAGATACTAATGAACCTTAAAAAACAAAGACACTATAATTATTCATTCATCCATTCATTATAGTTCTTCACAAGTCCACTACTGAACATAGGCCTTCCCCAAGGAATGCTACAACTCTAATCACAATTATCATTTCACAAAATTGACAATAATCAAACGTGGTATTTTTATTGGAAGTTAGGGCATATATGTTTCACAGTGCAATATCACATGTTTTTCGCACGAATAAAAATGGTAATTTGATTTACGGTTCACTTTAAAAGGACAACCGGCACAGATTTTGCGTGTTTAAGGCCTGTTTTTGGGAATTTTTGTTTCGGGTGACAAATCAGAACTCAAAATTCGCGACGAGTTGATTTCATATCACGTGTAATATTATGAGTATTATAAAGTCTGCGCTACATGTCTTGTAAAACCAAGTTTCTGGTAATTATTCTGATGAACTGTCTGAAATCTATAATACTGGTACCGTCAGCTTGATACAGAACATGCACATTCGCTGTATTTGTATCTAAAATTCGATAAAAAACATCATAGACCACCTTTTAGTTAGGCAATTGCATGAAAAGATGGATTATTAATCTTTCTCGTCAACTTCTTTCGTAAAGTTGTAATATGCAATAATTTTAGGTTTGCCTGTGCTCTCGTCAATGTTGTCACAATCATACATTGAAGAAACTAAACACGCAACTTTATTTTTCTTTGGATCATGAGATATTGATTGACATTGATTAGTATATCCGTAGAGTGTAGATCCCACATTGCTTGTTTCAGTTTACAAAAACACTGGAAAGTTCTCTTATGTTTTTGTTTGACTACTCACACACGTCGCATAATTTTCGTGACATTTTTCGGTTTCCAATCGACTCGTGTCTTCTTATTTCAGCCATTTATTAATTTAATGATGAAAACTGTTTACTAGTAAGTGTTTTGTACTATGTTTCTGTTTCCAGACTCCTTTCCGCTTCTATTTAGTAAGTTTAGAATTATTTATAGCAAGCACTATCTGTAGAAAACGAAATAAATATTAAAAGTATAAAAAAAGTTACTAAACTGGTGACATAAGGTTTGAGAGACCGTTGCAGAACTTTTCATTGATCTTACCCATTTGAGCATGACCAATGCAGGTTTATAAACTGCTTAGGCGCAACAAAGCTCGAAGCTACTCAGGAGCTCAAATACGGGAAACGCGGAGAAGGTATTCGCTCGGCCTGTGAGACCGCACGTCACCAGTTAAAGGTTAATACAATATCCTCGGGTCTGATTTGCAAAATACGTTGCTACTTTTTATTTTATAGGAATTATATACATATTTTACATTGTAAATGTATAAAAGTTAGTTCAGGTCACTATCTGTGTGTTTGCGTGTTGTTATTTTTAAGAAGGGACATTAACACGAGACTATTTTTAATGAGTCTACGACTATCCCACTGACCCTATGTCGGTAGTAATGACCTTTTATTGTGTATGAACATGTGTATGAACAACCGTCAAACACAGCTTTATTTATTTACAGTAATATTACGTTGTAAAATATATTTCTTAAAAATTTTGCAGGCTCGAAAACATAACGCGCTTAGCACAATCGTCACGGTTGTGTTGACGTGTGCACGTACACGTGTCGTTTGTGTCACGCCATCCGCCTCATTTACACAATTTATGTTAAATTAATATTGTATACGCTTAAATCTCCATTTGCAGTACCTGCACTTTCGTTTTGTAACATTATACAAAAAAAAATAATAATAGCGATAGATGCATGTAGTTATTGTAAGTATCTATTTTTAATTCATACTTATTTATTGTTTGTACTTTTGTAGATCAATTTGAACTGACTGCGCTTAGGGAGATTAACATATAAAATAGTTTAAGAAAACATTTTGCACCACTAGCTTAAGTTCATAACGTTTTAACCAAGTCGACAGGTGTAGAATATCAAGTAATAATATACAGGATCACGTACATAAGCAATGTGTTAGCCATGTAATTGATTTTTCACATAAATTTTAAATAGTAGGTATTATTTTTGTATGACTGCATCCAAGGTATAGAGGATCGCCGTAAATATTGGAAACATATTATATTTTCTATAAAAAAATATCATCATTTGAAATTAGCTCACAATGCATAGTATGTAATTAAATTTTATACGTTATATATATTAGCGTTGAAATAAATATTGTTTATGCCAAATTGCACGTTGTAAATAACCCTGTGTTAACATCAATAATACTCTCACCTCACGAAGAAACAGTATCTATCTATTATTGATAAACAACGTACATAAACAATTTATGACAAAGGCTACAAGTAACATAGTTTTCTTTTCTGGATCGCTTCATTGCATGTCTGAAAAGCCTTCCTGTTAGTGCGTTCAAATTTCGCTCATAAAAGCCCTCAAAAAAAAAATATACATATCGTTACAGTTTATACTGTTTCTGTGCTTGTCTCGTGCCGGTATAATTACAGCTCTCTTGACTTGAACATTAGACTCGTTTGAACTCGGAATATGTAGTTTAATGCGATGTGTTAGAGTCGCCAAGTGTGGACATTGTTAAAATTGTTGTTATTTATATAATAGTAAGGAAATTTCTGGATCAAAAAAGGTTAAAGTGTTCAATGAATGGTATATATACTTTCGTTTGTATTAGAGTACATTTTGTAATGCCCTTAATCCATTTAGCGATTTTTTTTTAAATAGTAACGCTATCAAAATATTGTCGAATTTGAATTTCAAAAGGTTAATAGAATGTGTATTATACCAATTATACGATCCAATTTTATATTTGTTTGTAATGAATAAGGAACGCTTGATATCGTATGTAGATTATATAAACATTGAAGTGATTAATGCGCTTTGCAATAAAATGTGAACTAAATTAGTAAACTGCTACCTCGTAAAATGCCTGAATATGTCCAATTCGTGTAACATGATGATGTTAAAATAAAATGAAGTGATTTTGACTATGATAATCTGCTTCCCATTTTATTATCCCAGTAATTTCCATAGTTTTTTTTTTTTATAACAATGTCAGCCAATTTTATTTTCTTATTAATATTTACCTGTATAAACATACCTTTAGAATTTCATTTGAAGTCACACATTGTGTCAAACACACACAGTCACACATTATATATTAATTTGACCTACATTTGTCATATTACAGCAAAAACGCCAAATGCCACTGTCTTAAGATTCTTTTAGTTATTCATAATAGATACTATTATCCTCCATGATTTTGTAATGATTAAAAAAATATAAAATTTGATGTGTTTATTAAAGTAATTGAGCCATCGAAGCGTAAGTTATTTATGATTTTTAAGATTATAATAAACACATTTTCTGCCTTTTAAAAAACCCTGGTTTCTTTACTAAGAATTACATTTAAAATAATCTTGTATAATTAATGATATACTCGACTTAATCAAACTTGTTCCTTAGACATTCATTATCAAAAATTGATATTAAAAAAACATACATAATAATTATAACATACTACCTATATTGACCATTAAGTTTTGGTTTACTGACTTCATTCCCTAAATCAGACCAACAAAAAAGATAGACAGAATTTTCTCACACACATATCCACCTAAAATTATTTGCACATTAAATATATAACTAAAACAGTAAAAGGTCTTACATACGGTCCGTCTTGTTGTACGTCTCGCCAAGGTCATGCATAATGCACGATGAAAAATCGGAAATGAGTAGACTTTACCTACGTCATTTTACAAACCGTTACCGTTACAGCTAGACTTGCAACGAATAGTACATAATATGTATATTCGGCCACACGCCGACTACCGAGTATTCTGCGGGCTTTTTGGCCGAATAGCCGAATATTAGGCAAAAGTATTCGGCAGGGAAGGAAGTACTGTTTTTTATTCAGAACGTCTATTTTCGGAAGCTGGGATTGTCTACGAGAAGAAAATTAGTAAACTACTTCCTTAAAATGCAAAAAAAAATTTGTCTTTCTGAGCCATAATCTTTCACTTTACCATAATTGAAGTGCATAGACATTTATCTGATAGCTTTTTTTTTGTTATTTTTTTATAATATGGAAGTTGATTGTGCGACCTGTGACTAATGATTCTAATAAAAATACATTATTATAAAATAAATCAATATTTTTATTTTACCAATTATCTGACTACAACAAATCATTTTACTCGTGTATTCGATATTCGGCCGAATAGTATCCAGATAATCGGTATTCGGCCGAATAGGAAAAAAGTAGCCGAATATCGAATAATAGCCGAATATTCGTTGCAAGTCTACTTCATCATCATCATCATCATCATTACAGCCCTTCACAAGTCCACTGCTGAACATAGGCCTCCCCCAAAGAATGCCACAAAGCACGGTCCTGAGCCACCTGCATCCATCGACTTTCTGCATATCTTACCAGGTCGTCACTCCATCTAGTGGGGGGACGCCCTACACTTCGCCTGCCGGTACGAGGCTGCCACTCGAGAACCTTTCTTCCCCATCGGTTGTCGGTTCTTCGAGCTATATGGCCGGCCCATTGCCACTTCAGCTTACTAATCCGTTGTTCTATGTCGGTCACTCTGGTTCTACTGCGGATATCCTCATTTCTGAGTTTATTACGCAGCGAAACTCCGAGCATAGCCCGGTTGGCAACCGCAGGTTTTTATTTTTAGTGTAGAGTGGTAAGAATATGCACTACCACATATGATCACATGGGTGTCGCAAAAGGCGACAGAGGTTAACAAATCAGGACATGGGCAGCAGCGTCTTTCTAAACAAATAATTTATTGACTCACTGTGGTTTTCTTAATCGTGCATCGTTCGTGACATTGGCGAGACGCACAGCACGATGGACCGTGTGAAGGCGCTTAGCTTAACTCCAAACTCCCGAGTCGATGCACTCACAAAGCCATCAGACACGCATCGCAATAAGGCTTCTACGAGTGAGCTACAAGCTTCGCAATGCTGTTACATCAGTCGCAGGTTTTTAGTATATATGAATGTGCTTTGTATCGCATAAATTCGACACGTGTGGCTTCGCTTTGCGTTTTATTGTATGACGCTTAAGGCGGCTCTTCACGTTGGCCAACATAGTGGCGAATGTGTTGGCCAATACCGATGGCCATCGTGTAGAGCGGGTGTTTGTGCTTCACTTGGTAAGTATTGGAATGATGGCCCACAAGTTGGCGCGAGATCCGTGTGGTGTCGGTACCCTATTAAAACAACAAGTAGGTAGTTTCGTTTAGTTACTTTCTTCTACATATTATGTTAGGTACTTATATATTGCTACAATTTGTTAGAAGATGTACAGTGCAACTAAATATGTGGTACCTAATTGTATAATAAAAGGTATAGTTTGTTGTCGTGTTTCAATTTGTTATAAATTTATTATTGTATTTTCGTCAGATTATATTTTATAGCAATGTAACAATATATAACTTTTTTATAGGAGAGGGGGTAAACGAGCTACGGCTTACCTGATAGTAAGTGATTACCGCCGCCCATGAACACCAGGGGAATAGCAGATGCGTTGCCGGCCTTCTAAAAAGGAGTGCGAGAAGTGTGAGTGCTTTTCCTGAAGGTCCCTAATTCGTATCGGTGCGGAAAAATCGCTGGTGGTAGTAGATTCCACATGGAAGTTGTGCGAGGAAGAAAACTTTTAAAAAACCCTCCAATGGGGCGTACAGCGTAGGTAGTTATATCGAAGAAAAGGGCTAGTTGAGATACTGCTCTAGCTATAGGAATATTTTCTTTGTTATTTGTATCCAAAAACATTTTAGGTATGGGTGAATGCGTGTTTTCACTTTTTACAATAATGGTGTAGACTCTTGTTGTCTACCTTAATTTGTTTGTCCGAGTTCTCTTATTTTTTTTATGACAGCATCATAACACACCGCCATTTAATATTTTTTTTTAATTTGAAAAAATAGATCATCGTAAAATAAAAGCAATTTAAATAAAAATATGGCAAACATATTTAAACTTATTAGGTCCTTACATATGAAATTAGCGTTTTGTACGGGAGCGAGAATCAATAAACTCTTTGAAGGCGGTTTGGACTGCCGCATCGGAGTTGATTTATTTTCCTTGTAAGAAGTTGTCCGAATTCCGGAAATAATGGTAATCTGTTGGAGCAAGGTCCGGGGAGTATGGTGGATGTCGCAGACATTCCAATTGTAGCTCATCTAACTTAGTTGATGTGCAGTGTGTGGTCTTGCGTTGTGGTGAAGCAGCAGTGGCCTAGAGCGATTGAGCATTATCGGCTGTTTAGCAGCTAGTTCTTCCTTCATGGTTAGCAGTTGCTGACAATAGATATCTGCCGTAATCGTTTGGTCAGATTTTATAAAGCTGTAATGAACGACACCGGTATGAACTTATTTTGGTTTTCATTTTTTTTTTTGTGGACATCACTAGAAACTATATTCTTGAGCACTTTTTTTCAATATTTTTATTAGTCTTCAAGGGTTCTTCTAGGCAAATGTATGGTAAATTTTCTTCTATAAACATGTTAGTTCTAGTGCATGGAATAAGTTTTTCTTGTTCATTATTAGAAATAGGTTTCGGTGGAAACTTTTCTAAAAAATCACTTTTTTGTTGTATTAAATCAAGTAATTGTTTGTTTCTCTAAAGATCTTTTTACACTATGTTAAAATTTATTTCCGTTACTTCTCTATGGCAACAGAAGAGAAAACACGATTATAATTACATAATATACAACTTTATTCACATTCAAGCAAAATTTTATACCCGCTTTTGAGCTCTACCGCAGTCAGTTAAAGGCAATGTGAACTAAGCTTAATGCTATCCAGTGTGTTATGTAACACCATGTAACAGAACATAACGCACCAGACCGAACACGCGAGAAGATTCTTATATTTACTTAGGGTGAAATCGGGTAATGGCGGTCAGATGGTAATACCGGTCAGCACACTTCCAATTATGTTACATTGATTATAAGCACACACACATACAAAACGGGTGGCGTGACTATTCCCCTCACAGGAGCGCCGAACCCCGTTCAGTTCCATGCATACGTTTGGGAAGAAGACACGTTGAAAGTTTTCGCGCCACTTTGTTGTAAAATTTTGCGGTCCGAAAATAAGAAGTAAGTATATTTTACTCGATAGTTTTCAAATGTAAAGTTAATATAAGTGTTGCCTAACTACTTGTGCGCAATCGTCAAATCATCTTTGTTGATTATCCTGCAGATTTTTAAATAAATTTTAAATATTTAGAAATATCAATCAACGGGTAATACCGGTCATGGCTGACCGGCATTACCCGCACACCGACATCAATTTTTTGTAAAGTTTTCAGTTTAAACAGTCATTGTCATTAAAACTTTTAGTATGTTATTGTTTCAGGGTAGTTTCAAAATGCTGCCAAAACATGTAAAAGCGCGCAAAAAGGCGACTTGGAGCAAAAAATCATTGGAAGCTGCTTTTAAACTAGTTAAAGATGGAAAGCCGATAAGAGAAGCCGCCCGATGTACTGGCATTCCATTTTCTACACTATTTTTTTAAATTTTGGCATTAAATTTTGATACTCCACAACTGGGAAGAAATACTACCTTTATCAAAGAACAAGAAGAAAATATGGCCTCTCAAATTAGACTGCTTGCGAATATATTTTACGGGTGTACTGCTATAGAAATAAGGAAGATGGCTTTTAAGTACGCAGAAAGAAATAACATCATGCACAACTTTAGCAAAACTTCAGAATCAGCTGGTAGAGATTGGCTTGAAGGATTTTTAAAACGAAATAACTTATCAGTGCGTTAGGCTGAAGGCACAAGCCTAAATAGAGCTTCTGCTTTTAACAGGAATGAAGTAGGAAGATTTTTTGGCTAGCTGGGAAACTTGATGCAAAAATATAAGTTTCCACCTCGAAACATATATAATGTGGATGAAACTGGCGTAACATCAGTACAGGATTCTGGCAAAATTGTAGCCGAAAAAAGCCAAAAACGAGTGGGCTCTATTATCTGTGAGGAAAGGGGTCAAAATGTTACGGCAGTATGCGCTATGAGTGCCACAGGACAATACATTCCTCCAATGTTTATTTATCCACGTCAACGGCATTCGACAGCTTTGGAAAATGATGGACCACGTGAAGCAGTATATAGGTGTTCCAAAAACGGATGGATAAACGAAGAGCTCTTTGTAGAATGGCTTAAGCACTTTACGAAATATGCAAAACCTTTGGAAAGTGATCCGGTTTTGCTCCTCTTAGATAATCATTCTAGCCACATTTCCTGGAATTCGTATAAATTTTGCAAAGAAAATCACATTGTGATATTGTCTTTGCCACCACACGGATCGCATCGAATACAGCCATTGGATATTTCCATTTATGGTCCCATAAAAACCACATATAAGCAAGAATGTAACATATTTATGAAATGCAATTTGGGACGAAAATTACACAAGGTGACATAGCTTCGCTGTTCAGAAAGGCATTCCAAAGAGTAGCAACAATTTCGAAATCCGAAGCAGAATTTACTGCTTCAGGGATATATCCTTACAACTAGGGCATCGAGAACCGGTCCCTTTCCAGGAACCGGTTCTTTCGGTTCTAAACTTTTGCCAGAACCGGGTACCCGGTTCTTTCGGTTCTTTTTTTTCTTTTAGGTTGGAGGCTATTTTGTTCAATGTGAATAACGATAATAATATTCATAAAGAAAACGGTTTATTGCAAATCGTGGGTTAAAGTAATTATTCAAGTAATAATTGCAATAGTTTCTTTCTAATTAAATATAATCAAACATCTCACTAATTAGTAACATTCATTTTACAACATTACTTAAATTTTAATATCATTCAACATAAAAATAATTTATAAAGATTCTATTCTATTATAACATTACAATATTTTATCATAGAATATACTTTACGAATACTTTTATTAAGTATAACAAAACATAAATCAGCTCACTTATGAAAAATAAAATTAGTTTTAATTAAAAATTACTTAAATAAAAAACGCAGAAAAATTAATGCATGCAAATTTTTATCACTCAAAGACGAACGCAGCCTATTGCAGACGAAGAAAATATTCGCTCTGGCTCTACACTGGCGGGCGATATAGTTTTTAAATGTTTATTAGCTATCGATAAGTAGTACTCGTTGTCTTTGCACACCATTTTCAAATAGAGCCATTTCAACTCTCACAGTAGTAATTAAGTCATTTTCTTGATCTGTCGATTCAGTAGCACTATTACCTAACAGCTTTAGACAGCTCTCTATTAAATTCCTCTTCATTTGTTAGGGGGGATTCATGTAATTCAACTTCCTGCAGATTTTGACATCCAATTGCTGGCGTTTCTTCAAGGGATACTTTTTGTCTAGCTTTTGTGCGATTTGTTTTTATAGAATAAGGATGACAAACGAGCACACAGTCCACCTGATGGTAAGGGGTTGCTGTGGCCCATAGACATCTACATCTATCCTCGATGACGAATCAAAATGCGTTGTCACCCGTGAGGACTAAGATTGAATGCCTCGTTTCCAGTAAAAATCCGATCCGATCCGATCAGTAGAAGTCCGATTCTCTACACTCACCATACACAGCAGCGTATTCTGTGAGAGCGTGGTCCTTCCCCGGTCGAGCCGACCTATTCGTGCTACAACTATACTAGTAATATAGCTGCAGCATGGCTCTACCAAGTAAAAATTTTCAATTTCGTGTAACCTTTCATCACTTGTAGGCCGGGAAAAGATTATTGCAGCTTCGTCCATACTGGCAAAATAACTGTCAAGGTTGGTTAAGTATCGCAGTATTGATGCTTGCATGTTTTTTATATTGTTTTCGCAATGCAGTGAACATTTTATTACTAAGATGAGTATTCATTTCAATTAACTTTCTTATTGCAAATTTTAAAGAAACATCGGCTGTAATCAATGTTGCATCGCAACGGGATACAGCTTCTACGATAGTTTTAAAAACATGCAATATATTATTTAACTCTTCTGTGTTTGTAACTATTGTTTGTATATCAGATTTTAAATCAATTAATGCTTTTCTGATCGTTTTTAACTTCAGAAAACATCGCGGCTATGCTACTCCATGGTGTCTTTACATCTAAAACAAAACAATATTCTTGTCCGAAATCAGCTACGATGTGCTTTTGAAGAATTTCGTCACTTTTAGTGGGGGAACCCTTGAAAATTTATACCAAATTAAATTAAATATCATTACAAATCCTACCGTTTGCCATAAATAGCAGAAATGATTACTAATCACTTTTTTTATAACACTACATTGCAGTGATATACTTTTAAAGTCATTTTGTAAAGGAACCGAAAGAACCGGGTTTTATATTTTCGGAACCGGTTCTTCTCGTAACCCCTGAAACCCGGGAATTCCCGGTTCTTTTGGAATCGGGAAAAACCGGTTCCGATGCCCTACTTACAACCCAAACATATTTACCGATGAAGATTTTCTACCAGCTGAGGTAATGAACAATAGCGAACTTTTTGATGTAGAGAGGTGCGATCATGATAATCGAATACAAGATTCCCCATCTCTGCTTGACCATTCAAAAGCAACCTTACAAATCTCTCAACCCAACTCAAATGATCACAACGATGCCATTTCTCCTTCTGTAATGCCTCATGTTACATCACGCAACGCAACACTTTCGCCTGCCATTCCACAGCTCGACCTAGATTTCGAAAACCTAGTCTCCACAATTGACGATATCTCTTATATTGATTTGCATAATGTAACACCACCAGCTGCAGATGAAACCAAGTTCAATGTCAATTATTACAATCCTATTTCTTCAACATCTGGCATATCTTCAGTCAAAACCCATATTGAAAATATTGAAAAAGTTACTGTGAAGGATCTTCTTCCTTTACCAAACAAATCCGAATAAAATAGTTTTATTTGAGAAAGAGCAAAAAATGTTAGCAAAATTAGCAAAAGGTCAAATAAAAGTTGAAAAAAAGAAAATAAAACAGTGGAAATAAAGAAAAATATTACAATAAAAAAACAGAGAACAATGAAAACTACAAAGGTGAAAAAAGTGAAGAAGATGGATTATAGAGAAGATGAAACTGATATAAGTGAAGATCTGGATAGCAAAAAAGAAAATATTCGTAAAAAACCAACAAGAATGAAAAAGAATTTGAAGAAAGGTATAGAATTGAAAGGAGTGAAGAGGAAAGTATTACAGAATGAGTCTATGAACGAAGACAGTACTTCAAACTCTGAAATAGAGATGACAGATTTACGCGAAGACGATGACACCGATTTAGATGATGTCGGGAACAGATGTATAATTTTTTTTTTTATAGAATGAGGGTGACAAACGAGCTCACAGTCCACCTGATGGTAAGTGGTTGCTGCGGCCCATAGACATCTACATATATCCTCTATTACAAATCAAAATGTAGATGCGTTGTCACCCGTGAGGACTAAGATGGAATGCCTCATTTCCAGTAAAAAGGGCCTCCGGCCACCTGCACTCACCAAGCGAAACGCAGAGGTAAACGCTGGTTTTCTGTGAGGTCGTGGTACCACCCCGGTTTGAGCCGGCCCATCCGTGCGACAGCAAAAGCTGCCGCGTGGCTCTACCACTGTTAAAATGCGATGACTATGGACGAGACAACGAGTTGTGGTACAGATGTGTACTGTGTGGACATTGGGCCCACTCGGAATGCTCAGGACGTGACTTTGCAAAAGATTATAAATGTGATTTATGCTCCCATTAAGCTTGACTGGTATTAACCAACAGCTGACTGGTTTTACCTTACATTGCGTGTAATACCAGTCAAACACGTTTTTTTTAAAGTTTATTATACCAAAACTATGATTACTAGTGATCTGAATTAAAGTGCCATTGATAGTAGAATAATTATATATGAGATTTTGATTAGTTCTATAAAGATATGTTGATTTATATTCGCTGTGTATTAATTATTGCTTAAGTGACCGGCATTACCCCATTCTACCCTATATGATTAAAGAAGCCGCAATTTCAAAGAAATTTTAGAAAGAAATCCATATAATATGAATTCAACAGGTGTTTATTTAGTACCTATGTTTCATATAATGAAAGATAAACACAACTTGAAAATTCTGTATATAATATCCAATAAAATACTGATACAATAAAATACAAATACTGCAAATACCCTCACTTTTGTAGTTAAGACTAAAATTACTGACATTTACCATGTAAGTTACCATGTAACACATTACTAGAAAATTATGAGGGACACTTGTTTAAATTTGTGACTTTGTAAGAAATTGTAAGATTTTGCAAAAATTTCAAACAACATACCATAAACTAATTATTATTCTAATAAATAAGGCCAAAAGAAATAACAATAAAGGCGTAATCTATACATATAATAAAAATGTAAATAGCCGATGTCTGTACATTTTAGATTTATATAATAAAAGTGATTAAGTGGTACTAAAAATAAGTAATTAAATACATTTCTACCATTTTTAGAATTTTCTGTCTGTCTGTCTGTTTGTCTGTCTGTTTGTTTGTTAACGTATCACGTATAAAGTACCAATTTATATCAGAAGAATCGTTAAAGAATTTATAAAGTGTATCTTCAGGTTACATTTAGTCTTTATTTCATTAAAATTAGTTCATTCCATCAAAAGTTATGATAGATATTCTGAAGTATGGCTACAAAGTATAGGTACGAATTTGTTCAATGGTGGCGTTTGTTGAGTCATCAAGTACATTTTAAACTAATATCATATTATAAATCATAACATAATTAAATGATGTAAAATAATGTTCTATAATGATGAAATTATATCTAAAACGCAGTAAACAAAAGTATTGCATAAAGAACGTAATAAATATATTAAAAAATATATTAACCTTATTATGTAAATCTAAAGTACAATAGTTAACCCATTTCATCGATAGATGGTGGTGTTGCACAAATGTCATGCAAGAAGGCAGGTTGTGGTTTTTTTCTGTAAATGACTTTTCATATTTGCTGTTAATCTTTAAATTACTCGCTGCCCTACTGTGTATTGACAATGTCATTTATTCTTTACCGCCGAGTACTCTACATGGTAAATCAAATTTTAAAAGAGCTATTAACAATTTCGTTGGTTTCAGCGAGGATCAAACTTTCTTTCTTGCTTACGATGTAGGCCTGATTTATAAGTTCTTTTAAGTTTTTTTATTGTATCAATCGCGTCAATTAATCTCTTTTATTTTTAGAATTGATTTTAACAGCGCCATCTATCCTTATATCTCTATACATGCGGTAATCACATGCTGTGTCTGATTCTGTACATTGTATAGTATATTAATTTGTGACTAAAATCATTATGGAGACTGAAACTCATTAAATAAGTACATTTTTATAATTTTTAGAATTGTCTGTCTGTCTGTTTGTTTATGAACGCATCACGTCCTTTTTTTCAAAGAAATTGTTTAGAAAATCATAAAGCGTATCATCCAGTTCAAAGATTAACTTTGTTTTATTAAAATTGGTTAATTCTATCGAAAGTTTTGATTATTATTTTGAAATGTAGGTTCGATTTGTTTAAAGGCGCCCTAAAACCTCAGAAATAGTAATGAAATGATTCCTTTTTATAAAAAAACGTTTTATTATAATATATTTATACTTTAAACACAGTAAACAAAAAATATGTTTTCCTTAAATTAAAAAAGGATGTCTTCCACGAAGAACGTAATAGATGGCGTTGTACGTTAACGAGTTCATTCAAGCTGAAAGAGCCGTGTAGGGTGTAAGCTAACAGCACAAACATCATCAAAAACAGATATCAGAAAAAAGATACGTACGCCCAAGCTAAACGTAGCAAAATTGCATCAAAAACAATATGTCATGATGTTGTTTTATACCAAGAATCTACCTTATATCAAATAACTTTGCTTTCAGTTCTAAGCGTGTTCTGTTCCCACTTCCCATTCCCAGTCAGCGTGTGTTATGCGATGACCGATGACCGTAAATAAAGCGCAAGGTCAAACTTTACGCGTTGCAGGAGTGGACCTCAGTACTGACTGTTTTGCACATGGCCAACTCTATGTTGCTTTTTCCCGCGTTAATAGCTCCCGTAACATTTTTCTGTACGCCCCGGCTGTCTAATTCTAACGTCGTTTACACAGAAGTTCTATCACAAACGACTCAGAACTTTGAGCATAACGATTTATTTTGGTGCCACTTATTCATACAGTAATGATATAAATCTTTTAATATTCTCTTACCTAAACGTCAAATTCTTTAAGTAAAACCTATATACGCGAGCTACGCCGCGGGCACAGCTAGTTAAAAAATAAAATTAAAACATTGTCGACGGACAGCATTGGGACATTTAAATTTTGTATGGAGTAACAAAAAGTTTGAAAGTTTTGTTACCGAAAATATTGCGTAAATTGAAGATTAGTGAATTCCATTTGCAATTAACTTTTATTAATGTCTTCATTTTAATGCAATAAATAAAATTCCATAAAAAACTCTAAAAAGTACTAAAATTTAGGGATAAACAGATGGCCGCGATTTCTTTTTTCAGAAGGTACATTTTTTTTGAGCCCCACCCATATAATTAAATAATATTTTTTGCACGCCTATGTAAGGCACTTGACGTGAATAAGGCGAAGCGAAATGTCAGTTTGATAGATTCTTATCGTGCGAGCAGAGTATAAACATCTTTTCCATCCATCCATCCATTACAGCCTATAAAAGTGCACTGCTGGAGATAGGCTTCTTAGCAGGTGGGTTGGTAACCGTTTTTTATTTTTATTCCTCCGTTTCATTTCTCCTCTGTCGCCTCTACGACACCCACGGGACGATATGGGGTAGTAGATATTCTTACAACACCACTACATTCCCTCCCTTCCCTTTTGCGGAAAGCAAATAGGTAATACTTTTATATAAAATTTAAAATTTTGTACAACCGAATTCAATATAAATTATTAAGAATAACTCAAAAACTATTGGTCAGACCTTGATCAAATTTATATGGGACAAATGAGAAGTACCAGCTTTCAAGTAAAAAAAGAATCATCGAAATCGGTTCATCCAGAAAAAAGTTATGAGGTAACACATATAAAAAGAACATACAGTCGAATTGAGTACCGGCTCCTTTTTGAAGTCGGTAGAAAACCAATTCTGCAACAATATTTTTTTGTTAGCCCGTGTCAACGCTTGATCTACTTCACTTTTTAGTATCAACTGCTCCTGTATAACAACGATAACCACCTGACTTTCCTTAGTGTGTTAATTAAATACGATAGAGTTCTGTCTGACAAAAATAATTTCTCTAGTTTGTCCTAAAGTATTTATAAGTACTGAGGATATTTTCTTTTATTTATATACCTAGTTTCCAACTTCCATCGTTAAAGTAAACAGATTTTGCCTGTTGCGATTATACAAGGGAGATTATGCCAAAATTGACACGCTTGGCAGGTGGGTTTGCAAACATAGTATCTATATTGTTTTCAGTTATTATTATCTCCTAACTCAGTTTCCCTGGCCAATTCTTACGTAATTCGACCCTACGTTATAATAGCAGATATTCCTGTACACACAACTGAATTTGTAAGTTAAATGTTGGTATATCATACAAAAAATGTTGTTTTTAAATTTACAAAGCAAATTATTTTCAATCACTTATATTCCTAACGAGAAATTACAGGTTTAGGTACACAAGACGCAAACAAGGTTAATATGGTTACATGCTCTATAAGCTATGAATGGACAGAATTGTTGAAAATTGCCTTGGACATGTTGGAATCGGATGGGAATATAGATGCTATCAAATTATGTTACTGATACAATACATTTGGTTGGTATGTGTGATATGTGTATTCCGATATTTTCTTTCTTAATCTTTATTTTATTTTAACAAAAGAACTATTTCCTTATGTATTACTATTGCCTAATACAAACTAATGCTTAGCATTTCATCTTTGCAATTTTCGATCATTTACTAAACTCTAATGATATTCTTACTAACTGCATTAAATATCATGTTGAATGCGATCTGTTGAGGCATTTCTGACGATAGCTTTGATCGTTAATTTTTAGTTTGCATTGGTTATAGAAACTAGTCCACTGTATGCAGAAATAAAAGAAAACTTAATACCTACTTATCAACATTTATTTCAGACAAATTATTTCGCCCCGCTGAATATTTCTTCCGGTTTGATGTGGATACTGGGAATAAAACATCTACATTTATACTTATTTATTTTCAAAATGTTTAAAATTAGTCAGTTTAGGCATAAATATATTAAATATTCGAAATCGAAATTGTTTAAGAATACCAAACAAAATGCACTCATACCTAATAACTACTCTGTTTTTGTAGAACTTCGGATATTACACTTTAAGACAGAGTTTTATACTCGCAACTAATCTAGATAAGTAATTCAATAAATAAATTGCTAGGTACAAGAGTTTTTTTTGTAGGAGAGTGGGCAAAAGAGCATACGGCTCACCGTAACTACCACCGCCCATGAACAACTGCAATAACAGGAGTATTTCAGGTGCGTTGCCGGCCTTTTAGAAAGGAGTAAGCTCTTTTCTTGAAAGTCGTATCGGTCCGGTAAAATCACCGGTGGTAAGTTATTCCACAAAGAGGTCATACGCGGAAGAAAACTCCTAGTGAAACGTACAGTGGTGGACCGCCAAGCATCCAGATGGTGTGGATGGTATCGGGAATTTCGTCAAGATCTGCGATCGTGAAATTTGGTGTCTGGGATTAATCCGAACAATGTTCAGTGCACTCCCCGTGGTAGATGCGAAAGAAAATGCAAAGGGATGCAACGTCTCTTCTCAGCGATTAATTTACAGTTTAACATTAAGCCTTTATATAGGCCTGTAGGATGTGCCCGTGAGTTGCGGTAACATAAAGAAATTAACTCTTTCACTGTCCCGTGCATTACATAACATAATGCATTGCTATTGTCTTAGGTACTATTGTATCTGTAAATCGGACAATGAATGTGTTAAGAATGTAGTAAGTATTTAGTAGACAGTGAATGTGTTAAGAATAGCCTTTATCCGTGGTTGATTTTAGAAATGTGACAATAAATTTGTGTGACTGCTAGCTTTTCAATTTAGTTAACAATCTTCTAACAAAAAGTGGAAATGAGAGGCACTTATGTATGAAAAACGACTTTATAATATTATTTTTAAATGTTAACCTATTCCACTTTTTAACTGATGAATCTTTCCATAACTTCACCATTGGTTATTCAATTTTCCGTAACGTCTCATCAGAGTTTGACACGAAGGCACGGACAAGCAAATAATTTCCATGTGACAGCCGTCTTTTGTTATAGAATAAGGTTGACAAACGAGACATCTACATTTATCATATCAAAATGCAGATGCGTTGTCACCCTTGAGGACTAAGATGGAATGTCTCTTTACCAGTACAAAGGCTTTTCGTTACTGTTTCACGCTGGTGCCCATTCGTGCTGCATCTATATATGGATGTTTTTTCACTGAGGGAATACAGAATACAGAAAACGGGGATTCTAGTGACACTAACACCACCGTTTACTGTTTCTGTATTTCTACTGTTTTAGGGTCGGCTGTTATTCAAGAAACCATCATAATTCAATTCTGTCACGTCATTATAGCTTCTAGTTTTTGAATTAGTTATAAATATTGAAATATTGAAGGAAATATTACAATTACAATTTATTTAGTCTTTAACGAGTGAAATTTCATTAGATGAGTTTTAAATACGAGGTTCCTTTAATTGCGTTTAGCAATAAGGCTTCTTTTTCAAAAGCGTAGGCTACCTAAAAACTAAAAGTTAAGCGTAGGTAGGCTGTCGGCCCACCTGACATTACAGGATACAGGCAAATAATAGAAATAATCCTTACTTACAATTAAAACGAAACAAACACTGTCTCATTTAAAACATAGAAAGGTAATGAAAGGAGATGTATGAAATTGGGTTCTTGACATCGTTCGTAAGTTATACAAAAATATGTAGATAATATAAAGATAAATTATAAGCATAATTAAATGGTTTTTATTTGTGTAGTATATGGGACAATTATAAAAACTATTTTTAAAACTGAAAATCGAAAACTAATGTTTATACCATAGCAAAAACAAAACGCTTTTAAATGTTTTTATGTATTTTGTCTATGGCATTAGATAATGAAGGCTATTTTTTGTCATAAAGAGCCTTCAGTATTTAAAAAAAAAACCTAATAATAATGAAACGTTGAGGCGAATCTGTAGAGATTAATACTGAATAAAAGAAATATTTTTAGAAAATCGA
Source organism: Parnassius mnemosyne (assembly GCA_963668995.1). Taxonomy (NCBI): domain Eukaryota; kingdom Metazoa; phylum Arthropoda; class Insecta; order Lepidoptera; family Papilionidae; genus Parnassius; species Parnassius mnemosyne. Next base: position 25,362,683 of record CAVLGL010000057.1, read on the forward strand.
TTGAATAGGCTACGTCATTAAACTAAACAAAATATTTTAATAATATCGTACACAATTGAATAGGCTGTATGGTCGTTGATCATTGCATATTTCGAAGGAGACTTCGTAACTTCGAGTTACGTATTTGGCATTGTGGTTGTGTTTGTTCACGAAAATCAAAACACGAAATATATCCATATTTCGTGTTTTGATTTTTGTGAATTAATTTAACTTGACCTTTGGCTTTTCTCTTGATTTACAGGACAGTAGGTTGTTGCGCCCACAAAATGACAATAATGTGTTACTTGGGTTTTGAGAGGAATAGAACAGACAATCTACAGCCTCAGGCTGCTTTTCAAGATGACATTTTATTAATAATTGCAGAAAATAATTAAACAATTAAAAAGTTTGAGTTGTATTTTATTTTATTTACTAATAACTAAAAAACTGCATCCTTTTGTGTCCTTCCAATTTAATGAAACAACTTATTCCAACAATGAGTGATTTTACTATATAACCTACAAATAATAAACCAAAATAAAAACAAAACCCCATGTCTTACAAAAATATGATTTTTTGTCGTAGGTAGCAAATGTTTAAATCTTTAAAATAAGATATATTTAAACTTTGTTTACGCCGGGCCCAAGCTTGTATGGAACCAAGTTCATCTCCTTTGAGATAATCTGCACAGCTGAACCATTACGCTTTCCCAAAGTTCCAAACGTAACACGCCATATATGTACCTGTTCACGCCTTGAGTTGCCCCGACAAAGGTTGAGTGGACTAGGGCCCATGAGTAATCCCATCGACGGGCAACAGAGGACGGGGCCCAACGGCCTATGGATAAATGTTCAATAAAAAACGGCTGACAAATAAGCAAGCACTTACCTATTTCAGGAGGTAGGATTGACCACAGGGTACCAGTCAGGTGATAAGTAAGGTGCATGTAAGTTTGTGTGTAGTAGTGTGTACAATGTGTGACCTGACTTAACCGAGGTGATCGGGAAGCGGCCTGGTCCGATGCTGCCCCACGATGTGGTATCACTCCAGCGGACGTCACCAATGGAAAACTTCTGCATTTATTTCACTATTTCAGTTTATCAACTTTATTGTACACCATTTCAATCTATCAACTTTATTGTACATTTAATTTACTTCAAACTCAACCAAATCCCCGTTAATCGTAATCAAACACGTGAAACAAGGCACAACTAATGAACGGTCGCACAAAGTTCAACTTCCGTTTTCACTTAGCAACAAATTATTTCTAGAAACCGAACGCGGACCTTCTCTTGGGTCACAAAGTTCCGCGTTCCACATAACAAACTAAGATTCTTTCGTACGATATTTTAACAGGCCACTCAAGTAAACGAAATATTGCAAATGCGCTTCAATATGCAATCACTATACAAATTGACGTAAATTACTTGCAAACGAAGTTACTTTAATTACTCAAATTCAATACAAGCCTCTTGTCACGAAACGTACAACTTAAGGTCGCTGCATACAGGACGGAATCAGCACGTGCACGGGACGGAGACGGAACGTGGTTGTATGTCAACACGGACGGGAGTTTAATGCATACGCACCGTGACAGTGACTCGAAACTAACGTGCTAGTGTTGTGAAAGATTAATTTTTCATTTCAAGAATTGGCATTAATTGCTATTGCTTTAGATGATGAAGAAGCTACGACCGTCAAGAGTAAAAGGAGATTTTCTGTACATCCTACGTGACAGAAAAGAGAACAAGAAGGTGAATACCACACTCTCTACAAAGAACTTTTGGATGAGGAGACTCAATTTTATATGTATTTTCGTATGACAAAAGAATGTTTTGCTTTACTGGAAAACAAGCTAAGCCCTCACTTACATAAGAAGGACACTTTTATGAAAAGAGCCATCACACCCCGTGAACGATTGGCTGTATGTTTACGGTAAATAATAAACACTTTATTTTTACATATTTATTTTAAAATTTTGGTATATTAATTCTTTGTACTATCATACTCTCTGAGCTTATACTGCGAGAAGTAAGATTGTATTGACTCTGTTGTCTTTGGTTGTTCAGAAGACTGCGGAGGAGATGACAAAATAACTGGCATTGATGAAGATGAAGGCGAAGGAGATGACATTATAATAGGTGTAGATGGAGACGATGAAATTAAATTTTCAGTCAATTGTTGAAGCTCCAAATCGTGAATTACTTTAAAAATTTGTCCTTTGGCTAAATGTTGATAATAAGGAGAAAATGATTTCAATGTTGGTGCTAGTCCCTTCAAAAATGCGTCCATAGGATGTTCCTCTTCTTCTCTTTCTTTAATTTTGTTTTTATTATTCATAAGAACATATTTCATTAAAATACTTGAAGCAGATTCACTATCGGGGCCAGACATCTTTTTTTTTCAAACGCTTAGTCGTCTGAGTCGCTGATAATGGAGAGTCTAGTGGAGACTCAGCTTGTTCATTTGTAGCCGAAGATGTTGCTGGTGACATTGCTGATGACGTAGGCAATGGACTAACTACAACATCATCGTGGTCCTGCAAATTTAACTGCTGATTTATGTCAATTAAATCGTTGCTCATAGATTGTATCTCAGATGATGGAGAAGGTATCGTTTCACTGAATTGTACAAAATTGCTTATAGAATCTCTATCTTCGTCAACACCCTTGAGAAATTGAAGTTGTTCAGAAAACTTATACAGTTTGATTTTCTTTGCAGCTTGGCCAGTAACAGTTTTTTGACTTTTTATATTTTTTTTGTACTGGTCTCTTATATTTGTCCATCTTTGTTTGCAGGAGACCCAATCTAAAAAATTAAAAAATATATTTATTAACAATAAAGTTTAAGTTATATTTTGCTTTTTTTAGATTTTTGGCCACTGGTGACTCACATATGACAATATCATTTAGCTACCGTTTAGGTCATAGCACAGTTAATAAAATTGTCAAAGAGACATGCAAAATTATTGTTGACCAATTAATGAGTGAGGTATTACCCGAGATAACTACGGAAATGTGGAAAGCGGTTGCTGAAGACTTCTGGCTACTGTGGAATTTCCCAAACTGCTTAGGAGCACTAGACGGTAAACATGTAGTGATTGAAGCGCCACCGAACAGCGGATCTTTATTTTTTAATTATAAGTCAACATTTTCTATTGTTTTGTTGGCTCTAGTAGATGCAAAATGCAATTTTATTTACATAAATGTAGGTGCGCAGGGAAAAAATCATGACGCAGGAATTTTTATGACTTCTTCGCTAAGGCAACGTTTAGAGAATGGTACTCTAAATATACCTCAAAACAGAGCTTTACCCGGTACAAACATTGTTTCCCCTTATGTCATCATAGGTGACTCTGCTTTTCCACTAAAAACATACTTGTTACGTCCGTATCCATATAACAGTGGAAACCGCGAATTTGAAGTCTTCAACTATCGCTTAGGTCTCGCTCGTCGCTGCGTAGAAAATGCTTTTGGTATTCTTTCTCAGAAATTTAGAATTTACCAAGGAAGAATAAAAATGAATCCAGCATCTGTAGATAATATAATACTAACAACATGTGTATTACACAACTTTATAAGAAAAAATAGTGAAAATGAAGTTAATTCATTTAACTTAGAAAGTTTAGAGGATTCGAGCCTTAACAATTTACGTTCTCAAGGCGGCAGTGCATCTAGTCAAGCATTTCGTGAACGAGAAAAATTCCAAGTTTTTTTCAATTCTCCTGTCGGCATTTCTAGCATGAGTGAATACTAACACCCTTACCCATAAACACACTACCTTCACATTTTAACCCATTGAGTTATATGTACTACGTACTAGAGAAGCCATTCCAAGCAAAAATTGTGTCCTACTCTATGTCTTCGCGCATGCGCGGGAGTAGTAGTCGCGCATGGGCGAAGACTTTAATTTGATATAAAATAAGATATTTATATAAAATAAATATAAGAATTTAATATAAAATATCTTAATTTAATTTAAACAAACATATTATATTTAAAAATAAAATGTAATAATAATTATTTTATGGAATTCACAAATCTTCAATTTACGCAATATTTAGTTTGTATGGATTGCACTACAGTTCAGTTGAACATAGTCTATGTTCGGAATGGCTTCTCTAGTACATAGTACATATAACTCAAACCAAATACTCTGTCAATAAATTGGTTATGTACCTACTTGATTTCTGTTGTATTTAATTCTACTGATGTAATAAATATCGACATTGTAAAACATGAGTCAACTTTATTTACGTACCTGTCTTTTGATTTGCGCATAAAAAATTTCAACTGTTATTGTTACATATTAAGATATATTGTAAACCCATGAAAACAATAAATAAAAAATAAAATTTATATATACTAACCATTTGCAGTAAGTGATAATTCGACTGCAATTTTCCGCCACAGAAAATTTTTATATTTTGTGTCCAAATATTTCGGGTGTGCAAAATTATACAAGCATGGATATGATCGTACACATTCAATTAATTGGTCGTCGTCCATTTTGTTCGGTACGGCACGCGCATCACTGCGTAGCCAACGGGGAGACTGTGCATACGCAGCGGAACCACGGACGAGACGTGGCGCGCACGGGGCGGGACGGGGCAAACATCGTCGCCGACGATATTTTTCTCGTCCCGTTCATGCCACGTCCCCGTCACGTCCGTGCACCCGTAACGTATGCATTATAACGTACATTTTCTATGAAACGATATTTCCAAAATTTCACGTCCCGCTCCGTCCGGAATAAAACACGTTACGTATGCAGCGACCTTTAGACAAACCAATTCGAGGCGATCTACACGAAACCCAAATATTCAATAGTAAATTAGACGCGCACAATTACTCAAATTCTAGACCACCAAAACCAAAAATTGGCCGCGCGCAACCGATCCAGCGGTCGCATAAAATACAGACATCGACAGATCGACAGAGCCGCTGCGGTCAAGCTACTGTTGCTAGCCCACCAGGCCGAACGCCGGGAAGCGGCATACCCCCCCCCCCCCCCCCCCCTGGCGGCGCGCACGTCACCTCACACCATCGGGCGATGCGCTGAGTCAAACGCAATTGGATGCCGTTTCAAATGCCCATGTTTGGGCCTAAACAGTACCTAGTTATAGTCACATTTTATGTCAAATTTGCGCCATTACATCAGTGCCATAGCGTGGGATTCGCTGCCCGGGACCGACCGGAATTTTGCCAAGTCAATCAATGTATTTTTTTTTTAGGATAGGGTGACAAACGAGCACAAAGTCCACCTGATGGTAAGTGGTTGCTGCGGCCCATAGACATCTACATTTATCCTCAATAAAGAATCAAAATGCAGATGCGTCGTCACCCGTGAGGACTAAGATGGAATGCCTCTTTTCCAGTAAAATGGGTCTCCAGGTCTCTACACTCACCATACGAACCACAGCAGTGTCAAGCTGCTATTCTACGCAGGTATTCTGTGAGAGCGTGGTCCTTCCCCGGTCGAGCCGACCCATTCGTGCTACAACTATACTACTAATATAGCTGCAGCATGGCTCTACCACGTACAAAATTAAAAAAAATTTAAAACATAATAGATTTTTAACATTGATGTGGTTACTATAAGATGTAGTTAGGTAATTAGGTTAGCTAATTACATAATTACTTGAGACAGAAGGACCCTTAAGGGACTTAATATTTTAACCGACTTGGTATTACATGGATCTCACAAATTTTTACGATAGAAGAACTGAGCTGCCAGACTTGGTTTTTTTACACAAGTTATGTTTTTGATGGTATTAAATTATATTATACTTCGAATTAGTACGAATTACCATGTTGTAGTTCAATTACATTCTGAAATAAGTCTTCACGTAATAAAAATAAGAAGTGTTAAGTATTGTTTTGTTTGATGTCTCACCGCCGGCGAGTAAGCGATTAGCTATCAACTATTTTCTCGTTCAAGAAACGAACAAAAGATATAGATTCCGTGTCAGTAAAAGAAATGCGTATATTAATCGTTGATCGCTGGCCATTCAAACTGCCGACGAGAACTCGCTCTCCACTATTTTGTCGCAGCGACTACAAGCTACAACACTCGCTCAGCGATACTCGCTTGGCGGTCAGAACACACACCGTGAGATGAACCAGCGGACATTTCTCTACTAGTGTGGATCTGAGTGCATGCATTGTTATGAATTTAGAGCAATCATTAGAACTCTCATTGTTGTCTAGTTCAGAGAACGATGATGATGTATTTTATGATAGCATTTGTGTGTTGTGGCACGCGCCCAGTCAGTGGCTCAAGTATCGTCCGCCGCACTCGATCACTCGCTTTATAGCTCAGCGAGACAACTATAGGAACTACACACTCGTTTCTCGCTCATCATTTAGAGTTCATCACGATTTAGAGTTAATTTTTTTTAATCCCCCCCTGCCCCCTTCCCCAAGCTACGCCACTGCATTACATTTAAATTAAGATTTTGATGCTTTATAACAATATGTTAGCACATTTTGTTATAACGCATCAAAATCTTACAGTCGATCTTCTATGATAACAACACTTTTTCGTCGCTATTACACAGCACAATATCTACTTCATATCTTTCTTTTGTTATTTTGTTTCGTTAGATTCAACTTTTCAATATAATTAAGAATGTCACACACACACACACACACACACAATTAAAAATATATAAATAACTTCAGTCTTTATATATTTATAATAAATGTTTTTTTGAATATGAACCTATTTTAATTCTACACAATGGTGCAAGTGTTACGTTATAAAACATAAGGTAGTTTCCAAATATAGATGTAATTAAGCAAGCATTTTAGTTAGTAGGTAGGTATTGTACAGAATTATTTGAACCTAATGGGATATCATTCCATTAATGTGCATTAAGTATTTATAATTAGTAAAGAAAATAAATGACCAAGATTGAATTTTTATTTAAGCCTTTTTTTTTTTCTGAAAATGTTTTTTTTACTTGTTTTTCTAAAACTAGTTGCTTACATAGATCTGAGATGATATTTTGAAATCGGAAAATCAATAGAAGTATGTAAACAAGCAGATTGATAACTCTGTATCACATCGCATCCTTGAAAACAATTCTATTTCTAAGGCTAAACAATACGTGCCAATGGTACGTCGCTTGGCTTTACCACAGCTTAGACTTTACCTTACATTGATTTTCCACCATCTTGTTGGTTGGGTGGATTATCTTTTGAAATGTATCCGATCTCGGAGAAAATTATATGGGATAATTAATTGTAAAATCTACCCAAAAATAAAATTTAACTAACTTACATAGAAAACACAATTGATGTAGTAACCTTTTCCGTTTTAAGTTGGTTACTTTGGGTCGTTTTTAGATTGGTTACTTTACATACTTCCACGTAGGCAATTTAGTTCATACTTTCCTTATGTACCTAAATAGGTATTCAACTATTGCAAGTTTTCAGTTAACATCCATGCTTAAGTTGCATTCCATTCCAAACAGTGCGGTGTAAGCAAGGATTTAGGACAATGTAAATATAGTAGAACAGTACATAAGGTAGCTCAGAACCCCCACCCCAGCCTGTGAATTTGGAGTATATATATATATATATATATATATATATATATATATATATATAAATACTATATTAAAAAATACTGGCAGACGTATTTTAAATAGCAAATCTCAAAATATTAATTATTTAAACTGCACCCATGTAGTTTAGAAATAAAAAATAGTTTAATTAATTCATCTTATAACGTCGATATTACTTCAAATAATTAGAATTGAGTACTTTTTACAATATAAAAAACTGCACCTTGCTTGAATATAACTAAACGAACTAAAGATAGGATGTGTTAGACAAATATACAAGAAAGGAAGACGGGATGATTTCCTGAACTATCGACCAATCACCTTATTATCTTCAATTAACAAAATTGTAGAAAAGTATGTGTGTGAACAAATTTATAAATTCTACAATACGCACGATGTAATATATGAAAATTAGTTTGGTTTTCAAGCTGGGAAGGGTTCAAATGATCTTTTGATGAAGTTAACAGATGAAATTAACGAGTATCTAAATAACAAAAACCATGTACTCGTCCTATTTATTGACTTTTCACGGGCATTCGACACTCTTGATCATAAAAAAATCATCACTAAGTTGGACGATTGTGGAATACGGGGACCTCTTCTGAAATGGTGTACAAATTATCTCAAAAATAGGAAATTCTCTGTAAGAATAAATGACACACACAGCGACCCAGTGACTGTAACTGAAGGCACAGCACAGGGATCTGTGCTTGGGCCCCTCCATTTTCTATCATATGTAAACGACATGCATTTTTACATAAATCACTGTTCATGCTACCAGTTTGCTGATGACACGTTTGCTAGTCGCCGATAAAGACCCTGATATAGCATGTGACCTGTTACAGTCTGACTTTAATATGCTTGCAAAATGGTGTCATGACGCCGGATTGGTTCTGAACTCCTCTAAAACCAAGCTGTTACACATAAAGTCTCCTTATATCAAGTGTACTTTATCCAAGCACATTGTTGCTCACGATCATAATTGCCTTCACTCGTCTTGTAAAAACACTTGCAGTTGCCCCTCTATAGATCTCGTCAATACCCAGACATATCTTGGAATGCAGATCGATAGTAAGTTTACTTGGCATAACCACATCGAGTGTGTTTGTAACAAGTTAAGACAATTCTTAGCTAATATTATAATACTGAAGAACAGAATTCCGTTCCCAGTTAAGATGATGTTATATAACTCTCTGGCAGAATCTTATATACAGTATGGTTTAGGTAGCTATGGTCGTACATTTAATACTTATTTAAACAAAATATATAACCTCCAGATAAGAATCCTTAAAAACATTGTAACAGACAAGATTCGACGTCAATTTCATGATGACGATAGTATGCTCTTTAAGCACTGCAATATACTACCAGTTCATACACAAGTCAAATATTTACTATTAAAAAAACACTTTTTTAATGAAAAGTTAAAATTAGAAATTAAGCACCCCGTGTGTACGCGCGCCGTAAGCAGGCGCAAGCTGCAGACGAGCCAGGCAAACAATATGTACGGGGAACGAACAGCAAGTTACATTGTTCCACGACTTATAAACAAGCTACCCCCAGATTTCCGCGATAACTTAAATATAAAAAACATTAAAAAAAAACTTAAAATGTACTTTTTGTGTAATTTATAAAAAAAAATTACTATTTGAAACAGCGTATATGCGTTTGCTCAGGTCCTAATTAGGCTGTAATGTTTCCTTTTTACAAACTATATTAATTATACTTAATGTAACGTCGACTCTGGTCGCGTCATCACAAACCTTAGAGGTTTTCTGTATGCGACTTTTTAGTATAGTTTTTTTGTAATGCTTTGTAATATGGTAAATAAATTTAAAAAAAAATTGCAGCATCGCAACCATTAAAAATGCATTAAATGCAATGATAAACGCAAAAAGTTGATAAAACCAAAATTGTTGAAAAAAAATCACCCAATCGACATTTAACAAATTTGGTTTTAGTAAATTTTTGAATGAATGCGTGCGTGCACAGTATAATCAGTTAAAACAATGCATTACCACGCATTTTGAATTTAAAAGATAAAAAGACAGAATGTTAGAAATTTTTTATGAATTAATTTTTCTTCACCAATTGCCTATATTACTTATTCTGAACCTTCTCTGCAAATTTGGCTGGTTATTGCAAAATAACCCCGTATAACAGGGCGGCTGAAACTGAAGAGTTCTGAGCCTAGGGTGCAATAGGTCATACCACCAAACCATATATTATTATCGTTTCCAATTGTTTGTCCTTTGTGTTACTAGTTGAGTAATCTTATCAAGGGCCGTTCATAAAACACGTTCGCACCTACGGAAGGGGGGGAGGGGTCCGCTTTCTGTGACAAGACGTGGCATGGGGGGTCAAGGGGGGGGATGTCTTAAAAGGTAAAATTTTGCGTGACGTATTTTATGAACAGCCCTATGAATATTTTTAAACAAAAAACTATTTTATACGTTAATTTAGGAGTCATTGCCATCATTACACCCAAAGTTGTCAAACGGTTAACATTACTCTAAATCATCGCTGCTCAGTATTATATTGGAGCTCAGCACTATCATGAAACTGACCCCTTCATTTCTTAGAGGGTTATGTGAGGCAAAGATAAGTGCTCTAAGGTCCGACTTGGCGGACGTCACATTTTCATAATATTTTTAACTCCTTACAACATCAAAAACCTAGTTGTTTTCATATATAGGTTTTCTTGGAATGGTTAAAGCAGCAATTAAATAATTAAGGTGAATATTTCGGCAGTGCCGACTACTACCATCGATTTTTCCGGACCGATACGACTAAGAATAATTAAAAATTAAAAATTTTGTATAGCCGACTTCAATATAAGTTATTAAGAATAACTCAAAAACTATTGGTCTGACCTTGATCAAATTCATATGGGACCACACGAGAGGTATCAGCTTTCATATAAAAAAAGAATCATCGAAATCGGTCTACCCAGTAAAAAGTTATGAGGTAATACACATAGAAAAAAAAACATACGCGTCGAATTGAGTACCGTCTCCTTTTTGGAAGTCGGCAGAAAAAGAGTTGGCTTTTTTCTTGAAGTTTACTTTTTTAAAAGGCCGGCAACGCATTTGCAATTGCCCTGGTGTTGCGGTTGTTCATGGGCGGCGGTGGTCACCATCAGGTGAGCCGAATGCTCGTTTAATCTCTCATATAAAAACAGTGCCGGTGGAAATCGAGCTTAGGTAATTTAAACGTTTTCCTTATTGTGACGGTTTATTTGCAAAACTTTTAAAATTCATCGTCATGAATTCTTGTCATAATTTAGCTATTCAGTAAGAAATATGATCAATGCTGATAATTAATTGTTTTAATCATATGTACCTACGATATTATAAGTGACTCATTAGCTAGATACCTACATTGTGCAATGCAATTCTAAAAAGGAAGTGTTTAATTAAAGCACCTCACACGTGCAAAGCTGACCATGCGTTGGCACGGTTCCCATAGATGCATCTGAATATGTTTTTTTTATTTATTTTTGTCTCACTGACAAATAATGCAGCTTCACAATGAATTACAATAATTATATTACTGTTTTCGCAATAACATTCGTAATATATTTTTGTGATGATTTTTTGCAATAGGTATGAATTGGGGTAATTTTGGTATGATAAAAGGTTCACTATAGTTATTTGTAGTGTCGTGATAGCTCAGAAGCAGGTTGGGTGCTTACTTTAAATTTCTTAGTATGTCCGCGAGTGTTCTATCTTCAGTGTTACCATAACAGAAATTGTTATAAGTATTACATGATTAAATTTTTATGTCGAAGAAATAAAGTATATGTATTTATAAGGCACGAAATGGATAAATAAACACAAACAGTGAGTATGATGAAGTCTTTAAAAGGGTCCCTTTAAGTACCTATATCTAAAACAAAAAGTGAAAAATCTTTAAAAATCTACTCACAATAGGTCTTGGATTATTTATGTTGTGAAAGATATCTAATAATCTTAAAATAAAGAAGCGCGACACTTCAATTGTTTTTCCATGTAGAGCTATGCTGCAGCTATATTACTGGTGTAGTTTTAGCACGAATGGGTCGTCTCGAACAGGGAAGGATCACGCTCTCACAGAATACGAGCGTAAAATAGCAGCTTAACGTCGCTGTATTTCGTAGGGTGAGTGTAGAGAACCGGAGACCCTTTTTACTGGAAACGAGGTCTTCCATCTTAGTTCTCACGGGTAGCAATGCATCTGCATTTTGATTCGTAATTGAGGCTATATGTAGTAGATATTTGCCACAGCAATCACCTACTATCAGGTAGACTGTGTGCCCGTTTGTATCCCTTATCCTATAAAAAATGCAATCTATGATAACAAGTAGTAATATATTTACTCTTTGAAATATAGTTCAACTATAAGACCGCCCATTGCACACTTTTATTTTATAAAATAATTTCTGTATATTTTGTATGGTATGCACACGGAATACAAAATGTTTTTTATATTCCGTGAGTATGCAATAAAGAAAAAAAAATTAAATATAGTATGTATCAAATATAATTTTTTCTAGCTTTTCTGTGATACTTTACCATGTGTTTTGAATCACAAATGACAGTTTACTTTGGTCCAATCCTAAAAATTATCAAATACATAGTGTAATACTACAATAAAGGCCACTCAATCGAAGTTTTCTCTCAATAAGTGAAAAAATGTAAATAGTGGTATATAGATAGAGCCTACTCCTTTTTAAAAGCCGGCAATGCACCCTTGTTTCTACTCTACCATCAGGTGAGCTGCATGCTCGTATCGAGTCAGTCGATGCCGAAAGATAATAAAAAACGTAAACTTTAACCACGTACCACGAGCGTGGAGCTTGCTCGCGCTCTCCACTCACTACTTTAAACTTTGCATAAAATACCGACGCCAAAAGCGAGCTCTAACGATGTGAGGCGAGCGAACGGACACGAGTTGATCCGAGCGAACCCTTTTCATAATCTCGTGGATAGAACTCTTCTCCACTCGCCGAGCGTGAAGTGCTAGCGACTAGCGTGTTGGTATTGCATGATTTGCAGCTGGCTAAGTACAAATTCGACTGAGAGGTCAATCAACGGATTCAATTCATCGGAGAAGCGTCCGTGACATTACGACCATTTCACCAAACAACCATTGCCTGTTGCCATTAACGACATTTGGCTCTGAGACGTGGTCCTTCGCTGCTGGCCGTATAAGTTCAAGGTCGCTAAACGAGCTATGAAGATAGTTATGTATTATATAAATCAGTTTATCTGCACAATAGACTTCTCCGCAGTAGAACAGAGTAACAGTTCCAAAGGATCTATAAGCTGAAATAGCAATGGGCCGATCATATAGCCAAAAAACCAAGAACCGATGGTGAAGGAAGGTTCTCAAGTGGCAGCATCCTACTGGTAACCGACGGACGGTTATGGATAGAATGGCACCCACTTGATGGAGGGACGGCCTAGTAAGAGACTTTTTAATAGGATACGGGTGACAAATGAGAACACAGTCCACCTAATGGTAAGCAGTTGTGGCGCATAGACATCTACATCCATCCTCGATATCTATCAAAATACAGATGCGTTGTCACCTGAGAGCTAAGATGGAATGCCTCATTTCCAGTAAAAGGGGTCTCCAGTTCTCTACACTCACCATATAAAACACACCAGCATTAAGCTTCTATTTTACGCTGGTATTCTGTGCGAGCGTGGTCCTGTCCCGGTCGAGCCGACCTATTCGTGCTACAACTATACTACTAATATAGCTGCAGCATGGCTGCACCACGTATAAAATGCTTGGCTCAGCACCGTGCTTTGTGACGCTCCTTAGGGGAGGTATATGTTCAGCAGTGGGCTTGTGAGTGGCTGTAATGATGATTATGATGATTAAAGATATATCATTATAATCTCGAGACGTTTTTCGTAAAGTTCTTGAAAGTTATTAAGTGTTTGATACTGCTAACCCCACCTTCACCCCACCATTTAAAGATTACAAACTTTCAACTTGTAAACGTATATAGCACACAGAAAATATACTTACTCTACATAACGAGCCCATAGCTACATAACGAGCGAATAATTCCAAGCTCATAGATATATTAAGGGACAAGGTTCAGGTCATTCAGTGGAAGACTGTCCCACCTGCATCCATCGACTTATTTTGTGGCATTCCTTAGAGAAGGCCTATTCTCTAGTTTTAAAATTTCAGTTCACCCCACCCAGCTTGTCCACCGGACGAGCTGAGTGGGGTGAACGTATATCATTCAAATTTTTTATTCGCTTATGTGCGTGCGTTGGTTGCAAGACGGTTGAGTGACGCTTCCGCACTCTTGTTCGCTCTGGTGATATTAAAGGAAAACTGAAAGGCGGAAAAGAAATAAATGACTTTGTAGTATAGCAAAATTATATTTTACTTTATGCAAATTACTTTTTTAAAACAATAATACACATTAATATGCGGCATTTACTATAATTTAGAAAATAGAACGAGAAAGAAAGTTGCGATTTCATTTTTTTTTCTCCATAAATCACATCATAATATTTTATGATATATGATTTTTTTTCAAGTTTAGACTAATAGTCATAGATAACAACAATCTTAACCTATTCTTTCTTACACAGTAGGTTCTCAAAAATAAGGTAATAATTGATATTTTGATACAAAGCGATAATTTGCATGAATCTTAAGAACAACTTCAACAACAACTTATTAAGTATCCATTGCTGAACTTAGGCCTCCGCATAGACTAACAAAAAGCACGACTTTAAGTTACCAGCACCCATACACTGATAACCAAATCATTAGTACGGCTTACACTGCGCCTGCCGGTACAAAGTTGCTACTGTAGAATCTTACTTTGCCAACGTTGAGTGATTAAAGTTCTACGAGCTATAGAGCCAGCACATTGACCCAGAGTTGCAAATACGCTAGTTTGACTTTATCGTAACATTACACACTACGCATTATATTGATTACAGAAAATATGCAGATACGAGTCCATAACGTAAAAAACGAAAGCAAATGATATTATTTATGGCAAAATCCCTTAATAGGCAATCTATGGGAGAGGCAGGGAGAGAATAATTAATTAATAATTATCAATAAAACAAAGATGCTGCAAATCTTGAATCTTGATTTTCTTAGCTGGAATGACGATGATTTAGGGTGCACGCAGGAGCAGTGGCGTTAGCGGCTGTTGTAATGAACTAAACAACCAGCTAACCACACTGCCAACGCGGTCTAACCCACATGTACATATTCTATCTTCATGCATCCATTTATGTTACTTCATAATTGTCTTCAACGTTCATTTTTTTCTCTCTCTCTTTATTGATTCTTGTGTACAGCGGCTTGGTTTCATTTTTGCTTTATCATTTATAACATAATGTTATCTATAAAAATAATTTATGAATCTATAAAACATTTTAATACTTGTTTTCAGTTTTACGTAATTATGAAAATAATATGACGTAATATTAGCCCTGGTCGATAAATACATAGATATTCTCGTTTCTTTTTAAATTAACTTTTACACAGAAATGGCAAAATATTAGACATTTATACAATGTAGAAAAGTATATAATTTTTTGCGTATTTCTGAATGATACTTACGCGGTAGAGCCATGCTGTAGCTATATTATAGATGTAGCACGAATGGGTCGGCTCGTCCGGGGTAGGACTACGCTCTCACAGAATACCAGCGTAAAATAGCAGCTTAACGCTGCTGTTTCATATGTTATGTGTAGAGAACCGGAGGCCCTTTTACTGCATATGAGGCATCCCATCTTAGTCCTTAGGAGTGACAACGCATTTGCATTTTGATTCTTAATCGAGGATAAATGTAGATGTTTTTGGACTGCAGCATGCACTTACCATCAGATGGGCTGTGTGCTCGCTTCTAAACCTTATTCTATATAAAAAATGTCCATTATGTCCCATTATGTTTATTTTTTTTATTATTCTAAACCAGCGCTTAACTACAATTCCACCTGATGTTTATTTCTCAATACAAAGGAAAAATAGCCACGTTTATAATGATAAAGAAATAAAAACATTTTCATTTCATCGTCATCTTATTATATTACAGTCCAAAAAAGTCCACTGCTCTAAATATGCCCCCCATAGCTACATAAGGTGGATATATGCCATAGTTACCATGTTTGGCAGGCAGGTTGCCAACAGCAGTTTTTTATTATCTAGTTGTTATTAGGAAGCCGCTACTGCCCATTTCCTGGTTGGTTTCTCTCTGTTGCCTCTTACGACACCCACTGGACGATATGGCAGTGGATATTCTTACACCGCAACTTCACGGTCGCACAACTATTCCATTTGTGTCTAATATTTACACTGGCTTCAGTAGAATATTCTACGGTCTCATGCTGAGTAAAAGAAATTTCGATATATTGTAAACAGATGGATACAATAATACAGGCTTCTTCTTCTTTAAAAAAATAATGTTGTTATTTAGTGACAACACCGTCTTTTTAAACATTATTTGAACTTAAACAAAAATCCTAAGTTGACGGTTGAAATTCTCTGACAAAAACTCGGTCAGTTGTCGGCATTGATCTCGGCTGCAGAAGCCCATCAACAGAATCCTATAAAACACCTGAAAAAATACAAACACTGAGTTATGCGAATAATTAAATCCATGTTTATTATATTATTACGTGTAAATTGCACCATGAACCCTGAGGAGTGCCTGATGATGATAAAATTGTAATCCCATTCTAATAATATAGTGTGAAATAGAATTAGGTACTTCCTTCATTTTTTATTTAAAAAAGGAATAGCGATGACTCAAAATTTCTTGTCGGTATAGAGTTCTCACTGTATCGGTAGTAGATTTAGGTTAGATTTTTCAATCGCCAGACAAAAGTTATTCATCATTATATTATTATTATTAATAACTGGCTTTATGGCTCTGGGATCTAGCCCTTCTGAGCCTGAAGTTACAATATTATATTATAATAATTATTCTTCATAGTATACTGCTTCACAATATGTTGATGCGTCACATTGTGCAGCCCTTGGGAGATTTTGACGGCAACTTGAGCCAGCAGACAGCTGACGGTTAGCGATGGTATCTCAAGGCGCCTAAGCATCAGGCACCTTATTTTGAGAATCACATCACTATCAGAGAACTTGTTTCACAGTTTCCACTAATAGTTCACATGCGCAGACACTTAATACACAAAATCGCACCACTTTTACATATCAAAGTCCACTTAAAACCATTATTTAAACAATAAAACAGGAGCAGCAAACCGCCGCCGGTCAAGTTCCCGCCAAAACTCTCAGTTATTCATCAAATAAATTATAACCTGAGAGGATATAAAAGTTTGAACTAAAAATAATAGAAAAAAATTTTTTTTTCATTAAAATTTTTAGGTATTTTATCCTGTGAATAATTTTTATCTGATGATTAGAAAATCGGCACTTAGACGATAAAAATTTTAGATTTTTGTAGATACATTATCTCTTCCGCCACAATGGCGAATTCAAATTAATAGTCGTCATTTAACTTGCGAATATTACTCTAACAATTTTAATACTTAAAATATCTTCACAGGTTTTAGTACGTCTTCTAAATTTTCTACGATAATAACAGATCTTTTTCGCATCTTGCCAGAACTGCTTCGATTTTCAGTCGTCGTCTATCGTAGTCCCAATTCACAATCTGAAACAAACATTTTGAATTGAATATCAAAATATATTTAATTATTCTTCGTATATATATTTATTTTATGAAGAAATGGCTGTGGCCCATCGACAGATACGTCTCTAGGATTAAAATGGAATGCCTCATTATCAGTAAAAAGGGGTCTCTGCTTTAGCATTGTTACTACTGCACGCTGACATTCTGTTCGAACGTGGTCCGTCTCCAGTCGAGTCAGCCCATTCGTGCTGCAACCATATTACGCTGTGGCGTGGTTTTACCAGTTAAATAATAATTGAGACAATTAACAGTAAAGTAACTGCCTTTAAATGTCCCACTGCTAGACTCTCACAAATTGATGAGGGGGCACCAGCTTTTGTGTAGATTAATCGCGGTTATCGTTACCTTGTGTTCTTCAAATACCGCTTTGGTCCGTCTAAAACTAGGAGATGAGGTTGTCATTTGGAGAAAAGGTTTGTATATTTTTCTGCATTTCCACACAAAGTAAATAATAGTACTACGTACTATCCCTTATAAATATCTAGTTATTAATACGTAAAGAGAAAACTTTTATATTGCGCGCACGGTGGTGTATGAGATTTGGCATAGCTAAAGTTTATATAGAGGAGTGTAGAAAGCTAAAATGTATATAAAACTAGCTGTTCTCTGCGACTACGCTCGCGTGTTAGGGCTTTATGTTTTTACGCGGAACCCTAATTCTTTTTCTAAAATAGAAGTAGCCGTAACTCCTTATGAAATCAGCTATCTGCCAGTGAAAGTCCCGTCAAAATCGGTCCAGCCGTTTCGGAGATTAGCCGGAACAAACAGACAGACAGACAGACAGACAAAAATTTTAAAAACTGTAGTTTAGTTATACGTACCGTATTTACTTTCATATGCATTTAGTAAAAAGCTGTAATTTTGACATTACAAACAGACACTTCAATTTTATTATTTGTAGATATGTGATACAATACTTTTATTTAAAAAAAAACATGCGTGACACTCGGTTGGAACGAAGTTCCTTTCGTAGGATATTATTATAGATAAACTTATTATATTATTAATTAACAAATACAAATAAATGAATTATGTACTAGCGTCTATTAAAATGAAGCGTCATTTAAAATAATATTTCTTTCACGGCAAGATAAGAAAAAGTGCGAGGGATATGGATATTATTCCATCTCGCTCGCACTATAGAAAGGGGGTCGTGACGCAAAAATCTTACACTTTCTCGCCTAGCCCCCATCCGTCAAATCCGTACCGTGCGATAAGGAACTTTCCTTATCTTACTTTTCAAAAAACATTAATTATTTAGGTTGATAACTGCAGGTAAAGTAAGTACTCTGTGATATTACCAATGCCAATATCAAATACACTTTTTTATATTGGCAGTATCACAATATATTAGTCTGTGGTCAAACAGTCACACAGAGTAGAATGTAGCCAAAGAATTTAATGTATACTAGCTGTTCCCCGCGACTTCGCTCGCGTGTTAGGGTTTTTATGTTTTTGCGCGGAACCCTAATTCTTTTTCTAAAATAAAAGTAGCCTAAGTTACTCCTTATGAAATCAGCTACCTGCCAGTGAAAGTCCCGTCAAAATCGGTCCAGCCGTTTTGGAGATTAGCCGGAACAAACAGACAGACAGACGGACAAAAATTTTAATAAATGTATTTTTGTTATAAGTACCATATATACTTTCATATCAAATTAGTAAAAAGTTTTAATTTTGACATTATAAACAGACACTTCAATTTTATTTATTTATATAGATAAAAAATAAGCTTATAAAGCTTATTTTAATAAGCAGATAATTTCCAAACTGTCTAATTTTGTACCTTACCAAAAATGAAATGTTATTAACTGGAATTAATAATAATGTATCTTATATGTTTAACTGTGGTTTAAGTCCAGTACGTCAGCGGCCTGTGTTGCTTTATGAGTTTAAGTGTATATACGAGTATTTTATTTTAATTTATTAACACCAACCAATACGACTCTCGCAAAACATACCCAACCTAATACGAGGGTGGATTGAAAAGTACTCGGCCTAACCAAGAAAATAAACAAATACTAAATCAGTTATATTTTTATTTTTCTACATAATCACCATCAAGTTCAATACACTTTTGCCACCTCCCCTTCCAAGCATTTAGACCGTTGAAAAAAAATGATTCTTCCTTAGAGTCAAAATATGCGTCTACAGCTGCTTTGACCTCGTCGTTTGTCGAAAATCTGTTTTGATTGTTGTTTTGTTTCCGGTGTACAGTAATGAACCCATGTTTCGTCCATAGTAACAAAACGATTCAAAAAATCATCTGCATCGGCTTCAAATAACTCCAAACAGTCGCGTGAAATAGTCAATCGCGTCCTTTTTTGTTCAACTGAAAGCAGTCGCGGAACCCACCTCGCAGACACCTTGTGGAAACCCAACTCGTTGACAATGATGTTTTAAGTTCGTTCATAAGAGATGCCTATAACCTCGGCTATCTCTCTAATTTTTAATCTGCGGTCTCCCATTATTAAATCAAGTACTTTTTTAATATTTTCGTCAGTAGTTGACGTCGAAGGCCTTCCAGAGCGGGGTTCATCTTTCACACTCTCTCTACCACGCTTAAATTCTGCTATCCATTTTTTGACGGATGAATATGACAGAGCACAATCGCCTAATGTACTGACCATGTCATCATGGATGGCTTTTGATGATAGCCCCTTCTTATGGAGGTACTTAATGACGGCACGCTGCTCGATGTGCTCCATTCGCGGAAATTATGTCCGATTACTTTGTTAATAAATTTATAAAATCACAACTAATTATCGCACACGTTTCGAACTTCACACAATGAACTAGTCTGAACTGAACTAAATAATGTGGGTAGATTTGATTTTTAGAATTGAATGGATCTGTGTTAGGCCGAGTACTTTTCAATCCACCCTCGTAGATTTGCTTAAAGTGCATTCTGACGGAATTTCATTTTTTATTTTATTTTATGAGTTACATGATTCATGTTCGTGTTCCTTATTTTTAATATTTACTTAATTTGTTTTCTACGGCTCTACGATAATTCTAGTTTTTCGCATAATATAACTAGACCCAGTAAAATACTTTACAAACAAGTACGCATGTGGCGTCTGTTTGGTACCTATTAATTTATCTACGAGTAGGTTCATTATCGTTTTAATTGTCGTGAAGGACTGCCTTTAACAAGTCTATAGATCATTTAACGACGGAATCAGTTAGTTAAAGCTAATATTCAAAGGAATACATATCATAATTCATAATTTTCTGAGACAAATCACAGTATGTAATATAATAAGCTGCGTTCTGCTTTTCGTTCGCGTGCATTATCACAGATACCATTAAACGCAATACCACGTATACACGAAAATAAACAAATCACTGTCTACAATCTAACACGATACGAGTTTCGCTTTGACCAGGCATCATAAGCAGAAAGAGACTGCGACGTCTAACTGCTCAGATGGTCTTAGAGCACTCGATTGTGGGAGGACGGTGCTATTGAAATTAGGTAATAAAAACAATATTATTGTTTTTCTGCATGATGATCTTATCTAATTGTCTCAACTATAATATAATGAATTACTGCAAAGTCAGCAATATGGACATATGTCAACTGTAGCATAGCTTGGCCGGCGATATATATCGAAGAACCGACCATCGATGGGACAAGGTTGTTGTGTGACAGCCTCGTATCGGTAAACAGAGTGTAGAGCAGCCTCCCACGTATTGTAGTAATGGCTTAGTAAATGCACTACATACAGGAAGTCGATGGATGCAGGTGGCTCAGCACCGTATTTAGAGGCATTCCCTGGGGGAGCTCTATGTTCAGCAGTGGTTGATGATAGTATAACTGCTCTAAGGCATTCAAATTTCATTCATTAATTATAGTTTTTTTAAAGTGAACTGTTAAACATAGGCCTCCACTATATATTATCCCCTCCAAAGTATCCTATGAACTCAGTAAAAAAATTGAAATGGCTGAACTGTACTGTTATAGTAAACACTAGAATAAACTGGATACGTTTCGTTACTGGTGATTGTCACGATGGTTCGATCCATCTGTAAGCCGTAGGATCTCTTTATTTCTAGGTCATAAGATTCTTATTTTGCCTAGGATTCCATCGGGGTTAATAACAACCTCTTACCTATTCCTGAATCCTATGTTCCAATCTGAAGGGTATAGAGGAGTAATTACATTCTGCAAGGCGGAAAGCCTTTAATAATTATGGTCTCTTGGTCTATGGTATCTTGGTCCTCAGATGTGACATCGCCTCCGTAACCTTTCTTGTTTGAAATTGGACTGAAGTAGCCAGCTACCATCAGGTGAATTGTAAATTCGTTTGTCCCTTCAGTATTAGGAGTTCAGAGTAGGAGAGGCCCCAGTCAAGCAATGAACTAGTTACAGGCTAATGATGATGATTATTTTTTGGATGGATAAATAAAAAGTGACAATTCAAGAGTTTGCGTTGATATAGTCACATATTAATTTTTATTTGTCATTTGGTGAAATTTTTAAGGTAGGGATAATAGAATTCATATTTTCTTATTTTTTTTTTCTCACAAATACTTTGGTTTACTCAGGGGCCTTTTGTGAATCGCTTTTCTTGATTTAATATTTCTTTTCTCTCGAACGCCACGGACCCAAGACCCCGAAGTATGTCAGTTGACATCTAATGTATCCCATTGTTAGCAATACTGTTGGCAACTAGATTAAAAGAATTCAACTATATACCTATCCGGCCTGATAATACGAACGGCAGAAAACATTATTTTCCTTTGGTGTGTGTTTTCAGTGCACGCACAAATAAAAATAATGTTTATTTTTTTTAAATAAGAAACTTTAGCAATAGAATAATAGAATGCATAGAATTAAATTTTGGCTTATGTTGTATTGGAGAGTCACAAGGAAGAATAAGAGAGTGCTTTAACAACGAAGCGTATCGTTCGTTATGATTATATTTATTTTACAGCTTTTTTGACGAAATAATGTACATGCTATACACATACATACTAATTCTCGCAATCCTTCGTCATCTTCATCACCACAGTCCTATATCCATACTGCTATATTAGTAGTAGCTTTATATTTGGTATACTAGGTTATACCCGTTCGCTTCATTCGGCGCACGATAATATTTTATTACGAAACCTATTACTTTTTTTGATAGGACTATCGTAATATCCGTTCTTACTGAGCGTCTACATTGCGAATTGAATAACTATACTAAATTTCAAGTCAATCGGATCTATAGTTTTAGAGGTCTCGTGATGAATCCGTATTATAGATTAATAAATAATATAATTTATAGCTTGATCGATTCGACAAACAACATTATAATATCATCATTGATTCATAACACGCTGGTAGAAGCGAATAAGCAGCTACATTGTTATCCAATTAAAAGTAGTACATTAAATTTGCATTTTAATTAAAAACGAAAGTCATATGGTTCGTTTATTATTCATACCAACAACCAAACGTTAATCATGTGGTTTGACATTAGAAATACATATCCGCAATTCCGTACATAGCGTGTTGATAAGTATTATGCATTTTTATATGCACCTTGCATCGCTTACACGTGTGTAATAAGTGGCTATGAATATAGAAAACCATCACGAACCAAAGTTATAGTGTGCGAATTATGGTACTAACCATAGATATAGTATAGTAGTTTTAAACGTTAGTTGTGGGACTAACATACTATAGAATAGATCTGGACGTATTGTCATATTTCTAATGCAGGGTTATTTTGAAATAACCGGGCAAATTTTTAGAGAAGGTTTAGAATAAGTAATATAGGCAAATGGTGAAAAAAAATATCTCAAACATTTTCTCCTTTTTATCTTTTAAATTCAGAATGCGTGGTAATGCATTAGTTTAACTGATTGACATTCATAAATATCTAACGCCTACTATTTTACTACGCACGCACACACTCGTAAGGTTCGATCGGTCGGCAAAAACGTTGTGAATTGAATCCCATACAGAGCAGCGCGCGTACGCGTAGTTGTTGCCTATAAATCACATGCAATTTGGGATAGTTTCAAATAAAAGTAGAAGCCTTATTTCGTCGTATTTTCAAAAAATGCAATAACGGTTGTACTTAAGTTTAAAATTTGGTTACTCTTTGAAAAATAGCCGTGTATAAGAACCCCAGACTGCAACTATATCGCTGCAGTCTATAAAATATGCAGAGAATTATAAACAAATATTCAAAACAATGTCACCCGTGAAGACTGAATTACCTCATAACGCAAATTTGCCTTTTACCCTTCAATCTGGTATGACACATCTATTTCTTAGTGCAGGAATTGAAGGTACCAACCTACGCAGACTCGATAAAATCCTAAATGTGTTAGATCTCATATATCTAGATCGCCGATGGCAACCAATGCTTAGTTAAGTATTAATGTACATGTTTTGATTAGTTATCAATAGTTACGTAAATCCAACAATTGGTTATTTATGGGTTGGGAATGGTGGTAAGTTATTATAAGGGTAATCCGTACTTTACACTACCTAAAGTACTTTTTACTTTTTAATAGGGTAAACGACTTCGGCGATTAAGTTAAGTTTCAAGGTCTGGTTTACGGCACAAGAAAATTATTACAGTTTATAAAGGTTTTTAGTCTCAAATCTTGAACTTTCTTTCATATTTAACTCTCGTAGCAAACTCCTAGTTATGAATAATCGTCGTTATTTTTATCTTAATAATAAAAAGTTAATAAGTACTTACACTGTATAAAGATTAGATTTGTTAACTTACATGTCGAGCATCTAAAATCTAAATATCTAATCATCAACTTACTATTTCAGATGATTATAGCGTTGTAATTGTAACTAAACATTAAAAAATCTTAAGCCCTGGTAGTTGTTACGGGTTAGGGTTGTTCACTACTCACTAGTCTAAACAAATAAATAAAATTGAAGTATCTGTTTGTAAACTCGAAATAACAGATTTTTACTATATGCATATGAAAGTATATACGGTACTTATAACAAAAACACGATTTTTAAAATTTTTGTCTGTCTGTTTGTTCCGGCTAATCTACGAAACGGCTGGACCAATTTTGACGGGACTTTCACTGGCCGATAACTGATGTTATAAGGAGTAACTTAGGCTTTTTTAATTTAGGAAAAGAATTAAGGTTCCCCGCAAAACCCATGAAATTGTGAACAAAATCCAAATCATATAGGAAAGTATAATAATAAATTGCTAACTGCTAAATGCTTGTAAATAAATATGTTTGTGCAATACCTAACACTTACACTTACACAATTTTAAATTAATTTCAATTGCAGTCACGCTCGGTGAAGTTGTAGTATGTGTACCGGAAACTTGTATAATGTGAAATTTTTATTTATACTTCCTTACAGCTTTCCCTTACCTTAATGCTGTTATAAGTATAAGCCTTTTAAGTTCATTACGGCTACGGCGGCATCTGTCGGCTTATAGTAAGAAGTTGTTGGGCAAGATAAATTAGATTGCCAGTTAATGAAGTCTATGATTTGTAATCATTCCTCGATGTCATGTTTATGTCAAAAATAAAGGAACGCTGGAATGAAACGGAAGAAAAACTCAGACTCTTCAGTTTTGCACAAATAATTATTTGTAAGAAGAAATCCGTCGTTCAGGAAAAATAAAAAAATATTTTCCTTAATAACTCCATTAAACAACAAGTATCACAGACTTTTTATATAGCATATGGAAGCTAATTTTTTCAGCTACCTGGTTATTTCAACAAAATTTTAGTCCCAAGGGCTTCGTTATAATTTAGCTGGATGCATTTTACTATATTAGTGCAAGTCAAGCTCTGGTCAGTAATGCCACTTACGATATTGTTCGTGTAAATTTATATTTTCGACGGCAACAGTAAAATCTTGTTGCGCTATTATTCGTGTAATTTGTTTTGTATACTGAACATTTGTAAAAAGCAATTATTAGGTTATTCGATTGTTTAACAGTAACGTACATTTTATTGTTATGATTATTACTGTTTATTCGAATAGTTTACTTAAGTAATATTTGATGATTATTATAGTATACTTTATGAAATAAAGGACATTCTAGTAAATGAAACAAATTTGATTAGTTTGACAAAACACGATAGTTATTATTATCATAAAAGTAGACATATTTTTACAGTGGTAGAGCCACGCGGCAGCTTTTGCTGTCGCACGGATGGGCCGGCTCGAACCGGGGTGGTACCACGACCTCACAGAAAACCAGCGTGAAGTAGAGGTTTACCTCTGCGTTTCGCTTGGTGAGTACAGGTGGCCGGAGGCCCTTTTTACTGGAAATGAGGCATTCCATCTTAGTCCTCACGGGTGACAACGCATCTACATTTTGATTTGTAATAGAGGATAGATGTAGATGTCTATGGGCCACAGCAACCACTTACCATCAGGTGGACTGTGTGCTCGTTTGTCACCCTTATCCTATAAAAAAAAAAGACACTGCACTGAAGACACGACTATTACACATGATTACACAATCATGAAAATTATAAAAAGGTCCTATTACAGTTAAAAATCTTAATCAGAATCCTCATCGTGACCTGATTCAGTATCACAAAAGCTTAAGTTCCTATAAAATGGTTGATAATGGTGGGGAATTGCTTGGGAGTTACACAGGCTTAGGAGATCATTATACTAAGTTTTTTTTTTAATAAGGAGGGGCTTGTCGTATGCTGGCTTTAATTCAATACTTTCATTTGTTTTGGACACCTGTTTCTACCGACGCTGTCTACTTCTGCCTGCATCGTAATCCAATTCAATATAATCCTGATCAAAATCGTATTTGAAAAGAAAACAGTTAGGTTTACTGTATGACACACTAACCTCCATCACATCGGACCATCGTACTTTTTCTCCTGTCTTATTGAAGCCATCTTTTAGGTTCAACAAGTTATTTTATGTTGAGGATTTCAGATTGTTGCATTTCTTTTAAATGTATTTGTCTCGGAGACTTTAGCGTTCATGATGATACTATATACTTGGTCCAGTGTGTACAAAACTTTGTTTTTCAGAGCTCTTTCAATACAGGCGTGCGTGGAGTCGCCTTCATTTTGGCTATGCCCACCAACAAAAACCGATGGGTAATGTCAATTTGAAGAGTCATTGCAATGTAACGATACAATGCAAAAATGTATCAGTTTTTATTCTGGCCATAACAACCATCAGAGTAAAATATAATTTTGCGTATACCTTTTTCATGTACGGTCTTGACAAATTGAAACAAGCAACTCCCTATTTCGATGCACCATTTTTTTCTGATTTGAGGTTGCCATACGTAACAGAACCGTAGTTTGTTTAGAGCGTCAAAAACTGTAAAATTATAAATCGGGTATTTACGTTTGTAGTGGAAAATTGACACATCAGACTATGGTACATTCAAAACTTTTTATAAATCAAAAATTGCCAGAACGGTGTCATCTTTATTTAGTGTTTCTTTTCTTCTTTTTTAATTTCACGAACTCTTTCTTTCATACTCAAATGTTTCCTGTAATTTTCTTCTAAAGACGCCTTTTCAACGGAGTCAGCTTGCTGATATTGTATACATAAAGTACACTGATCTTTTTAGGCTTAAAAAAGGAATAGTTGTAGTTAGTATTAAACACTCTTTCATACTGTCGTTTGAAGCCATCTCAACAATATCTGGATAGTTCTGATTTGCAAACCATGACTTGTAAAGTCGGTACATTTTTGAAATATTAAGAGATTCAGACAGATATTCTCGTTTAGACTCTTTTCTCGTGTAATGCGATACTACTTTGGGAAATAAATCAATATGAATTCTGATAGTCTTCTGTATTTAGCTTCATTTGATGTGGTCTACTCTGATGCCTGCCTCGTTTATCGATCAAACTTTCATCTCTTTTAATTTTTTCTAAGGCCGTCTGTTCTATGACTGATTGAAATATTAACCATAAACTCGTGTTTATGAATACTCGTTTTAAGATCAACTTCACACAAAAACTTTTAAAGTTGTTTATTGAATGTGATACAAACATAATACGACTACAGGGAAATCCCCCACATGTTGGCGAAGTATCTGGGGTTGCCATTTTCGGCATTTGAAGTTGCCATAATGAAATCTATTTTTAATACCCCAATACTGTCAAATACTGCCAGGTTTTATAAAACGTCAACCGATCATGCCAGAGGCTAAAATAAAATGACAATCCTGCCAAAATGGCAGGAACCTGCCACATATGGTCACACTGCTGCCAGTGCAAGTCCCGTCGAAATTGGTCCAGCCGTTTCGGAGATTACAGAACGGAACAAACAGACAAACAAAAATTTTAAAAATTGTGTGTTTAGTAAAATGCTGTTATTCTGATATTACAAACAAACACTTCAATTTTATTTATTTGTATAGATATAATTAATTTTGTTGTAGTAACAAATGAATTTCAATGATGAAATGATGAAATATTGATTTAGTTGAGTCAAGCACAAGTATTGGTAAGAAACTCAATTTACGAAAGGCCGACCTTTAGACCTTCGATTGATAAAATTTAATTCAGAGAAATCTAGTTGAGGTCGCAGTGTAAATTGGATTTCAAGAGGCTTCATTCAAATACGGTTAAATTTTGGCGTTTTTTATGGCAGGTTTTTTTATATTGTAAAGGTGACAAACGAGCACATAGTCCATCTGATGGTAAGTGGTTGCTGTGGCCCATAGACATCTACATCTATCCTCGATTACGAATCAAAATACAGATGCGTTGTCACCCCTGAGGACTAAGATGGAATGCCTCGTTTCCACTACAAAGAGTCTCCGGTTAATAAGAAACACTGCAGGGTTTTAGCAGCAGTTCTGTGAGAGCGTGGTCCTTCCCCATTCGAGCAGAACCATTCGTACTACAACTATATCAGTAATACAATTGCAGCATGGCTCTACATCAGTATCCGTCTCACCATCATCATGTTTAGAGTTCATCACAAGTTCACTGCTGAACATAGTTCTCCCCCGAAGGAATGTCACAAAGCAATGGTTTGATTTTCTTAATGCATAATTACTAGTATAGGGATGTTAAAAGTTACAGCCTACCCACTGCCGGGCACAGGCCTCTTCTCATTTCTAAGGGGGTTTTAGGGTAAGTAAAGGTCCGCCGCACTGCCCCAATGCGTGTTGGCAAACTTCACATTACTTCGAAATAATTTTTATTTATTACTCAGACATGCAGGTTTCCTCACGATGTTTTCCTTCACTGCCGAGGACGTGATAAAACTGCACTTAAAATTTCAATTAACAATTTCATTGGTGCTAGCGGAGATCGAACCCGGATTGCTTGCGTACTGTGAAATTTACAGCGAACGCTTCGCCCCTGAGCTACCACGGCTCAGTAAGTATAGGATTTTACTAGAATTTTATTATCGAATCGTTGATTTCAATTTTACATTACATTAATTATGTTGTATGTACCCTAGCACAGAAAATATAACTACTACTACTGGGTACTAATGAAATGTTTAAGTTTATTTTTATTTAACTGTTTTACCGAGTAATGGCGGTGTAAGAACATCCACTACCCCATATCATCCCGTGGCGACAGAGAGAAACAAATTAGGAGATGGACAGCAGCGCCTTCCTAATAACAACTAAAAATAAAAAACTGCGGTTGTTAACCCGTTTGTCAGGCGTGGCAACTATGCAAATATCCCCCCTATGATGCAATCTATGGCGGAGCGGAGGCCCATGTTCAGTAGCGGATTTTTGTAGGGTGTAACGGTAACGGTAACTAATTATTTAATGTGAAATAATCTTGAGGAAACCTTCATCATGTCTGAGGAATTAAAGTGTTCCTAAGACATATGAAGTCCAACAACATGGACAGCGCAGCACCAGATGTTGTCGCTGCTGTTACTGCCGCAGCTGCTGTCCGTCGCCGAGCCGCGTAAATTTTTTTAGTGTTTCTATGTTTTTTTTGTCCCTTTGTTCATCACGCCTTCTTAAATTTCTGAGACGATGTTGGAGAAGAAAAGCGTTTGTGGCGCATGTTGCATTGTGGCAGTAACTTTCAAATGTACTTAATTCGCAGGTAAAATGCATTTGTCGCGATATTTGCAACTTAAAGGTGATCGTTTATATGTAACAGTTGATAAATCAAAACATAAGTTTGGAAACAAACTTCTTATAGAACCGGATAGCTTGCTTCTTGCGAACGTGGAATTTGATTAAATGTGTTTTATTTATATATTGTATATTTTTATGTTATTTATATCAACATATTATAAATATAAACTATATAGCAATTCAACTGTTTGTCAAATGATATCAGTGAGTGTGCAATCAACTAGGCAGATATCGGATAAGTGTTATTTTTATCTAATATATAAAAAATAATGTTTATTTGTTCGTATTTTATGCGCTGCCATACCTGCCATACCGTTCATCAGATTGCAGTAAAACTTTGTCAACTTATTGCTTGCACTTGCGCGAAGGTTATAGGCATAATGCAATTAACTGACAGTAGGTGACGCGCGTATCGCACCGACATATTTATTTGAAAGTTATATATCATTCAACTTCAATTAATGTATTACCTTATCATTTCTAATTAAACAATATAACTCTTCCAAATTTAAAACGATATTTCCATTATTATTTCTTCTGTGGCAGCATGGGCATCAGCCGGGTACCAGCTAGTTATTTATAAAATGTATTTAATATATAATATGTTATACAATCCCATATCTTTCCGTGGGTATTAAAAGAGGCGTTAGGGAAATGAAAGAGGTTATGGGCGATAGCATCTTCCTGGTAACAACTCAATGTATCAATCTATAGGGGAAAGCTATGTTTAGCAAAACCGTTTAATAGACTGTAATGATGAAATGAAAATACAGAGATACTTATTTCATTTTATATAGTACTAGCTGGCCAGGCAGACGTTGTTCTGCCCTTTTCGACGACCCTTATTATAAAAAATGCTTAAATTCGTAATAAAAAAATATTGAGTGTCACTTATCAGGATAAAAACTATCCTATCTCTCAAGTTGGACCAAACTGCACACAGTGGGCAAAATTACATTGAAATCAGTTTAGTAGTTTAGGAGTTCATCGCGGACAAACAACGTGACACGTAATTTTTATATATAAAGATTATAATTTAAAATATAACAAATGGAGAATTTCTCCCAATCTTTGACTATACGTGTATTTATTTGAAGCTCCCATTTGATAGTATATCTACAGGTTTTTTATAGTATAAGGGTGACAAACGGGCACACCGTCCACTTGATGGGAAATAGATACAGTGGCCCATTGACATCTACATCTATCCTCTCTCTATGTTATTCCCCTTGAGAACTGAGATGGCGAGATGGAATGCCTCGTTTCCAGTAAAAAGGACCTCCGGTTCTCTACCCTCACCATAGGAACCACAGCAGATTAATGCTGCTACTAGAGCGTGACACAACCATTAGTATTGCTGCAGCATAGCTCTACCACGTACAAATTATAGTACAATGAATAAATTACTAAAAGGCCGACTTGATTCATGGTATGAAGAAATTGTCCTTAATATTATTGAAACGCGACACAAAAAATAAATTAAAAAATAAAACAACAGTAGTAAAATGAAACAATTTATTAACATAAAATAAAGATACTTAAGTAAAATTAAACTATAAGTACTGTAAAAATAAGTACGCAATAATAATAATGATTTAGGTTATTATATTCTGAAGCGTATACAATACGAAATAAGATTATTTTGCAAGGCCACACTCCCCTTTAGTAAGGCTTCCTAGAGACAGCCTTCGGTAGCACGACTGGCCTGACCTACTGGTTATAGGCTTTGCTTTGCTTTTATTATAATAAAATAAAATATAATATAACATAATGAAAGTAAGAAAAATAATAACGATATTTTGGTACTTTTATGAATATCTGTGGTTTGGTTTATTTATTTTTAATGGTATTAATATAAAATATAGCTGATAGTACAGAAAGAAACAATAACTTTTACATTGTCCGAACAAATTAATTTCCCCGCTATGAAATCTGTTAAATACATCACTTTCTGACGCCCTGGTGGCAGAAAAAGTCGTGGATGCCCTCATTGCAAAAGGTAGTTATCCATATTATAATACTAGCTTTTATATACCAGTTTTTTTTTTATATTTTCAATTGGCCAGTTCTAATCGTTTGTGAATATTATAAACAAAAATAACTATATTACTGACCTATTGGTACATATAAAGACGATATAACTTATATCTTGTGTCTCACTGGTCATTAATAGTGATGTGATTAACTATTATGAATACGCAAAATATGTACTTTTTTATGTGTGTTAAATGTATTGACGATAGTTTGATTTTTTTTAAAAATATCATAGAGACCTTATTACATTAAATACGAACATATAGTTGTAGAGATGTTTTTATAGTACTGATGGTGCAATCATAAACAGTTTTGTATAAATATCAGTAATCATTTTTACCAGTTAAATCTATATAGATCTATGAATACAATGTGAAATGTTATTTTAACGTTCCTTTAATTAAAGTTATGGTTAAATTTATAATTATCCTTCAGCAACGGTTTCCTTCTGAATGTGTCAGCTCAGGTCATGTTGTGTTCCAAATCCGAAAGGTAGGTATTTGCATCAGATCGATAAAGTAAAAAGGTCTAAAATCACAACTTTAAGTAGTAACTATAAATTTTATATATCAGAATTTTTGGTACATCATTGTTTCAAGTCACTCAATTGATCGTTAAATCATAAGAATTTCAATACTAGACACTATTTGAATAAGGACAGTAAGTATATTTTTATATTTACCTAAAGTGTGTACATATATAGTACTTTCTCTAGCGAAAATATAAGACGTTGTACAATACTGATATAAAAAACAAGCTGTCATACAGCCGACCGTAATTTTAGCAGCGAGAGAGCTGCGGTAATTAGTTGCTGAAGGTTACACGAGGGAACTACGTCCACAATGGCCTCACAGAGTTATGAATATCTTTGTTTGCCGGCATAATTAATGACATGATCGAGTATCATTATGTATTTAGAGTTATATCTTTAGAAGTACAGTCGAATATTTTTAGTTATCATGTTATACAGAAAAATAAATGGAGAAAACTGTAGTCATCAGTAATTTTATCGGAAATAAAACAAAATATTAACACGTGAAGCTGTAATAAAATACACGACAAATAAACAGTTATAAAAACATGCCACAATTAAATATATCACAAATAAATTTAATAAAAACAGTCTGAATAATAATATAAATAACAATTAATATAGGAGAGCTACAGTATAACAGTAAAATTATAATAAAAAATAAAAAAGCAAACAAATACAATAGCAAAAACATGGGAGGTACCAAAATAACATGACAGTAAATATTTAAATAAAAAACCCAATTCTGCAATAGAAATTGGAACATCTCATGTTGAAGCTTAAAATATAAATTGTATAAAATAATAAAAAGCTAATAAATAAAAGTAAAACTATGTGTTTAAGAGTTTTAGCACTTAAAGTTCGTATCGGTTCGGTGAATCTTATTTTGGTGGGTACTCCATACGGTTGATCAGGAGCGTCGCTACACGTCCCGGGGTGTCGTACCAGATAGTGCATTTACAGTGTCAACTTTGCCATAACGCAAACTTGTCGCATGCTTTGCAAACGCACTCCTGATACGAACTCCGGGACGAATTCAAAACTTCGATATTGATAGTTCACGTTACGTACAGGCGCGTCACTAAACGTTTTTCACAAACGGAGCGTCTTTGGCCGTTACACTATTTATCAAAGGGTCCCTGGTAAAATACATAGCTGACACATTTTTAGTTAGTACAGTTTATATGAGTTAATCGAATATTAGATGTTTTTTAGTTTGTTAATTTATGTATAGTGAAAACAAATGATAATATAAATGTGTATAGATTATTATTTATCATTTAATTTATACGAGTCAAATATATAATTATAGCACGGCCAATTTACTACCTTAAAATGACATACATGCAATATATTTTTGCATTTAATCTGTGCACAATATTTAAGATTTTTTGTGAGATATCTCTAATATTTATTTTTAATATTTTGTAATTATTAGATTAAATAATTCTTAGCGTGAGTGAAATTTACAGTAAGTCTTTTGAAAAGTATTAATGTATATAGCTAAAATTTTTAACGAAAGTGATGGAAAAGTGTGATAATTTAATATCGAATAGTAATAATATTTCTTTTAGAGGATAGGGGTTACAAACGAGCACACAGCCACCTGATGGTAAGTGGTTACTGTGGCCCATAGACGTCTACATCTATCCTCGATTACGAATCAAAATGCAGATGCGTTGTCACCCGTGAGGACTAAGAATGGAATGCCTCGTTTCCATTAAAAAGTGTCTCCGGTTCTCTACACTCACCATACGACACACAGCGTTAAGCTGCTATTTTATGCTGGTATTATGTGAGAGCGTGGTCCTTCCCCGGTCGAGCCGACCCATTCGTGCTACAACTATACGACTAATAGCTGCAGCATGGCTCTACCACGTATAAAATATAATATATTTATAACGTATTTACAGATGAAAATATGTACACAAAATATCGAACCTCATATTTTTTAACCAATGTTACTTCCATTATTTATTAATAAATGCAAGAATTAATAAAAATAATAGAGTATAGAATATTTTAAAGAGATGCTCTTAATGCTCTGAAAGTTTTGATGAAATGAAGTTTGTGATCAAACTTTCATTATATTGGTCTTACAGCTATTGTGTATACCAATCTGTATTTAATATATAAGATACTTTATTCTGGTATATACCTATATCGTCTCTATATACCTAGTTTACGCGTGAGTCTTATATTGAAATATAAGTTTAGTAATGATATAATGTTCATATATATCACAGAAAACCAGCGTGAAGTAGAGGTTTTACCCTTTTTACTGGAAATGAGGCATTCCATCTTGGTCCTCGCGGGTGGCGGCGCATCTATATTTTGATTTGTAATAGAGGATAGATGTAGATGTCTATGGGCCACATCAACCACTTACCATCAGGTGGACTGTGTGCTCGTTTGTCACCCTTATCCTATAAAAAAAAAACTTAGTAGATTGTACCTAATGTAGATTGTACGTGTCCCGGTTGTGGTACATAATTATGTTAATGTAAAATATTACGATATTGTTATTAATTCACAATTTACTTATAGTCTTAAAATAAAAACGTAGGCATACACGTTTTCATTTTCGATTTTAATTTGAAAGACATCTCTTTAATTTTTTTAAAATTCAAATCTTTAATTTATTTAAAATTCAAATCTCATCAGATTTGAATTTTAAATAAATTAAAGATAAATGTACATAGCGCGACCGCAATGTTATTAATACCTAAATATTTGAACACAAATAAATGTTTATTTTAAAGCAATTGCGCTTATTAGAATGAAATTAGAAAGAATACGAAATAATGTAAAAAATACTCGTATTAGATTCTTCGTAATCATTGAAATGTCATTAGGGACTAGTTTGGCTTGACGCGGACTAGAAACAAAGGTGAGCGTAAGTAGGTCATACTTGCGTCCTTGCGCCAGCGACTGAGACTGACATAGCCCTCCATCCGCGCGGTTAAATAGTGAAGCAAGTCAGTTAGTTAGCAATAGAATAATATATACTATATACTATATATATGTAAGTGTAAGTAATGGAAATAGATATCTTTAATGGAAATCGCATCTACTTTATGAGTTCAGACTTACGACTCTTGTTGGTATAATGGTTATGTTTCTAAAACTGTGAAGTAGGTAATTCGGGAATAACATTCTTACTGTTTTAAACCAATGTCAGTTATTGATCCTATTTTCTAGTATTTATTATTATTTAGTTTTATGTTATGTATTTGTTATTGTGTTAACTATTATACTTTGAACTATTATTGCAAATAATATTCTATTTGAGTAAAGTTAAATAAAGTAATTTCGCTTTAATTCATAATGCTTATCATTAGTATTCAATGTTGCAATTAAATTAAAATGTCTAATTTTTATTTTAAGAACGCTGCAAAAGCTATAAAATTGTGATTCATAGATATTAGAGTAAAAGAAGTGTTTTGATATAAACATTTAAAATAAATTATTTAACTAAACCAACTAACTTATGGCTGGTGAGCTAAATGGGCACATCAAAGAGTACTGCAGTTATGTACTGTGTTAATCCGGCCCGCCTACGCTTGCCCCCGCGCAGCTCGGTGCAGTGCGGAGTGCTGACGTAATGTGCAACAGTTCTATTTCATACCAACACCGCTCGTTTATGCCTAGGTATTTTAGTTTTATTTTTAACGCATAACTTCAACATTTTCACCTTCGTTAAATTAATGCACGGGCGTTTATATCAGCTTAACGTCCGTGTTTAGTGCTTCGTCTGTACCTACCCCTAAAGTGAATGTAGCGTGACGTGTCTCACTAGCACCGTCACGCTATTACAGAAAATCATTGTAGAGTGCAGTTGATCGGTTAAAGGCTGTAAGAAACTGGGGCATATTAGTCCTCATACCAGATAAGCTGCATTTTGCAATCGAATACCGCGAATAGTATAAGATAAACGTGTCCGCTTGATTGTCATTCAAGTACACGCTATTAATATGTCCTTGGACGCATGGGCATCGTTAAAGGGAACGGATTGTATTATGAGCGAGCATATGGCGCTCGGACTTCATATATATTATAGATATTTATATGGTGAACGATTAGGAATGCACATAATGTATTCGCTAGCGAACGACTCGGCTAATATACTCAATCGAACACTTTCCCTTTCCTCTGCGAAGCAACGTCATATCCCACTAGCTGTTTCAACATGCATTCCGAATTAAAGACACTTAATCAACTTGGTTTCTTTTAATTGATCTAACCCAATTTCATTTCCACATTTGTAAGCGTTTTAAGGTAACTTGAATCAACTTGATTTTTAAATTTGTTATAACTATAGCTGCTAGTATTGAAAACGTTATATCTCGGATTATTTATAGTAATAATTTTTTTTTTCACGTAATGTTGTTAAAATACCAATAACTTTTAACGTTCAGTCTTTGAAATGTTAAACCAAGCAAATATGAGTTGTAAGGTAAATGTGCTTTAAGATGAGATCATGTAAGTATTTATGTAATTTACGTGCATGCAATGACATAAATATGGTATGAAGTACATGCGATAGATGTGACACGTGCAGAAATAAATCGGTACAAGTATGACAGAACACAGTACGATACGATAAAGGGTATGCGTTTTCGGTTTTAGCACGAGATCGCCTAATTATCTAGTTTAAATTAATTCCGTAGGCGTAGGACTTGCGCAACACACAATCCCAACGTTCTAGAAGCGACACTGACACGACACTGGGCACTTCACAGTCACGGGGCGTGCAAAGGCGGCGCGCGCGGCCGCACCACTGCGGCTTGTTCCACTTTTCCTTCCGGCGGCAGCGAGTTAGCTGCGAGTTGGCAGCGGCCCGCCTTGCATAACCGCTGGTTTCGCAAAGCCGTCGGTGCAGCGAGCGAGCTGGCTTGAAATACGCCGCTCCGGCATCGGGGCCGAGCTTGACGCAACCCACCGCACCGGTCCGATGCGCTGTACCAGACCGCCGCCATCAGCTCACCTGTTACCCCACCACATTTCTCCGACCGATTTCACGCGTATCACTTTCGCCGGCGAGCTCGCTTTCATACTTATATTCACGCAACTTTGCCGCTTTACGTAGACATGTAATAACATAGCGTTTTGGAGATTGCAGGGTAAGCGAGCGGGAGATAAGCGAATGCGAAATGCATCGTTTAACTAGGCCATCGTGCACTCTGCTGCCATTGCAACTGATTGATATTGATAAAACGCTGTGCCAGATAAATCTACTGACAAATTTAGTGGACTTGTTTGTATCTTTGGGATATTTGTAGATAATAAAGTGCGTAAGGCTCGTATGTCGGTTACAATAATGTCGCCGGCGGGCCTCGGGCGCTACAAATAGATGCTCCATTTCGACGGCCAACCCACGGCGACACGCGAAAACATTACAGATTCGCTTCTATTTTATATTCACGTTTCAAACTAAAACTAAAACAATGTAGCTAATTATCCACGACATTTTTTTTATCATTATTTGAAAGGCTGTTAACGATATCTGTTATTTCTGTATAGCGTTAACTAAGTATCGCTAGTAACGTACATATTAATCATAACCGTCCAAAAATATCTTATAACTTTCATGAGTATCATCGCAGCGACCTCGGTCAGCTGTCGCCACTTTACCGGTGAACTAATAAAATAATATTTTAGTGGTTTACGCCTGTAATGTGCTGCTCAAGGCCGACTGACTCACGCGAGTCTATCCCGAGCGAAACTCGGCACACACTAAGATTGATTTGCGCATGGAATTCGCGTTTTACTTACGGTACAGTACCAATAGCAAACATACTGACCATAAAAATTACGCTCGTGCACTCGGTTGCTAAGATGATATGTAAATTGCATTTATTTAAAGTCTATACCTACGTAATGAAAACTATGTCAGGAATTAAACCGACGTAAATAAATATTATAAACAGCATTTGGAGAGTTGAAACTCTTGCTTGATAATAATATCTCTTGTAATTTAAAGTAATTAATGACTATTAGAACGAGCGAATTCTATATACATTAAGTATACATAATATTTAGTATTTAAGATTTTACTATGGTAAAAGGCACAAAGTACTGTTATTTATGTAAGGATAACAAACGTTCCCACAGGACACACAATTGATACGGAGTTTTATACCTACCAATGGTACGAAATATAAAAGCGTTTCATGTTTCTTTCACTTCATAAAATAAAACCAAAATATGCTGCTGTTACGCTTATTCTACTGATGTAAGATTTCGATTCTTCCCTAATATCGTCGAAATACGCAGGGCGACTCTATCATCATCACGGCATGTCATTGTCACAACTTAAAAATTCACATTAATTCTAATATGTTTCTTGATAACACATCAATTGGTATCTCGCTCGCTAAAATTATTGTATTAATTATTCATTAATACAGTATTTTTTTTTTACTACAGATAGAGCACGATTTAACAAATGCCGCCTTACTAAAATATTTGAATCAATCAAATTTCAAGTCGTATGCATTTCTTTGAAGTTGCAAGTGAATCGATATTTATAAAATAAGTTTTAATATCAGTTACGACTGTGAGCTCGAGGCCGCAAGCGTAGCGAACAGAATGAGAAGTATGCAACGACTCGAAAGGTCGCTCTATGTACTCTGCAATGTAGAGCCACCTGCACGCTGCAAAAGACCAATGCTCGAGACGATATTCAATATATTTTAATAATATTCGGCCTTACTTGTAATCGTTGATTATCGCTTACTTAAATTAATTATCTAATGACCTGACCCTTTCTATTGTCATTTAGTAAAAAAAGGGAGAGAGAGAGAGAGATCGATCATTACACACATTACAGAAAAAATATTATAATAAACTTAATGTGCTTCATGAGATGTTTATGTTTCATTAAGTATATTTAGTTTATTACTAATTGACGTAAGTACAAGCAATTTAAAAACTTCAATATATTATAGGTACCTACCTACTTCTGAGTACCTATGACGTGAAGTAATATCAAATTTAATTTAAATTAAACATTTAATTCTTTACACAAGTATACTAAATTCCACTGCTTTATTTCATAACAACCACTAAACATGTTGCTCAAATCTCACAAACAATGCGTCGTTAACGCCGCAAAGGAGCGATCCTCAATTTTTCAAAAAATTACGGGAGAGCAAGAAAACATTTACTATTCCCCCGATCACTAGCTTTTTTTCATCAGAAAATTAAATATATTAGACTTGATGGAAAACTACAAATAAGATTCGATCGGGGAATAATAAATGTTTTCTTGCTCTCCTTAGGAAAATATTAAATAGAAAAAAATTGGGGAAAAATTATAAAAAACGAACAACGTAACAATTGACAAGTTTTTTCAGATTGGCATAGGTTTTTCTTTGTATTCGTCTTTACGTTCATATTATTTATAAACGTTGATACGCACACGGCATTGAAATACCGCTGTCATCGAGGACACGGGACATGTGGCTACTCTGAAAACTTTTAATATACTATGCAAAAGTATGAGTCTAAGCGATTCGTAGGGATATTTTCGGATAATAATTACACAGGATCGACTTGTAACTATCGTGTCTTTCAAATCTGTCCAGTTTTCCTAAGAACTACTTTTACTACAACAGTTATACGATCATTAATAAAGAGTTTAGTGTTTGGTTTTGTCTGTCTATTTTTATATACGACTATAGAATAGAATAGAATATAATAAAATGTAATGATTTTTATTCAATATAGATTTTTACATAATACATACGGAAAGTCATTTTTTTATTTACCACTGGTTCGGAAAAACCAGCAAGAAATACAGCGGGACTTTTTAAAAAAAAAATCAGTTTACAATAATTTTCTAAACTCGATTATTTGACAAAAAGAATAAATTAATACTGATCTTATAATACTTGAAGCACCGGACGTATGGCTAATATATATTTTACGAAAGTAAGACCTGACTTTTAAATTATCTTCACAATCAAGTGACTTTTAACTTTCTAAAGTAAAGAGAGAAACTCGAAATTACTTGGTTTTATTTTTTCAAATTATTATTAATTGTTTCAAGTAAACGTTTATTTATCAGTAACAAGGAAGTTGATAATATATAAATTGGGAATACCGTATCGTGCTGGATACTTATCGATGAAATGTATTAGATATCTATTGGCAGGTTCGGTCACTTCCTGCATGCGCTAGTGCCCCGGGTGGGGGATCGGGGGTAGGGGCGGGACCGCGGGATGCTGGCAGGTAGCCTCGGGACGCCTAGGCAATCTAGGACGTTACGGTCAAGGTCAGGTCAAAACTACCCTTAAACCACCATTATTTTAATAGAAATGACAACAAACTATTAACTTACTTACTTACTTATCTTCACGCACAATCCCTGACGGGGTAGCCAGAGAGAACAGATCGCCAAGTGTCACGATCCTTACATATCTCTTTCGCTTCTTTCAGATTCATTATCTTCTTCATACATGCACGTCTAGGTATCCGAGTACTCTTGACCCTACTCTCTTCGAGCAATTTGCTCACATGGTCTTCGAAAGTTAGTCTCGGTCTACCTCGACACCTTTTAATATTAACTTTCGCGCTATATATTTTCTTCACCATTCGGTCTTTACTCATTCGCTCAACGTGCCCAAACCACCGAAGCACGCCCTTATCAATTTTTGTGATAAGGTCATCTTTCAAACCTGCCATATTGCGAATCTCTTCGTTTCGCTTTCGGTCGGCCATAGTAACGCCGCACATTTTACGAAGAGATCGCATCTCCACTGCATTCAACTTACTTTTATGCTTCTTCTGGCATACCCAGGTTTCGCTGCCATATAACAAAGTCGGTACCAACACTGCGTTATGTATTGCAAGGCGTGCACTCTTCGCTACGCCTTGCCTTTTGACTAACGCAGTCAGGGCACCATTGACTTTGTTCCCGGCAGCGACACGCCTGTCCACATCTAAATCACATCTTCCATCCCGGCTAAAAGCACTCCCCAAGTATACAATTTCATTTACCTGTTCTAGACATTCCTGATTTACCCATATTTCACACTTCGTTCTCTCTTCGTCCCTTTCAAATACCTGGTGCTTAAAAATTCTGTCTACAGCTAGGTATTCAAAAATCTATTACAAAATTCGGCAAGTGAAGTATACTTGGAAAGAAACAAATGGCAATGAGTCGGTATCAACGTCTCTATTCAGTTCAATGAAATATTACGTTTTAGAATGGAGTGGAATTCAGTAGGTTTCATAGCAAATGCGAAGGAATATTAATATAACATTCATTCAAAAGTAAAATAAGAAATTTAGCTTTTAAAAAAAAGTAACAGCCGACTTATAAAAACTATAAAGAATAAAACCATTTTCACATAACAGCTCCAGAAGTCAGTGCTAAGACATAACCTATAGCCGATTAAAGGCCCGATTTTAGAAGCAGATAAGTAATTTTTTTTTAATTCTTTGAAGTTGGTTTTATTTTTAATTAATTGTAGAATTTTGGAAACTTCTGAGTGCACTAAGGTATATCACAAGTTCAAGGTAACAACTACAAGAATGACGTCTAAATAGTTACATTATAAACTTCACCACCTATCTTCCCACTGTTAGACCACCCTTGAAGTATAATCTATAAAATTAATCATTAAAATCGGTTCACTATTAACGAAGATATCGTGTAGGTATATACGAAGAATAGAACATAGAATTGAGGACCTCCTCTTTTGAAGTTGGCTTGTTACAAAGAATAAATCTAATTAATGAAAAATAATAACGTATAACACAGACAAAATACACAAAGACTAGCTTTCTTTTATATGAGTTTTTCCCAAGACATTTTCCTCAGTATTAAAACATCTAAATTAGCCAAAGACGGAATAGACGAGAACCTAATTGCCGCGTTATCCGGTAAACGTTTGACTTTCTACGGATTTACGAAAATGTTACAAAAAATATATAATAATAGTGACATCGCGTGTAGCGGCGAGGCGTATCGTGAATTACAATGGTTGAGGGGCGATCACCGCCGTTACGACATGGTTTAGAAAGCCGAACCACGGTCAATGGTCCCACGAGCGAAAGTTTCGAGCATACGTGCGAGCTCGGCGCTATCGTGCGTGCTGCGTTTCGCAAGTCGCCGCCAGATGCCGGTTTGGAAACTTTGAGATGAAAGTGATAGTGTTTTGTACCCACCAATATGACCTTTCCTTATGGAGCTGCTGTGAAGAAGCGCTTCCGATTCATAAGTAATAACATTTATTACGACATAGTAGAGATATAAATTGATAAAGAAAATAACTAACTAGATCTCACCCTCTGTATTAGCTCTGTGGGAGAACAGATTAATTATAATTTAACGTTTTAAAAACAACTCAATATTAACACTACTAAAATTATACTCTCACATTTAAAACAATCTATATTACAGTTGCCGTTACTGCCTGTTAAGTCCATTGTTGAACAAAGGCTGGACCGTAGGATGCTTCATAGGGGGGCCATTATATTCTTTTAATGGTAAACGGATTTGGAAAAAAGTCTTAAATAAAATAGTCATGTCGATTTAAAATAAAACGCAAAAGAATTATAAATAATAAGAAAGAATTGCTTAAACAAAGAAGCTACAGAAAAAAGAAATCGATACTCAAATAACTTATACAAAAAACAGCGGTCAATAAATATACAATGCAATGCATACTTCAGCAAATAAATTGTAATGCTATATCAAATAACTTACACATTTGAACCAATTAACTTTGTTCCTATTTCTAACGTTGCGTATCAGTGACAATTTACCGATAATAAATATAACGCGCTGGCAATGTGTTATTCGTCAGTCAACAATTTATCAAATGCTCGATTTCACTAAATCTCACTACATTAGAAACTGCACTGAATACAGGTGCATGCGAAGAGGAATAGACGTCGATTGATTTATCCGATGTCCAGGTCCCGGGGGTCCCTGCGCACTTCGCTCGGAAATTATTGCACTCCCTTCACCCCACCCCCTGCGGCCTCGCGCAACCCTTCCTAACCCGCGCTCACTACCCGATGACCTTCAGAGCTGCATCCCTGGCGATCAGCCAGGTGCAGCACACCTTGTTATCATACAGTATCTCACACACATGTTGCCTTCGTATTCATATAATACGGTATAAAATTTACACAATCCAGGTAGATTACACGATTTTTCATATCAGCCATCGTACTCAATATTATACCAATAACTAAAATCTATTGCAGAGAAGAAATCACAAGTGATTACAATGCAATTATTATGAAATATTCCACGCGAGTGCATTAATTTTATTACGTTATAGGTAATTTAAGTATAGACAACTATTATTTATTCTGTGGTATAGATTCATCTTGCTTGAACGATGTTAAAAACTACAATTTTCCTGTTAACTACGATAATAATTTACACGTGCGTTTCGGTTAGAAAATTGTTTACTGCAAAACTAATGTAATTTTTTTTTAAACATATACCTCTCGCTGTTGGCCGCTTTTTTAAACGCATATTTTTTCACATAACGCACGTCGTAACGCCCGTCGGCGGGGGGTGCGAGAGCTCCCTTTCACCCCTTCAAATGACCTTGAGACTTGGATTCAAGGATGTGTACGGATACATCTTTTGAATACAAATTTTTTTATTCGTTCAAAACGTTTATATTTCAATCTTAATTTGTAATGTTTTTTTTTTTCAAACGACATACCTATTGATCGATATCTTGTACGCAGTCACATTAAATAGGTACCTACGTGAATTATTCATGACATGTATTACATTCCCAGGGGGTATGTGCGTCGCAGAAAATATAAGACACGTGAAGCTAACTATGACACGTAATTAACGTGGATATTACCGCGAATTCTAGTTTAGTTCACAACGCTGTAGTGTCGGAATGTGAGCGGTGAAAGCAGAGGCGTCCGCTACTTAGAAAAAGTTTTCCACGCAGTTTCACCACGCGAGCGCAACAGGTGCGGCGGTTAAAGGCACGAAAAAAATATTTTATAATGAAAAAATGCAATGAAATGGCACAGGATTTCGAAAACCAGCGGCAGGCAAAGTGCACGGGGCGTAGAATTATAATACAAGTGTTTATGACACGCGCGCTCTACCGGAGGCGCGGCAAGCGACTGTGGCAATAGAGTTGCACCGAAATAACTGCTCGATGCAGCCCGGTCGCTCGCTGCAAGGCCCCCTCTGCTCCCCCCACCCCACACCTTCCAGGTCACGGCTGCAGGTCGCCATGGCGACGTGGAGAGTTCCGCTGTGAGCCTCTATCGATCCAGCTGTTGCTTCTAGGCACTAAAGAGCGACATTGAACTTGCGATCTTTCGAGACGATAGGGCGGGGTTGTTACGTAATATTGCAATCGATATACACAATTTTAACGTTTAATTTTGTTATCTTTTTACACATCCAAATCACGAAGTATGTAAAAGCTTTTACAAAAATTTACTTCGCAAATATCCGCGTTATAAAATAAAATGATGTGTCTTACCTAGTATGAAGAAGCACCTCCCGCCCTCCCTCAATTGCGTGCACTAACCCCGTCACCACTAATCCCAGCACCGCTACTTCCAGCACCACTACACTAGGCAAGACACACC
Source organism: Parnassius mnemosyne (assembly GCA_963668995.1). Lineage (NCBI taxonomy): Eukaryota > Metazoa > Arthropoda > Insecta > Lepidoptera > Papilionidae > Parnassius > Parnassius mnemosyne. Next base: position 25,407,148 of record CAVLGL010000057.1, read on the forward strand.
ACTGACGATAATACGACACGTGTTTCGCCTCTACACGAGGCATCCTCAGGTGATATAGACTCTACGGTGGCTAACCGCTAAGTATATATCTATATATATAGTATGGTGCTGGAAGTAGCGGTGCTGGGATTAGTGGTGACGGGGTTAGTGCACGCAATTGAGGGAGGGCGGGAGGTGCTTCTTCATACTAGGTAAGACACATCATTTTATTTTATAACGCGGATATTTGCGAAGTAAATTTTTGTAAAAGCTTTTATATAATGGATTTCCGCAAAGTAACGCCTGATTCTATTAATTACACGAAGTATGTGTTTAAGAACATCACAAATAATATAATATGTAAATCCCTACAATTAGCATAACGAAGGCGTCATAGTAGTACTTTTGAAATATAGAAGAAAAAACAGTGTGGCAGTAATTTTCCACACATTTATCTTTTAAATTGTATCACACACACTTACGACATCACACTGATCACAAAGTCCAGGAGCTGGGGAGGGCGTATTCAGTCTTTTCTTAGAATGGTAGTTATTCTATGACTCTTGCGATTAATGGTATATGCAACAATTCTCAGCAACAGCTTGACGTCAGGAAGTTGGCGGTGTTTCACCCCTGTGCCTCGTAAAGCACGTAAAGCTGTTGGTATTGCGCCTGATCTCTCTCCGGTCGTGTTGGTTTCCCGTCTCATCGGACTATGCGTGGGAAAGATAGAGAGTGCACCTGTGTTTGCGCACACTTTCGTACACTATAATCCTGCCTGTGTAGATGTCTAGTCTCCGTTGAGTTAAATACAATAAAATTAAATCTTGTCACATGAAGAACAGCTCCCAATAATTGAGATGATCAATCACAAAACTCTGAAATGCAAAACCACTTGCTGGGCTTATTATGAATGTCTACGTGTATGAAATGAAATTGAAAAAAATATATTTTCAAAATCTACTACTATATCACAATGACACTTTTCTATTGAAAACGAAAGAAGAAAGACAAAATAAACATTCTTCACTATATGATAAAACTTTTATAACAATATTTTATAAGTGCAGTATAAGCATATCAGCCTCTAAAATATCTACCTGTTCAGAAGTATGACGTATGTATGACTCCCTCGTTAAAACAAACTGAAATCTGCGACCGCGTGGATTGGAGAGCACTTGAATCTTAAATTGAGGTTTTGTAATCTAGCTGAAACTAATATTAGTAACCTAAAGTTATAGCCATAAAGATACCATTGTTGTGGACTGGACTTTTCATTTTGGAGACCGGCCGGTACTTTCGTACGAGATGCACATTTTGGACAACATTTTATCTCTCAGTCGTGTAATGTGTAGTACGTACTATATCTTTGGCGTTGGCATTTCTTGGATATATCTATTTAATTGCAGATAACTTTTTTTTTATAGGATAAGGGTGACAAACGAGCACACAGTCCACCTGATGGTAAGTGGTTGCTACGGCCCATAGACATCTACATCTATCTTCGATTACGAATCAAAATGCAGATGCATTGTCACCCGTGAGGACTAAGATGGAACGCCTCGTTTTCAGTTAAAAGGATCTCCGGTTCTCTACACTCACTACACAAAACACAGCAGCGTTAAACTGTTATTTTACACTGCTATTCTTTGAGAGCGTGGTTCTTCCCCGGTCGAGCCGACCCATTCGTGCTACAACCATAATATAGCTGCAGCATGGCTCTACCACGTATAATACTAACTTAAACTTCTTACAAAAGCTAGTAAAATAATTTTTATGCGTCCCAACTATGCTATCCGTAGATTTCATTAGCCTTAGAAAAATATTGTCAATTTTTAAGTGGAAAATTTTGAAAACCTAATGTTACTTAGATATTTATTTATTTTTTATAAAAAAAAAATAGATATAACGATTTGTATTTGGGGGATATTTACCATAGCAGCACAATCTGCAGGCGGGTATTGTTGTTGTAATTAAGAAGACTCTGCTGACCATTCCCTGCTTTGCTTTCCTCGTTGTTTTGTTCGCCTCTTACGACACCCACGGGACGGTAGCGGTAGAAAAACATCTTCAATCCCTGAGGATTGAAGATGTTTTTCTACCGCTACTACATGGTCATATATTATATGTTATATAGACATGTAGGAGTTTAATAATATTATTACTGATATAAATAATTAATTAATATTTAATATTTTAAGCAAACTTTAGAAAATATTTTTTCCACGTTCAACAACCATTGCATTTAAGAGATTCGTAAAACAATGCCTTTATGATAAGTTCTTCAACGTCTTATTCTTGATTATTAAGTAATATATTGGACTATTAATAATATCACAATAAAATGTCGAAGAAAAATATTTGTTAAAATCAAATATTGTTATTGTTGAGCTAAATGTTGAACTTTATAATTAATTAGATCACGTGAGGGTCTTAAACATGACGACTGCCCTTGTCCGCTATATTAAAACGTTCACGTAACCAAAGGATGTGCCAGATGCAATTGGCATATAGCTTTGGCGATAACCCTCTAACACCCGGCCAAAGTTATTCAGACTCGGTGGTGCCAAAACATTGCATCTCTATTCTATTTATCTCATTTGGATATTTTTTCACAATTGTCTCTAACTAAATAAGTTTTTTTTTATAGGATCGGGTGACAAACGAGCACACAGTCCACCTGATGGTAAGTGGTTACTGTGACCCATAGACATCTACATCTATCCTCAATAAAGACTCAAGATGCAGATCCGTTGTCACCCGTGAGGACTAAGATGAAATGCCTCTTTGCCAGTAAAAAGGGTCTCCGGTTCTCTACACTCACCATACGAAACACAGCAGCATTAAGCTGCTATTTTACGCTGGTTTTCTGTGAGAGCGTGGTCCTACCCCGGTCGAGCCGACCCATTCGTGCTACAACCATAATATAGCTGCAACATGGCTCTACCACGTAAAAAAAGTGATATATTTAATGCATTTAAGTGCTCGCAAATGTTGATTGCTAACTCTCTTCAATGCCGTTCTGTTTATCGCTTTAAAAATAACGCTTACAGTGAAAACAACGTTCTATAATATCAAAAGATTGAATAAAGAAAGTAACTAAATTTAAAGGCAACCTTAAAGCTGGAATCCTCTCCAACGATATCCAAAATTTTAATATATCAAGATTTAGTGACGAATTGGTGACCGTTAGTAACTTAAGAAATAATAAATTTGTAACTTATACTTTAGGAGAATCCTCCCAAAAAAGGGCAATATTCTTGCTAGAGTTCAAGCTAAAAACTTCTATTAAACAACGAGAAAAATATCACTAAACAGATATGTTGGGTAGTTGTCGCCCATTTCTTTCATACAGGCGATTTTTCACTCTCGACATTGGATTGTTGTAAACCGCAAAGTAAGGATATTTCAAGCATATTATCTACTTTGCGTGACAATTCCGGTAGATTCCTTCCATTTGGCCAAGAAGACGTTGAAAAACTTTTTATCGTAAAGGTTTTGTGCTACGAATCACTCATATGCAAAGCGAACGTGGAATAAATATTTTCTAAAGTATGCTAACAAAAATAAATTATTTACATCAGTAATAATATAATTAAATTTCTACATATACGCAGTTCTACATAGGCGCAGTGGCTTAGCAATGAGTTACAACGCTGGGGGCCGCGAGTTCGAATCCCGCACGGAACAAATATTTGTATGGCCTACAAATAATTGTTCCGGGTCTGGATGTTTGTCCTTGTGCAATTTATGTTTGTAAACTGCCTCTGCGATACAGGAGAAAATCCTAGTGTAGAGGTAACGTTTTATTAAAAAAAAATATCATAGTCTATAATATGTGATATATGATAAATATCTTCTACCCCTTACCGTCCCGTGGGTGTCGTAAGAGACGAACAAAACAAGGAGCAAAATAAACCAAGGAATGAGCAGCAGCGCCTGCAGAGTGTGCAATTACGGCAAATATACCCCAATTGCAAAGCAATGAATTTATAAAAAATAAATGAAAATGTAAATATTTCTTCTCGCACGAAAGTACCGGCCGGACTTTATGTTATTAACTCCCCCAAATGAGAAGTCCACAACACTGGGACACTTATGACTTATGGCTAAAACTTTAGGTTACTAACATTGGTTTCAGCTAGATTATTAAAACCTGAATTTGAGATTCAAGTGCTCTCCAACCCACGTATATACGTCACTGTTCTGAACAGGTAGATATTTTAGGGGCTGGTATGCATACATTTGCACTTATAAACTATTGTTATAAAAGTTTTATCATATAGTAATTAATGTTTATTTTGTCTTTCTTCTTTCTTCTTCAATAGAAAAGTTATCCGCCTTCAAACCGTGGCGCCGTAAGAACCGTAGTCATGATTTTTTTATTTTGTTGCCATGCCTTCAAACATGTAGGTATTATGATACTTAACCGAAAAATATGGATTTGCGTTGCTGACCGTGACCGCGTGATTTAGACACAAAAAAGGTATAAAGTCCCAGAGCCTGACAATATTATAACTCGATTTTAATCCTAGATATCATCATCATCATTACAGCCCTTCACAAGTCCACTACTGAACATAGGCCTCCCCCAAAGAATGCCACAAAGCACGGTCCTGAGCCACCTGCATCCATCGACTTCCTGCATATCTTACCAGGTCGTCACTCCATCTAGTGGGGGGACGCCCTACACTTCGCCTGCCGGTACGAGGCTGCCACTCGAGAACCTTTCTTCCCCATCGGTTGTCGGTTCTTCGAGCTATATGGCCCGCCCATTGCCACTTCAGCTTACTAATCCGTTGGGCTATGTTGGTCACTCTGGTTCTACTGCGGATATCCTCATTTCTGAATTTATCACGCAGAGAAACTCCGAGCATAGCCCTCTCCATAGCTCGCTGAGCGACCTTGAGCTTCCTCATCCGGCCAGCAGTGAAGGACCACGTCTCAGTTCCGTATGTCATAACTGGCAACACGCACTGGGTGTACAGTCTCGTTTTCAAGTTTTGAGGTATACCTGACGAGAAGATGTGCCGTAATTTCCCGAACGCTGCTCAACCGAGTTGAATCCGTCGATTGACCTCTCGGTCGAAGTTGGACTTACCTAGTCGGACTATTTGTCCCAGGTAAACATACTCGTAAACAACTTCGAGCTTAGTGTTCCCAACAACTACCGGCATAGGTGTGACATGGACATTAAACATGATCTTTGTTTTGTCCATGTTCATCTTAAGACCTATCCGTTGGGAAACACTATTGAGGTCATTGAGCATAGTGCTTAGGTCCTCCAGCGATTCTGTCATAAGGACTATATCGTCGACAAATCGAAGGTGAGTGATGTACTCGAATATAATCCTAGATATAGTTGAAAGCAAATAAAGGAGAACATTATCGGGAATAAATAACTAATATTTTAAATTAACATTATGTTTGTCATTGAAATGCAGTATGTAGTCACCAGAAACAAACACAAATATTATGAAAAACTTAATATATTGATTTAGGTGTGGAAAAAGTTTCTCTACGGTTTAAAAAATAGCAAGCGCATAGCTAAGTACTTATCAGTTTATATCCCATTCGAGGTTCTTGTCATTATAATTAGTCCAAAGAAGTAAGATTCGCAAATTTATGGGTTTTATTATGGGCCTAGATTGTAGAATTTGACACTGCAGCAGATAATTCTATTTTCAGAGATATTTTATCGAATTTGGGGAGTTAAAAGGAGTATAAGTTTTCGCGGTAACATATTTACTTTCTCATATATGAGCCTAATAAGATTATACTCTTTGGCATAGGCTTCACCTTGAATGGGTTGGTTAGTCGTAATATGGTAGTAAAAAAGATGGTAAAAATACTTAACAAATTAAAATACATACATACAGTGCTCGTAAACAGATAAATGGCATAGAAAACTAACAAACAAACCAACAAATATGAATATGTTGATGCGCACACAACCCTTGGTGGGTTGTGTGTCACCAAAATTTCGTCGCAATTTGATGATAGGATCGTTACGGGACAAACATAGAAATTTTTATAGTTTGAGGAACTGTGAAGTTCACGAGTTCACATTTAAGTAGAGTAATATGTAGATGCTTCTGAATTCCGTAGCTCTCTTGCTTTAGTTTCTCTCAAAAGGAGGCCTGTGACTAGCCTGACTACACAAGGACGTTCGTGGAGTTTATTCATCCCCGTCCATCCATTACAGCCGATAAAAGTCCAATAATGAATATAGGTCTTCCTCATAGATTGCTTCATAGATGGGGGATATTTCCATAGTTGCCATGCTCGGTAGGTGGGATGGAAACCAGTTTCTATAATTTTGATTTGTTATCAGGAAGATGCTGTTGCCCGTTTCCTATTTCGGATTCCCTCTGGCGCCTTCGACACCCACGGGATGACATGGGGCAGATATACTAACGTCGTCACTACACTGTTAGATTCATATATTTTATATGGATAGATAATTAAGAAATTAAGCCAATTCAACAATGGACAATTTGTATGACATACACGTCTCGTGCCACATTATAAAACCTAAAACCCAAAGGTATAACAACAACCGGTTTGTGTCTAGGCTGGCACATACACAATGTGTCTGTAAGTAATTGATAGCGTCGTATATTTATATTTTATTACATTATATCTAGATATTGTCATTTTAGAACTTAATATCTTACCATTCAGACTTAAAATAGTAAGACATTAAATAATGAAGTTTTCTGAATCTTTTCATTATATTTTACAGCCTCAATCATTTCTACATCAATGTCGGTCTACTGAGCTTTCTACTTCTATTAAAGTACCGTTACCGTTACAGCTAATTAAAGTCCACTGCTGAACATAGGTCTCCTCCATAGATTGCATCATAGGGGGAATATTTGCAATAGTTGCCACGCTTGGCAAACGGGTCGGCAACCGCAGTTTTTTTTATTTTTACCCGTTGTCAGGAGGACACTGCTGCCCATCTCCCGATTTATTTCCCGCTGTCGCCTCTTAAGACTTTCCCACCGCGATTTTCACACCACCACTACATGGTTTGAAGTAATCTCCTTTCAACTAAATGACGATGGTGGTGATACCCGCCAGGCCGAATTTCGAACTCGGCGACAACTTTTGAATATTCGGAATCAAATGTGGTGGTAAGTGAAACATATAAAACCACCGATCGATTCGGTTTAGAATTTTTATATTCGAAAGAGGGCATCTACGACTTTTTCTGTCACCAGGGCGGCGACACTTTACAGTGAGGTAAAATATTTCACAGATTTCATAGCGCGGACGATAATTTCTTAGGAAAATGTAAACTTTAAGGTTTATTTCCGTATCATTAGTTATATTTTATATTAATTAGATTAGAAATGAATAATCTAAACTATAAATATAACTTAAAGTAGAAAAATTAAAAAACGACTTATAAAGTGCTAAAAATTAAAAATCAAACCACTGACGCATTGTGTTGTATATTAATATAATACTCTAGATAATGTTAAACTATTATTTAAAACTAAATTCTCAATTAACTGACATTATGTAACAAAAAATATTACCTCAGTCACGACTAGCGACATCTGGTGAGTGGAAGAATATTAGCCCTCATTAGCCGATGATCACCCCTCCCACTTCCGCAGTCCACGTTCCGCATTTGTCTTTTCTGCAGGGTTAATCTAGTTAATATTTTCTCGCCATACGCCTCTCACACCTCCACTATGTGAGCAGACTACATTAACAGAAAATTGCCACTAAGCAGCTTTCTTGTTAACTACGTTAAAACTAATTCTTCAGTCTCAGACATGGTTGTAGAGTAGCAGTGGGATACATTTTCAAGATAGTGCATAGGAATTACGTGACTGAAATTCCATTCTCCTACTTCCATCATCGAACAACTACGAGCTCGGATAATTTCTATTCCTTTGTTTGCATGGTATGTCACCAAGTTAAAGTTACAGCCTATATACGTCCCACTACTGAGCACAGGCCTCTCGTTTTCTGAGAGGGTTTTAGGTCAAGGAAATGTCGGCCGCGATGCCCCAATGCGTGTTGGCGAACTTCATGGATCTTCGAAATATTATTTCTTTCTTATTTCTCAGACATGCAGATTTCCTTACAATGTTTTCCTTCACCGCCGAGCACGTGGTAAATCAGCACCTAAAATTGCAATTAACAACTTCATTGGTGCCTCCGGGATCGATCCCGGGTTGCTTGCGTACCTACCGTTAAATTTATAGCGAGCACTTAACCCCTGAGTTACCCAGGCTCTCTGGAGCTATCACGGCTCTGTCACCGCGTCTGTCTTCCTATTCGCTTTTTACTTGTTAAAAACCAGTGCATGACAACGAGTTCCACCTAATAGTAAGTGGTGATGAAGCCCTAGACGAGAAATTGTACTGTATTAGCATAACAAAAGCCAATTTATTTTCTCTTGCCTCAAAGACACTTAGATTGTAATCGGACGGAAAGACAGATGCCTTTCGAATTTTGATGTCTTTTCGTTTGTTTCGAATGCCTGGAATATCAAAAACAAAGGGATGGTGATCCGCTCAGGATCTGATTGTCCGATGGTGGAAAGTGGAGGGAGAAATTAAATAATGGAATCCCTGTGCACATCCACCGGAATGTATCCTGTCTAAAACCAAGAGGTTAGATTCAAACAATAAGGGTGTACAATGATCAATGATGGAGGGTATTTCAGGCAGGAGTGGATAGTATTTTATTTAGCCAAGTCAGTACACTAGATCATATTTGGTAACATTTCTTACCATCTTAACATCAGTTGGAACAGTGCAAGTACTCACTTGTGATATGAACAAAAACAAATATTGAGTCATGTACTTTTAACTACGAAGGTAGACATCAAAAGAATGAAGCAGTCTTTCCATCTATCCGATGGAATTAATTACTTGTTCCTTTAGACGGGTACAAGCAAAGCGCTCACCTACATACCCAATACGGTACCAAGGTAAAAAAAAGTAAAACCGAGACGCGTTGCCCGTAAACAGATATCATCGCTACTTTCCCTCGCGCTAAAATATACGACGATTTAACGTGTTATATGTATGTTGCTTCGCTCGTGCGTTGAACGTTTAATACAAACATTTTCATTAAGCGGTGTGAAATGCTACTAGAAAGGAAAGTATTATTGTGACCAAACTTAAACGATATGGATAATGTATTTGCTTGTTGTGTTTAGTTTATTGTATCAATAATTTTGTTGAATTCTTTTGACGTGGTAGTGTCGCGCTGCTGCTATACTGTGGTTGTAGCATGAATGGGTCGGACCGGGATAGGACTACGCTCTCATAGAGTACCAGCGTAAAATAGCAGCTTAATGTTGCTGTGTTTCGTATGGTGAGTGTAAAGAATCAAATACCCCTTTTTACTGGTAATGAGGCATTCGATCTCAGTCCTCATGACAACGCATCTGCGTTTAGATTCTTAATCGAGAATAGATGTAGATATCTGTAGGTCACAGCATCCACTTCCCATCAAGTGGAATATGTACTCGTTTGTCACCCTAATTCTATAAAAAAAACCGGCCAAGTCCGAGTCGGACTCGCGCACCGAGGGTTCCGAACAAATCCGTAGGTATATAAGTTTAAAATTATTAAAAATATTTTTATTATATGATGTAACTAAAAATGTATGCTTTTCGCAATTTTTCCTTTATCTGTGCTATAAAATGTTGCTTCGTACCAAATTTCAAGATCCTGAGTTCACGGGAAGTACCCTGTAGGTTTTGATTCCCTTGCGAATGTTTCGACATTTGCGGCATAAACGACTGTATCTTTTGATTGCGTTGGCTTAGAAGTTTGATTTTTCCACAGCTCCAAGGGACAGTAGATTTGAGTATTTGATATAAATTTCAGCTTGATACCTCCACGCGTTCCTGAGAAGAAGGGTCTTGACAGACAGACAGACAGACGGACAACAAAGTGATCCTATAAGGGTTCCGTTTTTTCCTTTTGAGGTACTGAACCCTAAAAAACGAAACATTCGGTAAGTTACGGTGTAACGAATAAGAGGGTAATAGAGCTGGCTTTCACGCTGCTTTGCATACGAAACAAAGACTTCTTCATGTTTTTTACCTGCTGTAACTTTTTTTCGCAGTTTTTTATGTTTAATCCAGGATATGGACTGCATGTAATATCTCTAATTTTAAGTTGTGTATGTAGTAATATTATCATGTGGTGAAGCCCCGCTGCAGTGAAATATGCCTGCAACACGAATAGGTAGGCTCAACCGGGGAAGGATCACGCTCGCACTGAACATCAAACCTATTGTGGTGATAATATTACGGGGTAGAGCTCCACTGCAACATAATATGCCTGCAACATGAATGGGCCGACTCAAACGGGGAAGGATTATGCTCGCACTGAACATCAAACCTATTGTGGTGATAATATTACGTGGTAGAGCTCCACTGCAACATAATATGCCTGCAATATGAATGGGCCGACTCAAACGGGGAAGGATTATGCTCGCACTGAACATCAAACCTATTGTGGTGATAATATTACGTGGTAGAGCTCCACTGCAATATAATATGCCTGCAACATGAATGGGCCGACTCAAACGGGGAAGGATTATGCTCGCACTGAACATCAAACCTATTGTGGTGATAATATTACGTGGTAGAGCTCCACTGCAACATAATATGCCTGCAATATGAATGGGCCGACTCAAACGGGGAAGGATTATGCTCGCACTGAACATCAAACCTATTGTGGTGATAATATTACGTGGTAGAGCTCCACTGCAACATAATATGCCTGCAATATGAATGGGCCGACTCAAACGGGGAAGGATTATGCTCGCACTGAACATCAAACCTATTGTGGTGATAATATTACGTGGTAGAGCTCCACTGCAAAATAATATGCCTGCAACATGAATGGGCCGACTCAAACGGGGAAGGATTATGCTCGCACTGAACATCAAACCTATTGTGGTGATAATATTACGTGGTAGAGCTCCACTGCCACATAATATGCCTGCAATATGAATGGGCCGACTCAAACGGGGAAGGATTATGCTCGCACTGAACATCAAACCTATTGTGGTGATAATATTACGTGGTAGAGCTCCACTGCAACATAATATGCCTGCAATAAGAATGGGCCGACTCAAACGGGGAAGGACCACGCTTGCACTGAATATTAAACCTATCGTAGCAATACTATTACGTGGTAGAGCTCCACTGCAACATAATATGCCTGCAATATGAATGGGTCGACTCAAAAGGGGAAGGACCACGCTTGCACTGAATATCAAACCTATCGTAGCAATACTATTACGTGGTAGAGCTCCACTGCAACATAATATGCCTGCAATATGAATGGGTCGACTCAAACGAGGAAGGACCACGCTTGCACTGAATATCAAACCTATCGTAGCAATACTATTACGTGGTAGAGCTCCACTGCAACATAATATGCCTGCAATATGAATGGGTCGACTCAAACGGGGAAGGACCACGCTTGCACTGAATATCAAACCTATCGTAGCAATACTATTACGTGGTAGAGCTCCACTGCAACATAATATGCCTGCAATATGAATGGGTCGACTCAAACGGAAAAAGACCACACTCGCACTGAACATCAAACCTATGGTGATAATACTATTACGTGATAGAGCTCCACTGCAACATAATATGCCTGCAACATGAATTGGTCGGCTCGACATGGGAAGCCCATGCTCTCAGTGAACATTCAAATATTACAAAAAAATCTATTTTGTGGTGAAGTATAGTGGTAGAGCCCCCTTGTAGTATAATATCCTGCAGAACGAATGGGTCGGCTTGGCCGGTGGCAGACCACGGCGCAATGAATATCAGTTTGAATTAGTAGGGTAATGCTATTGTTTCTTATGGTAAGTGTCTATAAATAAAGACGAAGCATTCCGCCTTATTGCCCTGAGTTGACAATGCAAAGTATTAATTTTGATTCTTAATCGAGGATAGACGTAGTTTTCTATGGGCCACAGCATACATTTACCGTCAGGTGGACACGTTCGTTAATCTTACTTCTAGAAAAACCTAACATCTATCTTGTATATCTATCTTCTATATTCTATACTATAATAAAATTCTAACACGACGTCTCTTTGAGCACGCATCACGCAAAAGCCTGTGACCGGATTTGGATGGGATTTTCACTGGCAGATGTTATAAGGAGTAACTTAGGCTATTTTTATTTTAGAAAAAGAATTAGGGTTCCACGCAAAAAAATAAAATCCATGAAATCCAATCGCAATAAATTCCACGCGGGCGAAGTCACGGGGAACAGCGAGTATATTATATTATATTAGTATAGATAATACAGATATCATTTAGTTAACTGGATGCTATTAGTAGGGTAAATAATAATGCTAGCATTCTTTACAAAATGTTATATAACATTATACATAATTAATTAGTTTTATTTCACCGTGTAATGGAGGTGTAAAAATATCCACTGCTCCACATAATCCCGTGGGTGTCATTAGAGGCAACATATGAGAAAAAACCAGGAGATGAGCAACAACGTCTTTCTCCTAACAACTAAAAATAAAATGTTTCTAAACTACCAAGCGTGGCAACTAAGGCAATTATGGTGGATATTTGCCTTAGTTGCCATGAGACAATTTATGGAGGAGGCCTAAGTTCAGGTGTGGAATTTTTTATAGGCTGTAACGGTCACTATTTTCTTGATTATTTCACTCAAAATTGTGTACTACCCAAGCGGTTAAAGAATGGGATTGAAAATGGCGCCGCCTTTATTGACATCTCGCCCGCACACTGTCGCTATCTATATTCACACCCGCAGGTAGTCTAAAAAAATTGGTTGCGATATGCGTTTTACGTACGTTCTATAACTTCAGTCCAACTTGTCATTGGAATTAATGATAATAAAATGCCATAAACTACGAAAAAAAAATCAGTCCAGTTTTGCCAATTTGTGAGTTACGACGCGTTCTGACTTTTCTTCATAATTATTGTTGATTTTGTTTTCTTTTAAAATTAATGTACCTACTTGTGTATATAATTATTTTCAATATTTTCCTATTAATAGAAAATTTCCATTTAGCGGGTTTTCGCTATTGGTGCTTTGTATTTTGACAGTCAGAGCTCGATGATCCGCCATTTCTAATCCCATTCTTTATCCGTACGGACTGTACCCCTTATGAATTCTAGTTTTCGTCTACAAATTATTAATAATAAAGGCATTATGTGAACAAAATAAAAGGTCCGGAGTAAAAGTGACTTGTTTTAATTTTGTTTTTTGGGTTGACAATATCGATGTTAAAAGTAATAACAAATTTAAATACATTGAAAAGAATATCTCATCCAATACTCTATTATATTACGAGTCTCTATTATTCTGTATTATATATATAGTCTCTAATATTTAATAAAAAGTACGAACAGTCTTCAGAACTAAGAAAAACAATTTCCACGTACTAGCTCTTGAACTAGGAGCTTTAATTCTTCAATACTGTTGTATTTTCAAACAGATTGTCTTTCGGTCAGTTTGTACTTCTTACTAGAAGTTTAGTTATTGCATGCAAGTGTATGTTCTACTAGCGCCTAAAATTAAGATTCCAAAGTTTTGTCGCATGAACTCGTATCTAACAATCATATTGAACATAGAAATATATAAAATGCACATTGTCAGAAAGATAAATGATTGTTGAACTTATTAATATTTTCTAAATCGATTAATTGGTTTTAGTGGCTTATGGTGGAAATTTATCAAGTCCGCATGGAGTGGTAACCACGATAACTTTTGAAAGTATCAATTGTTTAACTCAATCTATTTTTTAATCTCTTCATCTATCATGTGGGAAGCCATGAAATGTAAATGGCAGTTTAATTTTGTTTTGTTATAATTAATTTTTTTCGGCTGCGAAATGTCAAAATTTTCGGCGTTTTAGCAGCCTTGCATTAATTTATTTTACTAAATAGACTGCCTCACTCACTCACTTCGGCGTCAACCGCCGTCGTGAGTGGATATTGTATGGGTTGTTTGCAGCGGCTCAAAAAGATCGCTGTACAAATACAAAATAATCGAAAAACCAAATTTCATACATACTTGATTATTATAATAATCAGAGATTTTTATTACAATATTTTAAAAGCACATAATAAATAATAGTAGTACGTACTAAAAGTAAGTAGGATGTATATATTTATACTTAAATACGTCTTGGACTATATGGAGTGACCTCAATGATGTTATGATGAACATATATATATATACGTGGTAGAGCCATGCTGCAGCTATATTATGGTTGTAACACGAATGGGTCGGCTCGGCCGGGGAAGGACCACGCTCTCACAGAATACCAGCATAAAATAGCAGCTTAACGCTGCTGTGTTTCGTATGGTGAGTGTAGAGAACCGGAGACCCTTTTTACTGGAAACGAGGCATTCCATCTTAGTCCTCACGGGTGACAACGCATCTGCATTTTGATTCGTAATCGAAGATAGATGTAGATGTCCATGGGCCACAGCAACCACTTACCATCAGGTGGGCTGTTTGCTTGTTTGTCACCTTTATCCTATAAAAAAAAATATGAGCATTATGAGACGTGCACTTTTGGATTTTCCAAACTTTTATTTAAATTGATGTTTGACATAAAATTATTAGAAAATTGGAAGTATAATAAGGTTATTACTGAAAACTTGTGTGTATTTAAACTACTTTAAAAAAATCTGTATAATCATGTTATACGTAATTTTTTAATGCGCTTAGGGCATGCACAATCGGATTAACCAATCGTTTTTTAATCTTTGGAGTGTTCTAAGGAATATTTTTTTTATAGATTAAGAGTGACAAGCGAGCACAAAGGCCACCTGATAGTAAGGGGATACTGTGGCCTATAGACATCTACATCTATCCTCGATTAAGAATCTAAATACAGATGCGTTGTCATCCATGAGGACTAAGATGGAATGCCTCGTTTTCAGTAAAAAAGGTCTCCGCTTCTCTACACTCACCATAGGAAACACAGCAGCATTGAGCTATTATTTTAAGCTGGTATTCTGTGAGAGCGTGGTCCTACCCCGGTAGAGCCGACCCATTCGTTCTACAACCATAATGTAGCTGCAACATGGCTCTGCCACGTATAAAAAATCACAAGTTCAAGCTAACAACATATATAGATGCCCTTAATAGAAGCCTGTTCTTCTTTTTACAAATAGTATATTTCAAATATTACCGCACAATTATAAATCTATCATTGTTAAATTTAATATCAAAACACGCAGGCAACGTACAATGTTTATTTTCCTAATTAAGTTAAGGACCCGATAAAATTAGGCTTATTTTACATTATCGCATATATTATTTAGGCTTTGTGTTTTGCATAAGTACGACTATGGACACAGGAAATTTATTTTACGGTAACTACTCAACATGACTGATGAAACTTAACGCATCCTAATTGAAACGCACTTCCTAGGTTGTTGTGTACCTCAGGGCGTGAACCGGTATGAAGATGCAGTGATACAAACAAAGGAAGACTGGAATTTAGCACAGAGATTGATAACAGTGGATAAAATTCATTGGAACATTCATAGTTTCTTTCCCTATGAGGCGGCACGACCTGACGGCATTTTCTCGGTACTATAGTGAGGTAAAGGCCTAATAGTCAGATTTCTTGCCATAATGAGAGCATGTCTAACCTTCAGATATGTTCCTAGGGAATGGAGGGAAGTGAAAGTTACGTTCATACCCAAATAGTTTAATAGTTTATTTTTAAAAAACGTTACCTCCACACTAGGATTTTCTCCTGTATCGCGGAGGTAGTTTACATACATAGATTTCACAAGGACAAACATCCAGACCCGGAACAATTATTTGTAGGCCATACAAATACTTGTTCCGTGCGTGATTCGAACCCGCGGTCCTTAGCGCTGCAATTCATTGCATAGCCACTGCGCCACGGAGCCGTCGAATAAGGTAAGAGCGACGATACGACCCAATATCCTATAGACCCATTAGCCTCACATCCTTTCTCCTAAAGACGATGAAGAGCTACACGATAATCAACACGCCTATAGCTTAGGCAAATCGACAGAATCGGCACTTCACTAGGTAATAAAAAAGATTAAAGGGGCCATCCAAAACAAAGAAATATGTCTAGGATGCTTCATAGACATAGAAGGTGCTTTTAACAGAACGAACTTCTCCAGCATAAAAGTTGCGCTAAGTAGATATAGAGTTGAACCAGCACTCATTGACGGGATAGTAAACATGCTCAGTACACGAACTATAAAGATTGCTGGTGAATCTCAAACAGTCCAAGGGTGGTGTTCTTTCGCCTCTCCTGTGGAATATGGTCATAAATGAACTAATCAGCAAATTAAATGCCAGCCACTTCTATATAATTGGTTATGCAGATGACCTGATACTCGGGAAAAACAGCAAGCATGGTGTGCGATCTGACCCAAGCGGCTCTCCGTATAGTGGAGAGTTAGTGCAAAGAATACGAATTAACCATCAATCCAAATAAAACCGTTTTAGTAATGTTCACACAAAACGAATGCTGAATAATTATCACCTGCCAAGTCTCTTCACCGTCCACGGGGTTGGTTCTGAAGGTCGAAATTTCCAGAACGAAAACGTTGAAACCAAAAACGTACCGTGCTTTCTTTTGCGACACCAGCGCCGTACACATCATTAATCCTTCGAGCTGTTTCTGCAGCGCTGGTGCCACGGTAGAACTCGTACTCGTAAATATACCGATATTTCATGTTTTCCATTGTGCGGTAATAAGCGACGCCAAAGAAAAAAATAAGTAGGAAAAAACAAATGAATGACTGTTTTCAAAACTCAAAGGTAAATGAATTTATAAATTTGAATTTGGAATTCTTAACCAAAGAGGAGATATTTCAGATCAAAGTGGTCAGTACGACAAAACGCTAATGTCATATGTAAGGACCTAATATTAAGTACATTATACTTCAATGCATTGAAATCAGTTCAACCGTTTTCAAGAAATCAGTGAACATACGCATTTATTATAGAACCTTCTTGTTTTTTGAACTTGGCAAAAAGCCAGTAGTTTAAATTTTAACGAAACAAGTAAATATAAAAAGCATAAACCTTACGGCAATCGAAGTCGAGAGCTCGGCTCGGTGCTGCGATATTTGAAAGTCGGTACACGTACTTCGACAACTATCCTCGATATGCAGGTTTCTTTATAATTTGTTTTCCTACCAAACTTGTTGTGCGTTTATACTAGAATTGCGTTCTTCGAGTTAGTTCTTGCGTCCTTGAGATATACTTTGAAGCTTCACGATATATGAAATAAAAGAGGATATCTGTCTTGATTATTATGTATTTAAATGGTTTTTGTTTATTTCGTAATAATTATGGAGTTAAATAGAAATAGAAATTTTATTTTGTATAGATTTCGCCAATTCACTGATTGCAATGTTAAAAAGAGCATATTGACATCTTATCGAATAAAGTGACAAAAACTAACCTATCCTCGAAGATGATGACCACGTTTTGAACCAATTGTTGAACTATTTCCTACTCAAGCGAACATTCCCAAGTGCGTGGAAATAGCCTCAAGTAACTCATTTACCCAAAAGCCTAATACTTCCACGTTTTCCGATTACCATTCTATCTCGATTGTTCCGTTCCTCCGTCCTTAATGTAAACAACCTCCTAAATCCCTATCAGTCCGGTTTTTACTCGAGCCATAGCACATCCACAACTCTCGTTAATAGTATACATAAGACTTGGCATGCAGGCCGGCAAGTCCTTGTTCTGGCGCGGCTAGATTTCAGCAATGCTAAAAGCGTTGTTAGCACAATGTTGATTTCAATATAATGTTGACCCTTCTATGCTCACTTAAACTATTAACACAAACATAAATGGACTGGTTTCGTAGTTAGGTACCTATTTGAATTTGAACCGTCAACGTTCTTGATTAACATTTACCTCTTGGTGTCAAATGTGTGCCAGTATATCTCTTCGTTTTGCAGTATTTACTAACTCTATCTCGAATTAAATTTTGTCTTCCTAACACCTCTATGGAGATTTGGCGAATCTATACTCAGGCTCAAATTGATTGTTTAAGTGAAGTTATTACTTGCTTAAATACTAACTTAGAGCATATTCTTGCATGGATCAAGTCTCATGGCCTGAAAGTAAAGACAAGAATAACTCAAATGCAAAATTTAAAAAACCCCCGAAAAAAAAAACTGATGACTTTGAAACGACTGAACCGATTTTGATATCTAAAACCCACCGCTAGAAAACCTGCATTTAATTTAAAATAAACTGCACTAAAATCGGTTCACCCGTTTAAGAGCTACAGTGCCACAGACCGACACACAGACAGACAGACACACATGATCAGGCAGTTATCGTAGGGACCTGAACTGGCAACGGTAAGCCAAAAGAAAATATCTTTTGCTGCAGCTGCTTCTCTGAAACGGCTGCGTAACTTCCTTCCAACTTGCACTAAAATTGTACAATCGTTGTTTCTTCCCATTCTCTACTATGCCGATTCTTCTCCTTTATAGAATCCTTTAATCCCCTCTACATTCATGCAATTAATTTAAGACAGATTTTCTGTTATTTTTAATTTTTATTTATAGTTTGTTTTATAGTATAGGGTGACAAACGAGCACACAGTCCACCTAATGATAAGTGGTTGCTGTGGCCCATAGACTTCTACATCTATCCTCGTTTGCGAATCAAAATGCAGATGCGTTGCCACCCGTGAGGACTAAGATGGAATGCCTCGTTTCTAGTAAAAAGGGTCTCCGGTTCTCTACACTCACCATACGGAAAACAGCAGTATTAAGCTGCTATTTTACGCTGGTATTCTGTGAGAGCATGCTCCTTCCCCGGTGAAGCCGACCCATTCGTGCTACAACAATAGTACTAATATAGATGCAGCATGGCTCTACCACGTATAAATGAATATAAAGTTGTATTTATTTGTAGTAGGTATTAATTTATAGATTACAATCATTTTGCCCCGCAGTGTTATCTGCTCGCGGTCCAAGTCGTAATGTCCAGACAGTCATGACACACGCATATGAAACCGCATAATACGAAGAGCTCAAACTATAATAGCACCTGGAATTTTTCTCATATTTCGGGATGTTAATGATTGCAAATTTTAAGTTCGACTAAGGTCTTTCGAATAGTAAAAAACCCCTAACAGTCTTTCAATTCTTATTATAGTACATTTATTCTCTAGTTGTATTTTTGTTTTTATTAATTATTTTTACCTTTATTGTTTAATTTGTGTCCTGAATTTATATTTGTATATGAATATTATGTTCTTCTTCGCGTAATAAGGTGGTTTGGAAGAAATCGCTCCCAGAGCGATAAGACCGCCTACTGTACCTTCTTTATTTACTTAATTCTGTTTTTGTTTGAATGTATATTGGTATACAATAAATAATATATTGATTAATTAATTGATTGAAACCTGCAATAAAATTATTTACAATTTTATAAAAGCTTTCATCCCCTATTTTCTCTTTAGAGGTGGAGAATCTAAAAATCTTTAAAGATGCGTTACTTAGGTTCTAATCGAAACCTTATAATAGTGTTATTTATAACCTTATAACATATAAAAATAAAACATGGCTTAATTTCAAACAAGCTCTCATTCTTTTTCTCCATACAAATCTGAACAGCCTCAAGCCTCATAAACACTCGATTCTTTCAAAAATTGTAAAATACTTATTCATTTACATTACTTACAGAGTATTTTCAATAAGTTTCTAGTCAATGGCTCTGTAAATAAAAAAGTTTCATACAAACTGTAACACCCCGTTTCACCCCTTTAGGGGTTGAATTTTTAAAATCATTCCTTAGTGGATATACCTATATAATAAAAAGAACCTATTGTCCCAATCTCATGCTTCTACGTGGAGTAGTTTGGGTTATCTTAATATAATATTTTTCATACCTACAAAGTTTGCACTCTCGTTTTACAACTTCGAGGGTAATTTTTTGAAAAAAAAATACCAGAGTATTTTTTTATTATTCAAATTAGAAATCCATTAATTACTTTTACTCCATACAAACTTGAACATCCCTTGGCCACCCCGATAATGGTTGTTTTGTAAACCGCAAACGCATGTTTTATATTTTACCTATTTACAGAGCACTTTCAGTAAGTTTAGATTTAATCGCCCCATAAATTAAAAGATTCATACAAATTGTAACACCCATTTCACCCTTTTAGGTGTTGAATTTTTCAAAATCATTTTTAGTGGATAGGATAGAATAGAATAGTATAGAATGACTTTTA
Source organism: Parnassius mnemosyne (assembly GCA_963668995.1). Lineage (NCBI taxonomy): Eukaryota > Metazoa > Arthropoda > Insecta > Lepidoptera > Papilionidae > Parnassius > Parnassius mnemosyne. The sequence continues at coordinate 25,427,398 of CAVLGL010000057.1, forward strand.
TTCAATATTAATAAATTTCAGATTTCTATGTTAACGCTTTGAGCCGTACGTTGATAGATACATTTACTTATTAAAACTCATTCTTATGTTTAATTTACCACTGCTTAGGAAAATACTCTCTGTCCTGGGAAGAACCAGCATGACTGGATCAAAATTTTTAAGAAAAGAACAGTTAAAGATATTTTTATAACATTTATTATCCAATAAAAAAATAACAGTCATGTATGTATAATATTGTACAGTTAAGTATACAAATATTAGAAATAGCTTAATTGCGCCAACCTATTTCTAATATTTGATCATCTAATTTCCAGGGGTAATTATTATCCATAAATTCCTTAATATTAAAATACTCCTTTTTATAAAATCACTGCTTAATTTTTTTTTTAATTGTTGGTGGATTAACTTTGATTATTTTCTGGGATTTTGTTGTAAAAGCATATATACATTGCCCCAAGAAATAATTATGGAGTCGAGTTAGGTACTCGTTACTCGATAACCTATATAAAATTAATAAGTTATTTAATTAGCTTAACACCACCATCATTTGTCAAGAGATTCCTTTGTTACATTAATTTATATTAAATAGTTTAACAATGATCAAGAATATTATTTTTTCCGAAGTTTTACAAAATGTTGGCGGTAGGTATAAAAATAGATCTTAAATTAGTGGGGTCTAATGAACTATTAAAATTAAATAAAGGTATGATTTTACTGTTTCATTAAATAACACCAGATATATTAGAAATAAAAATTACTGCAGCTATTTTATTTCCTTAAGTACGCTCTCATTTGTATATTTCATAAACGCAATTAACAGAAATTCCCCACAGATCTGCGGTTTTCTTAATATCAATTAAAAATTAATTAATTATTTTTTTTTTTTAATTAAAACTCCTTGGTATTAAGAAAACCGCATCCGTGGGGGAATTCTGTTAATGTTATTGCGTTTTAAAATATTTTACAATATTTAAAAGTATCCCTTTAAAATATTTTACATTTTAAAACTATTGATATTATGTACACCTGATAACACTTGTGAAATGTAAAATATTTTGTACACGTTTAAGTAAATGATTCGGCGACAGTCGTAGATACGTGGTAGAGCCATGCTGCAGCTATATTAGTAGTATAGTTGTAGCACGAATGGGTCGGCTCGACCGGGGAAGGACCACGCTCTTACAGAATACCAGCGTCAAATAGCAGCTTAACTCTGCTGTGTTTCGTATAGTGAGTGTAGAGAACCGGAGACCCTTTTTACTGGAAATGAGGCATTCCATCTTAGTTCTCACGGGTGACAACGCATCTGCATTTTGATTCGCGAACGAGGATAGATGTAGATGTCTATGGGCCGCAGCGACCACTTACCATCAGGTGGACTGTGTGCTCGTTTGTCACCCTTATCCTATAAAAAAAAATAAGAATTAAGTAATATTGTAGTTAAGATCGGAATTTAAATCATACAAATAAATTCATTTACAGTAAATTCCTAAATTGTTATTACCCTAGGTCTGGGTAAATACATATGCAGTAGCAACTTACCATCAGGTGTAACTTCAATTATTACTTCAATTCTTTTAACATAATACTTTTTTCTTAACTTCATTTTGTATAAGCTATAAAGCGTAAATCTTAAAATTAGATTTAGACTTTTTTTTTCAACATAACAGCAGCTTTTCTTCTACGCTAGTCTTAAATTTTTGAAGTAAAAATATCTTCATCTTTTTTGTTTTCCCTCGAGGTTTAATGGCCAGTTTTAGTGTTCTTCGTACCACGTCCTTCAACAAGCGGAAGACTAGGGAACAACTGAGATACCACCAGCTGTGTTCACTCGACCCAATTCCCGAGAGAGCACAGCGTGGCACCCGGTCGTTCGATAGTCCGAAGACCTCCCCCAGGATCGAAGCGTCTTGATTTGAAGATGTGATGAAGTCCGAAGAATTTTGATTGCGACTGTAGAAACAAATTTAAATAAAGAAAAAATAACAGCAAAATCCATTTCAAATATAACAAGTAAAATCAATAGAATTTCAGAAAATTACTAACATAGCTTATAAATATTTCATATAGTCTTTTTTGAACAATTTTTCAGATTCAAAACACCTTACATAACTGAATAGCCCGATAAAAACTGCACTTAAAGTTGAAGAATATTTGCATATAAGTACCTAATACAATACAAAAAAAAAACAGAACATTAAAAGATCAGAAAAAAAATCCTTATCATATTAATAGGTAATGCAATTATCTAATGACGCTAGACTGCTACGAAATATAAAAGTTTTTGCCTTTTAATACACTCCGCAGTCCACAGACCATCGAAAACGAAACAATAGAAATCACATAAAATTCACTCATTCAGTCAATCTGTAGTAATTATTTTGTTGGCAACATTTTGAAATTCTTTGGCGACAATCTCTACTCTGTGTGACTGTTTGATCATAGAATATCATGTGTTTGACAACTAACATTTGCATTAAAAACGTAAGCAATGAATGTTTTATTTTGATAGCGTGATACTCGTCCTTGTCCTAAATATTAGGACAGAATTTACACAATTTTTTTGTCTATCGGTATCATTGTTAAAATAATTGAAGAAGTTTGTATATACGACAAACAGAACTAGAACTAACGAATAAGGCGACCGATTGTTCATTTTGCGGTTTTGCCACAGCCTTTTATTAATAATACAATTATTTTTTTCTTTTTCTTTTATTAAAAATGTTTTGCATTTTAAAATAATGAAAATTTCTTTATAGAACTCAGAAACGGATGATATTTGGTTTTTGTTTTAGCACAAGTTATTTGTACTTTAATTCCATACTTTTATTATTGATTAGTTTATTTTGTACTTATAAAATAAGATGTACTGAGTTCACATTCGGTTTAGATTATTTCATCTAATGGATGGACTTACCTAGTCTCTGTTGCACTGTATTTACAGTTTTACAAGGTAAAAAACGTCGTCAAAAATCTTTTACATGTCCAAAGAGAATATAAAACACTACAGTTAAAATTGTCAAGTTTGATTAAGCCACAAAAATCAGTAATCTATACTAGAGAAGTTTACTGGACCACCTCCCCACTTAAGCAGAAAAAAGATCCAACTTCCCCTGGTCCATAATAACTAAGTAGTTAATTTTAATGAAATAACAGAATACCTTTTGTTGCATTTTATCTGAATCTAATTTACAGATATTGTATAACTCAGTTGAATATCTATTTAAAAAGAAACTAGAAATTAATAAAATAACAACCAACCAAACATAGCAACCAAATCTATTTTCGATAACATAAACATAATTTACACAGCTAAATAAAACATATAATTGAATGTAAATTTTGCAAATATTACATATTTTTAAAATATTTTCGTATAGAAAGGGCCGCCACGGCCGCCTCTCTTGACTGCTTCAACCCCCCCCCCCCCCCCCCCCCATTTGCCGCTGGATGCGCTACCGCCCCCATGGTAGTCTTCAACGACCTCTGGGGAGTCGTACTGCCCCATTGGGAATTTACGCAATAAAGCTATTATTTATTCTATGACTAAAGTAAAAAACATAATAGCAAAAAACGCATGCACTTCAGTGCCCTCTACTTTAGGTTTCACTAGCACTCCAAATTAAAACTTTATTTCTAAAGAAGACAGAGCCATCTCTATTTTCATCAAGTTAATTCTCGTGAGCGCAAAGTAAATGTTTCACTTCTTCATTTCAAATATTGTCAATAGATGGCACTGTGCGGTTAACATCAAATATATATTTTTTACAATAATTAAGAATAAAATATTACGATAAGCTTTATTATGTGATGCGTAATTATTTCGTCGTAATAGATATTTTGTTGAGATAATTTACACATCAAATATTCGAAACAATAAAATGTGTTAAACAGAAACTGAATAAGTATTTTAAATTAAAATTGATATAAAATTGGGTGTAAATTGAGTTAAAAGTTAGAGGAATACGTACCTACTTTTAATAATTTAACCAGAATCTTATCCTATGAATTCTAGCAATAGTTTACTTAAGAAAATTAGAAAAAATGAAAGTTTGAAAATATTAAATCGAACGTGTATTATATTAAATGTATAGTCGGAAGTACTTATTCTATGAAATACCTATATTCTAAGTGTGTTTAAATTTTCCAGTATGCTTGAGATATATGTATTTATAGATTAAATAGGAGCTAGAGCTGTTTTGTGTGAAAACAATACTTAAATTAAATACCTACCTGAGAAAACAATTATACTATATTGCAATGCTTAATTTTTTATTTGTCGCCTGTAACAATGCTTGTCTAAGTCGAATTTAATTTATTCAATTTAGTTTAAAGCTAAGACAAATTTGCTATATTTATTAATATTCAGGTTTGTAGGATTACGCTGTCGTACACGAAAATTTTATAATTTAATATCGGTCTGGAATATTCTCAAGAATTTTAACAGATATTGGATAGAACTTAAGAAGAATATTCCTTCATATATTGAATTTTAATTTAAAGAAAATGGAACAAAACTTTATGTAATTTTCCTAAATATAAGCATTAAGTATGTATATTAACATTGCTACCTAAGAAATGTTGATTTTGATATTGATAAAATTATTATGTGGTTCCATAAATCTATAGCTTAGCTAGAAAAATCAAAAACTACAGTTTCCTTTAAACTAAGAAAAATATCAGAGATAATCTGCATATAGGAATCCTAACTTGAAACTTTGGCATGAAACACGGTGTCGCATGCATGCCGCTGAACACCCTAGCAACAACCTAGGCGGTTCTCATGACACTCGCATACTCCAATCGCGATTAGACAATTCATCAGTGCAGAGTAAATTGCGAACGAAAGAAAACGAAACACGTACCGTTCATCATTATCAAATTCATCAACATCAGCCATCTTTTGCCCTGAGTTCGATGAAGCTGTAAGAACCACCTGGCTAACAACACAAACATCACCAACACCTAATTGACGTCTCACTGCACTAGCTTACTACTTAGCGCTACTAGCGCCAGATTAAGTCAATCAGTGGCACCCATAGCAGCAAAATTATTCTTGTATGGCAAAGCGCGCCGTCGCGTCGACGCCAATTTTCTTGAAATCTTTATTTTGTTCAACGCCGTATAACAACAAGTATTGTAGCTTTGCAATATGACAAATTATGCTTATTAATACAACAATGATATAAAAATTAAGAGAAACAAATAAAACATAACATTAAATTTAGAGATAATTATAAAAACAGCAATTTTTTGAAGTTCTAGCCACATGCAAATGCAAATGTAGATCTAGAGTCTACACCCATTTTCACAAATTATTATTTCTCAAAATATTGTACTGTATACACCTTTCGAATAAAAGTTTCTTGAACATACTTTTCGTGTCTGAATAATTTTTAATAAGTTTTTACACACCCACGCCAGTTTCTGTATTTTATACGTGGTAGAGCCACGCTGCAGCTATATTAATATGGTTGTATCACGAATGGATCGGCCCGACCGGCGAAGGACCACAAGGACAATGTTAAATCGATTTAAAAAAGGCGATTAACGATACACGAAGCAAAGTAAAAATTATCGATTAGCTATCGATATAAAAATTAAAACCGAAACATATATTTCTCTATAAACTACAATGCATGTAAAATTAAGTTAAACTTAAATACAAATTATGACAATAGTTACATAATAGCTGTGCCCGGACCTCGCCCGCTTGGTATTTATTACGATTGGATTTCATGGGTTGTAATCAAAGAGTATAATAAGTATATATAGGAAAAGAGAGCCCTCTAATGATATTTTATTGCAGACAAAATTGAACTACTAGCGTCTGCTACAAATTGAATCCGAACTAATTCGCTATATATAGCTACATTATATACATCATATTTAAACTATTACATTCTTTAATTCGTATACTTACTGAAACAGTTGCTACTTTTTTGTTTCAATAAGTACACTTGTATTTCTGAGATAATAATATATAAAAAGGGTATTTGCAATGAAACAATAATGACAATTTAGTATGACAATAAATATTTTGTATTTTATTATAATATTATGCTGGTTGCCAGGCCAGTATCATAATTATCATATATATCGATTGATTCGATAATTATTATGTATTTTTGTGTTAAAATGATAATTTGTTATTAATAACCACCAGTAATTTTTTGGTGCACTTATTTTTATTTTGTAAGTAAATTTCATTTTATTTTTCCAAAGTAGTGACATCTGTGAAGCCATAAAACCAACTATAAACAAATTTTTTTGGAAACAAGTTGTGGATGGGTCCACCATCCATTGAATTTTTGTGGTTCAAGGCAACAGTCCTACGCCTGGCTGTAATTTTTTGCGCGGAATCCTAATTATTTTTCTAAAATAGAAGTAGCCTGTGTCATTCCTTATAACATCAGCTATCTGCCAGAGCCAGCTATAAGCCGGAACAAACAGACAGACAGCCAAACATTTTAAAAATTGTTTTGGCTTTTTATTATAAATATCGTATATACTTTCATATGTATTTAGTAAAAGGCTGTTATTTTTTATTATATACAGACACTTCAAAGTATAGATTATATTATTATGTTTTAATTTGAAAATAAAAATCAGCTTCTATTTCATGTTGATTGCAACATTCATATTGACATTTAATCAAATAAAATGGCGTCCATCATCTGTAATTTTCAGTATTTACGTGATTTTTATATATTCGTTTTATTTCAAAACCGATTTTTGATAGTCTGTGGTTATTCGTTATGGCATGGTATAGTTTAGCGTGGCACATCACTATCGTAAGTGGGCGGTACCCATCCATGAAGTACAACAATATCTGTATGACAGTTTATGTAAAAAATACGAAATTTCATAGGCGTGGCCTGTCATTCGCACCATGCCACAAGGCAGACTATAAATAGTCTTAAGCTTTACTGTATGCACCCACTAAAATAAAGTAAAACAAATTCGAAAAGACGCTTACTAACGATACACTCACACAACTCTAAGCAGAAGCATTGCAAAACTGGTTGCTAAAAAAAATAAACAAAACACAAGCGTCATCCTTCACCCAAAGAATCTGACCTATATACCTACTTATAACTTTGAAACTGCCTTGGTATTTGATGGGGAACGATTTAAAATATTTGCAAAGAGACGCAAAGGGTCGAACAGAAGGGACTGGTCCCCTCCCGTCCCTCGCGCCGCACACGTGCCAACCTTGACCTTGAGACGCATACATGCACACTGGAAAGTGCACTTGTCGCAAGCGCGCGAGTCTTATCCTAAGATCAATTGTGAAAACTTTAAACTTGAGATGTTTTTATTTTTTTTTCCTTCGTAAGGGTATTTAATTAAATTATACCTATTGATTTACTTAATGGAATTTTTTTTCTGTATAACTTCTTTATAATATCATAGCTTTTTTTTTCTTTTCACCATCGGACAACCAGACGCAGACGATCCATGAGTCTCTATCTCTTTGTTGTCTACATTCCACGCATTCGAACTAAGCTGCGTCTTTCGTAATGCGTACAAGGGAGTGGGAAAAATTGCCGGCGTCTATCTTTCCGAAGCATTTCAATGTCGTTTCTGTGTCTTCAAGGCTGTAAGTTATAATAAGACAGTACATTTACACATAGGGCTTCACTACCATTAGTAATTTTTGTCTTCTCTTTTCCCATCGATATATATGTACTACGTACTAGATTGCGCATTCTGAACATACACTATGTTCAAATGAACTACATACGTACAGTGTGTCATTTAGTTTGGTTCCAATCTACTAGTTAGTCTGTGGTGGCGCAACTGCGTATGCGCGACTCTACTATCTCCCGCGCATGCGCCAAGACATAGAGTAGTGCACATTTTTTGTTTTGAATAGCTTCTCTAGTACGTAGTACATAATATAACTCAATGTCTTTTCCTCAGTTTATTTTATATTGCACGTTGCACCTATTCGTCAAAATATAAAATTACTGTGTCTGTAATGTACCTACTGTGTAAAAATATCCTTTTAGGTTCGGTTTGTCAGGTACAAATCGCTTAAAGCGATATCAGTTGTAAAAATAACTTTAAGCAAATCTTTTAAGATTGAATTTACATTAATGTATATTTATTTCAACTAGGATTACGTAAAAACAATTGGCGACAGTTTTTAGAGAACTTTTGCATGGGATTGTGTATCTTGTTTTTTATTGGTGATCGATGCTCAACCCTCATTATTTTCCGAAAGTAAAAGTAACCTAAGTTACTCCTTATAACATCAGCTATATACCAGTGAAAGTCTCGTCAAAATTGGCCCAGCCATTTTGGAGATTAAACGGAGCAAACAGACAAAAATTTAAAAAATTGTGTTTTTGTTCTAAGTACCGTATATATTTTCATAATGCATTTAGTAAAAGCTGTTATTTAGACATTACAAATAGACATTTCATTTTTATTTATTTGTATAGATATGACGCATATAGGTTGTAAATTTACTTTTTCTGCAAGGGTTTTAAGACAATAAGGAAATGACTGCTGCAATGTCATTAGCCGCGCCTAGCGCACAGGTTCGAGCGGCAGCCTCGCGAGCCAATGCCTCGGCTGATGTGGACGTGCCTCGGGCTGCCTCGGGCGTACCTTGCCTCGACCGAGCACCGCTCGACCGCGAGCCGTACCTACGTTGTCGGCAAACTTGACGCGCTCAAAGGTGCCTCAATAGCCGCGTACTGACCAAGCGTGCGTATAGTTTGTCCGAGACCACCATGAGGCCGCACATTCGGAAAGCTATCGCTACCATAAGGCTTGCAAAAAAAAAGAAAACAGAAAACTAAACGTTTTTGGATTATACAAAAAAAGATTACAGGCTGTGAACAGATTGTTTGAAGAGTTGTGCTTCGATGACGAAAAAAAAATTTCACTCGAATGAGTAAAATCGAATTTGACAATGTGTATTCTCTCATAAACGCCAAAATAAGCAAGAAGGAAACAAATTTTCGAGAAGCAATATCCGCTAGGGAAAGATTATTAGTGACGTTGAGATTTTTGACTACAGGAGATTCTTATACCAGTCTACAGTATCTATTTCGTATATCAAAACAAAGGATATCGGTTATAGTTCCTGAAGTCTGTGATGCTATAATTGAGGTGTTAAAGGATTATGTTAACGTAAAATAAAATTACATATTTTTATTATTTTTTTATTAATCAATTTAGAAAATTGGACAAATAATATAAGAAAATTAAACAAAGAAATATTTAATGATGAGGATCTGGAGAAGGAGGAGGGGGAGGCATTGGTGAGGCAGCAGGCATCGGTGAGGTAGGAGACATGGGCGAGGCAAGAGGCATAGGTGAAGTAGGAGGCATCAATGAGGCAGGAGACATTGATGAGGCAGGAGGCATCAATGAGGCAGGAGGCATCGATGAGGCAGGAGGCATCGATGAGGCAGGAGGCATCAGTGAGGTAGGAGGCATCAGTGAGGTAGGAGGCATCAGTGAGGCAGGAGGCATGGGCGAGGCAAGAGGCATCGGTGAAGTAGGAGGCATCAATGAGGCAGGAGGCATCGATGAGGTAGGAGGCATCAGTGAGGTAGGAGGCATGGGCGAGGCAAGAGGCATCGGTGAAGTAGAAGGCATTGGTGAGGCAGCAGGCATCGAATATGTAGATGGCGTCGATGAGGAAGAATAATAACCATAACCACTGTATGTTTCCATGTCTGCATCAAAGATAATTTTATTTATTGCATATATTACGGATGCTAATGTAATTTTATCATATTTTCTCAACTCATTTCCTATATATTGGCCATACACATTATAGGGATCATTTTTCCGATATATTATCGCTTGAACATTGTTGTAAGTGTTAATGCTTCAGATATGGCGTTATCAGTAAGATCATCACTTTCGTTCATTTTGGATCTCTTTTTAGGTCTAGTTAACTTTTGTTTATGTTCTTCCGTTATCGTCGAGTTTGAAGTTTCATTTCTTTCTTCGTTATGACCATCATCATTTCGAGTATTATCCAGACTTGCATTCTGTAAAGATAGAAATTATTACTTAATTTTATTTACAGATAACATCATCCGAAGAAGAGTGGCTTACCATAGCGAAAGAGTTTGAGAGCAAATGGAATTTGGGAGCAATGGATGGGAAGCATGTTATATTACAGTCGCCGATAAATAGTGGCAATGGTTATGACTGTTACAAAATGTTTCCAAGTATAGTGCTGTTTGCTTTAGTTGACGCTAACTATAAATTTCTGTACGTAGACGTTGGCAGCAAGGGACGTATATCAGATGGCGGTGTATTTAAAAACACCAATTTATATAAAATGGTCGAAAAGAAGGAATTGAACATTCCTCCGCCAGAAATATTACAAATACCGTATAAAATTGCAGTGCACTATTTTATTCTAGGCGATAAAGCTTTTGCTCTCAATGATTACACATTGAAACCTTATGAAGGTACTCCAGAAAGAGGTTCAATGGAAAGGATTTTCAATTACAGGCTGTCCAGAGCAAGAAGAGTTGTGGAGAATGCCTTTGGCATTTTAAGCTCCGTTTTTAGAGTACTGAAGAAGCCGCTACTATTAGAACCAGAAAAAGCTACGAAAGTCGTATTGACTACCATATGCTTATATAACTACTTGCGTAGAGATCAAGATTCCTCACAAAGGTTCACTCCCCCAGGATCATTCGTTGCCGAAGTCGAAGGGACAGTAATACCCGGCCGATGGCGACAGGATACAGAAATCTCATCAATGCTATTCAAGCCATACCACGGCGAGGATCAACAAATATAAAAGAAATACGTTCACATTTAGGGAGACATTTCATAACAAACGGAGCAATTTCTTGGCAGAATAATTATCAGTAAATAATAGGTACTCACTTCTTCACCTAAAGTATCTTGTGTATTTCCTGGGTGATTTCTGTCTCCCAGAAAACTGAAGGCTTCATAGGCATACCAATTCGAAACATATATTTCACCACGACCTGCAGTATAAAATAAAAAAAGTATTAGAAATTATATGAAAACCGGTGTAACTTTGGATATAATAAAATGAATGTTGTTAACCCTAATCATAAACATTAAATAATAAATACCTGATCCTGTGATTCGGCTTTTTTTCTCTCTCGACATTTCCCTCCTGTAAGAACCTAGTAAAGAGTCCATTTTTTTTCTTTAATTCAGCTATTGGAAGGTTCATTTCCTGGCTTATTTAGTCCTCATTTTTGTAATCTGGACATTGCGCATCCCAAAGTCGTCTATATTCACCATATAAAAAAAAGTGTCTTAAATTAATACAACTATTTGTATTAATTTAAGACACTGTTCTTTATCCATGACGCACAACTAACACGCAACGAATAAGCGAGGTAAAATACTACCGTCTTGAGTGAGCGCGGCAAACGTACTGAGGCGCCTTTGAGCATCGACAAAAACCGACAACGCTCGGCTCGGGCCGCGGCACGCTCGGGCGAGGCAGCGCGTGCGTTTGCCTCGGGCGAGGCACGTCTTGACCGAACGAGGATTCGCCTCGCGAGGCAGCCTCGCGAGGCTGCTCGCTCAATCAGTACGCGGCTATTGATCGCTGTTTGTTTGGTGTGTACGGTGGTATTTTGGATCGCGAGGTATAGTGTTTGTTTTAGTTTTACTGAAAAGTCATTTTAATAATATAATATCATGAGCAATCAGGATGAGTCGATTTGTTTAATTCAACTGTACGGTACGTACAAGATGCTGTGGTATCCAAAAGGCTGTTTTCGTTTTTTTAAACAATAAGCAACTAGGAAAGTAGCTGCAGCTTCAATTACACAACTGTCCATTTCAGATGCTCGAGGACTTATGATGGCTCGGTCTGCCTCGCAAGGCATGCCTCGAGTTCCGGACAATACTACTGAGGCAGCATTCCGAGGATGCCGCGCGAGCCTGTGCGATAGGTGGGTACTCAGCTATTGGGTGTTGGCGCACTTCATGTCTTTGAAATATATTTTAAAATTTCTCAGGCATGCAAGTTTCCTCAAGATGTTTTCCTTCAACTTCGAACACTTTTGTAACCATTTTCTGTACCCTCGCGTACAGTGAAATTTACGAGCTCGTAATATGCCAAGTGGCAGCCTCGTAACGGTAGGCGAAGTGTAGGGCGACCCCCACTAGATGGAGTGACGACCTGGTAAGACATGCAGGAAGTCGATGGATGCAGAAGGTTCAGGGCCGTGCTTTCTGGCATTCCTTGGGGGAGGCCTATGTTCAGCAGTGGACTTGTGAAGGGCTCAAAAGTACTATGAGACTTCTGATATTTTAATCGATGTAATGCCAAGGTTGCGATTATTATGGAAAACCACTACTTTGGTAGAGGTTCAGTAAGTTGTAAGGTATCGTTATTAGATAGATTATTAGATACATTATTATTTTTTCTATAATCTGTTGAATTTTTCCGCCTATACCAGCCAGTAGGTACATGAACTATATTGATTTCAATAATAGTTGGGTTTTATTTATTTGGCTTATTTAATTTTTAACTTCTACGCTTATACTTATGACAAAGAATAAATCTTCTGGAACGTACATAAGTGGAAAATTAAAATTACGTGATATGCGCTATCGTCCCAACAATCAGTAGCTAACTTGTACAATCGTGATGTTAATTTTAATATGAAGTTAACTCACATTTTGTTGTTGTCCAATCGGCGATCTAGACAGCGCGTGCCTGCGAAAAAAAATAAGCAAGTGTATTTCTTATCATTTTGTAGACATATTGTAAAACTTACTTGAATACTTAACTATTGTGTGAATTGTATATGGATTCCAGTTGAAACGAATTTTTGCTTTGAACAAAAAATGAATTATTGGTTTTCTCGTTCAGAGATAGTTACTAACGCAAGTCCCGTGATTTCTTTGAATTTGACAGATGTAAGCCAGGTTACTTCATTCTAATCATGAAATCCGTCTATACAGTCTCTAGTTGTTAGTAAAATACCTAATTTGTATGCAGGTGGCTTAGGATCATGCTTTGTGGCATTCTTTGGGGGAGGCCTATGTTCAACAGTGGACTTGTGAGGGGATGTAATGATGATGATGAAAATACCCAGAAAGGCAACAGGCAGCAGCATCAAAGGTGCGAATCGCCTGGCACTGGAATCATCAATACGCTTGTCAAGCGTGATGCGTCGAGTGAGCCTTATCTCTCTGACAGTGTAAAACGTGGGTCCGTTTTACACTAAAGAAAGAAGGTAAAGAACTAATATTCGCCAAAAATATAACATCATTAATATTGTCACTGGTATACGAAAATAAAATATGAAACCCAAGAACAATAAAATAAAAATAAGTATCTAGAAAATAAAAAATAAAATCTTTATTAATTGGATGATCGCGGAAAATCTCCTGTTATGTAACCTACCTATTACACTCTAGCGATTTGGGAAATAATGTTATTTTTATTCTTAAACACTAAATACGATGAAGAGGCAGTGTGTATCTAGGTAGAGGTAGAGATTTCTTAATTTTATTTTAATAATAGACACAAACGTAAATTAAAAATGAAGGTAAAACAGATGAATAAGTTTACACTTTACACCTTCGAAAATGACACTATAAACATTTAGTTCTAACTCGCTCGGAAGCATAATAGGTGAAGGTGACGTGAGACGTAAATTACACATGACTACATACTTATAAACTTAGAATAGCTCAAACACTGGTGTGCAAATGTTTGAGAGCATAAGTCCTTGAAACGAGCCCTCGCAGAATGACTCACCGCGTCGGTGACGCGCGACGTTTTCATTTTTTTAATAGTGTAATTGGTAATATTCAGAATCAAAAACATGTTAGTAACCGATATTGTAACATTAAAAATAGAATTCAATTAACCATTACATCATTTTGAACAAATTTCAAAAGTTATTCTTTAGAAATAATATTTTTAATTGATTTTATTTAATAATATGGGGTGACAAACGAGCAACCATTTTGTTATATTGTCGCGCCTGAAGACTAAGACGCAATGTTTTATAGGTTTGAAGTAAAAGTAAAGTTGCAGCCTATTTACGTCACACTGCTGGGCACAGGCTTCCTCTCATTTCTGAGAGGGTTTTAGGTCAAGGAAATGTCCGCCGCGCTGCCCCAATGCGTGTTGGCGAACTTCACATGTCTCTTCTTATTTCTCAGATATGCAGGTTTTCTCACGATGTTTTCCTTCATCGCCGAGCACGTGGTAAATCAGCACTTAAAATTGCAATTAACAATTTCATTGGTGCGGGCGGGGATCGAACTCGGGTTGCTCGAGTATTGTTTTTTTTTTATAGGATAAGGTGACAAACGAGCACACAGTCCACCTGATGGCTTTTATTTGAAAGGCCTCCAACCAATATAAAAGCTGAACTGGATTCTACTCTGAGTGAGTGCTCCTTCTTCGTTATTAAACGATGCCATAGTAAAAGTATTTCGGCTTCACAGCCTGCCGTAGAAATTCATAACTTTATTAGCAATTCCTCTAATGACACAAATGTTTCCCTTTTTTCGGAGCAAATTTACAATTATTATCGTAATGTACCAGTGGTTAAAAGAATTCCTAGAGGTGCGAGGATGCAGCTTGCTAAAGCATTGTCATGCACTATTCAAAATTGTTTCGCTAATAGTGAAAATAGTTGGCAAAAATTATTTACTTTCGCGTATTCTCATTTTCATTTTGATAAAACAATAAATAAATCAATTACGTCTCAACTAAAAGAGACATCTTTTCAAAATTTAGATTACTCAATTAATACTCATTTATCTCGACCACGTCCTAAATTTGATTTAAAAAAAGTAGTTGAGTCGAAAGTAATGGATGGCGACTTAAAAAATGCATCCCGTATTTTATTCTCAGACGACATCCTGGCTCCTCGTAATGTCGAAACTCTTGAAAGCCTTCGTCAAAAGCATCCTTCGGTCAAACCGTCTCAGGGTTTACCGCTGCCTCCCAAGACATCTATGCAACCTTTACAAATTTCGGAAAAAGACACTTTAGAAGCAATTATGTCATTTTCGAATGGCTCTGCTGGCGGCATTGACGGAATTACGCCTCAACATCTTAAAGATCTTGTAAGCGCTTCTGCCGGTGACGCCGGCGGAGTACTTCTTAAAGACATTACAAAATTATGTAACTTTATGCTTTCTGGTAATGTTAATCCAAATTTCATTCCATTCTTATATGGGGCAAGATTATGTGCCTTCAAAAAAAAGGATAACGGTATCCGTCCTATTGCCGTTGGTTCCACATTTCGACGCTTAACTTCAAAATTAGCTTGCAGGTACATAATCTCTAACCTTAAGACCAAATTTCAGCCTACTCAACTAGGCTTTGGCACTAGAGGTGGCTGTGAGGCGGCGGTACATTCAGTGCGTACATTTTTAACAAACTCTGATGCAGATGTTCTTGTGAAGGTTGACCTAAGGAATGCTTTTAACTCTATCGATAGGGTAACCTTGCTGAAAGAAGTGGCTAACAATACCCCCGAAATTTATCATTACGTTTGGCAATGTTATAGTCAAAATACTAACTTGTTTTACGAAAACCATGTTATCGATTCTGCTGTTGGTGTTCAGCAGGGTGACCCTCTGGGTCCAGCACTTTTCAGTTTGGGAATTCAACCCATTATTTCAAATTTGAAATCCAAGCTGAATGTCTGGTACCTAGACGACGGTACACTGGGAGGTAGAGCAGATGACGTCCTCAGCGATCTTACTCATATTTTTCGAAATTTTAAAAATATTGGCCTTGAACCAAATAGCAATAAATGTGAAATATTTTTTTCCAATAATTTATCTACTTCTCATAGAGACACTTTAATTCAAAATTTTAATCATATTTGTCCAGGAATAAAAACTGTCAATACGGAATCACTTTACCTGCTAGGTGCCCCGTTGTTTTTCGATAGTATTAAACCTGTTTTAAAAACAAAATTTGATCAGTTTTTAAACCACGTTGATAAATTGTATAAATTAAACCCCCACATAGCTCTTACTATTTTAAAATATTGTCTTCTTGTACCTAGATTTACATACTTACTCCGCTCGAGTCCAGTCTGGAAATGTTCGGATATTTTACAAGATATTGATAATAATCTTAAAATTGCTATAGAAAAAATTCTAAATTTAACTTTAAATACAACAGCCTGGACTCAAGCTACTTTACCTATAAAATTTGGTGGCATTGGTGTGAGAAATCTTTCTAGCGTTGCATTGCCTGCTTTCCTTGCTTCCGTGCATAGTGTCAGTGACTTATGTAACATAATTTTAAATAATAAAGTAGACCTATGCTTTGCTACGGAGGCAGGGCAGACATGGCAAACGCTCTGTCCTGGTGAAAATATTCCACTGGAAGTTAACCAACAAAAACAGTGGGATATTCAGTTGGTACAGGGCGTGCAGAAGGATTTGTTTCACAATTTCCATAGTGACCAAGATAAGGCACGCCTTCTAGCTGTTTCGACTAAGGAATCTAGTCACTGGTTACACGCTTTACCATCAAGTAATCTCGGCACATTACTTGATAGGGAAAGCTTGCGTATTGCCGTAGGAATCCGACTAGGAGCAGCGATTTGTCAACCCCATCAATGCCCCTGTGGTAACAGCGTCGACAAGTTTGGGCTCCACGGACTTTCATGTAAGAAAAGCGCTGGTAGGTTTTCACGACACAGTTCTTTGAACGATGTCATCCGAAGGGCTCTTACCTCTATAAATGTTCCCTCGGTTTTAGAGCCTTGTGGAATATTTAGAGACGATGGCAAGAGACCCGACGGTATGACATTGGTCCCTTGGGAGAGAGGTAAAGCCCTAGTGTGGGATGCTACTTGCGTAGACACTCTGGCGGCCTCTCATCTCAGGGGTACCTCGTTTAAAGCCGGGGCGGCATCAGAGGCAGCTGAACTGAGTAAGTGGCGCAAATATGAGTCTCTGAGAGATGACTACATATTTGTGCCATTTGCTGTAGAGACTATCGGTCCGTGGGGTTCACGTGCGGTGAAGTTCCTAAAGGAACTCCATCCGCGGCTGGTCGTTGCTGCTGGTGATAAGAGGGCTGGTTCTTTCCTCGCTCAAAGGCTAAGTATAGCCATTCAGCGGGGAAACGCAGCCAGCGTTCTTGGCACGATGCCGCGGGGAGTAGGACTATATGATAATTAAGTTTCTAGTTTTAGTTTTTCTTTTTTATTATCGTAGTTTTTAGACATTAAAATATTGGGTAGCAGAGTTTAAACGACGTCTATCTAAACAACTACAAAATTAAAAACTGTGATTGCCAAACCAATTATGAGGGCTCCTCTCACTGGGAGGCCTATGTTCAGCAGTTGAATTTTAATGGGTTTCTACCTGTGAATGCCTTAGGAGTAAAGAGGCACATAAAAGATAATAATCAAATAAGACTGCAGATATATATATATGTGATAAAGCTTGATTGGAGAAGGACTAAAAATTATAAGCGTTTAATAACAGCATTATTCTGCAGCGTTATGTATGATACGAGTATGATGAGAACCAGAATCCTGTTTTTACTAATATCGTAGCGTTGTATCTTAGTGCTCAGAGGTGACAACTTGTCTGCATTTTCATTCTGACTCAATGATATATGACGGTGTATATGCCCACAATATTCTCTTAACATCAAGTGCATATTGTCAACATTGTATCCACTACAGTCTATAAAAGTCCACTGCTGAACATAGGTCTCAACTTATCTGCATCATAGGGGGATTTTCTTTAGTGGCAAACGCAGTTTGTTTATTATTTTGAAGGCCGTACAAGCTGTCAAGACGAGCAACGCAGTGGTCGAACAAATGAGGTGACAACTCCAGAAATGATAAAGAAAATCCACAAAGCGATACTGGATGATCGTCGACTGAAGGTACGCGAGCTAGCAGAGATAGTAGGCATTTCAAAAAGTGCGGTACATCGTGTATTAAGTGAATTTGGGTATGAGAAAGCTGTGTGCAAGATGGGTGCCGCGTTTGCTCACACTCGAGCAAAAGAATGTCGAGAAGATGCCTCAATTGAGTGTTTAGCGAAGTTTCACAGCACCAAAGCTGCATTTTTGCGCCGTTTCATAACTATGGATGAAACATGCATCCATCACTTCACACCCGAGACAAAAGAACAATTGAAACAGTGGACTGAGAAGGGAGAGCCGGCTCCAAAAAAGGCGAAGACCGTTCCATCTGCAGGCAAGGTCATGGCTTCGGTTTTTTGGGATGCGTGTGGTATAATTTTTGTTGGTAAATTTTGTTCAAAAAGGAAAAACAATCAACGGCGAATATTATGCGAATTTACTGCAATGTTTGAGCGAAGAGATCGAACAAAAAAGGCCGGATTTGACTAAAAAGAAAGTGTTGTTTCATTACGACAATGCACCAGCTCACAAATTCGTTATTGCAATGGCATGGAAAGGAATAGGAATTGAAATCTAAATTGCTACCTCATGCACTCTATTCTTTTTAGATTAGATTATTTTCTGTTTCTTTATTTTCTACTTTTTCCTCCATGTTAAATTTAAATACTTAAGTAAAACAATTGAAAGTCAAAGAACAGAATGTCATGACATTTTTGAATTTAGAATGTAATCGTTTTTGTGTAAAAAGGATTTAATCACAAATCTTGGATCCTAACTCGCTCGCTCGCTCTTGGATCGTTACACTTACGTGTGGTTCCAACGATGATGTGTACAGCTGCCCATAGAACCTCTCAATCTCACTCAAAATCTCAGGTATGCCGGAAACGACGCTGCCACACTCGGTCTCTAGCTTCGACAGTTGGCTATTTCTGGCAGACAGATCTCTAACAAAGACTTTGGAGCCCTGGTTGCATGATCCAATTTATTTTTAATTCAAAGTGGCCACTCCATTAAAACGACAACGTCATACATTAACCTCTAGATATATAGAATAGAATAGAATAGAATAGAATAGAAAAAACATTTATTCAGCACAGGCAGTTCATACACATGAAAGTAAAAGCACATATTGATATATAAAAAAGGTCGCATTGTGCCGAAAAGGGGTTGGCTCAGCATGTGTTGTGTGAGTATGGCCTCACAATAGCTCAAATAAATACATTTTAAAGATTTGACTCAAATGGCAATCAATTTTTTGTTGTATTTATAATAGTATTATTATAAAAACGACTCCTTAAATAGTTAATATACCTCCAATGACCCATATTTAAGATCTAGGTCGGGCGGCGGATGGCTTAAATTTCCTGGACTTTGTGCTGCGCGTTCGATTTCCGTAACGGAATAAAAACTTGAAGATGTTAAGTAAGCCTAAATAAGTAAGTTATTGGAATTGTATAATACGTTATTGCATATTAGTAGTACCATTTGAATAAAATGCTACTAATACTTAATAATAATGTCCTCCAGCCCGAATTTCGGTCACGGCGGCCAGGCTCAATGGAGACCCATCGGCGCAGGACAGGATTAAAGTATCCGAGTTCATGCGCAAGCACAGTTGCCCTCTTTCTCTTTTCACTCCGAATCCGACACGACCGGAGCGAGATCAGACGCAAGACCAACGGCTTTACATGATTTCCGAGGCACGGGGATAACACCGCCAACTTCCTGACTCTGAGCAGTAACTGAGATTTCTTGTCAGGAAAACCCGATACTGATTTTGGCACCAATCACCACACGTCATTAGTCGCGTTTACTACTATCTCATGTAACATACATACTAAAAAGCAAATAAATAAATAAACTAGATCTAAGAGGTTGTCATACCACTATATATTACCTATATTTAAGAATCCAAGACACAATAATGGTGACAATATCTCATAATTATTGAAAACTGTAGGTACAGCGTTGACGTACCTACTCACAAAACCAAGACAATTCCTAGGCAGTTCCAGTGTAAAACAAAAGAACAACGATCACAATACATACGCACGGTTTATAATTGTAATATTTTTATTAAATTACCGACACGACCGGAGATTTATATTAAATTAAAATAGTTTGATTAAATTACTGATTTAAATCACATGATTTCGAATTTAAAACAAATGGTCAAATCAAAATTATGAAACCTAATGAAAATCCCGTACTATCTATGTAGATTACGAAATCTCTTTTTTGCCAACTTAAGGAAGTGTGCAAAAGTAAAATTGTAAAAACTGAGAACCGAAAAAGATATTAATTTACCCCTTTATGACACGACACGACATAATAGCTGAAGTGTTGTTCAGTGCTTAAATGAACTGGCTGATAACAATTCGAAAATATTCAGCATTTATAAATACAATAGATACAGCGAGCACCACAGACCAGTATTCATACATGTATATTTAAGATGAAAATTATTATGGCCATTATTACCTTAGACCACCAAAGAAGGAAAGACGGAACGCTGTATATATTTCAAGTGACGCAAAAACCAAGCCAAAACTATGCTCAACTAAGTATACACATATACATCTAAAATCATTAGCAACCAGCATGCTTTTAGGTACATATGCGTGCGTCCAGCGGTGAACTTTTAAGGGCTGATAAAGAAAGAACGAAGAAAGATGTGCACGTACATAAGTGCGTGTCAAAAAGTTGAGTATGATTTCGGCATCACTTGAAACTTACGTAGCGCGTCATCATTGTTGGTCTGAGACTGAGATGTCATAAATGTTTTTCAAGAGGCTATTCAAACCTCATATTTGCCTAAAAATAACATTTGAGACTTCAGTATACTTTCAGCAAGTTTTCCGCCTAATTATAGAATGATCGGCGGGACTGTATGTTTTGCGTCATCTACCCACGCCGTAGGGGGGAGAAGGGTGATTTGGTAAGGGTAAAGGTGGCAAGGAAGAACGCATGCGCGGGCTTCCGTTTAGACACCCACGTTAATGTCAAAGGGCACTCCCGGGAAAACCTGAATGCCTAGGACCTGGAGCGGTGGGCTAAATTGATTTACTGAGATCGCCGGATTGCGTCAGCATAGAGTAGAAAGTTCTCTAAGATACAAAAGAAAATGGTATTTTAATATATAATTATGAAAAATGCCAAGTTATTCAAATTCATAAATAATTTTCTTTATTTATGAACATTCTAAATACCAATGAACATTAAAGGAAAAAAATCGTAGTAGCTAGACAGATTTCGAGCCTCGCCGGCAAGATAACGGTTTATTACAATTTTAGGTGCTGGTTTACCACGTTTACCTGGTAAAGCCTCGCCACAGCTATATTATGGTTGTAACACGAATGGGTCGATATGACCGGAGAAGGCGACGTGTTGGCGAACTCCATATGCCATAAAAGTGTTTTATTTCCGTGACATACAGATATCCAAACGAGGTTTTTCATCACCGTCGAGCAAGTTTTTTTTATATAGAATAAGTGTGAAAAACGAGCACACAGTCCAATTGACGGTAATTGGATATTGTGGCCCGTAGAAATTTACATCTAGCAGCTATATTAATAGTATAGTTGTAGCACGAATGGGTCGGCTCGACCGGGGTATGACCACGCTCTCACAGAATACCAGCCTAAAATAGAAGCTTAATGCTGCTGTGTTTCGTGTGGTGAGTGTAGAGAACTGTAAACCCATTTTACTGGAAAAGAGGCATTCTATCCTCACGGCTGACAACGCATCTGCATTTTAATTCGCAAACGAAGATAGTTGTAGATGTCTATGGGCCGCAGCAACCACTTACCATCAGGACTGTGTGCTCGTTGGTCACCCTTATTCTATAAAAAAAAAATGTGTTGTCACCTAGGAGGACTAAGATGGAATGCCTCGTAACCAGTAAAAAGGAGCTCCGGTTCTCTACATTCACCATACAAAATACAACAGCATTAAGCTGCTATTTTACGCTGGTATTCTGTGAGAGCGTGGTCCTTCTCCGGTCTAGCCGACCCATTTGCGCTGCAATCATATACACTTCAGTGTGGCTCTACCATTTAACAAATATCTCTAAAATCTATGACACTTTCTACATATATGATGATAATAATGATGCAATACATATCATTTAATACAACATACTTATTTAGAGTTAGATTAGTGATGCATTTAGATAATTATGTTTTGTACGTTGTAATAATAAGTTAAATGTCATATTATAAGTCGGGCGTATGCAGAATGGAAATCTGATAGTCACTGACTTTTAAGGGTGCGTACAGATTAAGTAACATATTGTGTTACTTTTGTTTTATAACACGCCCACTTTATGTTACATTGTTTTTCAACATTGCAACATATAACAATACTGTACACATTAGAATAACAATGCAATATAACAATGTTATATGAGATTGTCGATTGTCGTTTTGCAGTGCTTTTCACAATGTCGACACAAGAAGACGTTTTGCTAGCTGCTACAGTAACTCTTGTAACTTTTAAATAACAAAAGAAAAAAACATAGATACTGGGTTCGTCCCAAACAAACAGTTTATTGACTAGAGAAATATACTCTCGAATTATATAACATTTGTGTCACGTTATATAACACAAACATTCAGTCTCCACGTTACTGATACATGCTTTATAACATGTTATGTTATATAATATATACGCACCGTAAGACATAGGTAATCAAAGGACAAGATCAAGGATCGAATCAGTATCATGTTCAATATTAATGTCAGTTTGTTAAAGTGGAGTAGACACGCATCCGTGTTTTTCTGTTGTAACATCGAAAAGTTACCTTCGCGTAACGGAATTTAAAAATAAGAAAAACAGTTCTTTTTGTAACGATCGTAAAATAACGATATAACAAGAAATTTAATTAATGTAACACGTAATTAACTTAAATTAAATTTTGGATTATATTCACTATAACATTAAAGTAACTGGTGCTGCACGTATTTTATAGAGTGGATAAATATCTCGTAAACTTATTTATATCTACTTGACAAAAACAATTTAATCTAAAATATAAACCTCCTAAATATCTAATAATAATTCAAATAAAAGTTATTTTTATTCTAATATTTTGAAAAAGAATTAAAATTCGCACTAACCCATACCCCCCTAATTTTAATATAATTCCAATGTACTTGAACAATAGTTTCTTAATATACGAAATGATAGTTTTAATAGAGAAAAACTCAGTGTTTATCTTTTGTCTGCATGTCATAAAAATATTGTTAAGTATTTATATCGCACAGGTTCAAATCGAAAGATAACGTATCAATAGTTAATCATCAGTTATATACGCAGACGGGTATGATAAGTTTGCTCTGCTATACATATATTATACATTTTTACGTTAAATACTCGTAAAATATAACGTGCTTCCTTAAGAAACTTTGCCCCTCGTTTCGACTTGTGGAGGATATCGTGAGAGCCGAAGGTTAAAGAAAATATTATTTCTCTAATCAACTACATTTGTATTATCTATTCATTCATTTAAAAAAAGGTTGATTTAATTTTTTATTTTGTTTAAGAAAAGTCATTAGTGTCATTTGAAATTTAAAAAAAATACGAAGTAACACACATATGCCAGAAGGATCTCGTCGTTATCATCTTCAGCATCAATATGTGTAAAGTGTAAGTGTAAAGCTGGTATTCTGTGCGAGCGTGATCCTACGTCGGTGGATCAGATTTATTCGTACTATAAACCATAATATACCTGCAGCGTGGCTCTACCACATAAAAATGGATGGATGGATGAAATTTAATAAAATGAGGTTAACTGAAAATTAATAATAACCATGCTTTATTATAATAAATAAATCATGATTTATTATAAATATATAAAATTTTACAAAAATAATAGCTTTAACATTTATTAAATAATGACTAAGAAGTATAGCCGCGTTGTGGCAGATGAAGAGAATCCACTGCTCCATATCATTTCGTAGGTGTCGTAACAGGCGACAAAGGAAAACAAGTGGTAAAATTAAAAAAAAAATTGTACAATCGACTACAATATAAATAAAATGAGAACATTATCAATGTAGATGAAGTCAATTAAATACGCATTATTAAGGATAACTCAAAAACTACTGGTCAGATCTTGATCAAATTTATATGAAATCACTTGAGAAGCATAAGCTTATAATAATAAAAATAGAAAATATACAGTATATTTTTTGATAAATTTATCAATTTATTATTCTTACTTATCATCTTTATTCAGATGAATTAATATAAAATTGTAATGAAAAATCTATTTAATATGTACATATAAAAATATCTAACTTGGTTTTATAATTATTAAAATCGGTTCAACTAGAACAAAATACTGTCGAATTGAGTACCTCCTCTTTTTTGAAGTCGGTTAGTAAAACAGGAGACGGGTAGCGGCATTCTCCTGATAACAACTCAAAATAATAAAAACTGTGGTTGCCAACCCGCCTGCCAAGCGTTGAAACAATGGCCAATATTCCGCTATGAGGCAATCTATGTGGGACCTATGTTCAGGAGTGCACTTATTAATATATATATATATATAACGGGGAAGGCAATTAATTGTTGTTTACCTCTAAATAACGTTGTCGCACCAATCATTTAAACAAAAGCTTATTCGTAACTTCCTTGTCATCAGCGGGTAAAGCGTTCCAGAGGAGAATGGCCTAGGAAGAATTAAAAAAAATAGTTCTATGTTCTGGAAAACTAACTTTAAGTGGGTTAGAAGGACGAGGTTCACGGCCGGAAATAGAGTAAAGAAAGTTGAAGTTTTCTTCTAAGATATGGCGGAGAATTAGCATCATTTAAGATGGAAAAAAGTGTCAATAAAATTCTGGAGCAACGCCTTTGACGTATAGTGAGGCATTTAAGCTTAGAACGATAGGCAGAGATATGGTCGTATTTACGTAAATTAAAAACAAACCTTATACAATTATTGAGAAGGCGCTCCAATTTATTGAGAAGATTTTGCGACAGATCCGGATAGCACACATCAGCATAATCAGTAATGGGAAGAATGAGGGAATTAATTAAGGTAAGAAATTTTTCAGACGATACAGGGAACGCAAGGCCACAACAACTTTACGGCTTATTTCAGAAATTTGCAATCTCCAGTTCATAGTTTGATCTATATGCAAGCCGAGATTAACTATTGATGATTGATAATCTTTAAAGAAAGAATGAAAGAAGTATAACTTCTAAAGCGCGTATTTTGTGGAACCTATATGATAAATAAGTACTAGATTATTAGAGATTCTAATTTAGAAAAACGATATTGAATTCACATTATAATAAGGTTTAGATGGCCATCATTTATGAGCCACGATCAAACGGTACGGTGTTGGCAACACTAATATTATAAATTTACGACATAATAAATAAAGACAATTTTAGAGCGTAGTTCTCGCTTAAAATAGCTGAAAGTAGGTACTCTTGACAGCAATAATTACACGTGTATGCAATTACATCAATCAATAATATCAAAAAGCCATTACAGCCACTTAACTTGGTGTTTCGATAAAAGCTAAAGTTATTATTACGTACAGACCGTGGAATCGTGAAGTGACAAATGCGATAAAGCAATCGTTTGTCTCATCTTCAACTGAAAAGAACATCTGACAGCTTGCAGAAAACCTCAAACCTGCCCGTTTTGTTTCATTATGACTCCATAAAACGTTCTCTTTTAAATTGCAAGCAAACATGCAGACGACTAAAACAGAAATAAATATTGAAGTTGGCAGAGCTGTTGCTAGGCGCGTTCAAGGTCTGCTCGACCCTGGCCCTGCCCCTCTCCCACCCTCCCCCATCGCGCATGTGCAACGCGCAAGCTGCATTCGCTGACGCACACACTCACATCATCGCAACTGGTGCACAATAGCAAGCAGTTACACATAACGTATGTGTGCGTTTTGTTAAATAATAGATATTCTTAGTTTCTAGACTGTAATGAAAACGTTTATGTGAACGCTTGGTTGTGTGTGTAAAGATTTACTGGTAGAAGCATAGATAATACACATATAACTGAGAGGTAGAAGTAGTAAGATGTGGAAATTACCTACCGCGTTACGCAATATCCGTGATATAGGTACATGTGCATATCATAATATCAGTTATTAGGTATCAAACCGGATATACGCAGAAATTTTTTCGTCATTCATGTTATTAACTAAAAATTGGTTAAGAAAATTAATTTAACACTAAAAATATATTCACTTAATTCATCGCAAAAAAATTCGAAATATAATTTCGTTAGTAGTCAAACTTTCAAAATAAAAGTACATTAATTAAAAAGAAGCCGATTAATTGGCTATCGCCACAACCTTCGGCCGAAGCCGAAGCCGAAACCGAAACGTTTAAAGTCCCTAAGAAATTCAGTTCAAGATTGGCTATAGTTAATAATAGGTATAAATAATTTTAAAACTTTTAAATTAAAGGTTTATTATTCACTGTATGATAGGTATAAAAAGATAATTTTAATTATCTCTAGTTGATTTAGAGGATAAAATTGCGTTGCCACGTCCATCGCACCCTGGCTCATTTGTAACAATTTTGGAGCTTGCTAGAAAATGGGGGCGAAATTTTGGCCGAAGCCGAAGGATTCGCTGAAGGTGGCCGTTTTGGCCGAAGATGACCGAAGTGGAAGCTTCGGTCGGACACTAGTGCTAAAGCAGGGAGACGTTCTTCTGTCCTTCTGCTACGAATATACCTAGGTAGTACGATGATTTCTATCGAGTTCACTCTGGACCAAAACTTACATAGGCTTTTTTATTTCAAAACTAAAACTAAAGTGTGGTATTAATAAATAACTAAATTAGTCCTAGTTGTGAAATATTTCTCTGCTCTACCACTAAAATAGTATAAACGGGTGTACACGTAAATATAAAAGCCGGGAAACCCCAAGTTGACGTATGAGGTCATGTGCGGTTTGATATCAATAGAGAATTAGAAAATGTGTACATACCTATACCTATTGATTATGTCTAAATCATAATAGAAATAGTAAGAATTCTATTTATTACTCGATTTTAACTAAGCAAACGAAAATAATATTTCAATGTAGTACTTACTTATTAATTAGTTATAAATTCACTATTTTTATGCATTCATTACAGTCCATCTACTCGTAGAATTCACTGCTAAACAGACCATTCTAATAGTTTACTTCATAGGACATTGCCTGGCAGACAGGTTGGCAACAGCAGATTTTTTAAATTATTTTGTGCTGTTATCATGAAGATGCTGTTGCTCATCCCTGTTTTATTTATCTTTGCTGCCTCTTACGTCACCCACAGGATTATATAGGTTAGGGTATTCTCTTATGCCGTCAGTACAGTGCGACTCGAAAAATTACAGTTGTATGAATAAAATAAATTAATTGTTTCACTTTTATATCCGGTCAGGTTATAATATATTTGACGGATAACTTTAATCTGACGATTGTAAAATATGAAATAAAGTCGAACCAAGTTAAGTAAATGTTATATTCAACGAATACATACATGATAATAAATAAATTGTGAAATTTTTATTTCCCTCGCACCCTCAATACTTCAAGGACAACCCCTATCTATGTTGTTCCATAAAATAACAAACGAGTATTGGTTGCATTCTAAATCGATTTCCGGTGATGATCAGAAGCTGGGGTGAATACCTACATAATAAAAATTTAATATATTGTTACGAGCTTGGGGTTCGAGACAATTAAAAACTGCCGATTGAATTACCAAAATTGACACTTTTATTACAGAACACTAATTACAATTTAAAACCACACTAATAATAAAACACAATTGTACTACTGATCACTTTAGTTCGCAGTTATTTCGCTTAGAAGTATTCGCTTGTATCACCACTTCAACACTGCCTCGGCCGTGGTCTATATTGGCCTTATATAGGATCTCAGATAGTTCCCAGAACCTTCTACTGTAGAAACATCTATTATGTTCGAGTACATATCGGTCCCGAAATTTCTAGAAGGATCTTGACTCTCCTAGTTCTGCTACTCGATACTAGAGGGCGCTAGTGGTAACTAGTGTTGCCATGTACAAGACATTAATAGTGGCGCGCAACAATATTATAGGTACTCTAGCGATCCGCTTTGAAATGTCAAAATAACAGCTTTTTATTAAATGCATATGAAACAAATTTTGAAA
Source organism: Parnassius mnemosyne (assembly GCA_963668995.1). NCBI lineage: Eukaryota > Metazoa > Arthropoda > Insecta > Lepidoptera > Papilionidae > Parnassius > Parnassius mnemosyne. The sequence goes on from CAVLGL010000057.1 coordinate 25,455,412, forward strand.
TTTATCTCTGTCTGTTTGTTCCGGCTAATCTCCAAAACGTCTGCACTTATTTTGACGGGACTTTCAGTGGCATATAGCTTATTTTATAAGGAGTAACTTAGGCTACTTTTATTTTAAAGAAAGAATCAGGGTTCGGCGCAAAATTCCATGCGGGCGAAGTCGCCGGGAGCAGCTAGTAATAAAATAAAAACGCATCATTTATGTCATTAAAGGTACAACAAAAATTATAAAATAATATCATTTATGTATTATTTGATTTTTTTTTAATCGCATCTCGTCCACAATTAATCCGTAACAGTCCACGGCCTGACATGAGCTTCCCGCATTCCCGGATTTGCCTTAATCGTCATGTTCAGCTGTCACGGTAAACTGATGATGGCAGTACCAGACGTCTCGCACCTTTGAAGCGGTTTTTCTTCTGGAAAACTTACGCTTAGCGTAGAATAGTTTTTCTGCCATCTATGAGAAGCGCTGTGTACTTTTAGTAGTTTTTATAGTCGCCTCTTATCTAAGACACCCGCGGGAATAAAAATTGTCATGGAATCACTTACACCGCTACTACAAGGTATATAAGTATTAATGTTTTAAATAATTTACTTCTATATAAACAAAGAAGAAATAACTATATAGAATCAGCTTTTATACGTGGTAGAGCCGTGCTGCAGTCATATTATGGTTGTTGCACGAATGGGTCGGCTCGATCGGGAAAAGACAGAATACTGTTGTTGTATTCGTATGGTGAATGTAGAGAACCATTGAGCTATATGTACTACGTAATAGAGAAGCTATTCCAAACAAAAAGTGTGCGCTACTTTATGTCTTGTCGCGAAGACTTTAATTTAATATAAAATAAGATATTAATATAAAATAAATATAAGAATTTTATATAAAATACTCTTATTTTAATCTAAACAAACATATTTGAAAATAAAATGTATTAATAATTCTCTTATGGAATTCACAAATCTTCATTTACGCAATATTTAGTTTAGTATGGATTGCAGTACGGTTCAGTTGAACATAGTCAATGTTCGGAATGCGAAATCTAGTGATGCAGAGAACCGTAGACCCTTTTTAATGGAAACGAGGTATTTCATCTGAATCTTCAGGGCAATGCATCCGCATTTTGATTCTTAATCAAGGTTAGATGCAATGCCTTTTGGCCAAACGTATGTTTGTCACTCTTATTCTATAAAAACCAGTTTTCATAAAAATCTTAAAAGCTAGAAGTCTAAAGGAAAATAACCTAAACGAAAGTTTATTAAGAAAATGTCTACAAAAATGCGTGACGGTGCAGCAACGCATTGGCAGTAAGCCATTATTTCCTTCACGTGGAACTCTCGTCAACGTAGCCCACGAAAGCGTTTTCTATAATTTATTTGCTTCATCTAATTTTATCAAATGTAATTTGTAAACGGTGACATGTCCTGAAATAAATGCTATGTAATTTTAAAGAAATTTGCAATGTAAATTTTTAGTTTGGGCAGTACGGGTATAAATTATAAATATTGTTCAAGTCAAAATATTTTATTTAAGAAATGCCAATTATAGTCAGATTAGACATGTACAGAGAAAAACTGGTAAGAAATTGTGCGTGAAGACACCACTTTCGTATTTTACGTTATATTTAAAAAAACCGTATTCATCTCATTATTGTTTTTTTCTCCACCAGGAAGCTTATTTTCAGTGCACCAGTGCGATGGCATTGATGCACTTAAAATAAGCTGAGATGTCATCACTTTGTTTCGTGGGTGTCGTAAGAGGCGCCTATGGGAAATGTTATCCGCCAGGCAAGTCTAGGGTTAAGACAAATTCTCCGTGCAACGGCAGAGACATATCTGGAGATAGATTTTTACGGGCTGATGAAAAAGGAGTTATTACAAATAATAGGGAAAGATTAAAGATTTACTTTTCTATTATATAATATTATAAATAAAAGAAATAAATTAAAAAATAGCGCATAATTAATTTATAAGTAGGTAAGTACATAGTAAAGAGAGGACAAGGCTTTTTTAAAAAGGACACTAAATAATTATAGGGTCGTCGATGCACCAAATAAATATAAAGGTCCAAACTACAAAAGATAACGCCTTTAACTGCAAAAAAGGATGGTAACTTTTTTTGACTACCTACCTACCTGAGTTTATACCCTTGCTGTGATTTGTCAGAAAATACATAATGCGGACAATTTCAATATTTAAAACACATTTAAATACTACCGTAGCTCTTCATAGGGTATATTTTGCACGTGTTCGTTTGTTTAAACCTACTGTGACTAATGCGAGCGTTGTAAATAAACACAAGCGCGGTCGGCCATGTTGTCCGCCATGTTGGTGACGAAACGTCAATGTGACGCGTCCGTCAGCTGATACTGTTTATAGTGGTACGTGGAGCGCGACGCTTAGAAACGTGTTTTTATGTTTTCCTCTGAAATCTGTATTCATGCAAACAATATGATGAAACAATATGGAATTAAAGTCCAATTGGTAAATACATTTCCTTCAACAATGCTCCATTCGATTTACATGTTACTCCGGCTCCGGTCCGATTTTAGATCAATAATGAACAATAAAATAGGTTTTATACACAATCACGGGATTGTTGTTGTATTTTAGATTATGGTGTAAACGTTTCCACCAATAATACGGGTAATTTATTGGTTAATTGCCCAACGCTGGTTCTCAATTCAAATATTTTCGGCGTAAGCGCAAAAGTAACTCTTAAAGAGCTTATGAGGATTCCGATTACCAGACTAGTGCCTTTACAATTTAGGTTCGACATGTTTTGCATGCCTTAGAGTAAGGTACACCAAGTGTAGATGAGTCAGCACATGAAGTAGGTACGTTTACCCGAAAGTATTTTAAATATTAATAATAACATCTACATATATAAAGGAAATAAATTATTAATAATAACATTTTATTTCCATAAAAACTATCAAGAAACAAAAAAAAAATTAACGTAAGTTGATCCATTGGTTATTCAAACAATCAACCGTTGAACAAAAAAGCAATATACAATACTGTTAATTAAAAATCAAAATTACCTCAAATATTATTTAAGGTGACTTAGTTAAAGAATGACGTACGTGATAAATACAATACAAAATAGATATGTAAGTATAGATATTAAAGGTAGAAAAATAGATGGAATAAGCAATGTGTTGTATACGGTAATTGTTATTCAGGCTTCGCGGTCGCGGGTTCAAGGCGAAGCGGTAATGTGGGAGGCCCTGGGCTTAGCTTATGTGGTTTCTAATTTTCCTCTGTTGAACAATCAGTATAAGTTTCATTACAATATTCGCGTCTACAATGGTTCACGTCGTTGTAAGATAGTGCTATCATATTATAAAATTTTAAAGATCCCATTACACTAATATATATTATTATTATTCGTAATGCATATTTACATGTTATATAAATCATGTAAAAATTCCACACCAGCCATCGGAAATTCGAGTTGCGATGCCCAAAAGTTTACAAAGTAAAATAGATGATATTGTCGCTTGTTGGCATATTGCCTATGACTCTTATGCTCATAACTTTGTTTTTAACAAAAAGTGATTTTAAATGTAAATTAAATCTTTAGTATTGTAAAAATTAACAGTTAAAATGTAACTTTTGCAATGTTCAATATTTGGATCACATTTTTAACAAATAAGTATTTCGATAATTACCTAATAACGCCTAAACAACTTTTTTTTTACATTTGACAATGATATGGCAATTAGACAACAACATTTAAAAAAGCCGTGTTCTCATTTTATTCAAAAAGTTTAACAAGTGTTACAACTTTTTCCTGTATTCTTTAAACGTGATGTGAAGTTGCATTTGCAATACTATTGCTTAGTAACCAACGTTTTATCAATTTTCGCATTTCAAAAGAATCATTAAGCACGTATGCAAAATACTAAAAAAGAAATATGTAGGTATGTCGGTAGCTAATAAATTATATTACCTACCTATGATTACATATTAGATTAATCTATGGTAGAGGCCTTGCCGTGTAGTCGCGGCGTAAAAATATCTACTACCTCACTTACTCTCTTGGGTGACGACAGAGGGAACCTGAAAGAGATGGACAGCAGTCCTCCTAACTGACCGCTTGCCAAGCGTGGTAACTATGGCGACATCCCCCCTATGCAATCTATAGGGAAAGTCCATATTCAGCAGTGTAATTTCGGTGGGCTGTAATGGAATGGAGCACATTTTATCAAAATTTCAAAACATTGTTAAAACTAAGAATAGTTAATTCTCATACGTTTTATCCATTGAGTTATGCCGTATTATTTTTGAATTGATTCCGGTATTTTCTTACTCTCGGATTTACTTTTCTACATTAGATAAGTTTATATCAACAATAAAATCAGTTTTTGTCTTATAACATAAGGGTGACAAACGTGAAACGAGCACACAGTCCACCTGATGGTAAGTGGATGCTGTGGCCCAAAGACATTTATCAGACAATTAAGAATCAAAATGCAGATGCGTTGTCACCCCTGAGACAAAGAAAATATACACTACGCGAACCTGAGGACTGAGATGTAATGCCTCGTTTCCAGTAAAAAGGTTCTCCGGTTCTCTACATTCAGCATACGAAACACAGCAGCATTAAACTGCTATTTTGGACGTGGACGTACCCTGGATGATCCGACCCATTCGTGCCACAACAATAATATAGATGCAGCGTGGCTCTACCACGTAATTTTGAAGATTTTGAAAATAATGAAACTGATATATAAGATTTCAATTTTTTAAATTTAATGCAGTAACGCCTGCTCAAGGCTATCTACATTCTACACAAGGTTTTTTATTCAAAAATTTTAGACGAAACTTGATCACCTGGATATATCAAATCTGTTCTATATGTTTTACTGTGGTTTTTACTAATAGTTTTCTTCCTCGTACAACTTCTCTGTGAAATTGTTTACCACCGGCGATTTTTCTGGACTGATACGACTTAAGGACCTTCAAGAAAAGAGCTTACACCTTTCTAAAAGACCGGCAACGCATCTGCAATTCCCCTGGTGTTGCGGTTGTTCATGGGCGGCGGTAGTCACTTACCATCAAGTGAGCCGCATGCTCGTTTGCCCCTTCTATAAAAAAAAATATAACATGCCTGAGACTCCCTCAAAACGATTATAAAATGTCTTAAATCTTTCATACCAATATCTTATATAACTTGATTTCTTGATACATTAATTTGATTTTTCGGATTAGCTATCCAATAAACATATTAATGTCTTTTTCTTCATTACCCCTATAAGTTAGCAAATAGCCTATAAAATAAGTACATGTAATTATCAGTGATAAGTGCTGCTACTGTCACTGCTAAAATCGTTTCTTTTTTTTTTGGTAATCTTTTAGTGTTTTAGTGAAAGACATCACACAAGAAATTTGAAAGTTTTTAATTTCTAGTAAATAATTAAGAACTGAAATGGCAAATTATAAAAAAAACCATCGATATGTACATTGCGGCGTTTTTGATGATTACTGGTTAGTTATAAGCCCACCTAACTAGCGACAAGTACGACGCCTGGGATCACCAGATTGCCTTGAACTCATGAGTTCGACATTTTTTGCGGAGCCACAACAGGATACGCTTGAATCGCGGGCCCTAGTTTTGTTGATGCCCTTGATTCGCAGTTGAAATTTTGAGGAGCCATGTTGGAATTTAAATCTTAATTTTTATTGGAATTTCACAGATAGAAAGTTCTAGTTCGTTTAGTCCTAATATAAAAGTTCTATTCTGTACTTAACAATATGTAAGCAATGTCTTCTGCTTTCTTGTATTAACATATTTCGCTTGAAAATAAACACTAATTGGGAATTGCCAAAATTCGAAGCGAGAGATTAATGGTCATTGAATAAATTTTAGATATATTCAAGATAATAATAATTATTAAAAGGATATTTTTACAAAATTCACATTTTTTTGGTATATTTTTAACTTAGAAAACAATACAGTGAATTTGCGTAGAGAAAAAGTCTGTAGAGTGTTACCAATTAGAATTTTTCATATATACCGTTCTCTCCACTTTTAAATGGAGATTCTGGACCTATGAGATTTGTTCCTTAGCTTATTTCTTCTTATATTAGACCATAGGTCAGTCTTCATGTATGTCCTAAAAGTAGAATAATACGCGCATTTATTGTACTTACGTACTTAAAATCAACATTGTTTTCAGGCCTTAGTCTTAGCGTATCAGTTTTTTCATATTTGTAAAAATATGTAATCGAAATTTATTTACACATATTATAATATATTTAAAATCCAGATATATTTTATTTTTATTTTTGAAGAATAGTACAATCCCATATCTGAGAATGAGCCATAATATCCATAAATGAGTTTAATTAATTCGAAGTTTTGATTATACAATGTTATGAATTTCAAAATGGTGGACTAATTGTTCATTTAAATTATTTGTTAGTCACAATGCCTAGCTTCCTACAATGTAGTGTAAATTTTAAATAAGTAAAGTTACATCAGTTAAGTGGAATTTTTTTGAATTTTTATGTATGTGATAGGCAGAAAACTTCGACTACGATGGCCGATGGCAATTACCTATTCACGTACACATAGATAATAACTATAGGTTTCGTTTAGTCCTCAATGTAGTATGCCTGTTCACTGTCTACGTCTAAACAAATATGGCTGCTGAAGTAATATGTCATTGAAGGTTTTCCTCAAACTGCTTCACGTCTATGATATAATGCAATAACGTGTTACATTACAAACGTTTAACATGCATAATATTAATTTTCACGACGTTTTTCTGATGCAATATATGAAAACAAAATATTGCAGGTACTTACCGGACTGGAATGTTCAGGGAAATATTACATAATCTTGGAGTACATCTGATCTGACGTTCTTTCGTCATCGAAATTCACATTGTTGTTGCAGATAAAATATCACGGCTGATTTGCCTGAAACTGACTACACCCTCATATGTAATATTATGTGGTCTTATTATAGATCGCGTCAGCTCTGGAAAATGGAGCAACTTGCGGAAGTTTTTGGCCATTTGAGCGCGTTGGACGTATTCGTGAGCGGTGTGTAGCACGGCCGTCGACAAGGCACTGACGACCGAGCCACGGCTGGCGGCCGCTCCTGCATTGCGGCGCGCAGTCGCACTCGCGCGCGCATGACCTTGGCATTGAACTTGGCAATGGGCCGGCGCGGTGCGATCCCCGCCCGGCGGGGGACGCAATGCACCGGCAGCTGCACCGCCCCTCCCCCACGTCCTTCCGCCTCGCCTCAGTTATACTTGCCGCCCTGCTCAACCCTTTTCGTTCTTCATTGCCTTAATGCATATTCTGAGTAATTTTGGTATGACTAGTCGTAATCGTAATCCAGAGATATGTTCCAGATTTGTGTGCGTGTATCTAATCTCGAGCAATTTTTAATGCTTCGAGGTCGATCTAATCGCGTGACTGAACACTAACGTAAGATGCTTCGTTGTCTTGTCGACCAGTAAATTTAGCTTTAGTTGCCGTTTATGAATGATGCTTGTTAAAACTCTAAACAATCCTGTAAATTCATGATGATAAAACATCAGAAGGCAGTAAGTAGTTAACAAAATAGCATCCTTGAGGATGAGGGTTGAAATATCTTGAAAAAATCCTTATACCTAAGTGTTTTGTATCTATCACTATACTAAATTCGCAGGCTTATTGCCAATTCTAACATCATTGACTTATTACAAAATGAGTTACGTGGGTGTTGTAGCACCTTCCTACATGTGTTGGGGAGGAGTCGATGGTGGGTGGATGGAGGCTAAGTTTGGAGATCGATGTGGAATCGCGCATGCGTTTCCTCGTAGTAACTTCGCTCTCTGCTAGCTAGCCCGGCTGTTATTGAGCGCGAATTATGAACAAACGCATCGTTGCAAACTGCATTTATTTTATTTAACATTTAATTTTACGAACAAGTTTTTGTTTTGCAAATATTGAAAGTATAAAATAAAATAATAAAATATGTTCATGCGTTAACGAATGTCATTATTATTAGTGTTAATTTGTATTTTTTTTTGTTTGCTGTTACCATTTAGATAAAAGCTAATAGAGATGCCCTTTTCTTCTATGTAAATATAGGTTATTTTTAAGAATCGTGTTAAATGTCAGATGTTTTAAAAATATTCAACATATTATACATATTACTATTTGTTTATGCTCATTTTGTAAAACTATGTAAAATTTTACTAAAATATTTTAATAACGGATGCTTGTTCGTTTTAAATAAAAATAACATTTTTAATGAAAAGTAATTCGAATTCACAAAAAGAAGCCCCACAATGAATGCGGGTATAAAACTACTATTACATGTTTTACAGTCTTCAGTAGATCGCAGACTGTCGGTGTTTTCTGTCATCTCTCATAGGCATTTGACTATGTAGATCATAAAATTTTGAATAATAAACACAAATATTTGTGGGTTTGAAATGCTGCACTTGATCTATTTTCATCATATCTTTTAAACCGAGAGCTTAATGGTTGCAATTAATTATGTGATGTCATCAGGACGCATGATAAAATTAGGCGTCCCTTAGAGATTCACATTTTTCTTATTATTGTTCTTAGTATAGGTACATAAATACTCCTTCTAATTTTCTAATTTGTCTTGTATTTATATTTTACAATTTGTTTTTTGGTACAAAAATGTCTGAGATAGGTCAGATTGCTGATGATACCTAATTATTATAGAAATTAAAAAGAAACGACTTAGCACTGGAACACAACTGCCATATATTGGATTTGTATCCAAATGGTTTACAGCAAACATTATGCACTATCTTATTCATCGCAGAATGTTGTAATTATTTTCAAAATAGTAATTTAGATTTCAAAAGTTTGAGCGTGTTTATCGGAATTCTGCAAGCTTCACTTTTAGAAGAATTATAAAGCTAACTGATGAAGCGATATAATATAAATTAGTCTACTTTGCTTTCTTCCACTGTAGCATCTCTTATGATATATTAATGTGGGATCTATCTACAGCTAAATTGGAAACAGCATTTATTTTGCAATCACAAGCGATCGGGGCTATGCCACTTCTTTCGCGACCAAGGATTCAAGGAGGATAATATTTTGAAACTTCCGTCGGTATTATCTTTATATATAAAACTTACGTGTCATGTTGTTTGTCCGCGATGGACTCCCAAACTACTGAACTGATTTCAATGAAAGTTTGCACACTGTGTGCATTTTGGTCCAACTTGAGAGATAGGATAGTTTTTATCCCGATAAGTAACCCTCAATTTTTTTTGTGAATTTAAGGATTTTTATAGGAAGGGTCGTTGCAAAGGGCAGAACAACGTCTGCCTGGCGAGCTAGTTATATTATAAATTCTCGAAAACATTATGTAAGTAGGAAAAAGAATAATTATAATATTTTTAATGAAATATAAACGGTTATCAGCAGAACAGGTTGCGGTGATACGTTAGAGATTCCCAAATTAAAATCTTTAAAATATAGTGCAACAATTAGACAAATTTTAAAAAGGTTGTAAACAAGTCTAAAGAAGCCAGTATGCTTTAGTAGGCTTTTAGTAAGAAGACAGGTGGAAACTGAAACGAAAGATGGGCTGCAGCATCTTCCTGATAACAACTCAAAACAATTAACAGTAACAAGTGCCTTGGTAGTTCAGGGGCTTAGCGCTCGCTGTAAATTTCACAGTTCACGAGCAATCTAGGTTGGATATCCGCTAGTAGCAATGAAATTGTTAATTGCAATTTTAAGTACTGATTTACCACGTGCTCGGCGGTGAAGGTAAACATCGTGAGGAAACCTGCATGCCTGAGAAATAAGAAAAAAATATTTCCAAGACATGTGAAGTTCGCCAACACGCATTGGGGCAGCGCGGCATACATTTCCTTGCCCTAAAAACTCTCGCGTTGTGGCAATTCTATTTGTTCACGTAAATAAGGTTACGTTTTTACTTCAGTGTTTACTGCGTTCCATGAATGTTTTATAAAGTAAAGTTGTTATTAAAACCTTTACAAGCTGTTCACCGTTGAACATGGGCCTCCCCCACAGATTGGAAGGATGGAAGGATATTTTCCATAGTTGCCACGCTTGGCAGGTGGGTCGGCAAACACAGTTTTTATTTTAATATATAGTTGTTATTAGGAAGACATGTAGAATGTTCTGATGGTAATACGCTTCAAGATGTAGCCAATCTTTTCTGTGACTCCTCTGACATACTCGAATACTCTGACATATGGCAGTACAGCAGGCATACGCTCGACTATTTAACTTTGTAACGTAGGCACGGGACCCAAAGTTTGTATTCGTGCAAGCCTTGCTAGCTAGCTGTGAAGTATGACGGTGAGATTCACGGTTCAAATTTCGGTTGGTATGGGTATTTTTTTCTATAGTTCTGGTTTCCTAGGATTGCGGTGCCGCTATATGACGGCCGTAATAAAGCGGTGAATGACACTCACGTTGTCTATGTAAACAAGACAGGGTGGTTTCCTTGAGAGCGGTATTTGACGCCGTAATGTCAAAAAGTTTAGTCGCTATTTGCGTAACGGCCGTTTTGACGGTGCCGGATAGTTCAAGAACGTTTTTTTTATACCGGTGACCGGAGACTATATACAACTTCAACTGGAGCAGCGAGGATTACGAAAAATTAATAGATTTTGTGCGTAATTATGAAACTATTTACAATATGAAAAGAAAGGAATACAATTTAGGCAAACCCAGTTAAAACAGAATTTGTGGCGTAAAAGGAAATTTTAAATAAAACATGTATATACAATTAACTGAAGGTATAGATAATTACATCTAGTATAAATTATAAGTAGTATAAAGTATAGATAAATACATTTGGTAGTGTAAATTATAACATCTTATTACGTAGATTGTAGAATGTTGTCTCACAATTGTGTTACCACTCAATAGCGCCGGTCAAATGAGGTTCATTTGTACTCGGATACTATGATTTTCCAGAGGTACCTATTAAATTTTCAGTAGGTAATGAAGATTGCCGTTTAGTGGCGGTCAAGAATATCCACTACCCCATATCCTCCCGTGGGTGTCGTAAAATACGACAAAGGGAAACAGGCAGGAGATGGGCAGCAGCATCTTCCTGGTAATGGCCAAAATTACAATAAAAAAACTGCGGTTGCCAACCCGCTCGCCAAGCGTGGCAACTATGGCAAATACCCCCCAATGATTAAAGCAACAAACAGACGGCCCCAGTCCCCGGCGGCCCCGCTATTCCTGGCTACGGTGGCGACCATGGTAACGGCAGGGCAGGGGGTGCTAAGAATCTCCGGTGGAGGTTCAGTTGCCACCTTAGACGACTCGACCTGGCAACGTACAACGCACGCACCCTGAGGACTGACGAGAAGATCGTGGAGCTGGAAGAAGAGATAGACAAGTTGCGCTGGCATATTATAGGATTATCCGAAGTCCGAAGAGAGGGGGAGGACACGGTAATCCTCGAATCCGGCAACTTGGTCTATCACCGGGAGGGCAACCATCTGTCCCAAGGAGGTGTCGAATTTATCGCCCACAAGTCTCTCGTTAACAACGTTGTAAAGATCGAGAGTGTGTCGACGAGGGTTGCGTACCTTATACTCAGAATCACCAAACGGTATTCGCTGAAGGTCATACAGGTTTACGCCATTACCTCGGCACACCCCGATGAGGAGGTGGAGGAAATGTATGAGGATATCTCTAGAGCAATGCATTCCTCCAAAACCCAATATACGGTGTTAATGGGAGACTTCAATGCAAAACTAGGCACAAGAGAGAACGGTGAGCTGAAAGTAGGGAAATTTGGAATAGGGCAACGGAACCCAAGGGGCCAGCAGCTGGCCGAATTCATGGAGAAAGAGGGACTCTTTATGATGAACTCTTTCTTCCAGAAGCGGCCGAACAGGAAGTGGACCTGGTCGAGCCCCGAAGGTTCGACAAAAAATGAGATTGACTTCATTATGACGACCAGACGACAACTGTTCAGTGATGTCTCCGTGATCGCGAGGGTGAAAACTGGTAGCGATCACCGAATGGTTAGAGGCACACTGAACCTAAACGTTAAGTTGGAGGGGTCTCGTCTAATGAAGTCAACGCTCCGTCCCCCTCGTGCTCTGTTCCAAAGTCCCGAAACCTTTCAGCTCGAGTTACAAAACTGTTTTCAGTGCCTATAAGACTGCAATGAAGTGGACGATATGAATGACAAGCCCGTGGAAACTGTCCATGCGGTCGGAGCTAAGTTCTGCAAGACCCGCCGCAAAAGAACACAAAAACGCTCCTATCACACTCTTAATCTCATGGCTGTTAGATGGGAGATGAAGCTACATTCTTCAACAGACTTGACAGCATACAGGCATCTGAACAGACAGATCTCCAAATGCATGCGGCGGGACTTACGCAACTTCAATACAGCTCGTATTGAAGAAGCGATCGAGCGGAACCAAGGCTCCAAATTCTTTGCCAGAGATCTGTCTGCCAGAAAGAGCCAACAGTCAAAGCTGAAGACAGAATGTGGCAGCATCGTTTCCGGGACACCTGAGATTTTGAGTGAGATTGAGAGGTTCTATGGGCAGCTGTACACGTCTTCGTTGGAGCCACACGCAAGTGTGAGTAACGATCCAAGAGCGAGTCTCATCCGACACTATTCCGAAGATACCCCGGACGTCAGTCTGAGCGAGATTAGAATGGCTCTCCAGCACCTTAAAAACGGTAAGGCCCCAAGCGAGGATGGAATTGCAGCGGAGCTTCTGAAAGCGGGTGGAAGACCGGTACTTGAAGTCCTTCAGAAGCTCTTTAATTCCGTCCTCCATGGTGGCATTACACCGGAGGCGTGGAGCAGAAGTGCGGTGGTCTTGTTCTTCAAGAAAGGTGACAACGCTCTCTTAAAGAACTACAGACCGATTTCCCTTCTTAGCCGCGTCTACGTGCTGTTTTCGAGAGTCATTACGAATCGTCTCGCGCGCAGATTTGACGACTTCCAGCCTCCCGAACAAGCTGGTTTCCGAAAGGGCTTTAGCACCATAGACCAATTACATACCCTTCGGCAAATTGTACAGAAGTCCGAAGAGTACAATTTGCCACTATGTCTAGCGTATGTGGACTATGAGAAAGCCTTTGATTCCGTCGAAATTTGGGCGGTGCTGCAGTCCCTTCAGCGATGCCAAGTTGACTGTCGGTATATCGAAGTGTTGAAGTGTTTGTACAGTAGAGCTACGATGGCTATCCGAGTACAGAACCAGAGTACGAAACCTATCCAATTGCAGAGAGGTGTAAGACAGGGTGACGTCATATCCCCGAAACTCTTCACCGCTGCATTGGAAGACGTTTTCAAGCTTCTGGACTGGAAAGGATACGGTATCAACATCAATGGCGAGTACATCACTCACCTTCGATTTGCCAACGATATAGTCCTTATGGCAGAATCGCTGGAGGACCTAAGCTCTATGCTCAATGACCTCAATAGTGTCTCCCAACGGATAGGTCTTAAGATCAACATGGACAAAACAAAGATTATGTTTAATGTCCATGTCACACCTATGCCAGTAGTTGTTGGGAGCACTAAGCTCGAAGTTGTTGACGAGTATGTTTACCTGGGACAAATAGTCCAACTAGGTAAGTCCAACTTCGACCAAGAGGTCAATCAACGGATTCAACTCGGCTGGGCAGCGTTCGGGAAGCTACGACACATTTTCTCGTCAGACATACCTCAAAATCTTAAAACGATTGTACAACCAGTGCGTGTTGCCAGTGATGACTTATGGAACTGAGACGCGTGGTCCTTCACATCTGGCCGTATGAGGAAGCTCAAGGTCGCTCAGCGAGCTATGGAGAGGGCTATGCTCGGAGTTTCTCTGCGTAATAAACTTAGAAATGAGGATATCCGCAGTAGAACTAGAGTAACCGACATAGCCCAACGGATTAGTAAGCTGCAGTGGCAGTGGGCCGGCCATATAGCTCGAAGAACCGACAACCGATGGGGAAGAAAGGTTCTCGAGTGGCAGCCTCGTACCGGTAGGCGAAGTGTAGGGCGACCCCCCACGAGATGGAGTGACAACCTGGTAAGGCATGCAGGAAGTCGATGGATGCAGGTGGCTCAGGACCGTGCTTTGTGGCGTTCCTTGGGGGAGGCCTATGTTCAGCAGTGGAGTTATGAAAGGCTGTAATGATGATGATGATGTAATGAAGGAGGTCATCAACTTGTTTTAATCTGTAGTCAGTATTGTTACGAGCTTGGGGTTCGAGACAATTAAAAACTGCTCAGTGAATTACCAAAATCGACACTTTAATTACAGAACACTAATTACGAATCAAAACCACACTAATAACAAAACACAATTGTACTACTGATCACTTTAGTTTGCAGTTGTATCGCTTTGAAGTATTCGCTTGTATCGCCAATTCAATACTGCCGGCCTTATATAGGGCCTCAGATAATTTCCGGAACCTCCTAGTGTAGAAACATCTAGAATGTTGGAGTACATACCGGTAGCTTAGATTTTCCTTTGCTGCGAACTAGATTGTGGAATCACACTAGTGAACCTTCGTCGAACCCTTTGTTGTTCATTTTGCGGTCATACCGGGTTTTCATCTTTTCAGACATTTGCTGGCTCGATTGTCTGACGTGCTCATAAATGTCTCTTATTTTGTTCCGCAAGTCATTTGCGTAATCGATTATACTGCGTGGAGCATCAGGTGGTATTCCGGTGATCAGGTCTGCAGGCAGCCGTAATTCTCTTCCGAAGTTTGCAAAATCTGGTGTCACTAACGTACTTTCGTGAACAGCGCTTCGATATGACAACAAAAAAGGTTGTATGTGCTTGTTACAGTCTCGTTGCCGATTTTCCACAACTTTTTCTAGGTACCTCTCCAATGTCTGATTAAATCGTTCTACCATTCCATCAAATTGTGGGTGGTAAGAAGTTGTTCTTGTTTTATGAGTACCCATAATTCGGCAAGTTTCCTGCAATAATTGAGACTCAAAATTCCTTCCTTGATCGCTGTGAATCTCTAAAGATACTCAAAAGCGACAGAAGACTTCATGAACTAGTTTATCTGCAACTGTTGAAGCTTCTTGATTTGGAATAGCAAAGAGTTCTGTTCACTTAGTGAAGTAATCCATCACAACCATGAAACAATTGTTACCACTTTCATTTCCGGAAACGGCCCCGCAACGTCAAAAGCTATCCTCTCCCATGGTGCGCCAATATTGTACAATTTCAATGCACCTCTACAACGACTCTGAGGTCTCTTTACAGCCTTTACTTCTACTTTCTTTTAAATATCCTTTACTAACTTTTTAATGCCTATTGATGGCTTAGAAACCGAATGATCTTGGTTTGTTCATTTTGTTCCACTTTTTTCTTCTTATGGGATAATATATGATATTCCTACAGGAGTGTATCGTTGACAATCCTTGCAGGTCCATTCCAGGCTATCTGCTTTACGCAATGCTGCGATCTGTTTAGCTGAAAGATTAGTACTTACAGGCTTGGGTCCTGTGCACATTTTTTTCGCATTTGCTGCATTCTAATCCGGGAGTTCTTTTAGTTATCGGTTTTTCACAACAATCACATTTATTCATTGTAATGTCGGTATAAAACTTTTTTAACCACACGTCCGATCGGTGACACTGTCGATGTAAAATGCTTGCAGTGCTCTGATCAGGTTTAAAGGGTATATAGAGCCAGTTAAATCACAGACTGTGAGCATTTCTATCTTAGGCCTCAGAGGTGACAACACATCTTTAGCCTTCTCTGATTGAAGTTGCCTTCAGGTGTCCATCGACTACAGTAGCCACTAACCATCAGGTGGACTCTAAGTTCGGTTGTCACTTCAGTTCCATAAAAAAAAAACAAAGCAATCTAAGAAACAGTACTAAAGAAAATTGTACTAGCATTGGTACTTTAAGCTATCTTACCAGGTTCGATTTATCGTTTCAAATGTGTCAAGCAAAAACAAACCTTACGAATTGCAATTATTGTTTTGTAATAAATAATGATATATTGAAGTACGCTATCCAGTATTACAAAGTAATACTGGTTAGCGTACTTCAATATTTACGGTTAAAACGAACATTTAATAATAACTAGCTGGTAGGTTACCCGCTCGCTTCGCTGGGCGCACGGATGTAAAATATCAAGATTTTTTTGATTAGACTATCGTAATATCCGTTCTTAGTGAACGTCTTGAGTAAATATACTAAACAAGTCAATCGGGTGTATAGTTATAGAGATATTGTGATGAGTCTGTCAGTCAGTGGTATTTCGCTTATTAATCTTTATATATGAAAATTACGTGTCACGTTGTTTGTCCGCGTTGGACTCCCTAAACTTCTGAACTGATTTCAATGAAATTTTGCACACTGTGTGCATTTTGGTCCAACTTGAGAGATAGGACAGTTTTTATCCCGCTAAATGACCCTCCAAATGTTTATTGCGAATTTAAGGATTTTTTATATGAAAGGTCGTCGAAAAGGGAAGAACAACGTCTGCCTGGTCAGCTTTCAGCAGCTAGCCTTCGTATCTTATATATTGTATAGAAAAAATGTTTCCCATCACGTTGTGGACTGTAGACTACTTTTTCATAATCTCACCCCAAATAGTTGAATAGGATTGCTTTAGATTTACAAATATTATTAATTTAAATTTTTAATTTGGTAGAATATGTCCTCATTATCCTGCTTAGCATAATATGAATTGTCAACCGTTGCAATGTAGGTAAAATGTATTAAATTGTTGAGAATGGTCTGTATAAGAATAATATCGGTAAACAGGATTTAGAGGCTATACGTCAAGACATTTTGTCCTTGTTACGTCGAAGTTTAGCGCCGAAACTAAATCTCCCCAAAGACGAATTTAAAGCGTTGTACAACTTACGCAACAGACCAGAGCTCACGATTCTCCACGCGGATAAAGGAAATGCTACGGTAATAATGGACACGTCAGAGTATAATTTCAAAATACAACAATTTTATCGGACGTAAGTACATACAAAAAGGTCAAAATAGACCCTACAACTAATACACTTACAACAACTACTGATTTAATAAAGAAATACTCCGAAAAATTAGATCTCGACGTGAATTCGACAATACCATATAAATATTAATTTTGTTCTAAGCTGTTCTGTTTAGCATAGACGATCTCCTCAAATAAGAAGTAACAAGAAACAACGGAAACGTTTTTTATGCCCCACTACATCAATTAATTTCCATAGATGCTTATCCTCATAAGTCAAAATATTGCTCTATAGGCATTACATCTTTGTCCTCAGCATGCATCTGTTGCCTTCATGTCCAAGGAGCCATGGACTAACAGTTAAGTTGAATGGTTGTCACTTAAAATTTATAAAAAAATCATGCTAACACAGAACAGTTTAGAAATAAGATAGAAAGGCTTGAATTATAGGCACCGTATCTACATGAAATATTGTGACACCGATAACCCATTTATCAGTGAAATAAATAGCACTATTTGTGCGTTAAGGATAAGAAAATTGTCTGTCTGCAGAACAGTGGTACATTTGAAAATTAATATTAGATTGTGTACCAGTGCAAGTCTACACGTGGTATTTACTTATATCTCGTGTAACAGTCATACGTTACATCTCACTACTTCCTCCTCCTCCTCATAGACCTCTCTCATAATAGAGATTATCTGCCTGCCGTAATCGCCACACTGGACAGTCGAATTGGAGTTCGCAGTATCAAGTTTCGTATTTTGACGCTACTTTCGGTCGCGCTATTGGGATTTTAGTTATTGATACGCGATGCTTACACTATATAACGGAGGCTCCATTTTCATCCAATCAAACTTCAATTTTTTAAATAACCGATGGAAACACTTTTTTACCGACTTCAAAAAGGAGACGGTACTCAATTCGACTATATGTTCTTTTCACGTGTGTTACCTCATAACTTTTTACTAGGTGAACCGATTTCGATGATTCTCTTTTTATTTGAAAGTTGGTGCTTGTCATGTAGTCCCATATTAATTTGATCAAGGTATCAATAGCTTTTAAGTAATTCTTAATATTGAAGTAGGTTGTACAACATTTTTAATTTAAGTATGCATTATTTTGAAAGATTTGAACGTACTCACGTATTATTTGCGAACAGAGCCGTTAGCCTCTCATTGTTAAATACTGTTCCCCACTATATGGTTAAGAATTTCTGTAAGGAATATAACACGTTTATTTGATTCACAAAGTCTTGTTCACCTATCGGTAAGATGCAGCGCCTGCAGGTAAGGTTAGCACGTGTATTCCCAGTACAATCCAATCCGATTCAAATTATACGTGGTAGAGTCATGCTGTAGCTATATTAGTAATATAGTTGTAGCACGAATGAGTCGGGTCGACCGGGGAAGGACCACGCTCTTACAGAATACCAGCGTAAAATGGCAGCTTGACACTGCTTTGTTTCGTATGATCGGTGGTAGAGCGTGGTCCTTCCCCGGTCGAGCCGACCCATTCGTGCTACAACTATATTAAGAATAGAATAGAATAATTTTTTATTCAATATAGATCACGTGTAAATCTTATTGAAAGTCATTTTTTACTTAACCACTGGTTCGAAAAAAAAAGTTCTGTCCTGGGAAGAACCAGCATGAAACCCAGCGGGACTTTTTTTTTAAAGCAAATTTTACAATAATGGTTGTACAAACTATATAAGTACAAAATTTATTTTAGAAACAGCTTGGAAGCCACTTACCATTTACCATTGATAATAACTTTCTGCATTCTATTACATAAATATGAAATAATAAGTTTAAGCGCTGTGTTCTTGACACCATAGTACTGTAGCTTCCTGATTAATGTCTCATGGTGAACGCAGTCGAAGGCCTTGGAAAGGTCATAAAATATACCCAAAGCATCCTCTGAATTCTCCCATGCACAAAAAATATGTTTAATAAGCTCAACTCCAGCGTCAGTTGTCGAGCGACCCCTTGTTAAACCGAATTGATTTCTATGTAGCAATTTATTAATATTAAAGAAACTTAACATCTGATCTAAAATTATTTTTTCAAAAATTTTACTAAATGTTGGTAGTACAGAAATTGGTCTAAAATTGGCGGGGTCTAATGTACTACCAGATTTAAATATAGGTATGACTTTACTATGTTTCATTAAATCAGGAAACACACCAGATTCGACGCTTGTATTAAATATAGTGGCTAGATAAGGTGCTATTATATCTATTATAGATAAAATAACTTTCACGGAAATCCCCCATAATTCTGCCGTTTTCTTAACATCAATAGTTTTAAAATATTTAACGATATCTATTGGCGGTACTCTATGGAATTTAAAAGTATTTGAACAAGCCTTTACATTTTGTTTGAGCAATGATTCGGCGACAGTAGGAGAAGAATTCAATGATTTAGTTGTCAAAAAAGGAACATCAGTAAAATGTTTCTCAAAAGCCATAGCAACTTCTTGATCTTTGTGCTACAACTATACTACGAATATAGCTGCAGAATGGCTCTACCATGTATAAAAAACCACATGTAAAACATCAATGTAAGTATTAACTTATTTTATATTACCGACGTTTCGAGCACTTCACAGCACCCATGGTCACGGGGTGGAAGGGGGGGGGGGGACTGACAGACCAAAATTAGTTTTATTTAAATGTAAGAAATCATTATCAATGTAAGTGTCTGCGGTTGCTAACACGCCTGTCAAACGACGCAAAGGATACAATCGTTTTATGGCCCACTAGAAATTTTAAAGTAATTTAATTTTGTTACACATAAAAAGGTACCAATTTACTATAGTAAACGATTATAGTAAATGAAAATCTAACCGAAATCATGAAATATGAAAAAAAAAGAGTTGTTTTGATATTCTTGTTCTGGCTAATGTAATATGAAAAAAATGCGTGTAACGAAGAACGAACTACTAAAGGATTTTCCATCAATCTTAAAGTACCTATAAATGCTGAATGTACTTACAACTTTGTTTTATACTATTAGTTATTGACCAGTGCACTATTTTAACTTATAATACCGGTGAAAACTACTAGACAATCGCTTTTAGTTTGTTTTTAGGTTATTGTGATATTCATATTTTAATTGTTAATTTCTCAGTATTCCCGTTAGATACGGTAAAACTAATATTACTATTGTAATCTATAGATTAAAATAGATAACAGCACACAGTCTACCATCAGGTAGACTGTGTGCTCGTTTGTCGTCCTTATTCTATAAAAATGGCAACGGCAGTGACAACTGGCAAAGCAATGATACTTTCGCTTCTCCGATCAGAGGAATCCAATTCGAAAAATTGAATTGTAATGGCTAACGTCGAAGAATTCATGGTACGATTTGGTCTGCTCTCACTACCGATACTATACTTCCTATGCGATAACTTCTTGTAAGTTTGTTTTTGTTTGTAACATAATCGATTTCAAAGTCGAATGAAATAAACTTCGTGACGATATTTTTAAAGATAGAGTTGCTTGTTTGCTATCGCTACATCTACACAACTACCACTTGGTTCAGAGAATAACCGCCGTCATTGCGAATATTAGTATTTTTTTTTCCTATATAATCTTTATATATAAAAATTACGTGTCACATTGTTTGTCCGTGATGAACTCCTAAACTACTTAACTGATTTCAATGAAATTTTTCATACTGTGTGCAGTTTGTTCCAACTTGAGAGATAGGATAGTTTTTATCCCGATAAGTGATTCTTAATATTTTTATTGCGAATTTAAGAATTTTTTATAGGAAGGGTCTTCGGAAAGGGTAGAACAACGTCTGCCTGGCCAGCTAGTAATATATGTCGGAGCGTCTATAAAATATCCGGTTGGATCGAGGTGCAATGGAGGGTATATCGAGAAATCCCCGCTTGTTTGTGCAGTATAAAGTTCACTGTAGGTGCCGTGCGAGGGAGATTCCGCTCAAGTCATTCAACGAGTGCGGTCACTCTACTAGTGCTAAGATAATGTCGTGGTTCTGTTCGTTGTTGTAATTCTTCTAGTGCAGTCAAGGAAGATTGGTGTTGCTGAGATGCTGTCCTGTTACATTGAGATAAGTAGTGTTGCTGTTGGTTTACATATTTTGGTGTTATCATGTAATTACGTACCTCACGTTACACTAGTGTGTGATTGTGGCGGAGACGTGTTATGGTGTGGTCGAATTGTAATTTCACTATACTGAATGTATAGTGCGTTACGTTGTCTTATTACTGATAATGATTAAACTGCGTAAGCAAGAGAGCAAGTTGAACATCCGCTCTCACACTTTTATTATTATTAACAGTTAACGCTATCCTGATGTATTTCCGAGATCAAAAGCGGGATCCTCTATTTTAAATCTCCGACATCAGAAGTGGGATCTGCTGTTGTATTTCCGAGATCAGAAGTGCGATAAGGTCCCTGTTATCGTCCACATATAACCTTCGGATAGTGTGAGGGTTATTACGTTGGTGAAATACTATGATACGCCTCGCGTTTTGTTTTTGTGTTTAATTTCTTAAATCAAGTTTGTTGTCGTATTTACGACACTGACGAATCATTAAAGTGTAGAGTAAAAGTTTAAAGTGAAATGTTTTAAGCCAAAAGTTAAATCTTTTTGATCGATTAATAATAAAAAGTACCCGCAAGTATTTTAATTATTTCTAAACGTGCACAAATATGATAACAAATGTCGAAAGAAATGTTGGAGGTATTCTAAATGAGTTATAGTTCGCGTTCTGTGGAAGTTTAACTTTCTTGAGTTATGTTATAATTTGATACACAAGGTGTGATTTGCATGGGCTAATTTTAAAGTTCAAAATGTTTAAACGATGTACCGAAAAACACGTTTAACTTTAACGTGCTATGAAGTAAAAACACTAAGTAGTATGGCAGAGTTCTAATGTGTTGGTAAGTGTTACAGTTTACTCCGAGTATTACGTGATCGACAAAATTCGGATTTGTGATGTTGGGTTACAGTTTACTCCGAGTATTACGTGGTCGACAAAATTCGGATTTGTGATGTTGGGAGTTTAGTGGAGGGCGTGGTGCTGTGGCGCTCGCTCTTGAGTGGAAGTAAGCTGTCGGCTTATGACGCTGCGGACTAATTATTTGCCGCTAATATTGATCACTATTTGATACACGAGGAAAGTAAATTTATCTTAAGGTTAACTCTTTAATTAGTTGAGAAAAGTTCCGGAAAACCAAAGTATAACTGACGAAATTGAAGTAGAACAAATTAGTTCTGACATTGAAGAGAGTATTTAAGTTTACATGAGGATCGGACCGTACCAGAAGTTGTCGTGTAGCCGCAGCTCAGTATATGGTGCCTTGGATAAGCGAATGGTGTCCCGAAAGTAGTGCTGCGTTTGTCAAAAAAAAATGTTCCTAGTGAATACATTTAATGTTTTCTTTTTTTGTGTTACAGTAGCACGTGTGATGTGATTACAAGTGCGTGAGTGTGTGCCTTGCTGGTCGGAACAGACTGCCAGGGCCAGCTGTAACATGGCCTGATTTCGGCAGACGCGTATGCGCATATACGCACGCAGGCGCCATCCCGGAGCGCGCGTATGTTGTACATGGCGATGCCAGAGTACACGACTTCCGTGTACTCTGTATGCGCGAAAGTCATACACTGTGTGCGCGGAAGTCGTATACTCTGTGTGCGCAGTAGTGTTTCTGAACATGTATCAGGCCCTGTCCTGGCAGGTGCTGTCCTGGTTCACCTTTTTTAACATAGTTCACGTGGTTAACGTGGGAAGTTCAAGTAAGAGTATGTGTGAGATACTTCGTATGGAGATGTATGCTTACTTGTGAAAGCGAAGAGCTTTATTACAGTCCACGTTATGAGAGCGTATTTCTGTTTGAGGGCCTCGTATGCGTGATGGATGAGAGGATAGGCAACTGTGTATGTAGTCCTGATAATTAAAAACTTGTTTTTCACGCAGATCACGATGTCTGCAACCCCAGCGATGCCTGTAAACCCTCAGGTGCTCTTGCTGCTCCCGTTGACGTTTCGAGTGCATGGTGCGGTGCGACAACTCGCTGGTGCGAGTGCGGCACGCCATGTGCTGTGTTATTTTAGCCACGCGCGCTTGCCACATGGTAGCTAAGTATGGCATGTGCTGGTTTGTTTTAATAGCCACGTGCGCTTGCCTTACGCCTGCCGTAGATGCGAGCAGTGAGCGACGTGTTGACGTTTACTATGTGAGCAATCCCAGCGGTGTGCTGATGAATACTGGTGAGTCGTACCCATTCTATTATGATTCTGGGCCGAATGCCCTATCATCAAAGATTGTGTTGTGGCAAAAGTGTAAGTAATTTTGTAAATTTAACCGAAATCTGTCAAAGTTTAGAGTGCAAAGTAACAAATACCCCCATGATCGTGTGAGGAAGATCTCCGATCACCAAGTTCCTCGAGAATCAGATGTCATAGTTGATGACATTGGTAGTGAGACCAAATTTGATTAATGGCTTGTATACTCATAATCAAAACTTTAGACCGCACCTCATGAGTAACATGTGGCGATGGGTCTGTAGAGAATCGTTGGTGCGATTCTGGCCTATGTTGGTGCACAGAGCCCCTCATGTGTTGTAGCATATGTGGCTGTAGATATGTGGAGAATCGTTGGTGCGATTCTGGCATATGTGACGGCAGACACGTAAAGAATCGTTGGTGAGATTCTAGTCTGTGTTGGTGCACAGATGTAAATGTAAGTTTCACGAGTTGAATATGCATTGCTTATGAATTATGTTAAAGAGTAACAAAATTGTTAAAATTTCTGTATTGGAACTTGTTGATCGGATCTTCCACAATAAATCATGTTGTGCAGGAAGCACTGTGTACGAAGCCTTAATAACAAGGCATTGTCAATTATGACAGTTGACCGTTGTACTTAGGAGTACTTAGGAGAAGTGAAGTACCATTTTGAATTGACCTAGTTTCTATTGGCAGAATAGCCGAGCTAGATTAATCTCTGAGCATATTTTGTCTCCAGGCACTGCAACCGAGGACGGATGCTAGTCAGGAATGGCCGTGCGTGAATTGATGGCGCCATAGTGTAACAAGCAGCGCCACCTAACAATTAGTTTTCCGAACTAATAATATGTACACACACTATTCGCGCCAAACGCTAATGTAAAGAATCGACACCAGGGGGCGCGCATAGCGGTGATTTCCTACCGTTTGACGTTCGCGCGAAACCGGATTGGTTGCTTGTGGGGCGGGTCGGAAGTGATTCAATGCATTGCAGTAACTAGCACGGCGTGAGGTTGTCCCGTATAACCTCTATTAGTGTCGGTTCGTAAGCAAATTTATGGCAACGACGAGGAATTTGTGGAGTCTAGAAAAATAGACGCCGGGTCGATTAATTGTTTGGAAGTTAATGTTTAACTGTACCGTCGCGTTAAGTGCCTTTTTTGTGTTGACTATGTAGTTTTTGCGTGCCAGCTACTTTGAATCTTAATGCGGGCGTAGTATTTAATATCTTATAATCTTGTTGCTACGTGAAACGGAAGTGACCTTAAGTTAATTAAATGTACAATAAAGTTGATGGATCGAAATAGTGTACAATAAAGTTGATAAACTGAAATAGTGAAATGAAGACAGAAGTTGTCAATTGGTGATCGCCCCCTTTTGAGAGATCTCACCTTTGGAGTAGAGGCAGCGCCGGTGGATCTGCGGTCAGACTTCAACGGTCCAGTCATGTCAAACTTTATACACACCACTAAACACCACTTTACATGCACCTACACCAACCTACGGCCTGACCGAGCCTTGGGGCAGTCTTCGCCTCGGAACCAGGTACGTCCTATTTATTTACTTAGCCTATCTCTATTGTGTAGGTCAATTGTCCATAGGCATTTTGAGCCCCGTCCTCTGCTGCTCGTCGATTGGGCTACTGATGGGCCCTAGTCCAGTCTAGCTTGGTTGGGGCAGCTCAAAGCGTGTACACCCACTCATGTCAGGATGGACGAGCGGACGAATTGTTATAGTGTTTGTTACAGGAATGCATAAAGATACACGCCCGAGGACGGTCGTACTTCAGGATGGCCGTGTCGGAGCGTCTATAAAATATCCGGTTGGATCGAGGTGCAATGGAGGGTATATCGAGAAATCCCCGCTTGTTTGTGCAGTATAAAGTTCACTGTGGGTGCCGTGCGAGGGAGATTCCGCTCAAGTCATTCAACGAGTGCGGTCACTCTACTAGTGCTAAGATAATGTCGTGGTTCTGTTCGTTGTTGTAATTCTTCTAGTGCAGTCAAGGAAGATTGGTGTTGCTGAGATGCTGTCCTGTTGCATATCGAGATAAGTAGTGTTGCTGTTGGTTTACATATTTTGGTGTTATCATGTAATTACGTACCTCACGTTACACTGGTGTGTGATTATGGCGGAGACGTGTTACGGTGTGGTCGAACTGTAATTTCACTATACTGAATTTATAGTGCGTTCGTTGTCTTATTACTGATAATGATTAAACTGCGTAAGCAAGAGAGCAAGTTGAATATCCGCTCTCACACTTTTATTATTATTAACAGTTAACGCTATCCTGATGTATTTCCGAGATCAAAACCGGGATCCTCTATTGTAAATATCCGACATCAGAAGTGGGATCTCCTGTTGTATTTCCGAGATATATATGTATGAGGCACCATCCACCTTATGAGGCTATGAGGTAATCTACTAAGTTACTTATTAATTAAGTAATGAAAATTGATCCAGGACAGAGTTGAATAAAAGAATAAATATATAAATCACTTATCTTGTAATAAATGATTTACTCAGCTTCGTTCTGTCAATTCGAATTGCGTAACTCGAGTTAAATTCGAGTGACGTAAATTTCAACTCACGTTAACTGGAGACACAGAACACAATTACTCTCTACCGAGAGACTAGAAATATTTCCAAATATTACCTATAACAATTTTGTGTTGGAACATAAAGTGACAGGTAACGAACATTGTTAAGAATCATTGTAATTCTTATTCCTTATCTTATTCTTAATCCTTTGGGCTATGTCGGTTACTCTACTTAGCCCTACTGTACAAGCACTTCAGCACTTCGATATACCGACAGTCAACTTGGCACCGCTGAAGGGACTGCAGTACCGCCCAAATTTCGATGGAATCAAATGCTTTCTCATAGTCCACATACGCCAGACATAGTGGCAAATTGTACTCCTCGGACTTCTATACAATTTGCCGAAGGGTATGTATGTGGTCTATGGTGCTAAAGCCCTTTCGGAAACCGGCTTGTTCGGGAGGCTGGAAGTCGTCAAGTTTGCGCGCGAGACGATTCGTAATGACTCTCGAAAACAGCACGTAGACGCGGCTCAGAAGGGAAATCGGTCTGTAGTTCTTCAAGAGAGCGTTGTCACCTTTCTTGAAGAACAAGACCACCGCACTTCTGCTCCACGCCTCCGGTGTAATGCCACCATAGAGGACGGAATTAAAGAGCTTCTGAAGGACTTCAAGTACCGGTTTTCCACCCGCTTACATAAGCTCCGCTGGAATTCCATCCTCGCCGTTTTTAAGGTGCTGGAGAGCCATTCTAATCTCGCTCAGACTGACGTCCGAGATATCTTCGGAATAGTGTCGGATAAGACTCGCTCTTGGATCGTTACTCACACTTGTGTGTGGCTCCAACGATGACGTGTACAGCTGCTCATAGGACCTCTTAATCTCACTCAAAATCTCAGGTGCCTCGGAAACGATGCTGCCACACTCGGTCTTCAGCTTTGACAGTTGGCTCTTTCTGGCAGACAGATCTCTGGCAAAGACTTTGGAGCCTTGGTTCCGCTTGATCGCTTCTTCAAAACAAGCTGTTTTGAAGTTGCGTAAATCCCGCCGCATGCATTTGGAGATCTGTCTGTTCAGTTGCCTGTATGCTCTCAAATCTGTTGAAGAATGTAGCTTCATCTCCCGTCTAACAGTCATGAGATGAAAAGTGTGATCGGAGAGTTTTTGTATTCTTTTACGGCGGGCCTTGCAGAACTTAGCTCCGACCGCATGGACAGTTTCCACGAGCTTGTCATTCATATCGTCCACTTTATTGCAGTCTTCTAGGCACTGAAAACTGTTTTGTAACTCGAACTGAAAGGTTTCGGGACTTTGGAACAGAGCACGAGGGGCACGGAGCGTTGACTTTATTAGACGAGACCTCTCCAACTTAACGTTTAGGTTCAGTGTGCCTCTAACCATTAGGTGATCGCTACCAGTTTTCACCCTCGCGATCACGAAGACATCACTGAACAGTTGTTGTCTGGTCGTCATAATGAAGTCAATCTCATTTTTTGTCGAACCGTTTGGGCTCGACCAGGTCCACTTCCTGTGGGGCCGCTTCTGGAAGAAAGAGTTCATCATAAAGAGTCCCTCTTTCTCCATGAAGTCGGCCAGCTGCTGGCCCCTTGGGTTCCTTTGTCCTATTCCAAATTTCCCTACTTTCAGCTCACCGTTCTCTCTTGTGCCTAGTTTTGCATTGAAGTCTCCCATTAACACCATATATTGGGTTTTGGGGGAATGCATGGCTCTAGAGATATCCTCATACATTTCCTCCACCTCCTCATCGGGGTGTGCCGAGGTTGGTTCGTAAACCTGTATGACCTTCAGCGAATACCGTTTGGTGATTCTGAGTATAAGGTACGCAACCCTCGTCGACACACTCTCAATCATTACAACGTTGTTAACGAGAGACTTGTGGACGATAAATCCGATACCTCCTTGGGATATAAAATTAAGTAAAATTTAATAAATTGATTTTAAATAAATTTTTGCTTAATAAATTAATTATTTATTAAACAAAAATTGGCTAGTAAGGGTTGTTATACTACTAAAGAGTGCATGACTGATAACAACCCCTGGGAATGAGGTGATCACTACCATGCTGTTTCTAAATGTTTTCATTTTAATTGTATAAAATATTATATTGTAAATTGTGCCTTTTTTAAAATAAAATCTCTGGGTTTCTTGTTGGTGCTTTCCAGTACAGAGGTTTTTTTTGCGAACCAGTGGTAAAAGTAAAAAATGACTTTCAAAAAGTATTATGTACTATAATCTATATTGAATAAAAATGATTCCATTCTATTCTATTCTGTGTCTAATAAATATAAATCAGGCCAAAATTAAATAAAAGAACGCATACTGGTTATGGATAATCTGGTAAAGACATGTAAATATAATGAGGAGAGTTTTGACTCTTTAGTAAAACATCAATGTGAGTGTCAGCGGTAAACACCAGTTTCGTCAGAGTCGGTGTGTGCTGATAATATTATATCACCACCAAAACTCTACGACAGTACCATAGCAGAGGAGATTAAAATAAAAAGTAATTCAAATATTATCAAAAATAATATAATTCTGTAAAGCGGCGTATGACATGGGAAATCATTTAGTCATAGTTTTAAATAACGCTTAAAAGGGACAAAAAATCATAAATTGCTGCATGCCTGGAGCATCTTCTAGTGACATCTTAAATAAAATTAAGTTACTAAATTTTTCCCAAATAGTATAATAATATTTTTTGTTGGTAGAAGAGGCAGTGTAAACAACAAACAGTTATTAATATATACTGAACAAATTAATAACTTAAATGTACACAAAATTGTCTTGTTCATACTGCCTTATACACAGAAATTGCCACAGGAAAATAATCTAAGACAACTCAAATTTACAAATGAAAAATTTAATATGCAATAATAATTTAAATTTGACATATAATTGTAATGATAATAAAGACAAATTTCATTTAATTGACATAAATAATGTAATTAAGAAGTTTTGAACATAAGATAGGTATTACCAGGTATTACCTACACGACATTTAATTTGGAATCAGTTCCAACTAATTTAAATTAGAGAATCCGACAATAGAGGCAATAACAAGAGTGATTAATATAGGATGCAGCTCAAAACATAAGTAATAAGAATTGTTTACACCTGGTGCATCAAAATTTACAAGGCATGATGAGCAACGAATTTGAAGTTGAATTGTTTTTAAATAATAACGACATACATATTGTTACGAGCTTGGGGTTCGAGACAATTAAAAACTGCCGAGTGAATTACCAAAATTGACACTGTAATTACACAACACTCATTACAAATTAAAACCACATTAATAACAAAATACAATTATACTACTGATCGCTTTAGTTCGCAGTTGTTTCGCTGCAAACTATTAGCTTGTATCACCAATTCAACATTGACTTCGGTTGCGGTCTATACCGGCTTTATA
Organism: Parnassius mnemosyne; assembly: GCA_963668995.1. Taxonomy (NCBI): domain Eukaryota; kingdom Metazoa; phylum Arthropoda; class Insecta; order Lepidoptera; family Papilionidae; genus Parnassius; species Parnassius mnemosyne. The sequence continues at coordinate 25,484,591 of CAVLGL010000057.1, forward strand.
TAGGGCCTCAGATTGTTTCATGATCTTTTACTGTATAAACATCTAGAATGTTCGAGTACATACCCGGCCCGATTGACTAGGTGTCGATATTTTTTCTAGGGAAATTACTAGAAGGATCTTGACTCTCGTAGTTCTGCTACTCGATACTAGAGGGTGCTAGTGGTAACTAGTGTTTCCAGGCATTAATGGTGGCGCTCAACAATATCCTTTGTTTTGTTTTAACTTACTGAACATTGGCTAAAAGACTATAATTTATTGTTTAATTTCAGAAATCACCAGTTCCTTCAATAAAGAAAAAAGTTTACGTGGTGGCTCCTTAATATTAGCCGATATTTCATTATTATATAAAGACCGTAAGGATATTGTGAGCCTCTCTGTTGAGCGAACTGTAGAAATGACTTGTGTTGAGCTCGAGCGCCTCATTGTTGTAAGTGTTTAGAGAACCCCATGTGCTACTTACGAATGTTTTGAAAATATTGTGGAAGAAGTTTTGCCCAAACTTAGTAAACAGAACAAGTCTGTTATAATACGAGAAAAGTATCGGGAATGGAATATTTCCACTGTTCCTGTCATATTATTTTTTTTTAATTGAAAAGTCTTTGGTTTTAAAAATCGAACACCATTTATTTATTTAAAAAAAGATTCTCGGTCTTGTCACAAGGTTTTGTCAAACTTGTTTAGTCGTTGAGAAAATGGAATTGACTCGAGAAAATTCAAGAGCGATATTTATTATGACTTTCGAAGTGGTTTAACACAAAAACAGTGTGTTGACCGGATAATTTCTGCATTTGGTGATGGTGATGAAGCCCCATCCAAAACGACAATTTATCGCTGGTTTGCTGAATTTTAACATGGACGTGTCAAGCTCAGTGATGATCCCCGTCAAGGTCGTCCAAAAACTGCAGTCACCCAAGAAAACGTTGATGCTGTGCGTAAGTTGATTGAGGAAGATCGACATGTGACATACTGCGAAATTCAGGCAACTTTAGACATTGGCATTAGTTAAATACAAATAATCTTGCATGAACAATTAGGTGTAAAAAAGTTGTTTTCCCGATGGATATCGCATTCGCTCTGTGAAGAGCAAAAAGCGGCTCGCGTTACTTGGTGCGTCAGAACTCTCGAAAGATTCCACGCAGGATCCTCAAATGCTGTATACAACATCGTATCAGGTGACGAATCCTGGATATATGCGTACGAATCCGAAATAAAAAACCAGTCACGAGTTTGGGTGTTCGAAAATGAGTTAAAGCCAACAAAAATTGTTCGTTCACGGAGTGTTGCAAAAAAAAAATGGTGGCCACGTTTGTTTCCAAAACCGGCCATGTTACGACTATTCCTCTTGAGGGACAAAGAACGGTTAATGCAGAATGGTATGCTAGCATCTGTTTGCCACAGGTCGTTTCTGAACTCCGTAAAGAGAACTGCAACCGCCGCATCATCCTCCATCACGACAATGCGAGTTCTCACACAGCACACAGAACAAAAGTTTTTAGAGCAAGAAAACATAGAATTATTAGACCATCCGCCGTACAGCCCCGACCCAAGCCCTAATGATTTCTATACTTTCCCTAAACTAAAGAATAAATTGCGTGGACAGAGATTTTCATTACCTGAAGAAGCTGTGGACGCCTACAAAACGGCTATTTTGGAGACCCCAACTTCCGAATGGAATGGTTGCTTCAATGATTGGTTCCATCGTATGGAAAAATGTGTCAAATTTCGCGGAGAATACTTCGAAAAGCAATAAATACATTTTTAAATAGTAATGTTGTGTCACTTCCTTGATTCCCGAAATTTTCAGTGCCGCCTGGAGACTTTAACATCAATCTCCTTGAAACTTCTTCCATTAGTATTAAGTTTAGTTCATTATTTAAATCCTGTAATCTTGTTAATTTATTCTTAGAACCGACACGTATTGCTAGGCCTAGTGCGACCTGTATAGATAACATTTTTACAGGTGGTAAGCCTTTGCATAAATCAATCATTCAAAATTTAAGCTCAGATCACTATGGAGTTGGTCTCATTGTCTTACATACACAAAAACAAAAATGAGAAAGTTGTGTTTGTTCCAATATGAACATCGTTTGGAAAGGTTTAGAAGTAAACATAGTAAAAGGACTTCCATCGCTTTCATTTAAAAATAGTGCTGATTATTTGTATGGTGCATTATTTAAAATTATAACTTGTGAATTTAATAGAATATTTACTTCTAAAACCTTCTCAATAAACAGTCGCAAATCATTTAATGAATGGGCGACAGTAAGAATTTATAAATGTAGACGAAAATTATACGAGCTTTATAATGAAAGAACATATAATCATAGTGTTATATTTAGAGAGTATGTAAAAACATATTCTAGAATTTAAAAAAAAGTATGCTCCAGAGCTAAGGCTTTACATTTAAGCAACAAAATTAAAACTGCATCCGATAAACATGACATGGAGTATAATTACTAGTGAAACGGGCAAAGTCTAACCACGGAACTCGGATTTTTAATTGAATATTAACAATAACTTAACTCAATCTGATCAAGAATTTGCTATGGCTTTTCAGAAACATTTTACTGATGTTCCTTTTTTGACAACAAATATCATTGAATTCTTCTCCTACTGTCGCCGAATCATTGCTCAAACAAAACGTACGCCTTGTTCAAATACTTTTAAATTCGATAGAGTATTCCCAAAAATTATCTTTAAATATTTTAAAACTATTGATGTTAAGAAAACGACAGATTTATTGAGGATTTCCGTTAAAGTTATTGCGTCCATAATAGATACTGTAGCACCTTATCTAGCCACAATTTTTAATACAAGCGTCGAATCTTGTGTGTTTCCTGATCTAATGAAACATAGTCATGTCATACCTTTATTTAAATCTGGTAGTACATTAGACCCCGCCAATTTTAGAACAATTTCTGTACTACCAACATTAAGTAAAATTTTTGAAAATAGTATTTTAGATCAGATGTTAATTTTTTTTTAATATAAATGAATTGCTTCATAAAAATCAATTTGGTTTTACAAGAGGTCGCTCGAATACCGACGCCGGAGTCGAACTTATAATACATTTTTTTTTGCATGGGAGAATTCGGAGGATTCTTTCGGTGTGTTTTGTGACCTTTCATTTTATTACATTAAGCAGGGAGCTACAGTGCTATGGTGTCAAGAACACAGCGCTTATTATTTCATATTTAAGTAATAGAATGCAGAAAGTTATTATATGAGAGCTACCGGATTTTTGTACATTTTTAATTGAGAAAGCTATATGTATCTACTATTATAAGCACAGAATAAATAATATTACTACGTACTCCAAGTGAATACAACGTATTTGAAAAAGAAACGACACATCTATTTTAAGGAATAAGGAATAACGACTAAGAAATCTAGTCACTGGTTACACGCTTTACCATCAAATAATCTCGGCATATTACTTGATGGGGAAAGCTTGCGTATTGCCGTAGGAATCCGACTAGGAGCGGCGCTTTGTCAACCCCATGAGTGCCCCTGTGGTAGCAGCGTCGACAAGTTTGGGCTCCACGGACTTTCATGTAAGAAAAGCACTGGTAGGTTTTCACGACACAGTTCTTTAAACGATGTCATCCGAAGGGCTCTTGTCTCTATAAATGTTCCCTCGGTTTTAGAGCCTTGTGGAATATTTAGAGACGATGGCAGGAGACCCGATGGTATGACATTGGTCCCTTGGAAGAGAGGTAAAGCCCTAGTGTAGGATGCTACTTGCGTAGACACTCTGGCGGCCTCTCATCCCAGGGGTACCTCGTTTAGAGCCGGGGCGGCATCAGAGGCAGCTGAACTGAGTAAGTGGCGCAAGTATGAGTCTCTGAGAGATGACTACATATTTGTGCCATTTGCTGTAGAGACTATCGGTCCGTGGGGTCCACGTGCGGTGAAGTTCTTAAAGGAACTCCATCCGCGGCTGGTCGTTGCTGCTGGTGATAAGAGGGCTGGTATTCCTTTCTCGCTCAAAGGCTATACTTAGCCATTCAGCGGGGAAACGCAGCGAGCGTTCTTGGCACGATACCGCGGGGGGTAGGACTATATGATAATTAAGTTTCTAGTTTTAGTTTTTTTTTTATTATTATTATAGATTTTATGAGTATATGCGCATTAATTTTAAACTAAATTTTTTACAATTTCCAAAAAACTTGACACCAATTTTGACAGGACGACAAATTAATGGCGATTTTATTATTATAAAATAACTTAAACTTGTTGACGCGCCTATCTCGATGAGATCAAATCCACGTAGTCTGTTTGCAAGCTTTGTCGAGGTCGGCCATTAAATACATAGCAGTATTATATTATTTATTTATGATTTTGATAAAAAGACTTGTTAGCAACATCCGAAGGGAATTATGATTAACGTGATAATGAAAGGTAGTTGGCTGTTTTCTTTATTCAGATAACAATCTATTTCTTAAAACTTTCTCAATATAGGAAGAGCCTTGTTCAGATGTCAACTTTTTCAGATGCAATATAGTTCTTTTAGTCTTTATTTTAATATAGCCCTTGAAATTCATCTTTTTCTGCTTTCACTATTAAATGTTCTACTGGGTCGATGGTCACTAAACGGAGTTTGTAAGTTTCCCGACGTAAATACACTTGGCCCAAATGAATAATAATAAATATAGTGCTAGACATCATCGTTTGCCATGGCGTATAACGGCTGAGATAAATACATATTATGTATTTTGCTACATTTAGCTTTTATCTATACTTTTATCAGCGATTGTAAAGCTTACACTTTATTCCAACATGCTTATCTTAATCGGTTGTATAAAAATCTATTGAGGTAGTAGAAAAAAACATTTACTTATTGTAGAGGTTATAAAAACCACCTTAAATATTTCATGCAAACCACACATTTATTTAAAAACATATTTGAACACTTATTTCGAAATAGTTAAAACTAATAATTTAAAATTTTGCACAACCGACTTCAATATAAATTATTAAGAATAACTCAAAAACTATAGGTAAGACCTTGTTCAAATTTATATGGGACAACATGTGAAGCACCAGCTTTCAAATAAAAAAAGAATCATCGAAATCGGTTCACCCAGTAAAAAGTCATGAGGTAACATAAAAAAACACTTATACGTGGTAGAGCCATGCTGCAGCTATATAAGTAGTATAGTTGTAGCGCGAATGGGTCGGCTCGACCGGCGAAGGGTCACGATCTCACAGAATACCAGCGTAAAATAGCAGCTTAACACTTCTGTGTTTCGTATGGTGAGTGTAGAGAACCGGAGACCCATTTTACTGGAAACGAGGCATTCCATCTTAGTCCTCACGGGTGACGAGGCATCTGCATTTTGATTCTTTGTTGATGATAAATGTAGGTGTCTATGGGCCGCAGCAACCACTTACCATCAGGTGGACTGTGTGCTCGTTTGTCACCCTATCCTATTAAAAACAAACATAAAAAAACATAAGTAGAATTGAGCGCCGTCTCCTTTTTGAAGTCGGTAGAAAATTGGTAGGGTATTAAATTAATGAAAAATATACTCAATGGTTTGGTTAATTGAAGCAATTAGAGCACACGGTTTTGACATCAACCAACAAGAGTTAAGCCGTCAGAGCTGGGGTCCGCACACACCTTACAGTTAAATCCCGAGTCAGATAAACATGTAAAAGCCAAATGGCTAACAGCACTAACATCACAGAATATAAATATACATGGTCTTAAAAGGCAGTATTCGAACATGTTTTTCCCTGCAAAGTGGCGTAGCATGTGTTGTTGTCGCTCGTAAACGTAAATCAAAACTGTAAAACAATATAATGTATTATTCCCTTTTATGTATGCTTACTTATCCCTTTTTCTAACTATTATAAGGCAGGCTTTATTACTATTGCACCTGATGTATCCCTACCATGGGAAAGAAGGCTGTGCAGATAATTTCTATATATGTATAGCACTTTTAAATCAACACTTTTCATTAAATTTTAATTAATTATCCAACGACGCGCTTAAAAATATTCTATCATTCTTTCCTCCTTTTACGTTACGGCAAGACTAGTTTCCACACTTTTGCAGAGTTGATTAACAATCGCCTTTCAAAATCCAAGACTATTGTTTTGTCAATGGCTTGTATACACTCAAAAACGGCAAGTGGTCTAAACGAAACAAGGAATACTTTGGTATAATAAAAATTTATTTATAAAAAATATGGGGATATATTTACAGATACAGTGCGTCGTGAGTGCTAATGTGATCAAATACATGTAGATTTATCGAATCAGCGTCGTCAGCAATGTGTTGGATGCAGCAACGCGAAATTTTGATACTGCAATCCTAGCACTTCTTATTAGTTTATGCTGCAATCAGACAACAAAGTCATTAAAATGTCAAATCATTCAAAGGATTGTTCCTTTAATCAATAATTGTTGAGGTTACTTTTTTATAATCATTCACACATTTTTAGTTTTTATAATTGTGAGCAATGAGCAAGGGATAAGATGGCACGGCGCGGACGCGAAGTATATAGTAGAAGACAGTGTAACTCGTACAGGCTACCCACAATCACAAAAAGTATTGTGTCAGACAGACGCCGCTGTCCGTTGATGATGATGAAAAAGCCAATAATAAGATACGAGGAAGAGGGAAAAAGTGGTAGTGGTAGTGGAGTCAATATAGTTCAATTCTTACGTTGCTGTAAATCTGATAAAAATCGAAGGTACACACGGAATATAGACAGAAACATAGAGAACATTCTAACTTATTGAGTAGGTATTTCAAATACAAATCTAAGAAGATCGTCCAAAAAAGTGTTGCATTCTACAGTTCGCTATGATGTATAATATTGGCGTAGTCACGATGTAGAGGTAACTCAATTTACATGTTTTAAAATGTTAGATGAATTTTCATGCTAATTGTTTTAGCGTACATTTAATTTTAATTAAAAGAATAAACAAATAAAACGCGACATTTTGAGTAATCTAAACGCAATAGTAAATATATTTTTTACCATAACTTTCCGTCATTATGATAACTATTATAAACGATAAAATTCAATAAAATCGTGTTTTGTAACCCTTGGGAATTAATGCTTAAAACACCTGGCCAAATCGTGGACATCTTCTCCGACATTTTTAATCATGTATCTATCTACACATGATTAAAAATATCGGCGATGTCCAAGATGTAGAGGTACCAAAGGACATTGCTCTGCGCCCATACATTGTTCGCCCTGGAACCAAGAGCATCGGAAAATTATGTATTTTATTGTTGATCATTCGTAAATTCCTATTTGGTCTTATTTTTATAGCGGACTAGCTGCATAATAGATATATTTCAAAAAAAGTATCAGATTTTGAGGTTATAATCGAACCATAAATATTACGGTTTTTCATAGATCAGAGTGATTTTTAACAAACTGAAAAACGATGTCCTAAAACATTTAGCTATTTCTAGTACCTATCTACATAATTAGGTATACAATTTTTGTTCTAAAGCCTAAGTGTATGTAAGTGCAACGTATAAATACACAGAATGTAGTTAATAAACCTGCTTTCTGAGCATTGGTTTGAAATGAGAGATAATGTTTGTGTGTATTAATGTAAAAATAAAAATATATGTATATGGCTGTTAACATTTAGATGTTGTCATTAGCATATACGGTACGGTAAGATACCTAGTACCTAAATGTATAAGGATTTAGGCTGTCAGTCACGCCGCTAGACATGCCGTCGAATAGCGAGCGTATCAACCACGGTTTCAACCAAGTTTCAACAGCGCGCATGAACAGCGTGAATATTATAGACTACTATCTAGTATATTTGCAAGCGTGTGCGTCTGGACTCTGGACGGCGCTGTTCAAACGCGTGACTATGAAACCAGCCCTACCGACTTAGTACGTAATTGTTAGTATAAGTTGTTTTTACACGTACATGAACTTATTATGTTTGAATTAGAAATAAAACACAGATTAATTTCATGTTTATTGTTCATTTTCTAAATTGGAAATAAGAATATTGTCTAAAAACTGTGCAGGGATGTCGATATTATTTTGATGTCTCGTAAAGCTAAGTACCAAATAATGATCATAACATGGGCGCAGCAACCGATGGTTCTGCGTACAACGATGCAATTACAGCAATATTGCACGATTGCTTCTCTGTTCATCTTTAAACAATATTGTACCACCAGCAGAGCCGCTATTTACACAAAATACACTTTCCATTGCGTATGCGTAAGTCCGTTTATGAATGCTAGGTTATCGTTTGAGCGGTACACAGTTTCGAAAATCACAGCAAGGTAAGTCGTTCTTGAAAGCAATCAGAGTCCGATAAAATAGCCAAGTCGTAATGTTCAATATATAGTCCCGAAAGTCACCACAACACCGATACAATTATGTACAAAGACAATTACAATTGCAAACGACGCCAACCAATGTAACTTTGACAGAATTAGAGATGACGGTACAAAGTAGGCATGTCCATTTGAAATCGTTTAATCGATTGTTTATAGTAACAGAATCGATTTTCCAGATCGATATAGATCTGAAGAATCCTTGTTCGATGTCGATACAGAAACCTCTCGAATCGGACTTATTCAAGAACTAGCTATATTTCAAACGATTCAAGAAATACTTTTGCATAGTTGGAACATCTGTTCCTTGTGACAGACAGAAAAACTATTCTGTTCTGGGTTCGATCCCAGGGTCGGGCAAATTATTATTGGGTTTTTATAACTTGAAGTTCCCAGTAGTAGCACGGAGTCTGGTTTTGTGTCCGGTGTTTGGCAATACGCGCATCCCCTATTACATGGGATGTATAACATAACAGTACTTACACACCTCTACTTACTTCTTCTGGAAAATACTGGCGTAATGTTATGTTTATTAATTTAATGATTTTTCTATACAGTTACTTGTATTTACGGTAAGTTATCGTCAATAATGTCCTGTGTCTATATTAGGCATGTTTGAAAATGTCGCGATTGATCAAAAATAGATCTGTTAATGCTTGATTTAATCGAGAATCGATTCTAGTATGTTCGATTTGCATCGATTTGGAGATCGTATTTTTTTCATGAGAGACTGACAAGTGACCATTTAGTGACATCAAAAATAGGAGCGCCAAATATGATACGACTTATGAATATTTCCTAAGATTTATTATAGCCGTACGTTACAAACACTATACCATCTATATAGTATATATCATCTTTTGTCATACGATAATATTAATACCATAACACTGTCCTACTTTACTTATAATATCACGTACGTCTCTACTTCTTCCATACTTGTAACAATATTAATAATAATATCTGTATCTATTCTGCAATATTGCACTTTTTAAAAAAACACATTTATAATTAATGCAGTAACGATAACTGTTTTTTTTAAATTAATTATCGTAAACTCGTAAGTTATCGTTTAGTAAGACGTAAATATACTCCTGTCTAAACAATCATTAGAAAATCCTGAATAATTATCTTTACGAATATTTTTCCTCAGCATTATTCTAACTACCTATTCAAAATCGAGTATGACATTCAATAGGTATAGTAGGTTTTTAAAATTATACTTGTAGGTAATAATATGAAAGAATATAAAGAAGTGGTAATATGATATTTTTATTGTAGCTTCTTTTTGCAACTTTATTCGAAATAAATTAAAATGTAATTCAGATTAAAAAATATACAACCGTTCATTAAAATTTAAATAATCGATTACAATCGATTGGGCATCCCTAATCATTTTTCAACACCACAACATAATGTTTGGCGAAGATGGCGGCGATTAATGTTATTAGTCGAATATAATACTTTTTAATGTTCATTTTTGCATGCAGCTAGTCCGTGTTATAAAAGTATTTGCAACTAATATAATAAAATAGAAAATTAATTATCGTGTATGTCCGATGCTTTTATTACACAGGGCGGTTTTGGACATTGTCCTTTACATGTTATAAAATGTTAGATGAATCTTCATGCTAATTGTTTTAGTGTAAAAGAATCAAACAAATAAACGCGAATTTTTGAGTAATCTAAACGCAATAGCAAATATTTTTTAACATAACTTTCCGTCATTATGATAACTATTATATACGATAAAATTAAATTAAATGTGTTTTGTCACCCTTGGGAATTGATGCTTAAAACTCGTGGAGACATTGTTAATTAATCATGTATATCTATACATCAAAAATTTAAATCTGACATATAATTGTAATGATATTGAATGACAAATTTTATTTAATTGACATAAAAAATATAATTAAGAAGTTTTGGGCAAAAGATAGGTATTACTTATCTTTTGTCCAAAATATCCATTATATAATTTAAGGTAGCAAATGTGCTATCTTATTTTTTACATTTTAACTTAGCCAAGTTTTTGGCTACCAAGACTGCTTCTATTGAGCAGTGTAATAAATTTGACATTTAATTTGGGATCAGTTCCAACTAGTTTAAATTAGAGAATCCGACAATAGAGGCAATCTCCAACAATAATAAGAGTTTCATTAATTTAGAATGCAGCCCACAAATAAGTAATAAGAATTATTTACACCTGGTGCATCAAAATTTACAAGGCATGATGGGCAAAGAATTGGAACTTGAATTGTTTTGAAATATTAACAACATACATATCCTTTGTATTGTATATAATGTTTAATTTCAATATCACCCTTGGGTATTAATGCTTAAAACACCTTAGTATTGTAATTAACTACTGCTGAAGCACTTGAAATGTCGAGTTGATATTATATTGGGTTATAAATATTTTTAAATTAAAGGCAATGTATTCGCTTTAATTTACAAAATAAGTAATAAGATTTCACTTTTTTTTTGCTGGTATTTCGTAATAAAATAAATGGATATATATTAAGCAATCCAGATGTCTGTATCGTGTCAAATGGAAGACAGTAGTGTGACAGGTGATAGGCGTGAGTGTTTTATGTTTTATTTTTCATTTTATGTTATAAGCCTTAAGTATCGTCAGCATAAATTTGTTATTAGGTATAACAAAAATAACATCAAAAACACAATAACTTAAATTAAAAATTCACAGAAACAAAAAGAGCTGATGACCTTCAAAAGGCTTAATAGATTTTCTTGAAACATAGCCAAAGCACTCTCGATTAAGATACCTTTCAAAGGTAAAAAAAACTAAATTAAAATCGGTTCATCCGTTCAGAAGCTATAATGCCACAGACAGACACACAGATAAATACACACTACAAGTATATGACACCCCTTTGTTTTCGTTGGGGGTTATAAATGTCAGACGGCGATACTCGCACCTTTGATAAAATAAACCGTTTCGAGCTACACGGGCGTGAGGGAGTGGCAATGAGTTGACGTGGGCGTCCTTGTCCTTGTGGTAATCGATAGGCGCGCGCCCTGGCCGCTCAGCTGAGCCCAGCCACGTACAAATACAGCGAAACGGAAGCAGCAGTGTGTACTACTCTTAATACTAAAACTTACTAACACTAAGCTAATTATTAGTACATACTGCTGTCTGACTTTCATCTACGGATCGTTGTAGTATGGTTATGGTATATGATTTAATATCAGTACTAATTATACTAACTTTATACGTCCTATTTTATCCATCGACAAGACGTAATTGGACTATAAATAAACCTTTTTACGTACCTATATTATTTACGTAAAATTACTAATACTAGGCTATAACTATTAGTACATACTGCTGTCTGACTTTCGTCTAAGGATCGTTGTAGTATGGTTATGGTATACAATTTAATAATATCAGTAATAATTATAATAACTTTATACGTCCTATTTTATCCGTCGACAAGACGTAATTTCACTGTAAATATGTAAACCTTTTTACGTACCTATGTATATTATTTACGTAAGTTTTTCATTATTCTGGGCACATTTGCTAGAAGTTAATTTGAGTGTGTGTTTTCATCCAGTATTATTATAGTACGTGAGGGTAATATGGTCATCCGGTTAATATGGGCACTTTCTTATAATTCAAAAACTACAGCCTTGTTTGCATAAAAGGCTCTGTGATATAGCTCTTTATCAGCCTATCAAATAATAAAGGGTCAAAAAGGCGCTGCTTTATCGACGCCATTTCACAGTTGATATTAATGTAAATATTGTAGTCGATTTTTGTGTTGTGTAGTGCAGTTAGTTTTTTATAAGTTGATTTTTCGAAGTGTTCCTAATTATTTACAAAGCATGTTTGCTATTTTTTCTAAATACATTAGTATAAGACTTTGTGTTTTTGTCTCTGTTCTCCTCCTAATTTTGGTTTCAGCACGAATGGGTCGGCTCATCCGGAGTAAGACCACGCTTTCACAGAGTACCAGCTTTAAATAGCAGCTTAACGCTGCTGTGAGTGTCGAGAACCGAGACCCTTTTTACTGGAAACGAGGCATTCCACCTCAGTGGTGACAACGCATTTGAATTTTTATTCTTAGTTGAGGATAAATGTAGATGTCTATGAGCCACAGCTTCCACTAACCTTTAGGTGGACTGTGCTCGTTTGTTACCCTTATCCTATAAAAGAAAAATGGAATTCCACAAAATAACGCCTGATTCTATCAGCTTATCTATTAATTATCTTGTTCTGTTTGTTTAAAATACAAGGTTGTAGCAAGAAAACTTGGAAAATATTCATGTGATATCTAAGTCAATATTATGAATGGAAGTTTTAGGCAATGTGATTTTGTTGGGGAAGCTCCAACCAAACCGTTCAGATATGTTAGCAATATTTCGATATTAATTCGGATATGAGAGCTTATTTTGTGATTCAGTGGACTCACTACCGAGAACGCTGCTGTCCGCAAATTGGCGATGTATTAGTAGGAAAGCGAGTAGCTCTCTAGCTCTCTAGCTCTCTGCTCTCTGCTCTCCAGCTCTCTCTCTAGCTCTGGCTGTAGCTGGAATAGCGTTTAGAATAAAAAGGAATGTTCAAAATTCCGAAAAATGGCCGGAAAAAGAATCTTTAGTAAGTCAGACTGGCGATGGAAATAGTGGCAAAGATGGTTGTCGAAGTTAACAAAGTAAGATGTGGTACTGGTATAGAGCTGTTTTCAGTTAGGATCGGAACCGAATTTTAAATGGAAACATTAGGTCCTATTTATATGTATTCAGATACTTTGTTACTTATTACTTTGTTCAATAACAAAGTATCGGCATTATTTTATTGTTTGTTTAAATTTGTGCAGTGCTTGTAACAAAAGGACAAAAGCGGTGCTAATATGTATTTACACTAGCACTTGCGTTTGTCGACTCCTCTGCTAATCTACCATTAATTAGCATGTCCCGAAGACTTCCCTCCGCATATAAAAGAACATAGAAGAGAGAAGATACAAAATTAGTTATGACAGAATTGCTATCTATCTTTAAACTGATACCTAAGGCGGTACGGTATTGAAAAATAAAATATTACAAATCGAGAAACAAGGAACTGTTAAGATATCTGCAATCGGTCTTTTGTTCCGAAAAAAACTATCACACTTATCTTGTTAGGCGATAACTACGAATTTGCTCGCTTTGAAGCTTAGCGTTTTATTTATTAACAAGCAGCGTAAGATAATGATCATAACACGATTGTTTGTCAGGTTAGGAATTTTACAATATACTGATTTATTGATCAAATTAAACTTATTTGCTATAACTATTTTATTTTATTTATAAAACTACTTTACTATGAGTAGGTACATTAAATATTATATTATATTCTAACATATTATGATTTATTAGATCTCAGAAGATAATACAAAAAGAAGACCTTTTTAGGCCGGCCACATACATACGGAATTCCGATTCGGGAATCCGAACGCAGCAAGGCCACATATAATTTAAAATTAAAAATTTTGTACAGCCGACTTCAATATAAGTTATTAAGAATAACTCAAAAACTCTTGGTCTAACTTCGATCAAATTCATATGGGACCACACGAGAAGTACCAGCTTTCAAATAAAAAAAGAATCATCAAAATCGGTTCACCCAGTAAAAAGTTATGAGGTACACATAAAAAAAACATACAGTCGAATTGAGTACCGTCTCCTTTTTGGAAGTCGGCAGAAAATCAAGGACCCGTCACACACGTACAGTAATTTTCCGTACGAAATTTTGCGGACAAAACGGGATTCCGAATGTATGTGGCCGATCTGTTCAGAACTTCGAAACAGAATACCGAAACGGAATTCCGAATGTACGTGGGCGGCCTTAAACGACGCATTGTCAATTTTAAAAATAATATATTTTAGGTAGTCTCTTTAATATCAGTCTCATACTATATTGTTATCTATCTAATATCATCGGAGCCATCATACTATGACGGCATAACTAGTTATTTGTTTGCGAGGCATAAAAACGCCTAGTAACATGAAGCAAAAAAAAAACCACAAGGATTTATAAAAACTATGTTATGTGTGCAGTATCACATATACAGGAGGCAAAAGGCTTATTTAAAACTAAAAGAATTAGATTTTGCTTGAATTATAAGTTTAAGAAATAATTAAATATACATATTGCTATAATAGGTATATGATTTCGTGCTATGGAATCTTTTTGAGTTACATTGTAATACTATATAAATTCTTAAATCAGACGTTCACCATTGAATTTTTTTTATAGAATAAGGTTGAAAAATGAGCACACAGTCCACATGATAGTAAGCCACCCCTGAGAACTAAGATGAAATGCCTAATTTGCAGTAAAGTTCGGTTCTCTACACTCACCATACGAAACAGCAGCATTGAGCTGCTATTTTACGATGGTATTCTGTGAAAGCGTGGTCTCCCGCGGTCTAGCAGACCCACTCGTGCCACAAACAAAATATAACTGCAGCATGACTCTACCACGTATAAACTGTATGGTGGTAGAGTAAGAAAATCCATCAATCACCTTATTTTGTACAGTGGTTATCGTAAGAGGCAATTAAATTAAATTAAAATTATAGCAAATGTCAAGAAGTCATGGCCTTCGATAAATGGCGGTATAAATATTTCGTACAAAAAAAAATATGCGGACTAGCGACGAGAAGAAGCAAAGTTGCGAGACGTCTGATCCTACGATCGGTTATCCGCCTATCAAACGTAGCAATTATTGTAAATCCTTAAGAACGGCTTATTTCTCGTTACGAACTGTTATAGGCTGATGACAAAAAGAGATATTTACAAGTTTATAGTGTATCAGTATAATTATGTAAATAATAGCCAAAGAACTGCCTGATATTTTTGTATTACGCTGCTCTACTCAAAGCATCTCCTCTAGGACCAGAGTCAGATTCAGTAAGGTAGTGGTGTATGGGGTCCACTATTAACAGACTCCGAGTGGTCTAGTAGCGGAGATATGAAACTATTTTTTCTGATATGCCTTACTATGTGTAGGCGAATGGTGTGTTTTATTTAGTTAACCCTGCCTATATTTATATGCCCGGCTACATTCTTAGTTTACCAATAGTAATAATTTTTATTTACTTAGCCAATTACAATACATACATTTTGACCAATTAAGATTAATCAATAAAATATTATGTACAACTATTATATGTCGCGCTCCGTTTGCTTTGCCTTGCGGCGAAAGACTCGTGGATAGCTTCTCATAGCTGCGTTCCTGGATGGGGCTATAAGTGGTGCAGAAACGGCTCGAAAATGGTCGACGGATGCATGAAGATAGCCGACGTGTGAAGATGATGCGGCGCTGATGATATTTGCTGCTGCTTCTTGTTTCTATATTAGAACGTTAAATATATATACGTCAAATTATCTCGCATCGATATGCAACCCGCAGTATCTCAGTAGCCGGGGGTAGTTAGGAAATAAATAATATTTTCTTCAGACCTTCGCCTTCTGCGTTATGGTAGTAGCAGGGTATACATTTGATTAGCATTTAGGGTTGATTAGCCTGGCTGCTACAAATTGAACACCTCGGAAATTCAGTCTATGTTGCCTTCCCCTTAATTAAGTATATTTTAGTCAATTGTTTCAATGTTTCTTAAAATAACAGTTGAAGAAAATTTTGTACGCTTTGCTTAAAAAAAGATGACACTAAAATGAAGTTTATCCAAAGCTAGATTTGTAGAAAATTATATCAGTCATGTATTTATTACTATGCGATTTTTGTTTCATTAGACTCTAATATTAAAACCAATGTATGAACAAATAAAGACGGGCGAGCAAGTGACGTGTTTTTTATTATGTCAACAGCCTCCTCCCACTAGGCGATAAAAAGAGGTCGCAGTTGGTACCAGTTTACTTTCAAGCATGAAACTTCATTGCGGTTGAATAACCTCAATATAATTACATTTCTGTGAATCGCAAATAGAAGAACTGAACTTATGTCTGTTATCTTTATATTATGCTGTTTGGAAATAAATTACGCGAGCTTTTTCAGCATCCGTAAGACGATTCCGTGTTCTGTTTTCAAAAGGTTTTGGAGTTGAAAATATTTTGCGCTACAATTTAGTTTATGGGTCAGTACACTATAATGTTTGTTATTATATTATTTAATATTATATTGCAGTTTGTGTGTGTATACGCGCGTGCGCGTGGTGTAGAGGTTTGTTCGTGTTATTACTGCTGCATCAAAGTCCATCCCAGAAAGACATCGGTAAACTTTTATGGGCTGATAAAAGGGATAATCGCCTTATCGTCGAGAATAGCCACGGATCGTTTTGGTTAAAAATATTGGTTTCGACTGGAGTTCCAATCCAAGACTTAGGTATCAATCGTCTTAGAATATATTTGATAGGTCACCCTTTTTTGCATTAAAACATCCTAAGAACAAGAACACTCAATATACTATAGTCTTACAAATGGTTATGATGTAGGAACACATTGTAAGTATTGCGTTGAGTATGCATTATGATGCCGCTTTTGTGAGAGACGTGCCCGGCAAGCCAGCAACGCTCGCCATTTTGTTCCCGACACGCCTCTCGCCAACCCGTATCATTATTTTTGTATATTTTTATTTTTTTATTTATATTTGTATTTTTATTTTTTTTAATATAACAGTATATAGATACAATAATATATTGCTTATTGTGTAAGAGGAAACAGTAAATACAATTTTTCGGTTACCATTTATGATTTTCAAAATTGCACCTTTTGTCGAGAGAAATTAATACAGCCTAAAGACCTATCAAAATAACGAAAAGTGCTTATGAGTTATTAACAGCAATTAATTAAAAAATATATTCATTTTAATTGCTTTAAGCATAAGTAATTAAATATATAAACATTTTCGATTTAAGAAAATAAATTTCGTTCGTTAAATAACATTATTGTGAGTGTCATGTCACAGCTTTGGCTGTTCGGTGTAATATGCTCGCACGCCGGTTTGCGCGGTGCATTCCTGAGGCAAGGCTGATTTTGTTTAGAGCATTTTGTCAATGCTTCTATATGTATCAGCTTTGGTTAAACAGTACCAAGAGTGCACGTAGCAGCATCAGGGTGCAGTAAGCTTACCGCATTCTGATAAAACTGTTTAAAAACTGCAGTGCGTCGAGTATGTTTACCGACGTCAGAGTGCCCGATTACTTCGCGGTTATTAGATTTCTGGTTGCGGTTTTTTGGTCCCGCGTCCGTGACTCTGAGAACGAGATCCGGGTATGTTACGAGTGCCCTGAGAATCAATTGCTAAAATACTGCCGTGCCGTACATCGTGACAGTAACTGTAAATAGATAAAACAAACTTACTTTTGGGGGTAATTCTAATTTTAATTAAATTTTCATTTTATTGTTTTCAACATTTTGTAACATTTGCACCTTGTTTTTGAAATGGGTAAAACTTGCCTGAAATAAATGACTGTTATTATTAAAAATATATTAAATCTATTACTGTTTCGAAATGAGGTTCATCCGACCGAAGAAGTAACAACGATTGAAATTCCGCAGACATCCTCTTTTTTGTCAATTTGTTTCGAAGTTAACATTACGTAGCATAGAATAATTTATACAAAATGAGAAACAATAACAGACGGACCCATCAAAAACTGAAGTATGTTTTTGATGTATTCAAAAAAGGTCGGTTAATAATTTGGAGCTTATAGCATACTGCATGTGGTTAATAAAAATCTGTATACTATACCTGCTTATAAAACTTAAAATGAGAGAAGTTTTTCTTAAGCTTACTTATTACGATATTCCGATTAAGTATGCAGTATTATACTCGGATACAATAAAACAGATCCACCCACTCGCAGCTCCGCAATTAAATATCAAATGTTGACACGTGTAACATTATCTATTAATATTAGAGTCTTCTTTGCTTATTTAATATATTTATCGAGTTAATCAGTACTACAATAATTAGCATATCATCGTAATGCATCAATAGTATTTTGTATGTGATTTGTTTCGCATACAATAATTTTAAAACAATAATTTTAAAAAAAATTGTCTGACCAACTATTCAATCTTCTTAGTATATAAAATTTATGGTTGTTTGTTCGTATTTTATGCGTAGCCATACCGTCCATCAGATTACTGTAAAACTTTGTTAACTTATTGCTTGCACTTGTGCGCAAGTTATAGGCACAGTTGAATTAACTTACATTAGGTGGCGAGCGTATCGTACCCAAAAATTTACTTAAGTTATAATATATCATTCAATTTCTATGAATGTATTATCATCCCTAATTAAACAATATAACTCTTCCAAATTTAAAACGATATTTCGAAAATTATTTTTTTCTGTGGCAGCAACGCGCCGGGTTCCAGGTATGTAGTTTTAATAAAAAATCACACTTTCGACAATAAGGCTGTTATTGTATCGAGATCTTTATTAGATATTTAAAAGTTGCGAAACATTTTATTTTAGTCAAGGTGGTTGCGAGTGTCTACTGTCCTGTCCTGAATTAGTGAATAAATTAATAACAAAAATGGATTATACATTTTAAAACGCTATGGGGGAGTTAAAATAATGACTTCAGTATTAACATCGAAAATTAGCTCTATTAAGTCGAAATTTTGAAATTCTAACTTCATATCCTTATCTGTGTAACTGCACATTATAACTATAATATCGAATATAAATCATTTTCATGAAATCTCATATTCTATAACCTGAGAATGAAATAGTCCGCGTGACATTATATACGAGTAAGATAATATCGACAAACAGACAGACACTGGATCCTACTTATTTCGTAAATTTCCTATTTTTTGGTGTAGGTACTACAAGTTTAGGTGAGGTCTCAGAACAAAATATATTTTCATAACGCCCAGCAAATTTTGTTCGCCCAGGTACTAACAATTAATGTACGAGTATTTTTCCTGTACTTCCCAGGTTTAAATCAATAATTATTTTTTACTTGTGGGTGGCGGCGTCAGTTTAGAGTCGGTCGATAGAGGGGGATAAAGATGAGACGCCTACGTAAATTCACCCTCTCATCCCCCACACTCTTTACACCCCTCGCAGCTTCCCCTGACCTACATAGAGGGGATGGGGACACGCTTGCGTACTGTACATGCTCTCGACGAGATCTCGATAAAGGAATAGGTACATGTTGATTATGATGAATTGATGAAATACATTCGAACGGGAAATGGGGGCGGTTTAATTATTGCATTCCGTTTTTAATTTGAATTTAGAATGTAAATAGGCGACCTAATTATAAAAATTTTATTTTATTTTGTTACTAGCTGGTACCCGGCGCGTTTCAGCCGCAGAAGAAATAATTGTGGAAACATGGTTTTAAATTTGGAAGAGTTATATTGTTTAATTAAGAATGATAAATCATTTACTGAAGTTGAATGAAAAATAACTTTAAAATAAATTTGTTAGTAACATACGTGCTTAATTATACCATGCATATAGCCTTCGCGCAAGTGCAAGCAATAAGTTGACAAAGTTTTACCACAACCTGATGAACGGTAAGGCAGCGCATAAAATACGAACAAATAAATATTAATTTTTATATATTAAATTTTTAGTCGCGATATACGAGAGTAGTATTGAATTGAAGTCACAAAGGAACTAGTAGTCTATCTGATCGTAAGTAGCTGCTGTAGGCCATGGACACCTGCAGGAATAGTGGTACCCAGACAGACTCCTTACTAGAAAACGAGGTCAACCACTTAGTAAAGGACTAGAAATATAAATATGACAGCACGAGAATAAGTAATAGAATATATTGTATTCTCTGTACCACTTATAGGGGGGAATGTTATTCATAGATACCAAGCGGGTTAGCAGCTCTAGCATTTTTTGGGTTTTGGGTGACTCTCGTTAGATGGAGTGATGACCTGATATAATATGCAGGGAGTTTATCGATGCAGGTAGTGATTAAGCGCACTGACTTAGCTCAACAAAAGCCTTACAGACACCCACATTATAATCGGATGGAAACACAGATGCTGGCAAATTATTTCACTCCTTTGCTATCGAATTATGGACGACGAAGCAAACTGTTTGGTTCCAATTCGTGGTATGTCGACAACAAAACGGTGAATGACCAGCCTGGCGTCTGGTGGTCCGATGATGAAATGGAGAGGTAGGAATTAAGTCATGCTATTCCTGCGCATACTCTTCGAAATGTATCTCGTAAAACACGAAAAGGTTGGTCTCTTTGCGCCCGTGCTACAGACTGGTGATATTGGTTCTAACAATAAATTTAACTTAGTCTTATAATAAATTATTTCAAGTATTGAGTAAAAAGCAACGAGTCCGAATGTAATTGGAACGCTTGGTAATTAAAATTAAACCGTATAGCTGCGTCGTACAGCTCCAAGTCGTAATTTGTGTATTGATTGATTACGCGCAAATTGTTTTAAAACTCTTCAATGGCTTCCGTTCCATTAGCTTCCGTTCATACGTGTCGTTGAGAAATAGTTTGCATAGATAGGTAACCAATTTTTTATCTACGCTTAGGATTATTAAGAGGATCAGAAAAAAAAACTTACAGAACAATACGCGGACATGCGGGCCATTACACCACTTATATATTATTATATTATGAGGATGGGTACCTACTTCCTTTAATTTTTTATAAATTGCCATTTAGTAAGTGAATATTAAGATTTTAGTCGAATTTCGGTAGTTAATTTTCAATGACATCATTGTCTGTGGAACTTTGTCAGTCACATTTCGATGAATTTAATGTTTTTTTTTTTTAATTAATAAAACATTCTCTAAAACGTTTAAAAACACATATTTGGTATTTTTACCTGTATGAAGACGTTTTATTTAACTACATAAATTGCAAAAGGACCGACATCCAGACCCGGAACAATTATTTGTAGACCAAAGAACATTTTTCGAAACGGTTAGCGACGACGCTAATAGTCCAGTCAGATAAGGTCTGAAATCAAAATTTTGGCACTCAAGAATTTGAGTTTAACGGGCCTTTTTAATTTTATAAAGTATCAAAATTTTGGCGTCCCTTTTTTCCTCTAGTGGCCTTTGTTCATTAAGAATAATTATGCATAATATAATATATCTATATTTATAGTCATGAATTATTGTATAATTAAAAAATTAAAACAAAAATTGTTTTATTTATTTCTAGACATAAACTAGAATCTATTTCTCGCTTAGGTACTCAAAAATATACTGAGCTAGAGGTAAAATAGGTTGAGAGAAGCTATCAATGAGGGCATCCACGATTTTTCTGCCACCAGGTCGGCGCCACTTTAGAGTAAGGTAAAATATTTGACAGATTTCATAGCGGGGATGATAATTTCTTAGGAAAATGTAATCTTTAAGGTTTCTTTATGTATTATTAGTTATATTTTATATTAATTACATTAGAAATGAATAAACCAAACTATAAATATAACTAAAAGACGACTTTTTTTTAAAAAAAAGAGTTATAATGTGCAAAAAATTAAAAATCAAACCACTGACGCATTGTGTTGTGTATTAATATAATACTCTAGATAATGATAAACTAATATTTAAAACTAATTTCTCAATTAACTGACATTGTGTAACAAAAAATTTTACCTCAGTCACAACAAGCGACATCTGGGGAGTGGAAGATTATTAGCCCTCATTATTGGTTTAGATGTGTTATAAACAATATGGCAATGATTATTGATTAAACTGATGCGATGCCGATAACGATTATTTAAATAAATAATCGGCTACTACAATTATTAAAATAGAAAAAGTGAAGAAGTATTTGAAAATCGGTTATTTATCATTTAGTTACATAACTCATTCAAAATTAGGTGAACTATACGCAATTAGTCTTATTATTATATTCGATCACTGACTGATCACTACTTAGAAACAGGATGGTTTACCACGTGTCCGGCAGTTTTCAGAGGAGTAGTGGTTTATTCCACGAAGTGACAAGTCTGTTGTCAATTAATATTATTATAATAAGCCTTTTTATACAATGTTTGTTTTAGTTTTTGAATATACTTATATTTTGAAATATGTATATAATTTGCGTTTGGAAGATCATTTAGAGGCTGCATTCCCTGAATATCACCATTGCTACGATCGTCGTGATTCATTAGGATACAATTTTCATTACACGTAACAATCTGATTCAGAACCCTTCCATTTGTATGTCGATTAACAAAGAAGGTTGGCTGTTGTCATTCAGCAAGTAGGTATCTACATTCGGTACCCATTTTTGGAACTTGAATATTTTTCAAATTCGAGACAAATTAATAAAAATCCTCTTTGATACAAATGATGAAAACTATTGCTTTCTCTGACTTGGTTTGAGTTAATGCCTCCACAGTAACTTCAAATTCGTCATTGCCACATTATTTAGTCTCCGGTCGTCCACAGGGTTTATGAGGTCGATATTTCCAAAACCTCAGATTTAGATTTAATATTCTATATATATATATATATATATATATATATATATATATATATATATATATATATATATATATATATATATATATAGAGAGAGAGAGAGAGAGATAGATATCACATAAGAAAGACAATCGATACAAATAATAAACTTGCTCACTATATAAAATATGATGTAGAAATCTGCTTGTTTGAGAAAAAAAAATTTAGAAAACTAACGCATTGGAGCAGCGTGGTAATTTTTCCATAAGCTTATAAGTTATAACCCTCCCAGAAATAAGAGGTACATTTAGGGCTAACTTAAACTTACATAACTTTACTGTTGTTTTATTAATAATAAAAAGAAGCATTTCCTGAAAAAAGGAACCGGTCAGTACTATGTCTATATAACGTTACGCTTATTCCAAAATGAAATACACATGTGTCCTTGACGTCATGAATAGATTCATTTGAATTACATACTATGTAGGTACTTCAACTTTTTACAGTAGGTACCACTTGTATTATGTAGTATGTTCCGGTCATTTGTAAATATATTTAACTGTAGGTTTCATAATCGCATATATATCCAATATTATAATATCAAAATAGATGGTAGGTATGATTTGTAACAGTAGGATAACATTATTTAATCTCTGCAATAGGTGGCTGATAGTAATAATGTTTACTAGTGAATTTGTTGGTATCTACAATGGAGTACCTACCCTCAAAAATAGGAAACATAAAAAATTATTCTTGTTCCAATTAATAAACGAACTATACAGTAGACCAGTCTAGATAATGTGATTAAAACAAAACCTGAAAATTTTAAAGAATTATTTGTTCAGACGTCCTATGTAATGACGTGAGGTATTAAGAGCAGCGCAAGGTGAGTTGACCAATTATGCCATATTACAACTAAATTACACGTCCGTATAGCCACTGTTTGTCTACTAGCGAACAAATTAAAACACTGCCTACGCGAACGTACATTGTTTATACCTACCGCGATCCTCAGAATAGAGTGCCTAAATGCAGTTTTATTTGTAAATTGAATGTCCAATCTGTATGCAGATGCCTATCGTCTATATTTATATTATCATGAACACAGGCACTTGCCTATATTGTATATAATCAATTGAGTTGTGCGTCATGCCAAGTTTGGTTAGTGTGTTTGTGTTTTAAAGCAAAATAAGATTACCTTAAGGCTGCCTCTTCACCAGGATCGTTACCACTCGCGGCGTGAATTGCGCATTAATTTATCCCTTATAGAAACTGTTTCCAGAAAGAGGGCACACAAGAAAGACCAGCCGACGCGGCGGCGCGCGGCAGAATCGCGCGGCCTCGACCTTGGCCGTCAAACCAGCGCATGCGTCCCGCGTCGCCCCCGTCGCTTCTCCGCCAATTATGTCATTATGTGTATGTTTTCTGCTGTTGTGTTTCCAAACACAGTCTCGGTCTACTGGAGATGGATCCTGATTTCTAACATATTTGCTCCTGGTATTTTAAATAACCTATAAAACTATGAGCTCTGAATGTAAGGCACATGTGTTTAATAAGGAAATAAAATGCCATACATATCGAGGCATAAGTACACAGTAAACGTTGATTTGCGTTTACTTCTTTGTATTAGATAAATAGATATTTTATGTACGTCATTCACTTTAGTCATTTGGATTCAAAACAAGCTTCCAATAAAAAACTAAAACGCTAAAGCCAACTTTAAAGAAATTCATGACGAGTTTACTAACAAATAGGTATAAGTAGGTAGGTAATTGTTCTTTTAAGTTGATAGGTATTTAGATTTAAGACTAACTATTCGCAAGATACCTAATTGTTTAACTTTCATGAATATTTACAATTCATTTCTCTTTTTTTTCAATTTCATTCCAACTGTAATTATATTTTTTTTAATTCTTATATTTTTTCGCAAAACATCAGCGAAAAAAGTTCATCATCATCATTACCAGCGATGCAAAATGTTCTTATTATTGTCATATTCAAATGATGACCAAATATACAATAAAATTAAATAACAAGCTGTTATACATTTTACTTTAGAAAATAAAGTACTTGTACCGTAGCACTATAAACCTACTATTATTTATTATGTGCTTGTACCTCTTAGTTGTGGAGTCCACAGTCCACACGTAATGAATTTAGGTAATGCTAACATCACGCGTCAATTTTAAGTAACGTAACCACATCGGTGATATACCTGGAGGAATAAGATAAATTATGTTATGCGCTCATGTGAAAAAACTAGAAGTACTATGTATACTAAAAAATACTGATAAAAGACTTTGAAAAGTATTTCTTGTGAAAAATTATTATATGTAGGTAGGTATAATTAGATCCAGATACTGTGATATTTAAAAACCAAGCAAATATTATAAAAAAAAATTATGTCCGATTTTATTATTCGCAATAACTTTTAAATAAGATTGAGGATTATATTTTGTAAATGTATTTTAAACTTTATGGTTATGAAATCTTTTTTGAGGTTTAGTCAAAGCAATAAAGTTTTATGTACAGTGCCATCTATTAACATCTTCACAGACTCTCAACAATATATAGTTGTTCATCACTGATGGGGACGCTTAGACACCTTTGTCGTTATAAACTTATAGGTGACGACGCTAGATGGCGTGATGTTATAATGTTGATTTTTTGTTTTAGATTAAAAGGTCTCTGCCCACTACACCGTATCATACCATGACCGTGCTAGGAACGTGTCAGGCAAATAAACATTATTTGTATTGAAAAGTATGACACTGTTCCCACTAGACCGTTCCGTCACCGACCAACACATGACAGTGAGAATATTTTGCCGGTGTTGACACGCTCTGTGCATGACACGCGACGATGCCTAGACGCTGCGCACAGGCGGCAAGCAGGCGAGTATACGGGTTGTAAACGCGTATGATGACCGTTATATAGGCGTGGTGATTTTTTGTTTTCTTCTTCTTCCTCATCCAATATTAAAGCAATCATCGCCAGTAGTCTAACAGTTAATTTTCTGATAGCCATAGCTATTTTACAGTTTAAAAATTTGGTAGCACTCCAAGATGTCCACGCAACACTGTTACGCATGCCAGAATGAAACAGATTCCTATAGGTTTTGGTGGATGTTGCATACGGGCATCATACGGGTTACATACGGGTTGCATACTGGCATCATACGGGATGTATACGGGCACAGAACGCCGTAGATCCGTTCAGTGGGCATAGTAGAGCGTATCGTGTTGCTTTTCATGCCTGATACACTCTTAGCACGGTCATGGTATGATACGGTGTAGTGGGCACAGACCTTTCAACGATAAATTTATGACGGAGACGAAAGAGGTTGAAGTTCACGAGATGCTATGTGACCACTGTTCTCATGAAAACTTGTAGTTAAATTCGAAACTAAACAGATAATGATACGTAGTATAAACCTCCTCAGACAAAAATGATACCTTATTAGCTGATTATTAGCTGATAGTAAGATGGATCTCTTACCCAATGAACTTTACCTGGGAATTTAATATATTTCGTTTCTTGCATTGTAAACAAACAAAAAATAAATATGGGCCTAGGACGCTGCCTTGTGGTATTCCAAAATTGATATCAACCCAGTTAGTTTTATGCTACATCAACAATTAGTACAATAAATTAACTTACTAAAAGTGTTAGATGTGGTAGGTACTTTGTTTTGTACTTCGTACGCCTATATATAAACCTGTAACACAGGATTTTTTACAAAAACCTACTTCAGGCACCAGTCTCTCACAAAGCTGAAACTAATTATGGCAAATTGTTAATCTAAAAGTACTATTTGTGAAGAGAGAATAAATGGTATATTATTATTATTTTCTACCCTACTTTACTTTCAACTTTTTTAAAATTATGTAATTATTAGTAAAAAAACCAAAAGACTGATTGAGTGGCCAAATGTGTCAGTAAATTAGATTTTTCATTATTAATCGAGATGGTATGTTAATCGTTTACTGCGATGGCCTAAAACAGCGTTTGCAACTGTCAGAATAAAAAAGAGTTTAGCTATCTTACGGTTGATTTTGGTTATCTATCATGACTAATATTTTATTACAAGTTCATTTTTATGCGTATTCTGGTTTGATAACGCAATGATTGTAAATTAAATTCCCATATTCAAAAATAATATGAAGTGATTTTTTTATATTTATGGGAAGGTTACAAATTGTAGCATGACACTGTTTTTTTTTTTTACGGATTTTACTGTGTTTAATGTAACCATAGACTAATATATAATACTGGAGAATGTAACTAACTTATTTTTAATTTTTAACGTTTCTGGTGCTATATCGTCTCCACCCTCAAGGGGGGATGGGTGCTGTAAAGCACCACATACTCGAATGGTCAGAAATTAAAAATAAGTAAAAATTATATTGGCTCACGTAGTCTTCAAACCAGAACATACTTAGCTGCATAAACAGTTATAAGGTGGTATTAACAGCCGGACTTTTAAATAGAAAAGAGCTTCAATTTTTTTAATTAATATTTTCTCTAATTTATACATTTTTTGTTCATAATTTTTTAAACATATCGTCACAAAAAACTGACAACTGACGGGAAGAAAGTTTCTCGTGTGGTAGCCACAATCACAAAGTAAAATGGTCTTAACGGTCCCAGGGGAAAAGGACGATAGACACTCTTTCATGTAAAACTCCGTTTAAGTCACTAATATGTTTGCACACGTACAATTACAAGTACGGAGAAGCAGAGTGTGTGCGTGAAAATAATAAAATAAATCGTCAAATATTTTATAATTTATTATTAATATTACATACGTTTAATATTTTTTAAAGAAAAATTAAAGCGATAAAGCTTACATTTCTAAAATTGTTTATTAAGTGTGGGCGAAGTAGAATGTTTTAGCACACCTTTTATCAGTTTCAAACAAATATTTACATGGTTTTCAATTAGCCAAAATTAATTTATGTACATAAATAAAACGAAGTATATTTTAAACTTAAAATTTAACAACTATTTTATTCGGGCAAATTAGATTTTCTTGCATGAAGCCTCCATTTTCTACCCCACTGGTTTCAATGTTACGATGCTGATAATTTTCTTTTATTTTTGGTTGATTATCTTCTGATTTCGGTCTAGAATTAAAAAATATTTTATTATAATATTTGGTCTTCACTGTCGAACATTCTTTATAATGTAATTTGATTGCTAGCAATCCGGACTCGGATATTGACGGTGTTTCACCCATGACTCAGAAAGCATGTAAAGCCTTTGTAGTAGTGTTGTACTTGGAGTCGTGTATTTGACTCAAGCACTGTATTTCTTTGCCACGTTGCTTTTATTATATCCTCCATCTTTACAGCCTATTGAAGTTCACTGCTGAAACTCCCCCATAGCTTGTCTCGTAGGATGGATATTTGATAGTTGCCACTCTTGGCAAGCTGGTTGGCAACCGCAGTTTTTTTTTATTTTTAGTCGTTATTAAGAAGACGTTGCTGTCCATCTCTTGATTTGTTACCAAAGAGATTTAAATATATAGTTACTACTACTACTTAAATGTCTTTGTTTGTTACCCACGGGATGATAGGGGGCAGAGGATATTCTTACACACGATAATTGTATAATATGGACATTTTGAGTAATTTTAGAAAACATGTGTGCAGTTCACACGGAGTAGAAGTGAAACCTTAAAATGAAATGAAATATAAAACTAATGATTTATTTAATGTGATAATTTTTAACCACAAATGTGTGGCAAAAAATATAAGATAAAAGTTTAATTTTATAGCAAATAAATGTCAAACATTCCATTTTACAACATCCTTATTTTTAGACGAAATTTTAGTATAATAAATTAAAATAATATTTTCTTTCGAAGAAAATTGCTTTGTAATAGCGCCATCTACTTTATTCTATAGGTAAAGTCATTTTATCGAACGAAAATTGATTGACTTTCGTGAAATAGATGCTAAATGACCTGAAGTTATAAAATCGTGGATCAATCCACGATTTTATATCTTCAAATTGTGAATTTTTAATCCACGATTTTATAACTTCAGGCCATTTAGAATTAAAGGATTAATATATTAAGATAATTTTAGTAAATATTCGTCGTTATCTTCACGCACAATCCCTGACGGGGTAGCCAGAGAGAACAGATAGCCAAGTGTCACGATCCTTACATACCTCTTTCGCTTCTTTCAGATTCATTATCTTCTTCAGATATGCACGTCTAGGTATCCGAGTACTCTTGACCCTCCCCTCTTCAAGCAATTTGCTCACATGGTCTTCGAAAGTTAGTCTCGGTCTACCTCGAAACCTTTTAATATTTACTTTCGCGCTATATATTTTCTTCACCATTCGGTCTTCACTCATTCGCTCAACGTGCCCAAACCATCGAAGCACGCCCTTATCAATTTTTGGAATAAGGTCATCTTTCAAACCTGCCATATTGCGAATCTCTTCGTTTCGCTTTCGGTCGGCCATGGTAACGCCGCACATTTTACGAAGAGATCGCATCTCCACTGCATCCAACTTACTTTTATGCTTCTTCTGGCATACCCAGGTTTCGCTGCCATATAACAAAGTCGGTACCAACACTGCGTTATGTATTGCAAGGCGTGAACTCTTCACTACGCCTTGCCTTTTGACTAACGCAGTCAGGGCACCATTGACTTTGTTCCCGGCAGCGACTCGCCTTTACACATCTAAATCACATCTTCCATCCCGGCTGAAAGCACTCCCCAAGTATACAATTTCATTTACCTGTTCTAGAAATTCCTGATTTACCCATATTTCACACTTCGTTCTCTCTTCGTCCCTTTCAAATACCAGAACCTTATATGTGTGTATGTGTGTATATGTATTTATAGTAGTATTTAGTTATATGTATGTTTGCATGGATATATGTTTTTATTATCTTTACTTTATGTTAAGTATATTAATATTATAAAATTTTATTATGAGAGTGCACACTAGATCAGCTTCTCTTTTAATTTGTCCAGTATCAGGCCTGCTGGAAGAAATTTCAATATGAAATAAGCAGTGCCTTTGTACAAAATATCTTTTTTTTCTTCATTGTAACATTATTTTGTGTGTACATAAATTGTTAAATAAATAAATAAATAAACCTTAGTTTTATTAGCATTCAAACGGAGACCTTTAATTTCACATTCCTCTTTCATACACGTGACTAATGCCTGCAGTTCTGCCTCTGATGGTGCAATAAGCAATGCATCATCAGCATACAGCAGACAATTTACTTTACTGTCACCCAATTTCACACCCAAACAGCTATCTTTCAGCTTCTGTAAATAGTTATCGAGATACAGTATGAACAGCCAGGAAGACATGACACAACCCTGTTTTACGCCCGTTTGGACGCTAAACATGGGTGACAGGTCATGCCCTACCCGCACACAGGCTTTACAGTCACAGTAAAGTGACTGCACAGCCCTTAGCAATCTACCATCCACACCATACCCCGGCAACAGTTCCCACATTTTCTTCCTTACAACCTTATCAGATGCTTAGTAAATATGGTTAAATTTATTTATTTAATAAATTTGTTAATTTCTTATATTGTTTAACAGTTAAACTTTATATTAACCATCTTTAAATCATCGCACAAAGAGGAGACCAAGATAATAGGACACACTATATTAAAAAAAAATCTAGCAATAGTGTTTTTTAAAAGACAACAAAAAAAGACAGTAGGAAAGAATGCAATGTAGTGTCGACGTCAGAGAATTCACTACCCCATATCATCCCGTGGTTGTAAACGAAACCATTAATACATTTCGACCCGCGGCTGTTGAATTTGGCTCGAAAGCATGCCGCTAAGGAAAATGTTTAAATAGAAAAAATGCCATTTAGTAACAGCGTAAAAAAGTCCAATATCCTATATCAACCGCAGGTGTCGTAAGAAGCGATAAAGGGAAATTAAACAGAAGATGGGCAGCACGTGGAAGAGCCACGCTGCAGCCAAATAAGGGTTGTAGCATGAATGGGTTAGCTCGGCCGAGTACCGAGGGAATCGGCATTTTGATTCTTAATCGAGGATAAATGTCTGTGTCACAGTCCACCTGATGGTAAGTGGATGATGTGGCGCCATTCTCTTACCATCAGGTGGACTGTGTGCTCGTTCATTACCCTTATTATATATAAAAAGCATCTTCTGGATAACAGCTTAAAATAATAAAAACACTCCGGTATCAACCCGCCTGCTAAATGTGGCATTGCTGGCAAATATCCTCCTAAAGCGATCAATGGTGAGATCTATGTTCAGTAATGGATATTTGCTAGGCTGCAATGATGATGATGATGACGAAGGAAGATTTTATGGCTTTCGAAAGGTACGATATTAACCTTTACTCTTGTTAAAGGTGGACTAAAATACCCAGACAGGCAACGAGAAGAATGTGAGACGTATTGCACTGCCAACCAACCAACGTGACTGTCAAACTTAGCTACGTAGTATAAAAGTAATTTTTTTATAGGATAAGGGTAACAAGCGAGCACACAGTCCACCTGATGGTATGTGGTTACTATGCCCATAGACATCTACATCATATATCCTCGATTGCGAAGCAAAATGCAGATGCGTTGTCACCCGTGAGGACCAAGATGGAATGCCTCGTTTCCAGTAAAAAGGGTCTCCGGTTCTCTACACTCACCATACGAAACAAAGCAGCATTAATCTGCTATTTTACGTTATTATTCTGTGAAAGCATGGTCCTACCCCGGTCGAGCCGACCCATTCGTGCTATAACTATACAATTAATATAGCTGCAGCATGGCTCTACCACGTACAAATAGTTCGTGCAGCGGGATAAACCCATGTTGAGCAGTAAACTTTTATCTATCAGTCTAAAAATATGAGAACAGTCACTATTTTTCTTCTCCTAGTCTTTATAAGCACGTAAATAATTGACCGTTGAATGAGCCTAGTGGGGAACTGTAATATTGCATAGTAAAGTTGGTGGGGTCAACCAAAATGCACATACAATATTTTTATGATTGCAGTATATGTATATATAGATGTCTCGCACCTGGTCCACATAAACAACCTGATAGACATAATTTAAAGTTTTTAGCTCTTCAGCAGAAACCACACACGGTTTAATTGCTGGTGGTCTATCAACTACATAAAAATTACTATTGGGTAAATTTATAAATTTATTAACAAATCACTAAATTTGTAATAAACATATAAATTTGAGATAAATCAGTTATACACACTTATTATTTATATCTTATATAATATCAAAATATAATCGTGATAATTTCGTTTTAAATTTGGAAGAGTTATATTTTTTAATTAGGAATGATAATACAATAATAGAAATTGAATGATCGATAACAAGTATGAAGCGAAATTATCTTATGGATTCTTTTACGCCGCCACGGTACGGCGAATTACATTATTTATATTCATGAACATGATATTCATGACATGATCATTATTATGATAATGATCAGCCCGTAAAAGAAGATTTCCCATAATCGCCACACTTGGCAGACGAATTGGCGATCGCTGTACCAAATGGCTTGCACATTTGAGCCGCATTTGAATCGCCTGTCGCTGCTCCGAATATTTAATGTCCCCCCTAAGCGACATGCTTATAACATCATAGTTGCATCACATGGATCCCACCAGACGAAATTTGGCGTTGAATACTCTTAAACCGGTATTCAGACACAATCACAAATTTATGTTTAAATACCACAATGTTCTTTGTGAAACATAATTTGATCTACACTCAAATTTCGGAAATGCAGAGCTTGAGTTAAAACGAGAGGTTATCTTTCAATACCGATCTTATACTACCACCTTACGGCAAACTCTATATAAATTTCTAATACACTGGCAACTTTTGCTTACCTCTGTTTAAAACACAAAGATATCAAGTTGATCACAGGCAGTTCGACCAATATCAAAATAATAAGGGATGCCAAGCAGCCCCAGAATATAACGCCAGCCGTCTGAATAAACTGAAAAGATATATTAAAAAACAAACTTAAAAAGTATCTTCGTGAAAATTACACTGATCGGCGATAAGAGAGCTTAAGTTCGCTATAAAAGAGCAAAAACAATTGTTTTTTAAAGAATATGTTAATTTCGAGTTAAAACGCTATAGTCGAACATCAAACATTAAAAAAAAAGATTATTTATAT
The DNA here is from genome assembly GCA_963668995.1 of Parnassius mnemosyne. Classification (NCBI taxonomy): domain Eukaryota; kingdom Metazoa; phylum Arthropoda; class Insecta; order Lepidoptera; family Papilionidae; genus Parnassius; species Parnassius mnemosyne. The sequence goes on from CAVLGL010000057.1 coordinate 25,517,479, forward strand.
ATTTTGATTATATGTAACTCTGAAACACTATCATTAAAAATCCTTATCAAACAGAAACTCAACAATAAGAAAATACTTACAAAGAAGAAGATATCAGCGTGCTGAGAGACTCTGGCGCTAAAGACGTTGCGAGTGATGATGATTGCGTGTGTGAGGTACAAGCCGTAGCTGAGTCGACTCAGTGGGACCCAAGGGTACCAGCTGAGAAAGCTTTTTAGTAGAGCTGAAAAATTATTATTAATGTAACAACTTTAATGGGTTTATGTCCTCCCTAATTCAGAGAAGGTGAAAAAGGAGAAGAATTCGTTTTGGTGCATATATCATTATATGATATAATATAATTATCTATACTTAATATAATAAAGCGGAAGAGTTTTTTGTTTTTTTGTTCGTTTAAACGCGCTAATCTCTGGAACTACCAGTTTGATTTGAAAAATCCTTTTTATATTATAGCCAGATTCATGTGGAATAGTATAGGCTATCTAGCATTAGGCTATATTACTCAATTAGCCTTAAATATGGATATTTGTTAAGCAAGTCAGAAGAAAAAGCACTCCCGAAATGATTTATCCGCGTATGCTGGTGTTATCGTTAGGGATACGTAAATACAATGTTGTAGAAAAATATAGACCTTTACTCCGTCTAAAAAAAAGTGCGCGATACCATATGTCTATTTCTTATACATAAGCCATAATTTGGTATTTTGTGACAAAAAATATTGAAAATTTAAAAGTGATTTATGATGAATGAAAATTTAAAAATGATTATTAGGCATGGCCTATTTATCCTTACGAACGAAAGTTACTTCATCATCAAGACAGTTTTATGAAGATAAACTTTGTTCTTTATACCATGTTATTTGGACGCATAGTTTAAGAGATAATGTAAAATTAAAATAATTCAATACTGGCTGGGCGCGCGAACGACGCTTAAACCATAGCCGTTATAAAATGCTTGAACTAGGACATGTCGCGCACCTCGGACAGGTTATGACGCGGGTGAAACCGCGGGGCACAGCTAGTATGATATAAAATCTTTTGTTGCGAAATCTACGAATACAATATGTAACTTGATATTGACATAAGTAGGTAATTCTAAGAAAAAATTCTGTTTTTTTATAAAATACGACATAAATTGCCTAATGTAATAAATTGATGGGCTTGATTTAATCTAAAATCTATCATTAAAAATGTTTTTTTTTACTATTAATTTATTTCAGACATGTAAGTTTATTTATTTATTAATACTTTAATGAACAAAAAATACTTTACTGTAAGACATCTTAATCCAAGAAATGCACTTGGCACAATTGTCATGAAAGGACTCTTACTCTAACAGCCAAACTTAATTAAGTAGAGAGAAATGTATCGTCTAAAGAAATTGAAATAAGTTTAGTCGTAGTATGTTTATTAATATTAATTAATAAAAATACTACAAATATGTATATACTATATAGTTGTAGTATGTTTATTGCCTTTCATATATTGCCTGTGTTGTAAAACTTAATTCTTTCCAGTCGATAACAGTAAAATCTTACCGCTAAGTCACGTGTAGTAAGTTGCGAAGCCTTTACTATTGTAATCGCCACTTCGTAGAGTTTTGGTGAAAAAGGATGTTTTGTTTAAAGGTTTGCACATTTCAATTAATCGAAGGACAGTATTAATAGCACTAAACTTGAATATAATTATCACATTTCTAGTATAGCGCGATTTGTTTATGAAATGGAAGCTGCTTTACATGCAGGATGTGTTAATTAGGTTAAAAAAAACAGCACAATTTATAAAATTATAAAAATATCCTTTCGGCCAAATGCGTTTAAGAAAATCGCTAAGTATAACACTTATATCTTTCATAATTTGTTCGTTATACCGTGTCTCTATTCACTAAAGGAATGCGATAGAACGACAAGTACGAATATTCCCTTCGGCAATTTCAGTTTTTTTTTGTAGGACCACCTGATGGTAAGTTGTTGCGTTGCTGTGGCCCATAGACCTCTACATAATATATCCTCGTATATATCGTGTGAGGGCTAAGATGGAATGTTTCTTTTCCAGTAAAATGGGTCTCCGGTTCTCTACGCTCACCATAAGAAACAGCAGCATTAAGCTGGTATTTTAGTCTGGTATTCTGTAAAAAGATAAACTGAGCCCTAGGGTAATTATTCGAAATCTGATCTTGTATTGTACAGGTTTGTTCACTTACGCACGTGTCCCAAACAGCAGCACACAAGCAACAGTGCGGCACTGCTAGCCCACAAAGGACGTTCGATCGCGGCATAGATTGCGGCTCCTATGGGCCCATAGTCGCGCCATACGAATGTAGCACCGTACATCATAATAGCCAGCATCATAACAATACCGAAGCAAGCGCCCAGCACAGAATATTTCTGAAGTTGGAGAAGAATGTTTATCAGTGTCAATAATTTAAAGAAATATTAATAGATATTTTCAAGTTTAAAAGTACCCACTAGAGTTATAAGCGCTCAGTATTACTTAGTTTCTAATAGAAAGTTAAGAAAAATTCTTACCCTTAAGGATGGAGTTGTCAAAATACTGAAACACGTGTCTCACTCTTTGAACAACCTCTAACCCGTAAAGGGTCGTTTTGAAAAATCATTAAATCCGAATTCATTTATTTTATTTACGGAGGACCTTTAGTAAGTTTCGAGCCAATCACGCCGTAAAATAAAAAGTTTCATACAAACTGTAACATCCTATTCCCCCCTCTTAGGGGTTGAATTTTCCAAAATCCTTTCTTAGTGGTTTTCTACATTATAAAAGGAAGCTACTGTCCAAATTATATTAGTAGAAATCTGTTCTGCGTCTAACGATTTGGGCTGTACGTTGATAGATGAGTCAGTCATTCAGGACATCCTCTTTTATATAATAGGTCGGGGAAAAAGTTTCTCCGTATTTTGTATGTACAAAATTGAAGAATAATCTCTTTGGTTGTACTCTTTGTATGTGGCTGGTGTTAATATCAATACAATAGGACATTCAGAAAAAGAAAAAGAAAAATTAAAAAATCACTTTACCACTATTTTTCAATTATTTTTCTGTCCGCCTAACGCAGAAATTAGATACATTCTGAAGTTTTATTACATTAAAGGGAAAAATGCGAAGAAAAAATTGTGACGTTTATAGACCGAATGCAGTGTCAGTAAGAGTAGCACGAAGTTGGTTCAAGCGTTTTCAGTCCGGGAAATTTGATGTCAAAGATGCAGCTGGCTCTGGTCGGCTTCATACGGATAAAGTCGATGCCGGTTTTGAAAAAGTTGAGCCATATCGGCATATTAGTAGTTACGATATAGCTGAGTAAATTAAATGTAATTAAACTTTGAAAAAAAAAAATGTCTTGAATTTGTATATGAATTACGAAGAAACTTTTTCCCCGACCTTTTATATAGAAAAATGGTTGATAATATCGTAACAGGCGACAGAGGGAAATAAATCAGGAGATGGGCAGCGTCTTTATTGTGGTTGCCAACCCGCTCGCCAAGAGGCCTAAGTTCAGAAATGGAATTTAACAGACTGTAACGGTAACGGTTATAGCCTATTAAATTCCATTGCTGAGCAATAACCTCTGCGTATAAGCACAGTACAAGAAGTATGAGCTGGTCGCTTCCAAGTTGTTTCAGCATCATCATTATTCATCATCATTACAGCACTTTACAAGTCCACTGCTGAACATAGGCCTCCTCCAAGGAATGCTACAAAGCACGATCTTGAGCCACCTGCATCCATCGATTTCCTGCATGTAACTCCATCTAGTGGGGGGACGCCCTACACTTCGTCCGGCGGTACGAGGCCGCCACTCGAGATCCTTCTTTCCCCATTGGTTATCGGTTCTTCGAGCTATATGGCCGGATAAAACTTGCTCCTGGATCGTTACTCAGACTTGCGTAGTGCTCCAACGATGATGTGCACAGCTGCCCATAGAACCTCTCAATTTAACTCAAAATCTCAGATGTTCCGGAAAAACGCTGCTACACTCGGTCTGTAGCTTCGACTGTTGGCTCTTTCTGGAAGACCGATTTCTAGCAAAGACTTTGGAGCCCTGCTTCCGCTCGATCGCTCTTCAATACGAGCAGTATCAAAGTTGCGTAAGTACCGCCGCATGCATTTGGAGATCTGTCTGTTCAGTTGACTGTACGCTGTCAAATCTACTGAAGACCCAGCTTCATTTCCCGTCTAACAGCCATGAGGTTCAGAGTGTGATCGGTGAGGTTTTGTGTTCTTCTGCGGCGGGTCTTGCAAAACTTGGCTCCAACCGCATGGACAGTTTCCACGAGTATGTCATTCATATCGTCCACTGCATTGTAATCTTCTAGACACTGAAAACGGTTTTGTAGCTCGAGCTGAAAGGTTTCGGGACTTTGAATAAGAGCACGATGCGGACGGAGCGTCAACTTCATTAGACGTGACCTCTCCAACTTAACGTTTAGGTTCAGTGTGCCTCTCACCATTCGGTGATCGCTACCGGTTTTCACCCTCGTGATCACTGAGACATCACTGTTGTCGTCTGATCGTCATAATGAGGTCAATCTCAATTTTTGTCGAACCGTCGGGGCTCGACCAGGTTCACTTCCTGTGGGGCCGCTTCTGGGAGAAAGAGTTCATCATAAAGGGTCCCTCTTTCTCCATGAAGTTGGCCAGCTGCTGGTGCCTCGGGTTCCGTTGCTCTATTCCAAATTTCCCCACCTTCAACTCACCGTTTTCTCTTGTGTCTAGTTTTGCGTTGAAGTCTCCCATTAACACCGTATAGTAGATTTTGGAGGAATGCATGGCTGATGCTGATGGCTGATGGCCGATGAGGAGGTTGGTGCGTAAACCTGTATGACCTTCAGCGAATACAAAGCCGTTTGGTGATTTTGAGTATAAGGTACGCAACCCTCGTCGATACACTCTCAATCTTTACAACGTTGTTAACGAGAGACTTGTGGACGATAAATCTGACACCTCCTTGGGACAGATGGTTGCCCTCCCTGTGATAGAGCAAGTAGCCGGATTCGAGGATTACCATGTCGTCTCCCTCTCTTCGAACCTCAGATAATCCTATAATATTCCAGCGCAATTTGTCTATCTCTTCTTCCAGCTCCAAGATCTTCTCGTCAGTCCTCGGGGTGCGTGCGTTATAAGTTGCCAGGTTGAGTCGTCTTATGTGGCAACCGAACCTCCACCGGAGATTCTTAGCACCCCCTGATTCGCCGTTGCCATGGTCGCCACCGGTGCCAGGAATAGTGGGACTGCCGGGGACTGGGGGCCATCTCTTTGTAAATTTAATCATGGGGAGTATATTGCCATAGTTGCCACGCTTGGCGAGCGGGTTGGCAACCGCAGGTTTTTTATTGTTGTTTTGCTGTTATAAGAAAGATGCTGCTGCCCATCTTCTGCCTCAGTTTCTCTCTGTCGCCTCTTACGACACCCATGGGAAGATATGGGGTAAGAATACCCACTATTCTTACCCACCACTACACGGGGTTTATACAACCTGTGTTCTTATTGTATAATTTACTTTGAAAAAAAAAAGTCCCGATGGGTTTCTTGCTGGTCCTTCCCAGGACCTCTGTCCTTTTTCCTGAACCAGTAGTAGCTTCTATGCTATTTAATTCTATTGATCTTTAAATTAGATATTTAACACTTGCCTTAGAAATCCTGTTAATGTTGTCTTTAGTTTTATATTTATTAAAAATGAGGCCACTGAAGAAGCCGACGAGATACGAAGCGTAGCGGGTGTGACTTTTGATATAAGTCAAATGGAACTGCTCGAGACTACGAGGATTTGTTAGAAAGCTGAAAATAATATTATTATATGATTAAATAAATATATAATAGCCATGGTAGCTCAGGGTCTAAGCGCCGGCTGTAAATTACACAGTACGCAAATAACGTTGATTCGATCCCCGCCGGTACCAATTAAATAGTTGATTGCAATCTTAGGTGCTGATTTACCACATTTGAGAAATAAAATGTTTTTAAAAATATACGTTGCTTACAAAATTTCTTTTTAAACAATGTTATTCGTTGGTCCGTATGTAGCTAATATATATATATATATATATATATATATATATATATATATATATATATATATATATATATAACACTATACAGTACTTTTTCCGTGATGCGCGCACAACAGCAAACCTCTATCATTTTATTTATATATATTAAATATATTTATTTAATTATATTATTTTTCTGTAAGTATATTAGTACGTATGTGTATATATTTATGTTTATTTACAATATATGTCTAGTTATATTAACATTTTTTTTTGCGCCTACCAACTTTTACTTGTCTAATTGCTCATTAGACAAGTAGTTATATATGTACTACGTACTAGAGAAGTTATTCCAAACAAAAATTGTGCGCTACTCTATGTCTTGTCGCGAAGACTTTAATTTAATATAAAATAAGATATTAATATAAAATAAAAATAAGAATTTAATACAAAATACGCTTACTTTACATAATCTTAACAAACATATGTCTAAATAAAATGTAATAATAATTATCTTATGGAATTCACAAATCTTCAATTAACGCAATATTTAGTTTAGTGTACGGATTGCAGTACAGTTCAGTTGAACATAGTCAATGTTCGGAATGCGAAATCTAGTGCGTAGTACATATATATATATCGATAGTCCGCCCATTGTAATTGAAATAAATAAAATATCTTAATACTAGCGACCCGCCCCGGCTCCGCCTAGATAGGATATATTAATTAGCCATTATTTAGATTTAAGGTAATCAAAGACCATTTATTTAATCAATGTTTTGTTTATTCAATAAATATCTCCAAGTTTTCCAAGTAAAATATTGCCTAGATCACGCCTGGTTTTGCTCTCTATCTGATCCTGAAGTTTCATTACTATCGGTTAAGTCGTGTCGCAGATTAGCCCGGACAGACAGGCAGACAAATATTTTAAAAATGGTTGTTTATGTATTAATGGCATGCGAATAATCACCTCAGGTCAATATAAGGCAGTTATTTCGATACTACTGACAGACACAAACGCAAGTTAATATTCGTCCTAACTTAACCGATGTAACACGATTATAGGATAAGCCAAGAATGTAGCGGTAGAGAAAAGAGAGTGAACGCAGGAATTGCATAATTTTTACCAACTTTAATATAACAGATTTCAATTGCATAACTTAATACCTCCCTCTCCCTTCTACCATCGGACAACCATACTCGACCAGTCTTCATCAACCCTTCCGTTGTCGACGTACCGCGCGTTCGAACGAAGCGGTTTGGTTTATCTTTCGTCATGCATAGAGCAAGGGAGTGGAATAAGTTGCCAGCATCTGTCTTTCTATTCGATTACAATGTGTCTGTCTTCAGGCAAGAGTGAATAGGCTTTCGTTAAGTTAGTTAACAGTAATGGGATAGTGGTCAAGTACTGGCTTAGAATAGTAAAAAAAAATGTTGACAGTTACGATGTATCCAAAACCCTAAAATCAATCAATAACACAAAACATCCGCAGTACTTACAGACTTAATAGGCAGATACTCTAATCAGTACTCTAGTCGGAAAATAACAGTCAGGCCCTGTTCTTTACTGTATTTTACTTACTTTACTAAGAAAAAAAAAATCGTTTTTTTTTCTTTACGGGTAAGAAATTTACGTAGTTTTGCGAAGAATTATTTGGTCTTGAAATTTCTGTTTTCTTCGTGATAAATTATGTAAATTGTGCAATTATGTAAATAGCTAGATTCAAGTAGTACCTATTCATGTTTTAATTATATAATTACTTGCCAGTGTTTGTGTACTGAAGAACAATGGGATAGCGGAAATATTGTGGATTGGATGTAACGCAATTCTGTAACGCGTAATGTATGTGTGTGTTTCTTTTACTACAATACAAGCTGGCGCAGTAGACGTTCTGCCCTTCCGATAGGTGACTCGATCTGATTCACTCCGAATTCACTCCGGATTTTTTAAAGTCTAAATAAACAATTTCACAGCGCCACCTATCGAGTCCAGATTTTTTGACTTTCTGTTTGGCATTTAAGTAATATAATATCGTGAATATGAGTCATTTTGTCCATAAATAATATAGAATTCGTTAACAACTACTTTTCGAAGTAAACATATTTATACGAGGTAGAGCCATGCTGCAGCTATATTAGTAGTATATTGTAGCACGAATGGGTCGGCTCGACCGGGGAAGGACCACACTCTCTCAGAATACCAGCGTAAAATAGCAGCTTAACACTGCTGTGTTTCGTATGGTGAGTGTAGAGAACCGGAGACCCTTTTTACTAGAAAAGAGGCATTCCATCTTTGTCTTTACGGGTGACAACGCATCTGCATTGTTATTCGCAAACAAAGATAGATGTAGATGTCTATGGGCCGCAGCAACCACTTGCCATCAGGTGGACTGTGTGCTCGTTTGTCACCCTATCATATAAAAAATAACACTTCCAATTCATTTAATTACCTGCCAAGTGAGGCCTATGTTCAGCAGTGGACTTTTGATGTTCTGTAAGTAGGTAGTAGTTAGTAGGAGAGTATGTATTGCTCAACTGTCTCCGCAAGACGTGCACAAATTATGGTAATACATAAACAAGCTATATGTATACTCTAAAATAACAGCCTATTAAATTTCACTGTTAAACATAGGCCTCCCTTATCGATCGACTCATTAGGATTAAGATAACTTGGGGTGGAAGATTCTCTTACGTCGACACTAAACGGACAAAATGTCACATATTAATGATGTATCTTATAATATAAAAATTAATCGCTGAATGTGTTGCTACATAAGCGCAAATCTCGAGAGCAGCTGAACCGATTTCGCTAATTCTTTTTTTATAATATTCCTTGAAGTACGAAGATGGTTCGTACGGAGAGAAAAATTTAAAAAATTGCTTGAAAAAGTATAAAAACAACACTTTTCTATATTCCCATACAAAAGATTCGTAATAATACTTAAAAGTCAATTTGAACTTTAATACCATACCATAAAGTTTAAGTGGAGGGGTTCCGGGAAGGTAAAACAATTATAATTTTCATTTTTTGACATAATGTAATTATTGACTTATCAACTTTCTCTTACTAGCTGACCCGGTGTCCCGAATAGCAGAATAAGTGTTAAAAAAAATTAAAAAAAATTAAAGAATCGACTGTTAGGCGGTACGAAGTTCGTCGGGTCAGCTAGTAGTTAATAAAATTATTCTATACTCACTCATAAGTGAAAAGTTGTATAGGAGGAAGTTGATGAAGGTAGTTGACAATTCCTGGCGTTATTATGGCGGCGATAGATACAACAACTGCGCAAGTTATACCTAGTTTTGCGTGCTTTCTATACAACCAGTATAACAGCATTGTGAACGTAAAGAAGTGGAAGTCACAGGGGATGTACCACGAAACGACCATGCACTGAAATAAAATTTTTGATTAAGCATGTTTTGTTTCCCAAAAAATATCAGTTAAGTCTAGAAATTTGAAATACAAAAATATATGATTGGTGGTGAAAAAACTGTGAAGAAGCCTGAATACCCGAGAATAATGTTCTTCATAGGTTTAAGAGGTTACCCCTCGTGAGCCATGAACAAAATAGTTAAGAACGTTTCTTGTAAGTGTCACTTGACCTGTACATGTGATGAGATGTAAAATCACAAGGGTGATTTTTGTAAGAAACTCTGGCGATTGTCTGTTGACAACCAATCAAAAAATACCTATGTCAAATCTTACTTCACAAGTCGTACAAAAGCCATATAAAAACCCTTAAATACCTTAAAATAATTTAAAAGTCATATTTAGGTGATGTTTATAGCTAAAATATTTATAAATTAAACTTTGTGGTAGTAGTGCTTCGTTTTGCTAAAGAGTCCATGTGCTTGACACCATCCAATTAACTATACCTGTCGCCAAGCAACACTCACTGCTGTATTATGTTTTAAAGGATAAGAACTTAGAGCCTGCATAATTTATATAATTAAGTAAGGTATTTCATTTTAGTAATCAGTGGTTTCAAGGCATCTGGAACATTATCTATTTCAGTTTGTTGCAAGTTTATCCCAAGAGCTGCATTATCCACTTACCACAGGTTGGGCATACAGCTCGTTAAAGCTCTAATATACTACTCTTTTGAACCACTATTTTATTTCTAGCTATATTAATTAGTTTTTAACCAACTTAAAAAAAGGAGGAAGTACTCAATTCGACTGTATTTTTTTATGTATTAACCGATTTTGATAATTCTTTTTTTATTTGAAAGCTGGTGCTTTTTATGTGGTCTTATATAAAGATTAAGGTCTGAACAGTAGTTTTTGAGTTATCCTTAATAATTTATGTTGAAGTCAGTTGTACAAAATTTTTAATTTTATCACTTGTATCAGTTACTTTTGGGTTACTTGTAAAGTTACTTTAATATAAGCTTTGTATAGGCTTGCAGTCAAATACATAGGATGAAAAAATCTAATTAGCCCTGCAAACCCACTATTAGAAACACATAATTTTATTGAAATTAAATATGAACAAAGATATTTAATGTGTGGTGGGTGGAAGGAAAAGAGGAGATCTCCCGCCGGGCAAGGTGTTCTGCCCGAGGAGCGGCCAACGCTCCCATTGGTAGTTCGGAGCTATTCTATATATGCTGCTTTAACTTCGAAACTTTGTTAGTGCGATTTAGGCTTAAATGTGTTTCGCTTGTGGTGCGACGACAGCGCCGCCACATCACCCCCCTGCTCAGACCGGAGGTCGATAGTGCAGTCTAGATGTTGACGAATTTGCAAATGCCAGGGAATTGCCTTGTAAGTCTGCGGTGAGTCGAGAAGGAGGCAAGTAATTTGCGAGAGTGCCGTGAAGCAGAGGCGAGCAGTAAGGCTCAGAGCCGTGCCGAACACTGTAGCGCAGAGAGTAGCTTGAAGGAACAGGAAGCATTATTATTCCAGTGCTGCGATGAACCTTTGTAAAGCTAGATGGCTTGCAGAATGTGAAGACTGCAGACTATATCTGCTCGGGAGCGAATGAATGGGGTACTTGAGAAGGATGACGAAGGTTTTAAAGTTGTAGTTTCGGAAGGTTTTTGGTTGCGTGTTCAGATATTGTCGGGGTCACCACTGTGGCGGGTGGAAGGAAAAGGGGAGATCTCCCGCTGGGCAAGGTGTTCTGCCCGTGGAGCAGCCAACGCTCCCATTGGTAGTTCTGAGCTATTCTATATATGCTGTTTTAACTTCGAAACTTTGTTAGTGCGATTTAGGCTTCAATGTGTTTCGCTTGTGGCGCGACGACAGCGCCGCCACAAATGCAATAAAAAACTAAAGTACTTAATAGCATTCCTTGATTAATTATGGAAGTGTCAAGAACGCGAGTTGCATTTCCTGGCTAAATGGTTAAACTTAACCTTTGGGCGTGAGAAGGACAAGCTGTAATTGTATTGTTTTAACTACATAGTATAGGCCGGTGATGCATAGAGAAAAATAGATTTTAAAAAGAGTTAAATCTAGATAAATTTACTTATGTATTATGCCTGAGTTGAACAACAATTCTGACATTTAACACAAATGTTGAACAGATATCAGTAACACTGAATGAAAAAGATTGTATTATGGGAAGCTGTGTGTCGTTGCAGTGGTCACACAACAGCATTCGATCTATAAACTTAAGAATTGAGTTTCTCATAGCCCCGTGGTGTGTCCTTAGCCTTATAATTGTTTATTTTGTACTTTAAAAGACTTAATTATGAATGTAACAACGTAAATATAAAAAAAAAAAACTCCGTCCTTATAAGCACGCAACGCAATCTTTGACTCGTGTCGCAGTAAGCAATTCCGATAACCAGGTAATGAGTCACATAGCCTTCGTGTACTCACAATATTCTCGCTGTCGATATAATTGTTCAGCATAAGAAGGCTGATCCACCAGTTCTTGCGACACTGATCGGTGTCAGAGGCTATGGCCCTGTTCCACAGCGGACCAGATCCAGTATATGGGTAAACGGCGCTAACGTAGAAAATTACAACGGCGAAGGCCGTTGCAAGTCTGCAACAGAATAAAAGATTAAAAGTTAAAAAATAACGTTTGTCCCTAGTTTATAGTCATTACAATAATCAAGCAGTAGTTGGAAAAACCACAAGTGCATACCTCAGAGTCATGGTAGCTCATAGTTTTGGGACGCGCCGCAAAATCAAGTTTAATTTAAGTATAGCGAGTGACCAGGGTTTTTTCCCTTGAAACAGGCTAAACCATAATATACCTTATATATACATATAACCTTTCGTAATTTGTGATAAATTTTATTATAGTTTATTAACTAATAATGTGACTTAATATTAAGGGCGGATTCGACCAAATAACATGTTACTCCAGAGTAACTAACCCTCGAATAATTTTACTCTTTGGTCTTACTCTTAGATAACTTCCTTTGCGTTTTTCCAACACAAACGTTGAGTAGCTAATACTGGGTATTGTTATTCTAGAGTTGGTGAATGAAAAATGAATGAACATGTAAGCCAACTAAAATCGAAATAGAATTGTTTATATAGCTCAATGCAAGATTTTCTGTCCACTTACTTTTGCCGGATTATATTAGTATTGACTGTCACTGAAGTCTAGAATATTAACACGAGTCGAGTTGTTAGCTTGTTAGTTGATTCTTCTAATCTTATTCTTATCTTCTATATTTCGTAAATGTTGCATTATTTCAAAAAATAAACCCTACAAATATCACAAATATACAAGAAATTATAAATGCACAACGATAAAATATCCTACTTTTTCAACAATGCATACGAAAACAGCTGTTAAAATGTAGCGGCCGCCATTAAAATACTCTGGGATAACTTGTTTACTCCATGAATTTTGGCGGTATAACAATTTACTCTCGAATAGACACTTATACCTGGGTTAATATTTGGTAAAACGAAAATTCTCTAACTCGAGAGTAATTAGTGATTTTATTCTCAGGATAAGACTTATACTAAGTTTGGTTGAATTCGCCCTAAGAAGTAAAAGTGTGTTTGATAGGATGTTTGTCCTATAATCCCGTTGAAACGGCTGGACGAATGCTAATAATATTTGGCCCAGAAGTCGATTGTGTCATTAAATAGGTCATAAAATAATTTTTTGTAATAATTATTACTTAAATTTAGTTTCTTTTTTCTATGAAGACTAGTTACAGTATTGTTATGTAAAGGATATAACTTTCATGGGTATGTAATGCTAAATCGTCAATTTTAGGATTACTTAATAATTTCATAATTGTTAAAGCCGAAGTATTAAGAGTTCAATAAGGTCTTTTTATTTAATGTCTATGGCTACTAGAAATAAATATGATTGTTTAAGTATATTTCAAGTATTCCGTTTTTCGAATTCCCATACATTTTAAATGGATGAAAAACAATACATTTGACAATGTTTTTTTATGAAACTGATGAAAATTAACTTAATAGCGAATGGGCATTTTGGTCTAAATTGTTATTCTTTAGGATAGTTACACTTTTGGATTCCTCAGTATGTTGAAAATTTTGTTGAAGCGTTTCGAAAACAAATAAAAGTTATTTTATTATATAATTGTTTACCGAGTTTTCGGGCGTTTGTAGAGAATACTCCGAATACTTCGTCATTGAAGTTTGCATTATTGATGTCGACAAAATCTCATAAAATGGTAATTGCTTACCTTAAATATCTCTTCAGAATTAAAATGAATGGATTAGGAAATCTTTTGAAAGCTGATAAGCCTGTTGCGGCAAGAAATCCAGACAGGAGGAAAAACGTGTCCACGAATAAATCATTATGTAGAATTAACAGGCCTATGATCGACAACGCAGCCTGAAAGAAACACATTGCGGCGATTAATATCAAAAGGTATAATTTTAATATTGAATTTGAATTGATCAATTCAACATCAATATTGTACAATAAAATTCATGTTATCATTGTATCTTGATTGAAATGAAATGAAATTTATTTAACATACATTGCATAACAACTATAATAGTTACAGTTATTTTTGAGCTCTGAAGCCTGCGTTAGTTAAAACTGTGCTATAGGCCTGAGACAATAGTTCAAGATTCGATATTAATGATTTCTAACGTGATAGGGCCGCGTTGCTACTCTCGTTAACTTACAGCATGCTCGATGCGATAGAGTCACATTACTGCTGTGTAATGGATGCAGTACGAATGTGTCGACTCAATCGGAAGAGGATCACGCTCTTACTAGAATTACCAGCTTGAAATAATATATAATGATGCTGCTGTTTTTTCTTATAGGATCGGGTGATAAACGAGCACACAGTCCACCTAATGGTAAGTGGTTACTGTGACCCATAGACATCTACATCTATCCTCAATAAAGACTCAAGATGCAGATGCGTTGTCACCCGTGAGGACTAAGATGGAATGCCTCTTTGCCAGTAAAAAGGGTCTCCGGTTCTCTACACTCACCATACGAAACACAGCAGCGTTAAGCTGCTATTTTACGCTGGTTTTCTGTGAGAGCGTGGTCCTTCCCCGGTCGAGCCGACCCATTCGTGCTACAACCATAATATAGGAGCAGCATGGCTCTACCACGTAGAAATACACATATATATTTGATATATGCTGTATTACGTATGTTTAGTATAGAAAACAAGTAAGACTTTTTACTGGTAAAGTGGTATCCCATCTTAGTTCTCGATGCTGACTGCGCATCTACACTTCATTTATCATGGAAATAGATGTAGGTGTCTATAGGCCTCAGCATGCATTTACCATTAGGTGGACTGAGTGCTCATTGTCTACCTTATTTTATAAAAAAAGAATCATGCTGTACCTTGTCAACTTGAGCGCCGTTACTAATGGGGCCACCGTTAGCCATACCAAACTGATGATCTAGCACTATAAAACAAATGTTCAAAAACCGAATACCATAAAACACTTCGGTTCCTCCCTTATTCACTTTCAACAGATCCTGTGCGTTATTTTTAAGACATATCGCCTTGATTATTTCATCACCTGCAACATTATTTTATTGATTTACAATAATAATACAAGATAATGAAATAAAAAAATATTTAATATGAATATATCAATATAACAATGAAATAAGATATTTTTTTAAATATATTCACCTAATGTCTTTTTCTCACGAACCGATCGTTTATGTCTTATGTATGTACAAATTAAAACCACTGCTGCAAAAAACGCCATTACTCCACTGGGAAAAAATCACAAAAGTTATTAATAAATGTCGTAGCGTCAAAAATTATGTACATAATTTATTTAAGTTAAAACATTATGTAAAAAAATTTTTGCAATAGTAAAGTTTACCATATAGCTTGTATTTTAGCCAAGGGAACATTTACATCGCAGTAAAACTGTGTAAACTTCAAATACAACTATGTTTATAAGCAACATCATCATCAACATCATTACAGCCCATCACAAGTCCCCGAACAAATACCTGAACATAGGGCTCACCAATAGATTGCCACCATTTACGATCCTGAACAATCTGCATTCATCGATTCCCCGCATTTTCAGTCCATTGTATATCCATATATCCATTCACGAATAAGAATGAAAATGCTGATGCGTTGTCATCCCTAAGATCTAATTTAGAATACCACTTTACCAGTAAAAAGGATATCAGGTTTCGTCACTAACTATACGAAAAAAGGCAATGTTATGCTGTTAATGCTGGTATTCTAAATAAGAGTTGTCCCTCCCCTGTTCGAGCCGACCCAATTGTTCTGCAGCCCTTAGCGTCAAGGCGCTATCTCATACTTAAGGATTACGGAGGTTAGTCGAGATTCAAAATTCGTTCAATTCAATTAGAGAACCTTTCTTCTTTGTGTCTTGAGAATCTTCCTTATGTTTAAATGCATTACCATTCGAAATTCATTTCCTGGTTTGCTTTCGTCAGTCGCCCACATCCACCCACAAGACAATACGCGGTAGTGTATATTATTACACCGCAACTGCACGGCCAACTTGACGTTTAGTATCAGGCAATCTTGTGACGAGTAATGCGATAATGCGATTTTGCGACGACATTTTCCTTAGCCGACATTTTACTTCAATCTACGAATGGAGATAGAGTGGGTAGAGATAAAATACAACATTAGGTTCATCGACCTTTTAATATAAGGATTTGTCGTAATCTACGCTTTGTATGATTTTTTTATAATTAAACGTTACCCGCCCACTACATATACTACTCCGATTTCTACCACTTTTAACCCACACTAGGATTTATTTTTCTGTATCTTGGAGGCAGTCAACATACATACTCGTATATTAACATTCAAAACAATTATTTGTTAGCCATACAAATGCATGTTTCGTGCGGTATTCGAGCCTGCGGCCTTTAACGCGGTAACTACGTTGCTAAGTTACAGCGTATTTACAATCACATTTTTGACGCTGTGTAGAACAGCGTTTGTTTGGGTAATATTTATGTAGAATATTGAAGATATCATCGTGTAACGGCGGCATAAAAGCGACGAGACTAGAAAGAGAAGAATAAGTAACAGAGTCTTTTTTATTATTTTTTCTTGTTTTAAAAAACGTTACCCCTACACTAGGATTTTCCCCTGTATCGTGGGGGCAGGTTACAAATATAGATTGCACGAGGACAAACATCCAGACCCGGAACAATTATTTGTAGGCCATACAAATACTTGTTCCGTGCGGGATACGAATCCGCAGCGCAACAACTCATTGTTAAGCCACTGCGCCACGGAGCCGTCAAAGTGAAACTAAAATATGAGGTAGGCAGCAGCATTTCCCTGACAACAATTCAAAATAATAAAAAACTGTGGTTACTAACCCACATGTTAACTGTAAATATTCCCCCTATGAGGCAATCCGCAGGGGAGGCCTATGTTTAGCAGAGGACTTCGATAGGTCGTATTGATGATGATAATTCGAGATAGTGTACAGCTGTTCACCCAAGGTTGTAAAGTCTTTTTGGCATTTTCCGAGGTATTTCACCTAACTGAACACAACTGAAGGCATTACTTGATGAAAGATAAATGGAACTTACATAAATGAGTAGAAAAGAGCGTCATACTCTCTGGGTTTATCAATACTTTGACATGGTTCATTGACTGTGATGCGAGCTCGCAAACCTGCCGCACCGAGGTGGCTTTGAGCCAGTAATATACCCAGCAAGCGCTGCACTGATTGCGGTTGACAGGAACTTGGAACGCAGAGGCCCCACGTTAAGTAGTTTAGAGGCCTCATGAAGAGAGAACGGTGCTAATTAAAACAATATCAAATTAAGCTTTTAATCAAATATAAAAGAATAAAAAGACGAATTATTTAAAATTAAAAAATATGCGTGAGTGTCGTCGAATACTCGATTGGAACGAAGTTTCTTTAATAGTATATTATTATTGATAAACGTATTATATAATTGATTAATAAATATAAACAAATTAATTATTAGCTTAAAATGAAGCGTCATTTAAAATAAAATACATTATGACACAAGGGGTAGTGACGAAAAAAATCTTACGCTTTTTGTCGCCTAGCTCCTATCTGCCAAACCGTCCGATAAGGAACTTCGTTCCAAAAATTTTGTACAACCGACTTCAATATAAATTATTAAAAATAACTCAAAAACTATTAGTCAGTTCTTGATCAAATTTATATGGGATCACGAGAAGAACAAGCCTTCAAATAAAAAATAATCATCGGAATCGGTTCACCCAGAAAAAAGTAATGAGGTAACACACATAAAAACATACAGTCGAATTGAGTACTTCCTTCTTTTTGAAGTCGGTAGAAAGGAATAAAATAATTTTCACATAACAGCATCAGTGTTTCGTGACAAGAATGAGTGAAAAAAAATTTAAATAATTCCCCGACTTTTTGAGTTTTTACCCTTTTTGATTAGTACTATAGAATATCGGGAATATATGGAAGCAAAATGGAATATCATCTATTTTTCCCAACTCAAGGGTTAGATATTTTCTCGATCGGCATAAAAGGTAATAAGCATTCTTTTTATTTACTTTTTAAGAACATTTTTTAGATGCCTGAGTGCTTGAAGTTTCTGTGGAGAGCGTACAGCGGGGTGAGGCATTTGGCGTACATACATACACTCTAGTACTACACTGTCCGTGTAGTAAAAGAGTGTGTATATGTGGCGGCCGTTTAAAATGTATGCCGCACGCGTCTTCACAAGCCATTATGTCTCACGGCATGCTGAACGCACCAAGTTCAGCCTTTAGCATAATTATTCAGTGGAGAGCGTGCGACGAATTAAAAATGGTTATTAAATAACTAAAAATTAACTTTTTTTGCTTTTTTACCTTACTACTTGAAAAATTTTATGATTTTTGTTCAACGGTATGTACCCTATAGGTAATGATGAGTGAGTTTGTGGGTATCAAAATATCTGACATGAATGGCAGTATCTTTTGACCTTGAATTTTTTAACACTTCTAAGACACTGTAGTATATTATTATATTAGTATTTGATATTAGTTTTAACCTCATACGTGGGGTACTCAATAAGTTATGAGATGCTTGAAATTAAAAAATGGAACGCACCCGTGTTATATGTTTCTAAAAAGCAAGTTTCTAAAATAGAACTCCATAAGCCAATTGCTCAATATTAAAAAAAAAAACAAAGTTTTATTAATTTTCCTGCAACGCTTCCGGCGATCTTCATTTAAAACGATGGATCTTAACCGTGAAAATTTGCGCACTGTGATATATTATGATTTTAAATTTGGTTTAACCGAACAATTAAGTTTACGACGATTACAATCAGCATTAAGGGACTCAGCTCCATCACGCGCAACGATTTTTAGGTGGTTTGCTGAATTCAAAAGGGTTAAAATTAGTCTTAAAGATGACCAAAGAACCAGGCCCCCGCAAACAGCAGTAACGGCAGAAAATGTATGGACTACTGAAATGTTGGTGCGAGAAGACCCACGAATCACACATACGGACATCGAAAAGATTGTAGGAATTAGTTCGGGGAGCATTCATACCATTCTACATCAACATCTTGGAGTAAGGAAGCTTTGTTGTCGATGGATCCCTCGTTTGCTCTCCGAAAGCGAAAAACAGACTCGTGTGGTTCGGTGCCATGAAATGCGTCTACGTTTTGAAAACGGGTCATCTAGGCGTGTTTCAGAAATCGTTACTGGTGACGAGACATGGGTCTATCAATATGATCCGGAAATTAAAAGGAAATCATCGGTATGGGTCTACTCAGAAGGACAGTTACCGACAAAAATGCAAAGAACTCGCAACGTCTGCAAAAAAATGGTGGCTAGTTTTTTTCGCAGAGCGGACATTTGTCGACGTCAACGCTGGTAAATTGTAGGTCAGTTAACTCTGAATGGTATACTACAGTTGCATTACCCAAAGCTTTTCAAGCTGTGTGGGAGAGAAGGCCAAAGAGAGGACTTCGGGGAATCATGCTGCATCACGATAACGCCTCTTCACATAGCTCCCTTAGAACAAAAGCATTTATTGAGGAATCTGGTGTTGAAACTCTAAGTCACCCACCCTACAGCCCTGACTTAGCTCCTTGTGATTTCTTTTTGCTCCCAAGAATCAATGAAAAAATAAAAGGCAAGTTGTTTTCAAGCGCCGAAGAAGCCGTGGCTGCCTACGAAGAATCGATTTCCGACCTGTCAGATCAAGACTGGAAAAGTTTCTTAGAGTTGGTTTAGGCGAATGGAACTTTGTATAGAGCATGATAGAGAATATTTTGAAAAGATGTAAAATAAATATTAATAGAGTCTAAAATACTGTGTTGGTAGTACAGAAATAGGTCTAAAATTGGCGGGGTCTAATGTGCTACCAGATTTAAAAAAAGGTATTACTTTACTATGCTTCATTAAATCAGGAAACACACCAGATTAGATACTAGTATTAAAAATAATAGCTAAATGAGGCGCGATTGTATCTATTATAGACGCAATAACTTTAACGGAAATCCCCCACATATCCGCAGTTTTCTTAACATCAATCGTTTTAAAATATATTACAATATCTTTTGATGACACTTGATGAAATGTAAAATTCTTTGTACACGCATTTACATTTTGTTTAAGTAATGATCCTGCAACGGCAGGAGAAGAATTCAGTGACTTAGTGGTCAAGATCGGAATATCAGTAAAATATTTCTCAAAAACCATTGCTACGTCCTGATCTGATACAGTTAATTTGTTGTTAACACTTAACTGGTAATTTGAATTGCGAGAGTTGATCTTACCAGTTTCGTTATTAATTATACTCCATGTCATTTTAATTTTATTGGAAGCCGTCTTAATTTTGTTGCTCAAATGCAAAGACTTGGCTATGGAGCTCACTCTTTTAAATATTTTTGAATATTTTTTTACATATTCCCTAAATTCGACGCTATGATTATATGACCTTTCATGGTAAAGATCATATAACCTATGCCTGCTCTTATGGACTCCCACTGTCGCCCATTCATTGAATGACTTCCGACTGTTTGAATGATTATGCTGTTATTCTACGCTTGTCAAGACACTTGGTATTTTTCAGTCGATCCTACTTATTTGTACTGTAGCTTTATTAGAGGTGCAGTGCATATAATTTAAAATTAAAAATTTTGTACAACCGACTTCAATATAAATTATTAAGACTATTGGTCAGACCTTGATCAAATTTATATGAGACCACATAAGAAGCACCAGCTTTCAAATAAAAAAGAATCATCGAAATCGGTTCACAGAGCTATGAGGTAATACAAAAAAAAACATATAGTCGAATTGAGTATCGTCTCCTTTTTGAAGTTGGTAGAAAATCATCTGGTTATGACACAGTATTTAGCTGCAAATAAAGGTGAAGGATCGTACTAAGCCGACAGTAAGCACTAACAGTATACTCAAACCCAGTATTTCTGCTGAGAATGAAACTCAAAATTGTCTATAAATAATATAATTGAAATCACACTTGTTGCAATATCATAATTTTTAATAATATTACCTCTATAAGATCCAGAGCTGATTGATATGGGTTGTAAAGGTCTTTGACTCGCTTTCTAGGAGTTTTATCCGATCTTTCGAGAACAATGTCAGCGAGACAGTACTGATTTCTCAAATCAGGATAGGTATCGTCCCAGGGTACTTCTATACATTGGTCGAAATTACCTAGATGGTATCGATTGCCATACAAAAGCCCTTGGGGTTCGGATGAAATAGAATCCCATTCTGTGGAATAAAAATATTAATATAGTATTCCAATTGCAATTAAATTTACGGTATACTACGTGGGTGGTCTGAAACGTTTCCGACCTAACAAAGATACAAGACATTTTTTCTTAAAATTTATCTTTATTTTTCTACATAGTCTCCTTGTTTTATTTTTCTACACACTTCTCCCAGTGATGCTCCCATCTCTGCAACTCATCCAAATAGTACTTGGCTATTTTCTCTGTAAAATAATTGTTCAAGAATGTGATTGCCTGCTCATTTGACGAAAATCTCTATCCTCCGAGCGCAATTTTTAGATGATGGAACGAAAAGAAGTCGCTTGGGGCTAAATCTGATGAGTAAAGTGGATGGTCAAACAGTTCAAACCGTAATTCGTCGATTTGCGTCATGGCAACTACTGAGGTGTGAGAGGGCTCGTTGTCATGGTGGAACAGGATTTTCTTTTTCTGCAAATGTGGACGTTTTTCAGTTTCTTAAGTAATGATGTGTAGTATGCTCCTGTAATGGCTTTTCCTTTTTGAAGATAATCAATTAAGATAACTCCATGACCATCCCAAAAACAGTCGCCATCATTTTCCCAGCCGAAAAAACAGTTTTTGCTTTTTTTGGAGCCGGTTCCCCCTTTGCAGTGCACTGGTTTGACTGTATTTTTGTTTCGGTCGTATAATGGTGTATCCAAGTTTCATCTACAGTAATTAATCGGTGCCAAAACTCGGATTTATTGCGCCTAAACTGCGCCAAAAGAGGGTTGGAAATGTTCATTCGAACACGTTTTTAGTCTAACGTGAGCAAACGTGGCACCCAATGCCTAAATCTTGATTTAATATGTAACAAACACATTCTATGGGCATTTTCATAGCCTCTGCTGTCTCTCTCACTTTACTTTACTTTAATTCGGCGATCGTCTAGCACCATTTGGTGAACTTTAGCGATGCTATCGTCATTAGTTGCAGTTTTAGAACGTTCCCAAGTTCTCGCGATCACGTTTAAATTCAGCTGCCCAAAATTTCATTGTGGTAAATTATGGTGCAGAGTCCCCATACATAGAGTGCAACTTGTCTTTCATTTGCGTAGGCGTATTGTCCTTCAAGAACAAGAATTTAATAACAGCTCAATACACAATTTTTTCCATTTTCACAAAACCACCCACATTGACTCACTCAACCGACTGTCAAATAACAAATGCGCTTCCAAAATGACTGAAATTTTGGTGCATAACTGTCTAAAAATTCACAACTACATTCACTAGCTTTTACTGATGAGTGCTGCCATCTTTACGTTGAGGTCGGAAACTTTTCACCCCACCCTAATGTAAGTATCAATTATTATATTAAATTGTAAAACAATTCACCATCACCATCATCACTACCATCACCACCATCACCATCATCATGCATTCATAAACAGTGGTTAAGTAGCGCTGCTGGTAGCAGCTTCGATTCAAGCATGGAACTAGTATTTGTATGGCCTATAATATTATGCAGCAATCTATTAGTAGCTACGGGGTCATTCAAGGCTTTCCGTCCGTAAATGTCCATTGCCTGACTGGGACTGGAGATTAAAAAGAAGTAAGTCTCTCTAGTTTTTAGGAGAATTTGCCTTAATCGTCACGATTGGTAGGCGGATACAACATCGCAGTACTGGAAGATTCACAACTTTGACACTGCTTCCCGTCGCCGATTTGGTTATTTTAAGCCACGTACCCACCAAAAATGTTGACAACAGTTATGTTTCCAACTGTTTACAACTGTTTCCAACAAGCGTCTCCACCGAGGGTACAAATGTTTGCAACAAGCGTATTCCTTTGATGTTGCCTCCGAAAAGTTACCGACATTGTATCAAGTTTTGATTCCAACCGTTGTGTTGGCAACAAAACTTTGGTGGAGACGCGGCTTTACGCATATAGTAAGCGAGATGATTATAGCGAAATCTATCGTGAGCCATAATATTTTTTTTAACCCATCTCTTAATCACCTTTTACGACACCCACGGGAACCAATGGTGATGGATTGAGATCCGTTAATCAATAAAATTAAATCCAAACTCAAATATATTATTGGAATATTTTGAGGCTATATACGTTCATTTTGCGTAAATCGGACCAAAATTAATAAAAAAGTTAGCTCGAGCTAACGGTGACATCTTTAAATTGGAATTATAAATTAATTATAATTAATGAAATGAAACTTTGCGCTGGTCGAATTTTGTATATTTTCTGGAATTTTGTTGTAAAAGCATATACCTCGCCCCAAGAATTAATTACTGACTCGATGGAGTCGATTAACTGGTATTACTAGCTTGTGTCTGTTCCTAGTGTTTACGATTTTATTAATCGTCACCCATAAACAAATAAAAAATTATTGTGGTTCAATTAAAATATGTTAATTGTTTCACATTTATATATTGGTCAAGTTATAATTAATTGGATGAAAAATTATAGTGGTAAATCTATATGTCTAACTATATAATCTTTATATATAAAAATTACGTGTCACATTGTTTGGCCGCGATGAAATCCTGAACTACTAAACTGATTGCAATGAAATTTTGCACACTGTGTGCAGTTTGGTCCACCTTGAGAGATAGGATAGTTTTTATCCCTATAAGTGACCCTCAATATTTTTTATTACGAATTTAAGATTTTTTGTAGGACACAGGGTCGTCGGAGAGGGCAGAACAAGAGGTCTGCCTGTCCAGCTAGTTCTATATAATTTCTAAATCTGGCTATTGAAAAATCAGCCCTAAGTGAAATTAGTTTCATTCAATGTAACGAGTTTCAGTCATTACAGCCTATCAAAACCTACCGCTCAACACCCATTTGATTGCCTCAGAAGGGGGATATTTACCATATTCGTCTCGGTTGGCAGGAGGGTTGGCAATCGCAGTTTTCTTCTTCACTGGTTTCCTATGTCGTTTTTTTACGACACCTACGCTAAACGGTCGTTAATCATTGATACTTGAAATATATATACTACAGTATTAAAATATAAAAACTTACGCCACACGGATAATAAAGTAAAATTTTGCAAATTCTGCAATACCAACAACGTTTCGTTCAAGCATGGCTTCTCGTCCGCAGTCCAGTTTTGATTTCTCAAAGCGTATAATACATCATCTAGATATACGCCACGCTCTTCTGCGGTGAAGATTTTCCACGACTCATGTTTTTTCTCAATAAATTTATGAATTGATGTTCGGTTCTCATATAAATCTTTCGTATTTTTTACATCTTTTGTTTCGGAAACAACATAACTGTGGACACTTTTTATTACCGCAATAGAAAATAAAATAAACGTGTATTTCATTGTATGGCTTCTGTTATCAAGTTATTAGTAAACTGAATAAAAGTTGAGAAGGTCTAACATTATAAGTGTATAAAAGTTGCATAATCAAGTCAGGCAATCAGTAAAGCCATCATCAATTATCTATTGTGTTTCTTTTTGTCTTATAGGTTAAGTACCATGGCGATGCACAGATATAGATGGGTACTGAACTGACACTGTTGAATTTTACAGTGATTTCGATAATTGATAATAGCTATTAATTTTTGTATTTACATAAGTCTTAAGTATAAAACACTATGTATTCATGTCATCGAGTCATGGCTCGTACACATTACATGCAACTCCACCTGGACTGTGATACGGGGGCTTAGAACATTGCTTTGATCTATGGGCTTGATTTAGGGACGAAACTTTACCTCCCATGGCTCTACCAACCTTGCGGTTGTACGGACCGAATATCGAGCAATGCACTCTACTCTACTTCTACGAGGCTCTTTCCCACGTGCACTTTCTTGACTTTCAATAAGTTATTTATTCTTCTCCTTGTCCCATATTGTCATTTTTCCTTTTTAGGTATGACGAACACAACGCTTTCAGTTCCGGACAGATCTCCAGTTATGTGTATCTTCTCCATGGCAGTTCTCCGCGCATGCCATCCATGCGCACACTCGCGCGACCTGCCAAAGTTGTCCTTAGTGTCAACGAGGTCCAGGTAGTAAACCGTGCCATCCATCCATAATCTTACACCACAGGTTATCATAAAGCACGCACTCCCACAGCACATAGTGCCTATCCTCGTAGGTCGCTGTACACTCACACATATACTAGATTCAGCCAATTTCATGTCAAACAATCTTTTCCTGAAACATCCATGCCTTCTGAGGACCTGAGAGACTTGGTAATCCGGCACAACTCAATTTGCATTGAGTCACGCCGCCGCGTCCGGGAATAAACAGAATAATTCCATCCATCGTTTCTGGCATGCATGCATTCATAACGTCATCCCGAATTTCGCGCTTATGCCTGCTCAACTCCCCATTATCTGCGTTTCTGCACACTTGTTTAATCCTACCAGCACTTAAGACTTCCAGATTGGCCGGGAGGACGCTGGCTAATACTGGAAGCGTCGCAGTACTTATCATCATATAGCCCTTTGCCAGCAGCACGAGTGAGGATTGCTGCGATCTCAGCAGTGCCATGCGCACTGTATAGTTCCCTACCCGGTCAACCCAAACGGTCGCAGGATAAGTTACTACTAAGTTGGAACATTTATTCCTTTATACAGAATACAGGGCCGGGTAACGTACGTTCCAAGAAGACGGCGTCTTCTAGGGACATCCAGCATATCTTCCCAAAGCATCTCCGAGCCCTCTCTCCCATCGTTGTGTGACTTGCTGAATAACACCCAATACTTTTGTCGACATTACGGTTTTTATCGATTCAGTTTTTTTTTTAATAGAAATAGGGTGACAAACGAGCACACAGTCCACCTGATGGTAAGTGGTTGCTGTGGCCCATAGACATCTACATCCATCCTCGTTTGCGAATCAAAATGCAGATGCGTTGTCAGCCTTGACGACTAAGATGGAATGCCTCTTTTCCAGTACAAAAGGGTCTCCGGTTCTCTACACTCACCATACGAAACACAGCAGCATGAAGCTGCTATTTTACGCTGGTATTCTATGAGAGCGTGGTCCTTCCCCGGTCGAGCCGACCCATTCGTGCTACAACTATATTGTGTACAAATAAATAAATGAATTTTAATTTGAATATAAATATAGCTGCAGCTTGGCTCTACCACGTGAGTCGTACCAGTTCCTATCCTGATAACAGGTGGTCATTTTAACTTGCCTTTGATTGTCATCTTACATGACTGCAGAAGAAAGGATAGACGGTTCCTCTCACCCCACGATGACACCAGCTCCAATACAGGTTTGGTCGTTCTATCTAATTCAGCTTTGGAGTTAGTCTCAATCAAAAGTGTCACATCATCATACATACGCCAACATTTTCGTGTTGAGGGGAAATGGCAGACTCAAAAAATCCAGCATCCAGCAATAAATTCCACAGGCTCGGTCCAAGGACCGATCCTTGCGGGCAGTCCATGGTTGAACGTTTCCATTCCACACCATCATCTACGTATATGCCTACTCGTCTGTTAGTGAAATATTCCACCATCATGCGGTAGATGTTAGGTGAAATCCCCATGGTGCATGGGCATTCAATTGTATCATCGCAGCCGTTACTGTGAACTGACCTGGCGGAAACCCGTGCTGGTAATCCGATATACCCTCCACTAAGCTCGGAGCACTGTTTTGCCTTGAAATACGCTCCACAGACGTATGAAAAAGGAAAATTTAAAATCACCCAAGATTCATAGCACATTCAATCAATCTGTTAGTGATTATTTTTCGGCCACATTTTAAAATTCTCTGGCAACAATCTCTACTATGTGTGACTGTTTGACCACAGACTATGTATGTGTTTGACAATGGCAGTATGAACCACAGACTAACTAGTAGATTCTACCGAATGTACGAAAGTTGTACGTGGTAGAGCCATGCTGCAGCTATATTAGTAGTATAGTTGTAGCGCGAATGGGTCGGTTCGACCGGAGAGGACCACGTTCTCACAGAATACCAGCGTAAAATAGCAGCTTAATGCTGCTGTGTTTCGTATGGTGAGTGTAGAGAACCGGAGATCCTTTTTACTGGAAAAGAGGCATTCTATCTTAGTCCTCACGGCTGACAACGCATCTGCATTTTAATTCGCAAACGAAGATAGATGTAGATATCTATGGGCCACAGCAACCACTTACCATCGGGTGGACTGTGTGCTCGTTTGTCAGCCATATTCAATAAAAAAAAAAACATAAACAAATAACAAACATATGTGTTTGACATTGACAGTATGAACGTGAACAATGAATGTTTTATTTAATTTAATTTAATGTATTCGTAACACCATATTACGAGTATATATAAATTTAAGCATTTTGCAATCCTTTTGCCTTATAATCTTTACCTATGCCAAATCTCTCACTCCTCCGTGCTTAAAATGGGCTACAAAATTATCGCTTCACGTATTATAGACAAGTGGTCGACTAGTGGTCGAAGTTCGACCGTATTTCATAAAATTTTTAAGTTTGTATATTATGCCAGCTGAATTCAACTTTAAACTGCACAATAATAAACAATAAAATATTAGGATTCACTGAATGCGCTGTGAATTTTGTGTGATTTCCAATTTTCCTATTTAAATGGCGTGTGGAGTGTATGTCAAGGCGAAAAACGTTTATTTTATATTTCGTTTATTATTTCATTATTTGTCAGTTATTGTTTATTATTTGCCGGCAACATTTTAACATTTTTTGACGATAACCTTCTACTCTGAACTGAACTGTCGTGGTAGCTCAGGGGCGCTCGCTGCAAATTGATATTTGTAGCGAGCGTGACTTTAATCTGTACGTGTGTACCCAGGTTCGATCTCCATCGGCGGCAATGAAATTGTTAATTGCGATTTTAAGTGCTATTTTACCATGTGTTCGACGGTGAAGGAAAACATTGTGAGAAATGTCTAAGAAATAAGAAAAGAATATATATTTTGAAGGCTTGTAAGTCCGCCAACACGCATGAAGCGCAGCGGTTATTTCCTTGTCCTAAAACTCTTTCAGAAATGAGAGGAGGCCTGTGCCCAGCGGTGGGAAGTATGTAGGCTATATCTAACAAGCAGACCTCTACTCAGTGCGACCCTTGACCCTTTGGTTTGACCACATAATGTTGTGTATTATTTGACAATTGACATTGGTAGTATGAACTTCAACAATGAATGTTTAATTTAATATACATATATAATTGTACACATTATTTATAAATTTTAATATTCGGTACTCCTTCTACATATTAACTTTAATTGCCAAATCTCACACTCTTTCATGCGCGAAATATGCTTAAAAAATCAATGGTATTTTCTTCAAAACAAGCTTTTAATGAAATGCTTTAGAAAAAAGAAAATAAACTTTAAATTAAATCGATTCCAGCTTTTTATCACATTACACAATTTATATTATATAAAAGTTTAGAATAGAATAGAACAGAATAGAATATTGATTTATTTGTATTAGAATGGATTCTACTTGTTCTGCTTGTCGCGAGATTTATCTGCTTTATAAAGGCATTATTTTATTCTTAAAATTACCTAGTTATGTAAATATCACCAGTACCACAGTTACATTATATTGTAATCTTGTTTTGCACGCAGCTAAATCTCGCGACAGGCTTTTTCTAAATATATAAAAGCGAAAGGTCACTCATTCACTCATCACGGAATATCGAAAACCGCTTCACGTATAAAGATGAAATTTGGCAGGGAGGTAGTTTATAGTTAGAAGACTATTTATAATATAGCTAAGAAATATCAAGTGAGAACAGATTTTGCGACAAGGCCAGATTAAGGAGGTCTAAGGGCTCTCGCAAATTTGTATGAAAGTCCTACATTTTTTTGTGGTACAAACTTGAAATTTAGGAAGTCTAAAGTTTATGAGTAGGACACATTAGCTAAGAAAAAATTTTGTGACAGCCTTGACTAAGAGCTCTTGCAAGATTATATGAAATCCTTGGCTTTATGTACTCGTATCTGAAAATTGGTATAAAGATAGAATTAGATACAATAATATTCAAATATATATGAATCTATAAAATGGGTTTTATTATAGTTATTTTTGTTTTGTTACGCTAAAGAAGTATAACTTCTTACGTGCGTACATAAGCACACACAGACGTTTTTTTTTCTAATTGGTGCCTTAAAATATTTAGTTGCTTAGTGTGATTGATATAAAAAAAAAACTACCGGCCGATTTTTTTAGGGACCATTATAGGTAAAATTTCTCTCATTATTTCTGATGAGATTATATATGAGAGAAATAATGAAAAATAAAGATGTCAATATAAATATAAAGAAAAAACTCTATGAAATAGCGATATTGCCATGCCTGACATATGGTTGCCAGACATGGTCATTGAGAAAAGAAAACGTAGAAAGAATTGCTATCTGTCAACGCAAAATGGAAAGAAGCATGCTTGGTCTAAAACTATCAGAAAAGGTTAACAACGTCAACATCAGGAAAAAAACAAAAATTATAGATGTAAGAAAAAGAACAAGATTATTCAAGTGGTACTGGGCAGGACACATCTGTAGGATGAATAATAACAGATGGACCAAACGTCTAACAGAATAGATACCAAGAGACAGGAAGAGACAAAAAGGGAGACCAAGTAAAAGGTGGAGAGACATTTTTAATCAGAGATGTGGACCCCTATGGATGCGAGTGGCTCGGGAAAGAGATATGTATATGGAAAGGTTTAGGAGAGGCCTACGCCACAGAGGCGATTACTACTAATATTAATTAAGTCATATGTATACATACATAATTATACATATAACAAAAATACATATTAGTTATACTATACTATTATAACCTAGATTAATCATATGTCAAGTTTGCATTGTAGTAGAAATAAAGGCTATTTTATTTATTTATTTATTTATTTATAGGTAAAATTTTGGAAAGGCCACCAGAGTATATACACCAGAGTATAAGCAACAATATAATTTAAAATTAAAAATTTTGTACAGCCGACTTCAATATAAGTTATTAAGAATATCTCAAATAACTCAAAAACTATTGGTCTGACCTTGATCAAATTATAATATATAACATATGGGACCACATGAGAAGTATCAGCTTTCATATAAAAAAAGAATAATCGAAATCGGTTTACCCAGTAAAAAGTTATGAGGTAACACACATAAAAAAAAAATACGCGTCGTATTGAGTACCGTCTCCTTTTTGGAAGTCGGCAGATAAGGATTGACGACGCGCAGTTTGGTTTTCGTTCCGGACTTTCAACGGATTCTGCAGTCTTGAGTCTTAAATCGATAGTTACTACATAAACAGAGGTACATCTGTGTATGCTTGCTGTTTGCTGTTTAGACCTTAGTCGTGCCTTTGATCTAGTTGACTATCAGCGACTATGACAAAAACTAATATCATCAAATGTACCCAGGTGGACTGTGGATCTGTTGAGTTACTGGTATGGAAAAACTTTGTGAAATGGGGCAACGCCATTTATAATGATTATTTATTAGATTGTGGCGTACGTCAAGGTGGGCTGACCTCTCCGGACCTCTTTAGCTTATACGTAAACGAAATGATTTAGGAACTTGGAAATACAAAAATTGGTTTTCACATAGGTACAATTTCTTTGAATAATCTCAGCTACGCTGACAACATGGTGCTACTGAGTCCCTCAATCAGGGGACTTAGAAGGTTATGCGAGCATTATGCGCGAGTTAATGGCCTGAAGTATAATGTTAAAAAAACGCAGATGATAGTGTTCCGCTCGGGCAGAGGCCCGGAGAGGGTTCCGTTAGTATTTCTGAACGATGAAGCTATTGCAAAAGTGGATTTATTCGGGTACCTGAGACGTTTGCGTGATAACCTTGACATAGAACGTGAAAGGAAGGCTCTGGCTCTGAATGCATACCGCATTCTGATGAAACTGCCTAAATACTGCAGTGTGTTGAGCATGTTTGTAAACGCCGGGGTGCCCGATTACTTCTTACGCAGTTATTAGATCTCGGGTTGTAGCTTTTTGGTTTTGCATCCGTGATTCCGAGAACGAAATACTCAGGGTATGCTACGAGTCTGAGTCTGAAATAAATGACTATTATTAACATTATTGTGGGATATCTAAATAGTTTTTTATTCTCAACAATATCTCAAAAATATATAGTTTAAATAGAACATTTGGTTGGGCTATATAAATATATAAATGGAAATGTATATGATGATACATATACATAAATATCAATAAAATAAAATAAATAAAAATCCAACCAGATGGAAGCCCTCAGCAGGGGAGTCGAAACGGCCAAGGGTTAGGAAGAAAGGGAAAGAAGCCGGCGGACGTTGCGGACGGTATCGAGGAGCACCGCTTTCTGCATCTGAGTCCGGAGCGATCCGTCACGGAGTCTCAGTCGCGTCACATGACCTGAGAGGCGGACTGGGATTAGCCCATTCGCAGAAACAACCACAGAAATAATTTCGGTCGATCGTGAGCTAGGTCCAGTTATTTTGTTCGCTTATCTGTTTTGGCTTTCGCGAGGTTCTCGTCATAAGGAATGGTAATGTCGACCAAAACTATTCTTGACTGTGCCCGGTCTATCAGCACAATATCAGGCTTATTCGCAAGAATAGTCCTGTCTGTGATGATGATGTCCCAGTAGACCCTGGCGCGGTCATTTTGAGCACGGCTTCCGGCATGTACTTATATTAAGACAGTTTCCGAACCACGAGACCATATTTCAGAGCGAGCTCCTGGTGTAGAATCCTTGCTACTAGGTTGTGCCTGTGCAAGTAATAAGTTTTATTAGCGCCGGACAACCAGAGATGATATGCCTAAGTGATTCGCCGGGATGGCGACAAGTTCGACAGATGGCAACGGTGCCGTCCTTTAGTTCAGAGAGAGGCTGCACCAGATTGGACTCAAACAATCGCTTTGGAAGATCTCCTTCTTATCCTTATGTGGTTCTCTGCAGCCGTTATCCGTTTGCCTAGATGACAAAGGATCGTACTCCACTGCCTCATACACTGCCCGAGGAAGTCTCGAACTGTAAGTTTAACCTTGTACAGCTCGAGGACTCTCTTAAGCCATGTATGCGGCACCGAGTCGAATGCCTTTTTGTAGTCTATCCAGGCGGCGGAGAGGTTCCGACGGTTGCATTTAACCACCTTGCCAATGACCGCGTCAATGAGGAGTGGTTCTTTGGTTCCACGACCACCGCCCCGACATCCAATTTGAACGCGCGATATCTCCTGATTTGAGTTTTGGTGACGAATGATTCTCGCGCTCAAAATGTATGTTAGTGTCTTGTTTATGGTAGTTAGACACGTTATGGGACGGTATTTACTTGGGTCTGTGGTATCTTGGTCTTTAGGAACCAAATGAGCTATCCCAGTAGTGAAGAGGCGCGGGAGCAACTTCTGGTAGAGAGCCTCTTGAAGCTGTCGGTTGAGCACAGCGTGACACACCACGAACCCCTTCAGCCAGTAGTGATGCAGTCCGTCGAGCCCCGGATTTTTCCAGTTCGGTGCCCTTCGGACCGCCTCAGCTACGTCGTTCGGCGTTATAATGACAGGGTCCATGGGCGTAACATTCGCACACTGACTCGCCACGAATTCCGTCCATGGACCCTCGCTGTGGTTTACGGGCTCTGACTACAGGCCGCGCCAGAATGCGACAGTGTCAGCCTGATTCGGTGCTGGGCCCTTTCCACGTACAATTTGCCGCTTCAATGATTTATAGAGCCTCTTCTGATCACTCTCGAAGAGATGATTCTGGTTGCACCATGTCGATCTCTCGGTATGTCGCCGAATCCGCTTTCCCCAAGCAGCGGTTCTCTGCTTCAGCTCGTCTATGCGCTCCGTCAGTTTTTGCATTATATCCGGCTGGGACAAATTGATATTTGTCCATAGACATCTACATCTATCCTCAATTACGAAACTAAATACAGACGCGCTGTCACACGTGACGACTAAGATGGAATGCCTCATTTCCAGTAAAAACGGTCTCCGGTTCTTTATACTCACCATACGAAACACAGCAGCGTTAAGCTGCTATTTTACGCTGGTATTCTGTGAGTGCGTGGTCCTTTCCCGGTCAAGCCAACCCATTCGTGCTACAACTACACTACTAATATAGCTGTAACATGGGTCTACCACGTAGTTTAGATAAAATAAGTGCAATTTTTGTTTACAAATTGTTTAGATTATAAATTTAAATACGCCAGTATATTCTATGTTAAAAAATAAATGGTATAATAGCGCCATCTACTAAAATATTTGAAAACATTCACTGCCGTATAGGGTTAGGGTGACGACGATGCCGATGTGTTTATAAAATCTAAAAGATAGATGGTGTTTAACAACTTCTGATTGCGAGTATCAGATGTGTCCCTAGTAAATTTTAATCACGTTTTACTGTCATCTTACTTTTGCATCACTTCGCAGAAGTCAATGGAAGTTCAATGGGAGATATATTATGTAGGTATATGTATAACAAATTATATGTATAGGACAGGCCGCTCTTCGATTTTTACATGAATTCGCATGATATAAACGCACTGACTTGCGGCTAGCCGTCAGCCGCTCCGGTTGAATAATACGGCGCACCGCAGTCCATCCACGCACTCATGTCGTGGATTTTAATACAGAAAAGTTTATTTTAGAAATCAAAGACCAGAAATAATCAGTGCATTTGCTATATGGGATGGCACATGTGCTGATTATTAAACACAATAACTGCAGCAACTTCTTGGACGTCCATCACGTCCAATATTTCTAAAAGCACTGACGATTGTGGTGGACCGCAATAGAATCGAGACGATACGATTAGCCGGAATACAGCGTGCCGTTACGGCAGATCGTATATACTGCGGCCTGCTGCAACGGCATGCCGCATCACGGCCAGCCGCTAGTGTGTTCTTGCTCTAACAGCTTCGTTGAACAAAAAAGATATAAATTCTCTCACGCAGCCCATTCAAGACAAACAAGCAACTAAGTCAACATTACGGTGTACCTAAACGTTTCCATTCCGATCAAGGTACAGAATTTCTAAACAGCGTGAACGTGATTAAACAATTGATGAAATGACTAGGATCCAACCACACAGTTAGCACCGCATGTCATCTTCAAACTAACGGTTCATTAGAACAATTCCACGAAACATTACGCGATCACATCCGAATGTACCACAAACGTAATCAATCTAATTGGGATCAAATTGTGCCATTTTACACAGCAAATTCATGCCAAATAAAAAGAAAATTTCTTACTGTGACTTGTAAATGCGTAGGTATTTATATTTGGTAGAAACACGCTGCAGCTATATTATGTTTGTAGCGTGAATGGGTCGGCTTCAACGCGTAGGACCAGCTTAATGCTTATCTGTTTCATATGGTGAGTGTACAGAACCGTATACCAATTTTTACTGGAAACGAGGCATTCCATCTTAGTCCTCAAGGGTGACAACGCATCTGCATTTTGATTAGGAGGATAAATGTAGGTAGATGTCTATGAGCCACAACATCCATTTACCATCAGGTGGACTGTGTGCTCGTTTGTCACCCTTATTAAAAAAAAGTACGTTCGTAGGAAGGAGATTAGACATAGATCCAACGATTTTTCGCGCTTTCATAGGCACCGGGGTTAAACACCAACTGGCCAGGCCTTATAACTTGACCTCACTTGCTTGAATTCGGACTAATACTGAGAATTTTTGAAAAAATTTGACTGAAAAATCCGACAGGTAAATGATTTTCGCTCGAACCGGGATTCGAAACCGGGACCACGTGATCAGCAAACAATAGGGCAGTCAATTAGTACCGCATCCACTGCTGTACGATACCTTCAACGGAATGAAGCGCAGACAGTATAATGACAGTCTGTGAGGTGTTTCATCTTCGTTCTTAGGTTGATATCGCATCTGTGGTCTTATTTATATTACAATGATGGTGTATATACAATACAAAAGCCAGCTGGACTGTTAATTGTTTGTCTTTTTAGGGTTCCGTACCTCAAAAGGAAAAAAGGAACCCTTTTAGAATCACTTTGTTGTCCGTCTATCTGTCTGTCTGTCTGTCTGCAAGACCCTTTTTCTCAGGAACGCGTGGGTGTATCAAGCTGAAATTCATATCAAACACTCAAGTCTACTGTGCCTTGAAGCTGTGAAAAATCAAACTTCTATGCCAACGCAATCAAAAGATACAGCCGTTTATGCCGCAAATTTTCGACATTCGCAAAGGAATCAAAACCTACAGGGTACTTCCCGTGAACTCAAAATCTTAAAATTTGGTACGAAGCAACGTATTATAGCACAGATAAAGGAAAAATTGCGAAAAGCATAAATTTTTAGTCACATTATATAATAAAAATATTTTCAATAATTTTAAACTTAAATACCTACGGATTTGTTCGGAACCCTCGGTGCGCGAGTCCGACTCGCACTTGGCCGGTTTTTATTTCTTATAAAATTAAAGTGAAGATCGAACTAACAGTCCAATTGATGATGGTAAGCGGTTACTGCAATCCATAGATACCGGTAACCAACTTCAAACAAAGCTACAGATACACAGATACAGTTGTCACATCTCAGGAATAAGATGGAATGCCTCTGAGTATACTGGCTGTCTTTATCATTCAACATACAGAACAGTAGTGCACGGACTATAGCTTGGCGGCATTAATAGGCATGGGGCATGGTATCTATCCGGCCGTAATCCTTGACAGAAGAGGAGCGCTACTATCTAAAAAAAAAAAATCAATATTTCGTTCAATTATTTATTACAGACTAACAAAAGTCTAAACTTTAATTTAGATTCTATTTCATGCCAATTTACTTTTTGGCTTGGCGGCGAAGGAAAACATTCTGGAACCACCAACGCACACTGGAGACGGCGAATATCTGTTTTTCCTTGAGGTTTTTTCTGCTCCACAGAGTAAATTTTAATATACTGAAAACCTGCTCTACTAGCTACTACCACCTGTTGGGCGTGCCCTCACTAGAGGGAGTGACGAGCTAGTAAGACATGCAGGAATTCGATGGATGCTGGTGGCTCAGCATCGTGCTTTGTGGAATTCTTTGGGGGAGGCCTATGTTCAGCAGTGAAGGGCCATAATGATGATGATTATGATGATGCCTGTTCCTAGCAGTGTTAAATTTCGCACTAGAATCCAAACACAAATAAAACAGGAATTTTACTTTGTGATCATTTATTTATAAATAACGCTATTTCTAATAAATATCCATTCATTGCTACACATTCAACTATTAAAGATTTTCTAGAACATTATTTAAATAATTAAACTAATGTAAAGTGCATTTTTAAGTATTATTACAACGGTGAAAATCACACACATACTCTTTAATGTATTATCCAGATACAATATAACGATATCGTAATGACCATCTTACGTTTACTTACAATATAGATACATTGATATAACATGATTTTAACAGTACTGTTGCTGACTTACATAAATAATTTGTTGTCTTATATTGAAAAATCTGGGAGCGTTTACCATTTAGTACTATTATTTAGTCTGTGCCACAGTGCTAATGAAATGTTTTCGCTATCAATGTAAACATCGTAAACAGTGGTAGCATTTTGTTTTAGTAGTTTTGATGTTGTATCTACTAGATTGCTGTGTAGAGGCGGCGTATGAGTATCCACTACCCTATATCATTTCGTGGGTGTCTTACTCGTAAGAGGCGTAAACAGGAGATGGGCATTGGGAACTAGCCTGCCAAGTTTGACAGTTTTGGCAAATATTACCCAAATAAAGAAAATATAAGAAAGAGTTTAAAGCATTAGTGGCCTTTATAGACTGTAGCGCATTAACGAATGGTGTATTCCTTAAAGTTCAATAAAAAGGAAGTAAAAATAAATATAAATATAAGATTTTAATAAATATAACGATAAGCAGCAACTTTCTTTTTAATTTGTTCGGTTATAATTATTTGTACATATAAAATACAGCGTAATCATAATGATAATTCAAAAGTATAAGCAAAGCGACTCCATCCTCCGCAAGCAAACTAAAATAGGGACTCGTTGGATATTATATTTTTATCAAAACCAATAATAAATTTTGAAGAAAATGTTATTTGATCGCTACTCAAAGTAGAACTACAGAATAAATAATAGTAGAAGGTAGAACACAGAATTATTGGCTTTTCTTTTGTAATTCTGTTAAAAATTTATAACACATTACAAAATTTTCACAGTTAATATTAACTTATTTTGTCTAAATATTTATTATTTTTAACTGTTGTAGAATCTTAATTTTTTTTTCTTTAAAACTGAAGTCACAAACAAACTTACAGTGAACCTGGTGGTAAGTGGCCACTGCGATCTATGGACACCTGCAGCCAGCTTTAGACAAAGAAGGCTTCAGATTCGTTGTCACCTCCGAAGACAAAGATTGAATACCTCACAGCGTGTAACTATACTGGCTCTCTATATGCTTCAGACCGAAACACGACAGTGCAGGCAATTTTAACCTTTATTGTTAATTCATTAGGTCATACAATTGGGAGAGTGCGCTGATTGCTGAGACACAGGTATAATTCCTAGTTCAGCAATCAGAGACTTCACATATTCTCTGTATAATTATCAATAAAGCTTATTATTAGCAATAGTTAAGAGGGTGGCACCTGTCTAGACTGACTTCTAGGCGAAAAAAGAGTTCTCTCAGAGTCATCACCTAGAAAAGGTTAAGTTAACTTTTATATATATACTAGCTGTTCCCCGCGACTTCGCCTGCGTGGGGTTTTTTGCTCGGTATCCTAAAATAAAAGTAACCTAAGTTACTCCTTATAACATCAGCTATCTGCCAGTGAAAGTCCCATCTAAATCGGTTCACAGGTTTTTGCGTGATGCGTGTTCAGACAGACGTCGTGTTAGAGTTTATTACGTGTATAGCAATATAATAGATAGATAGTTTAGATTGATATAAGCGAAATATCATTGACTGACTGACTCGTAACGAAAAAAATTCTTTATATTTTATATCCGATCGCCCAGCGAAGCGAGCGGGTATCAGCTAGTTTATTTAAAACCAGATTTTAAGAGGATGAGGTTTATTTTCAATTATAACTTATTAAATATTACATGTTATTCTTAAAATAAAAACGTCTACTTATAAACATCCGTTAATCAGATTGATTGTATTCTCTTATAATTATATCTCATGAAAATTACATACAAAGCATTTTCCATCAACTAACAACACTATAAGACCTAACAGTACGAGTATGAGCTAAGCTTAACCTAATACCAATAAGTCTACAAATATTTGTCACAATTAAAATATTTACATGTCTTATTCATAAAGTAGTTATAAACTTTTGCATAATGTGCATTAATATATAAAATGTATTTATTCTTATAATTGAAGTACTTTTTAAATGACTGATTTTAATGATATTATTTAGTTTTCTGTACACAGATATATAGCAATACTTTTAAAGAGAAAACTCAAAGCTAAAAGACAAAATTATAAAAAATATTTTATATTTGTGATGGTAATTACCAATTTTAGTGGTAAAGCCACTTATTCATCTCTAATTGCACGTGTTGTTATTTTAAATTAATAATTAATAAATTATTTTGATCAAAATATATTATATCATATAATTTAAAGATATTTTATAATTTATAAATATATTATTTAATAAAATAGCGTTTTATGTACATCTCTTTGGAACGCATTGCAATAACACACTGACTAGATTTCACTCCACTGAGATTTTCTTTATATTAAAGTTTTTCTCTTATTTCTTTAAAATCTAAAGCACATGCTTAAAATATCGATAAATATAATATATACTTACATAAAGAAAGAACTATAAACTAGTATTCGGTTGTAATATTACGTTAACAATAAATTCACAATAAAGTTGTAATAATATTTCAATCACAAGATTAGAACAAAGTATCAAAATTAAAGCAAGTCACCGCAATCTCATCGATGTATGGCAGTAAAAAGTAATTTGACATGTCTACTTCTTTTGTTATTATATTCAAAAAACTTTAAAATTAACTTATTGGTAATGAATAATTCAAATACACAAACAGTACAAATATGCACTGAATTCGTTTAGTATGTTTTGTTTAGAATGTCTTGGCGATATTAGGTATCGATGTTTTCCGTTTTATTGGGTAAAAAATTTCCAGATTAGATCGGACTAGAATTTACATCAAATAAACCTAAATAAAATTAAAATGACTAGGTATGATTAGAACTGATTTATAGATTCAATACTGAATAAAAACATTAACCAGAAATTACTTTTTATTATTTTTGTTTAAAGCATCTTGTTTTTAAATTTTATAAATAATGACTAGATTTTATATATAAAAAAAAAAACTTTTAAAATGACTAGAACTTTTAAGAGACTATGTGTTAAAAAGACTAATGAGATATTTCATTTCATCTTTAAACAAAAATAATAAATTACTTATTATTATTTTTGTTTAAAGCATCTTGTTTTAAATTTTACAAATAATGACTAGGTTTCATAAAAAAAAAACTTTTAAAATGACTAGAACCTTTAAGAGGCCATATGTTAAAACACTAACGAGATATTTCATTTCATCTTTTAATAAAAATAATAAATTATTTATTATTATTTTTATTTAAAGCATATTGTTTTTAAATTTTATAAATAATGACTAGGTTTCATAAAAAAAAAAACTTTTAAAATGACTAGAACCTTTAAGAGACCAGATGTTAAAACACTAACGAGATATTTCATTTCACTTTTAATAAAAATAATAAATTATTTATTATTATTTTTGTTTAAAGCATCTTGTTTTTTAATTTTATAAATAATGACTAGATTTAAAAAAAAACTTGTAAAATCATTAGAACTTTTAAGAGACCATATGTTAAATAACATTTCTGAAATATTTCATTTCATCTCTGTTACATAATATAAAAATATACAGCCATATTCCCTATAATTAGAAAATGACTTCATTTGTTTTGTGACTAGATACAATTATTAAAATAAAATAAATATATTTGACAAAAACAAAATAACAAATGACTAGATGAAAATAGTAATTGCATTACACTAGAAAAATAACACTAGTAAGCTCTTATGAAATAACAGAAATAATATACTTTTTAATTCTTCTATTTATATTAATAAGACTAGCTGTTCCCCGCGACTTCGCCCGCATGTAATTTAGGTTTTTATTTTTTTTGCGCAGAAACTTATTTCTTTTTATTAAATAAAAGTAGCCTAAGTTAGTCCTTACATCAGCTATCTGTCAGTGAAAGTCCCGTCAAAATCGGTCCAGCCGTTTTCGAGATTAGCCGGAATAAACAGACAGACAGACAAACATTTTAAAAGTTGTATTTTTGTTATAAATACCGTATTTAAGCATATGCATTTAATGAAAAGCTGATATTTTCACATTACAAATAGACACTCCAATTTTATTTATTTGTAGTAGTAGTATAGATTATGGCAACACCATTTTTTATTATATCTCTGTTATTTAAAAAACTATTAAATGTATTCATAGTACTATTGATGACCGCCGAGTTCTAATCTATTTTTGTTACCGACCTAGTTACACGTCGATTGACTTAATTCCGATGTACATTTGCTGAACGTTGAAAAAAATATGAGATAGTCGCATGTCGGACGTTGCATCTAAAAATATGCCCATGCATCGGATCGATTGCGGTGACCCTTCGTGCTTGTTTCAAAGAATCGAAAGCATCTACTCCAAGACGCTTTTGCTAGAAAAACGTATTCTGATTTATTTCATAAAAATATTTCCTTTTGTTTGTAATTTGAGTTCAATAAAAATGTGATTAAACTACGTTTAACATAATATTATGGATATAAATTTAATATTATGGATATAAATATATAAACAAAGAAACTAGTTTGTTTACATATGTAGTAAATTCTAATTTTGTATATTATGTTAAAATAATAAAACTATTTAATTAACTGCCACAATAGTGCTTAAAACTTAAATTCGAAGCAAGATTTAATTTTGCGTTATTAAACAAGATATTAAGAAATGTTTAACATTTCAGTGTAATAATAATTTGGAATGTTGCTGTAGGAGCTCAATATGTACAGAATAATTTACTTTAAGATAAAATTATTTAAAAAACGACAATAACTTTACAAAGTACAAGTACCTATATATACAAAAGTAGAGTTTAACTTTACGACGTATACATGCAATGACTATAACAACATATATCTATGACTATATAAATAAATACTCACTTTAGAGCTTTACGAAAAGTACATACGCGGAGTTTCATGTCCATACGTAGTTGGGTAATGGTAGAGAGTGCTAGGGACAGGATAAGGAAAACGCGGCACGGGCCGCAATATACGTCGTCAGCCATCGTCGATCCCGCCGCCTTCGTCTTCCGAACCCGTCACGTCAAGGCTCCGAGAGTCTTCTGAGGAACATGGGGAGGTGCATCTGCCTCGCACATCCTCCCAGGCCAACTCTTGTTGCAGTGGTGGTATTTTGTTCCAGAAAGTGTTGAAATTGCTGTCCCGACATGGTTCCTAAATAAAAAAAATTCGTCTTACTTTTTGGAAAAGTATTTTT
The DNA here is from genome assembly GCA_963668995.1 of Parnassius mnemosyne. Taxonomy (NCBI): domain Eukaryota; kingdom Metazoa; phylum Arthropoda; class Insecta; order Lepidoptera; family Papilionidae; genus Parnassius; species Parnassius mnemosyne. The sequence goes on from CAVLGL010000057.1 coordinate 25,559,130, forward strand.
TTTTGCATTGTTTCGTAATATGGAATAGTAGTAACTAATGAGTGGTATAACATAAAAAAATAAATAAAATAAAAAGTAGTACAATTTGTTTTTAGATATATTAGTATTTTGATATTTTAATGGCTTTCGACAGATAGCGATGATGTGGATGTATGGATGTTTGTTACTCTTCTACGAAAAAACTAATGAATATATTTTAATGAAACTTTACAATAATATAGCTCATACATCAGAACAACATATAGGCTATAATTAACGAAGATATTGTGTAAATTGTTCAAAATATGTGTGTGTGTTAATATGTCGGAAAAAATCTGTCATCTGCGAATTATTTTAGCGTGTGGTGCAAAAGCTGTAAAGAATAATTGGTTTAAAGTATAATATCTACGCGGACGAAGTAGCGGGCAAAAGCTAGTACCCAATATGGCACTGAGAGGCAGCGTAAAAGATGCGAGATTTGTTGTAAAGAAGAGGAATTTACTACTATTTAATAGAAAATTAAAATACCATTCCTTTAATCGGTATAAAAATAAAAAGTCTCACCGTTTGATAAGCAGGATATTCTGCATGCACCTGACGAAAAGCTGATGGTTCTTTTTCGGCTTCGGTTTCTGGCTGTTCGTGAGCCAAAAGATGTTTTCTCAAGTAGGCCTGTCTTCGGAACAGTTTACCGCAACGTTGGCAGGGAAACCGACCAGCGTCACTCGCAGGTGGGTCCCGTCGCTTGGCCGCTCCTGGCACGCGTGGTTTATGCCAGCGTCGGTGCGAAGCCAAGTTCGCAGGACAGTTGAATACCTATTAAAAAGGTTCTATTTTTAAATAGTTTTAACGTTGTAGTTAGTGACTTGTGGGCCTGAAGCAATTTATTATTAAAAATGTTTTTGAAAAATATTTTATTTATATATTATAGGAAGTCCTGCACCTGTGACCATAATCAAGCAAGTGAACATTTTTTTATTATATTAGCTTCCAATATTTGATTATAACGGCTGCCGACATAAAATAACTGATGTCGTCGAAGGTATTTGGCAAAACACGCCATAAAAATGCTACGATGTATGTTGAAAATGGTTGTACCACTTCTGACATTCTATATTAGGACTGCAACATGAATGAAAGGAACACAAACCAGCATGATAAAACGTAATGCTTGTGGGTTTCGTATGTAATTAACGGGAACCTATTTACTGGTAACGGGACATTCTATTTTAACCCTTAGATTTGATAAGGCACCTGCAATTTGAACCTTTATCGAGCATAGATGTAGAATGTAGATGTCAATTAGAGGATGTAGAACCGGCCTTATGAAACCGGATTTTTTGCTTTCGGATCGAGAACAAAACCGGGTACCCGGTTCTTTTCGGTTCTAAAAGTCAGGAGGACATTATGAAGTAAAACAATGTATTAATCATTATTGCACTGTGGAACATATTTAGAATCTTAATTAATCACATTCGAAAACTTAAATCGGTTTAATTTCTAATAAAATAAAAATTAATAATAATCTAGTTATATGTTTTTAGGTTAGGACTTAGACCACCTGCATCCATCGTCTTACCAGGTCGTCACTCCATTTAGTAAGGTTTGGCCATGGCAATGCAGTGGGCATTTAATTACCAAAACATAGACTGTATACTCATTTGTCACCCTTACGTGTAGAATAATTCACATTGACATACAAATAACGAAGAATTAAATTCGAATTTGTGACTACTTTTTAGTTTAAAAAAATACAATTTTTTTAAAAATATATATATATATATATATATAGGTATATGTAATTGTTCTCCCATCAGTCGGGATAACCGCTAAGTGTCGCTAGTCACGCATCATCTAACGTATCAATTAAGGTGTAAAAACATTTCGCCAGCTCTCGAGGGCGTCGCTTCCCATGGAAACGTGCCAAGTGTTTACAATTGCGGCAGAACGAGGGGTCCTAATACGTTCCCACACAGCATGGTTGAAATTATTTTTGTTTTTTTTTTTTTAATGTTCCAAAGGTTTTCAAACGAGTAAGAGATAAATAACCCATTATAAAATAATTTGTTTCTGTCAATTTGAAGGGGTTATGTATTTGTTTATTATTAATGAATGCGAGAGAGATAAAGTGATTATACTGACAACTATCAGCGATACATATTAAAAATGATAGTAGTATCTGTTTCGATTAAAAGATGGTTATTATAATTCATTTATCCTATTAAAATCCACTGCCAAACACAGGCCTTCCCTATATACTGCCTCATGGGGGGAATTTTTTTATAGGATAAGGATGACAAACGAGCACACCGTCCAACTGATGGTAAGTGGTTGCTGTGGCCCCTAGACATCTACATCTATCCTCGATTACAAATCAAACTGCAGATGCGTTGTCAACCGTGAGGGCTACGATGGAATGTCTCGTTTCCAGTAAAAAGGGTCTCCGGTTCTCTACACTCTCACACACACACACACACAAAACACAACAGCGTTAAGCTGCTATTTTACGCCGGTATTCTGTGAGAGCGTGGTCCTTCCCAGGTCGAGCCAACCCATTCGTGCAACAACTATACCACTAATATAGCTTCAGCATGGCATGGCATATCACGTTATTTGCCATAGTTGCCATGTTTGGCAGGCGAGTTGGCAACCCCAGTGTTTCTTTTTATTTTAAGTTGTTATCAGTTGCTGCTGTCCGATCTCCTGTTTTAGTTTCCCTTTGTCGTCTCTTATGACACGACATGGCATATTATATTTACAAGGAGGTGGTATAGTATATCTACGTTTGTTGACCCTTAAAAATAAATTATGTTAACAATTTACTTAAAATTTTGTATTTTATCCATTTTAGAACAACTTCATAGTGGTAAAAAAAATGGCTTTCCCGTGAAATGTTCTCGCAAAATAATTTAAGTATTTTATAAGAAAATTAAATTACTATATTTGAGCATTGTAACACACTTAATTTTTGTTACTCTCACCCACTTTTGTGTTACCATCACACACACACCATTGTAATAATTAAAAATTAAAAATTATGTACCACTCACTTCAATATAAATTATTAAGGATAACTCAAAAACTATTTGTCAGACATTGATCAAATTTATATAAGACCACATGAGAAGCACCAGCTTTCAAGTAAAAAAAAAAAATCATCGAAATCGGTACACCCAGAAAAAAGTTACGAGGTAACACACAAAAAAAGAACATACAGTAGAATTGAGTACTTCCTCCTTTTTGATGTCGATAGAAAAAGTCAGTGAGCTCACCTTGTCGCACTCCGGACATCGATATTCTATATGTACAATTCGGGAACACCGATGTTGAGCCAAAGCGAACGCATCGCTGTAGAGTCTACGACAGAGTCGGCAAATGTAGCGACCCAGTCTGTTTTCTATATTAGCGATTAAGGCTTTAGCTTCTTCTGTCACTTCCACTACATTAAACGCTGGGTCTATGTCGCCCTAAAACAGTAAATATTCGTGTTTTAAAAAAAAAAGGAAGTGTTCAAGATTTTTATCATTGTCGTCATTGCTAAGATTATTCGCTGATTCCATGTTATTTGGAGGTGTTTTGTTGTTATTTAATGGATCATTATAGTGTATGCATCTAGGTTAAAGAAATAAGAGATGGTTTGAAGCTAAGAAACCGTGATTTATTTCGTATTTAATGTCCTTAACGCCACCCCTTTAGCTACCGTTGCGACTCGCCCCAAAACCTATAATTAGCGTAAACACAACACAATACGCGATTTCATAGCGTTTAATTGCCGAAGCGATAAGGAAAGTCGCCAACCCACAGTAATGGCATGGTCAGAACGGCTAATTAACAGTTCCTTGGCAATTTTATTATTTATTTTCGATACGAATACACAATGAAGCATGTGCCGTACTGTTTATTGTTCACTTTATTTTGTCACCCTATAATAGTTAGTTAGTAGACGTGGGTCTCTCGCATAATAGAGAGCGTTTGATTGTTTTTAATTATTATTGTCTATGGTTATACCGCCATCTGTCGGAAGTTATAAAAAGTTTTGGCATGTTCTATAGTCACCTCTCATGTCACCCACTGGAAGAAATGGGGTGACACATTCTCTTAGGTTGGAGTGGTGGACACAGCAGCGCGCTTACTGTTGCTATATGATAATAAATAATATGATCTATATTCAATAATTTACCTTTCGGACAACTAACGTTTCGTCCTCAGCTAAATCACGAATGATTGTTCCGGAAACAGGTGATGTTTTATCCTCATCAAACATTAATCTCCTTACTGCTTTACTCTTTTTCAACGGTTGTGGAGGTTTTGGTGATTTCTTCGGCCGTTCTTCAACATCCTTTATTTCGACTATATCAGGGGAACTTCTCTCGCTTTTGGAAGAGGTTTCCGGTTCTGCTGGGAGACATGTACGCAACTCTTCGAAAAATTGTTTCGTAAATTTTAATTTCTTTGCTTCGGGACTATCGCTATCGTTTGAATTATCCTCATCACATTTTCTCTTGTGTGACTTATCATCGTCAATACTTTTTGTTTCGCTATCTTCAAAATGTCTGAATATTTTTGGAGATTTTATATGTTTTTGATCACCAGACAACTTTCGCTTCTGCGCAGGTGGAGGTGTACACGGAGGAGTAATCGGAGATGTTGATTTGAGTGATAAATCAAGAGGCATTAAAGGTTCATTATAATATGCCAAATATTGTTGTAGAAGGCTTGGGTGCTGCTGAGGTAGAAGTTCGTGTAGGTAATTGCTTGATATGCGAACAGGAGGAGCGGCATATTGTTGATAGAACCGCGATGTCGTCAGCCGATGAAAATGAGGTAGAGTTGCTTCCATAATTAGGACTTTTATCTCAGTAGATCATCTTTAAGTAATGTTTTCATCTTTGTTAGATTTTTACTGTCTGAAACAAAATAAAATGCATTTATTTAAGAATAACACACACACACACACACACACACACACACACACACACACACACACACACAAACTTATAAGTATAGACAGCGAACAAAGAAAGAATATAACGTGGAAAACGCGTCCCTTCAATAGTGTTAGAGTGGTCCATTTCGCTGATTGTAACAACTTTGTGATAGAAAATTGCTCTTTTGATGTTATTTTTCCTAATCACGTTTCTATATTATGGATGGTATAAAAAAGTGTAAAACTTAATTATACACGTTAAGCGAATTATTACATTAATGAAAACAAAGAGTTGCTTAAATGCAAAACAAATATTTTTGCTATCAGTTGATGAAGAGAATTAATTGTGCAATATACTTAAACGTTTTCCTTGAAAAATTTCTATAGCACTAGAAAACGTCGATACTATGTACGTTACGACTAAAGTAAGTTTGAAGAGAATTTTGAGTGTTGTTAGAATTTTTGTATAATTTACTTTAAGTTGAATATGATAATTTTCGTTTGTAGAGATATTTCAATAATTTTCATCTCAAAAGACCTAGAACTTAAGGAATTATTGTATGGCAATAATATTCCTTATATACAAACAAGAAAGAAAATAAACTATGTATCCATCCATTACAGCCTATAAAAGTTTGCCATAGTTGCCATGCTTGGCGGGCAGGTTTGCAACCTTAGTTTTATCATTTTGAATTGTTATCACGAAGATGCTGCTATCCATATCCTGATTCAGTTTCCCTCTGTCGCTTCTTACGATACCCTCAGGACTATATGGGGTCGTAGATATTTTAACACCACCCGTACACGGTGTAAACTAAAATGAAATATATATTGGAAGAATGTTTATTATATATCTACTATATTGTTGGGAATGAAGGTAAAAAAATAAAAGGAAATACGAACAAATGAAGGTAGAATGGTAATCTCCCACTTGTTTTAGCAGTATAAAGTATCGCACAGGCGGCTAAAAGGATCAATCCCTAATTCTAAGAGCCCCACTGTCGTTACTATGCCCGTTGAGGTATTCTACTAGTATAGGCAAGGAAGGTCATGTTGCTGAGAGGCTGCCCTGTGTTACATTGAGATGGGTAGTGATGCTGTTGGTTTGCATACTTTGGTGTTATCATGTAATTGGGGTTCTGATAGTAAGCAGGGCTTGTTACCGAGTAGTGTCCTTTTATTTAAATACTTTGGAGGATAATTTCTAACATCAGAAGTGGCATAGTTTGTTACAATATGATATTTGTAAGGATTAATCACATTCGCATATCTTGACAGTAAATATTAATCGACATTATCTTTATATATAAAAATTACGTGTCACGTTGTTTGTCCGCGATGAACTCCTGAACTACTGACCTGATTTCAATGAAATTTGCACACTCTGTGTAGTTTGGTCCAACTTGAGAGATAGGATAGTTTTTATCCTGATAAGTGAAACTCAATATTTTTTTATTACTAATTTAAAGATTTTTTATATGAAGGGTCGTCGAAAAGGGCAGAACAACGTCTGCCTGGTCAGCTAGTAAGTACTATATAAAAAAAAGCTGCATAACTAACTTGCAGCAGTCGCCATGACAAGGTGATAGTGTGGTCAGACTAAGCCTAGCTCACATCCATTTTACAATTTAAGTACCTCAAGCGACCACTGTTAATTTACTACTGCCAATTAATTTACAGTAAGCTGTGGTTAAAGTATACATAGCCAATTTGAAATGTCGTGCATAATAACCCATTTAAACGCTTTTAAGTTGTCGCGTTTGTTTAGTGCCTTGCAGAGGCACGAACTGATAAATTTCATAACATTATGCGCAATAAACATCTCCCTTTGCATTTTGATGCATGACGCAGCTAGAGTGAATAGCGTAATAAAGAAATTCTGCATTAAACTTTCACTTTAATATTTGACAGCTCTGACGAAAATCTGTAACGAGGATATTTACAGAATAACAAGATTAGGCTGAAGTGGCCGTAGATCCGCCATTAAGGCTCGAAGACTCGACAATTGATGAGGAACAAAGGTTCTCGAGTGGCCTATTCTAGGTGGAGGATCGCATATAATGACAATGGTCTTATCTTGGGAATAATTATTGCAATATTTTTTTCCGTAACTTATGAAAAACTGGATTATCTTGATTTTTTTTATACAGTGAAGGTGATAAGCGAGTACACAGTCCACCTGATAGTAAGCTGATGCAGCGGCCCATAGACATCTACATCTATCCTCGATTAAGAACTGAACTACAGGTGCGTTTTAATCTCTGACAACTAAGTTGGAATGCCGCGTTACCTTTAAAAAGGGTCTCCTGTTCTCTACACTCATCAGACAAACAAGCATTATTCTACTGTTTTACGCTGTTATTCTGTGATAGTATGATCTTACCCCGGTCGAGCCGAAGTGCCGTTAAAGTGCCGAGTCAAGTTAAAATTGACTTGTTATTGTATAGTATTGTAAGTAATACACAATAACTGATGAGTAGTACAGTGGCATAGCGTTTGGTTATAGTGCTGTGGGTCGCGGCTTCAATTCCCAAATGGTATTAAAAATAATTAATTCGTGCACAAAAATAATCACCCCTGTCTAGGTGTTACACGTAGAAAATTCAAATATGTATGAATGTAATTTTTTTAAATAATAAAAAGGAAGTCAAAAATAGATCTTACAAGTTTTCATAATATGTACCAGTAAATTTTACTGTCTCTATTTTAGCGTTAATTGCAAACACAGTATAAATAAATAAAGCATTACATTGTGGTTGGATTACTTTGACAAGTTTAAATGCGACAGCGTAATCTCATGGCAACGAGGGAAAATAGTCGCACCCATGTTACCTAATTACTGTCGCTGAGATCGCGGCTCCCACGCTCGCCCCCGACTGACGCAGTGACGCCCCTGCACGGGGGACATAAATGAAATGCGTCGCCTTTTTCCCTTTATACTTATTTGGTTTTGAGCAAACATCGTGCATAATAGCATTTTATCTCCATAATGATTATAATAACTTTAAATAAATATATCATCAGCAAATTAAAAAAAAATCCATTGTAATTTAAAAGAAAATTATATTTTCCAATAATTTTGTCAAATATTTAATTTGAGTTGCATATTATTCGATTAAGCCCCAGTAATTTATATATAAGATGTTTTTAAATAATGTGAGGTTGTAGTTGAAACTATTCATTAAGGATATTTTATTTTTAAAACATTGAACAGATATCTCACTGAGTCTCTCTACATCAGAAGGAATTCAAAACGTAAATATCAGAACATTTTATGGTTTGAACTTTTATCAATTCTTAATATGACTGTTAAAAAAAAACAATTTATATACCCAGTTACTAAATGGAATAGGAAATATTGTTTTTTTCTGTTATAATAAATTTAGGGAGGTACCCAAGAAAACTGATTGAAAAGGTTTTTGGGCGGACTGAATTATTTCTATTCGATGACGACGTTGTAGGCGGAGCGCGCCGAAAACCGTCTTTTCTATTATTAAGTAAAATGATGTGAAATGAAAATGTACAGAATGGTATTGAAATCAATAAGTACATAATTATTTTAAAATTTATGTCATTACAAAATATCGAACACTCACAAATGTTTTCACTGATCTCATATAATATATTTTTAACAAAGAGAAAAATATTAATATAGGCGATATATCAACGATATGTGTTTAACTGGTAGAGCGATGCTGCAGCTATGTCAGTCGTATAGTTGTAGCACGAATGGGTCGTCTCGACCGGGGAAAGACCAAGCTCTCACAGAATACCAGCGTAAAATAGCAGCTTAACACTGCTGTGTTTCGTATGGTGAGTGTAGAGAACCGGAGACCCTTTTTACTGGGAAAGGGGCAATCCATTTTAGTCCTCACGGCTGACAACGCATCTGCATTTTGATTCTCATACGAGGATAGATGTAGATGTCTATGGGCCACAGCAACCACTTACCATCAGGTGGACTGTGTGCTCGCTTGTTACTGCCAAAAAAACTGGTGGGGCTCCTCTTCTGGCCAGGCGTTTACCTATCCGTCTGGATAGGTAAACGACCTCTTAATACCTATTTCTGATGCTATATAACAGACTTATCACTTCTATGTTCTGCTCAGAAGAGACTATAGACCTAGTACAATTACATACTGTAAGGCATTCCATCTTAGTCCAAGATGTGTCAGCGCAAGTGTAGCCTTATTTGTATGAAATAAAAAAATGTAATGAAGATATCAGAAGCATCATCACTACTTGTACCAATTTTTTTTTGTTTGAGTGCAATAAAGAATTTTCTATCTATCTATCTATCTACTTTCATATCATCTGCATAAAAACAGAGTAGAGTTTTCTACGCGGTAGAGCCATGCTGCAGCTATATTATGGTGCTAGCACGAATGAGTCGGCTCGACCGGGGAAGGACCACGCTTTCAAAGAAAACCAGCGTAAAATAGCAGCTTAACGCTGCTGTGTTTCGTATGGTGAGTGTAGAGAACCGGAGACCCTTTTTACTGGCAAAGAGGCATTCCATCTTAGTCCTCACGGGTGACAACGCATCTGCATCTTGAGTCTTTACTGAGGATAGATGTAGATGTCTATGGGTCACAGTAACCACTTACCATCAGGTGGACTGTGTGCTCGTTTGTCACCCGATCATATAAAAAAAAATAACTATGGAAAAATGGAAAATACTTGAAAGACTTTATAATCATTAATTAAACGAGTATAATATTAAATTGAAAAATTTAAAACCACCGAAACAAAAAGTGCTCATGATATTCAAACCGTTGAAAAGATTTTCTTGAAGCATAGCTAAAAACACTCTCGATAAAGTCACCTATCAAACAAAAAAAAATTAAATCGGTTTCTTTTGGGAGCTACCATGCCAAACAGATATACAGATACACAGATAAACAGATACACATCTGTGTATCTTTGTATCTACACATATACTTTTCAGAAATACAGATACACAGATATACACGTTAAATATATAACATCCATTGAGTTATATGTACTACGTACTAGAGAAGCCATTCCAAACAAAAATTGTGTCCTACTCTATGTCTTCGCGCATGCGCGGGAGTAGTAGTCGCGCATGGGCGAAGACTTTAAATTGATATAAAATAAGATATTTATATAAAATAAATATAAGAATTTAATATAAAATATCTTAATTTAATCTAAACAAACATATATTTCTAAATAAAATGTAATAATAATTATTTTATGGAATTCACAAATCTTCAATTTACGCAATATTTAGTTTGTATGGATTGCACAGTTCAGTTGAACATAGTCTATGTTCGGAATGGCTTCTCTAGTACGTAGTACATATAACATAATGATAACAACCCTCTGTTTGCGTCGGGGGTTAAAAATACCTAGACTGGCGAAAAGAAGTAGCGCCAAATACTCTACTCACTCTCTACACCCATAGAGTTTCATTAAATTGGAAAAATCTGCCAGTGTCTGTCTTTCGATCCGATTACAATCTGGGCGATTTCAAGGCAAGTGTGGAGAGGCTTTGGTTGACCTAAGCGTAATTTACCATTTAGAGCTTCATCACCACTGACGACTAGGTATCATCGTGGTCTAACACTGGCTTATAATAACTAAAAGAAAAATATTGTAAAATAACGGCACATTGTTGATGTGTTTCGTACGGTGAGTGACAAGAACCGGAGTACACAATCACAGGCAACGAGACATTCCTTCTTAGCCCTCAGCGGTAAAGATGTATTCGTATTACATTTATAATTCATTAATTCATTATAGCGCTTCACAAGTCCACTGTTTAATAAAGGTCTCCCCCAAGGAATGCCACAAAGGTCCTGAGCCACCTGCATCCATCGACTTCCTGCCAGGTCGACACTCCATCTAGTGGGGGATGCCCTACAATTCGCCTGCCGGTACGAGGGTGCCACTCGAGAACCTTTCCCCCCATTGGTCGTCGATTCTTCGAACTATATGGCCGGTACATTGCCACTTCAGCTTACTAATCCGTTAGGCTACGTCGGTTACTCTGGTTCTACTACGGATGTCCTCGTTTTTAAGTCTATCACGCAGAGAAAACTCGAGCACAACCCTCTCCATAGCTCGCTGAGCGACCCTGAGCTTCCTCACACGGTCAGCAGTGAAGGACCACGTCTCAGATCCATAGGTCATCACTGGTACTAAGCACTGGTTGTACAATCTTGTTTTCTTGTTTTGAGAAGACGTGTCGTAATTTACCGAACGCTGCTCAGCCGAGTTGTATCCGTCGACTGTTGAATTTATAATTACTATTTTTTATTATATATAATTAATTACTATTTTCTTATTCGTCCCGTGGGTGTCGTAAGAAGCGATAGAGGGAAACTGGAACAGGATATAGCAGCAGCATCTTCCTGATAACAACTCTATAAAAAAAAACTGCGGTTACTAACCCGCCTGCCAAGCGTCTCCATCGATCCCCATTTATGAGGAAATTTATAGGAGAGGCCTAAATTCAGTCGTGGACTGTTATAGGCTGTAAATGATAGATAGATATCATAATTCCGTCAGAACAATCTTGAAAAGTTATATCTAACGAGCTGTTAAGCTTACATATAGATCAAAGAAAAAAAAGGCACAATTATTTAAAATTAAAATTCATGTAGTTTAACACAACTTAAAACTTTATTCGTAAGTTGCATTATTACAGTCCTGTTAGCCGGTCGTTTGATAATGATTAATTGAGTATATAGGTGGTCTACAACGGTAATTATTATGAATCGGAAGTGTTAACGTCACTTCGTTCAAATTGAAACGAACTAAGTCCATAATTATATTGATCCGAAATTAATTACATAATAATTATATTTTTAACAATTGGTATGAATACAATGTTGAATGCAAAGTACATTTTTTAAGAATAAGAGTGATGAACAAGTACATGTCCGCCTAATGGTAAGTGAATATTGCGGCCCATAGGCATTTACCATCTGTCCCAAGGAGGTGTCGGATTTATTGTCCACAAGTCTCACCGTTGTAAAGATTGGAAGTGTGTCTACGAGGGTTGCGTACTATCGAAAGGATACGTTGCGTACCGTACTTTACGTACTCAGAATCACCAAATGGTATTCGCTGAAGGTCATACAGGCTTACGCACTAACCTCGGCACATCCCGATGATGAGGTGGAGGAAATGTATGAGGATGTATTTGGAGCCATGAATTCCTCCAAAACCCACTATACGGTGTTAATGGTAGACTTCAATGGAAAACTAGGCACAAGAGAGAACAGTGGGCTGAAAGTAGGGAAATTCGGATTAAGGCAACGGAACCCAAGGGGCCAGCAGCAGCCGACTTCATGGAGAAAGAGGGACTCTTTATGATGAATTCTTTCTTCCAGAAGCGGCCCCACAGAAAGTGGACCTGGTGGAGCCCCGACGGTTCGACAAAAAATGAGATTGACTTCATTATTACGACTTTACGGCAACTGTTTAGTGATATCTCAGTGATCGCAAGAGTGAAAACTAGTAGCGATCACCGAATGGTTAAAGGCACACTGAACCTAAAGGTATCGTCTAATGAAGTCAACGCTCCGTCCCCCTCATGCTCTAATCCGAATTCTCGAAACCATTCCGCGCGAGTTACAAAACCGTTTTCAGTACCTAGAAAATTGTAATGCAGTGGACGATATGACTGACAAGCTTGTAGAATTTGTCCATGCGGTCGGAGCTAATTTTTGCAAGACCCGCCGCAGAAGAACACAAAACTATCCGATCACACTCTTAATCTCATGGCTGCTAGACGGGAAATGAAGCTGCAGTCTTCAGTAGATTTGATAGCTTACAGGCAACTGAACAGACAGATCTCCAAATGCATGTGGCGGGACTTACGCAACTTTAATACCGCTCGTATTGAAGGAGCGATCGAGAGAAACCAGGGCTCCAGTCTTTGCTGTCCACTGTTGAAGCTGAAGACCGAATGTGGCAGCATCGTTTACAGGATACTTGAGATTTTGAGTGAGATTGAGAGCTTCTATGGGCAGCTGTACACGTCATCGTTGGAGCTACATGCAGGTGTGAGTTACGACGACTCGACGACTTCAACAAGCCGGTTTCCGAAAAGGCTTTAGTACCATAGACCACATACACACCCTTCGGCAAATTGTACAGAAGACAGACGAGTACAATCCGCCACTTTGCCTTGCGTATGTGGACTATGAGAAAGCCTTTTATTCCGTCAAAATTTGGGCGGTGCTGCAGTCTCTTCAGCGGTGCCAAGTGGACTGTCGGTATATCGAAGTGCTGAATTGTTTGTGCAGTAGGGTTACGATGGCTAGCTGAGTAAAGAACCAGAGTACGAAACCTATCCAACTGTAGAGAGGTGTAAAATAGGGTGACGTTATATCCTAGAAATTCTTCATCGCTGCATTGAAAGACGTTTTCAAGCTACTGGACTGGAAAGGTTACGGTGTTAACGTCAATGGTGAGTACATCACTCACCTTCGAATTGCCGACGATATAGTTCTTATTGCAGAATCGCTGGAGGACCTAAGAACTATGCTTAATGACCTCAATAGTGTCTCCCAACGGATAGATCTTAAGATGAACATGGACAAAACAAAAATCATGTTTAACGTTCATGTTACGCCTATGCCGGTAGTTGTTGGGAGCACTAAGCTCGAAGTTGGTGACGAATATGTTTACCTTTTTTTTTATAGGAGAGGGGGCAAACGAGCATGCGGCTCACCTGATGGTAAGTGACTACCGCCGCCCATGAACAACTGCAACACCAGGGAGGGAATTGCAGATGCGTTGCCGGCCTTTTAAAAAGGAGTACGCTCTTTTCTTGAAGGTCCCTAAGTCGTATCGGTCCGGAAAAATCGCCGATGGTAATCGATTCCACAAGGAAGTTGTGCGAGGAAAAAAACATCTTCTAAATCGCATAGTGGTGGACCGCCAATCATCCAGATGGTGTGGATGGTATCGGGAGATCTGCCGCGATGTGCGTTCGTGAAATTTGGCGGCTGGGATTAATCCGAACAATTCCTCAGAGCACTCCCCATGGTAGATGTGAAAGAAAATGCAAAGGGATGCAACATCTCTTCGCAGTGCCAATGAATCGAGCCGATCAGAAAGGGCTCGGTCGTCGACGATTCGAGCCGCTCTGCGCTGGATGCGGTCAAGTGGAAGGAGTAGGCACTGGGGAGCCCCTGTCCAGAGAGGGGAACAGTATTCCATGTGAGGCAGAACCTGCGCCTTGTAAAGTTGCAGGTGCTTTGCCGGCATGAAATACTGTCCCGCTCTGCTGAGCACGCCAAGCTTTTTAGAGGCCAATTTGGCCTTCTCTTCCAAGTGACCACGAAACTGCACGGCACTCGATATGTCGACTCCGAGGATACCGATACTGGCTGAGGCAAGGAGGGGAGTGCCTTGAAACTGAGGAGATACGACAAAGGGGTTCTTTTTAGCGGTAAACGCGCAAACTTGTGTCTTCTGAGGATTAGACTGGACTAGATTGTTCTGGAACAAATATTGTGACTTGGTAAGTCCAACTTTGACCTAGAGTTCAATCAACGGATTCAATTCTGCTGTACAACGTCCGGAAGATTACGACACATCTTTTCGTCAGACATACCTCATAACCTCAAAACTAGATTGTACAACCAGTGCGTGATACCAGTGATGACCTATGGATCTGAGACGTGGTCCTTCACTGTTGTCCGTATGAGGAAGCTTAAAGTCGTTCTGCGAGGTATTGAGAGGGCTATGCTCGGCGTTTCTTAGCGTCATAGACTTGAAAACGAGGATATCCGCAGTAGAACCAGAATAACCGACATAGCCCAAAGAATTAGTATGCTGAAGTGGCAATGGGCCGGCCATATAGCTCGAAGAACCGACAAGCGATGGGGAGAAAGGTTCTCGAGTGGCGGCCCCGTACCTGCAGGCGAAGTGTGGGCGTCCCCCCACTAGATGGAGTGACGAACTGTTAAGACATGCAGGAAGTCAATGGATGCAAGTGGCTCGGGATAGTGCTTTGTGGCATTCCTTGGGGATAGGCCTATGTTCAGCAGTGGACTTGTGAAGGGCTGTAATGATGATGATGATGAATGATAGGCATCTACGTCTATTCTCTATTAACAATATATGATGTCATGTTTGAGGACCAAAATTGGAATGCCTCGTTTCCAGTAAAAAAGTTTTCGGTTCTCTAAGCAAACACAGCAGCATTAAGTTACTATTTTACGCTGGTATTCTGTGTGAGCGTGGTCGTCCCTATTCGTGCTACAACTATAATATAGCTGCAGCGTTGCTCGTCCACGTAAAAAAGAGGATATCAGCATTTACCTTATATTTTAAAAATTGGCCATGGGTTGCTGGTACTTACTTAAAAAGTACTTTATTCAATCTTACTGCTTCGCAGTGCTCGGCAATAATATAAAATATTGCTAGGAAAATGATTTAAACTATGAAATACATAACGAAAATATGTTAACGTCCGCAAAAACAGACTGAAGAAACATTTAAACTGTTCTCTGCTCAGTTATACGTTTTAAGCTTGGCAACTATGGCAAATATCCCCCATGTGACGCAATCTATGTTCAGTAGTGGAATTTAATAGGCTATAATGCTAACGGTAATATATGGCGGATATGCATATATAAATCAAAGTTCATCATACTTAAATACATAAAATATTAACATCGTGATCCAAGTTATGCGAAATTAATTAATTCTGAGGATGCGAGGATCTCAGCCTCGTGTCCGGCTTCAGTAAACTTTGACCAGCCACCCGTTTCCACTGAAGAACCACAAGTTAGAACTAGCAAGAAATCTAACACCGCGTTGTGAGTATGTCGAACTAATTAGTCCGTATGCATGCATTAAGAATTTTATTAGAGAAAATTCTCCTCTTGGTTGAAGTAAATAACCTGTTGGTTAAAATAAGCAAGCAGAATAATATGGAGCCAAAATATTAAAGAAAATTGTTAATACCTTGCATGGTTAGCGATAAATTGTTGACACCTACAGACAGTTGATTATGTTCACCTAGTACATTTAGATCAGGATTGTATATTGCTAATACTGTGAAATACTCGCCGTTTATGAATTTAATGATTTTTGTAGAAGCTAGCTCATTCTGGGAAGGTAGGACCAGCATGTCTGAAGTCAGATATTGCGATAACTAGTGCCCGATTTCTATATTCAAGAAACGTCTTATTTTCCGTTACGATTCCTTTTATAAAAACTAAGTGCACCAAATACCGTTTTAAAAGAAACTTTTAGAAACTTAACTTACGACTGCAAATCGAAAAACTGAAGTCGTATGATATGGAACCGATTTAATATTTTTCACATAATTAATAGAATCAGGCGTTACTTTAGGGAAATTCATTATATTAATGATTTTAAAAATTTAACTAGGTAAGAAAAGTGTAAAAAGTTATGTATCTCTTACCTAGTTTGAAGAGCCCTTCCGCCCTCCCTTAATTGTGCGCAGTATCCCCGTCACCAACGTGAACGTCTTAACGTGGTAGAGCCATGCTGCAGCTATATTAGTAGTATAGTTGTAGCACGAATGGGTCAGCTCGACCGGGGAAGGACCACGCGCTCACAGAATACCAGCGTAAAATAGCAGATTAACACTATTGTGTTTCGTATGGTGAGTACAGAGAACCGGAGACCCTTTTTTTACTGGAAAAAGGCATTCCATCTTAGTCCTCACGGGTGACAACGCATCTGCATTTTGATTCTTTATTGAGGATAGATGTAGATGTCTATGGGCCACAGCAACCACTTACCATCAGGTGGACTGTGTGCTCGTTTGTCACCCTATCCTATAAAAAACAAACCACTAATCCCAACACTACTACTCCTAACATCACTACAGTAGGAAAGACTCACCACTATCGATATTACACGTGTTTCACATCTAAACGACGCATCGTCAGGAGAAATAGATTCTGCAATGGCTGACCAATAAGGTTAATCGTCGTAGACGGTGATGGTGCACGCAATTGAGGAAGAGCAGGAGGTGCTCTTCAAAACAGTTAAGATACATGACATGGAAGTATAATAAAATAATACAAATTACTTCACTGAATCCCTTAAATTAAAAATAAAGTTCCTATTTTCATTTGTTGACTTCGTTCGTTCCCTAAGCTACCACGGGATACGCAGTAGGTTAGGTAATAAGCGTTCGTTTTAAATTTTACAGTGAGAAAAATCAAGTTCGATCTCTGCCGGCACCAATGAAATTGTTAACCAGTTTAACTGACTTAATACGTACTCGACGGTGAAGTACAATATCGTAAGAAACCTGCATGATTAAGAAAAAAAATATTTCGATGATATGTGAAGTTCGCTATCAAGCATTCGGACAGCAAGACGGACTCTTGCCTGCTCCTAAAACCTAAAAAATGGATGGGTTTCTCTATCATAAGCCATTAAATTTTCTGTCATTTACCATAGTCAGCTCTTGCGACACCCACGGGAAGTGGTTCCTACGGAATATTACGAGGTCGAACCACTTTTTGGGTCTACCACTAAAAAGTGTTTAAGAATCTTTTTATGTTATCTTTTTTTGAAAACGTTACGCCCACACCAGGATTTTCTCCTGTATCGTGGAGGCATTTTACAAACACAAATTGGACAAGGATAAACATCCAGACCCGGAACAATTATTTCTAGGCCATACAAATACTTGTTCCGTGCGGGATTCGAACCCGCGCCCCCCAGCGCAAGCAAATCATTGCTAAGCCACTGCGCCACGGAGTGTTTAAGAATGAAACACAATTTTTCAAAACTGATAACTCTGTTACAATAAATTAAACTGGGTTAATCATAATTAATGGTGAAAGCGTAAGGAAATATACCACCCTCATATCTTCAGTGGTTTCGTAAGAGGCAACTATGCAATTCTTAAAAGGTCACATGGGCATATCTGGAAGATCAGCGTCTTAGGCTCATAGGTGCTAAAGCGTGATTATTATGGCAAGTATTTCCTACAACAGGAGATGCTTCTGTTCAGCGGAAGACGGATACGGGTTTAAGCATAATGGGTTAACTTTTATAGACCTTGAAAGCACATAATTTACAGTACGTGAGCAAATTTTACGTGGTAGAGCCATGCTGCAGCTATATTAGTAGTATAGTTGTAGCGCGAATGGGTCAGTTCGACCGGGGAAGTACCACGATCTCACAGAATACCAGCGTAAAATAGCAGTTTAACGCTTCTGTGTTTTGTATGGGGAGTGTAGAGAACCGAAGACCCTTTTTACTGGAAATGAGGCATTCCATCTTAGTCCTCACAGGTGCCAACGCATCTGCATTTTGATTTGTAATCGAGGATAGATGTAGGTGTCTACGGGCCGCAGCAATCACTTACCATCAGGTGGATTGTGTGCTCGTTTGTCACCCTTATCCTATTAAAAAAAAAAACTCGGGTTCAATTCCCACCGGCGCCAAAGTTCTGTTTAAAATTTTTGAGTGCGGAAAATATTCTTCGGTAATTAAATATTACGGGAACAGTGCGATGTACTAACTACTCCATGACCCTTTCAGAAATGAGAGGAGGCCGATGTCCAGCAGTAGGACGTATACATGCTGTAAATTTACTTTACTAACTTTAAATCTTTTAGTTGAATAATCTAATTTGAACAAGAATGTCTCTTCCAGACTATAATAATTTTTTTATAAAAGAATTAGCAGATTTAAAGGAACTAAAAAAAACAACATTTCCACATAATAATGTCCCCCAGATCGAATTTCGGTCGCAGCGACCAATCACAACGGAGTATAGCCATATTACGGTGCCTGAGTGTACTCTATTCCTTCACTCTCCTAATCTACTAGCTACTCAAAATTTCTAATTCTGTGAAAAACCCAAAAACTACTTTTGGCCTGACCCGGTACTCGGACCCGGGACATCATGATCAAGAATCGCGTTTACGGTCACTAGACCACGAGGCAGTCAAACATCCACATTTCCACATTATTGCTTCAGATAACGGTACTAAGGTATAGTATATAGAAGTATAAAAGCCCTTCAGAAGTTATTTAGTTGAAAATTTTATTCTTTTAGATCTGTGTAGCTGGCTTTTACTTTTTACTTACTTTTCCGCACCGGCTTCGCACGGTTGATTTTTGGATCTCAACAACAACCATACCTACCGAGTCTAATTGTGAATCTAAACCATTCTTTAATCAACTTCATACACAAAAATTTCAGTAAAATCGGTCCAGCCAGGAGTTTAAACATATTATACACACGGACTAAAGAATTATATAATATATAATATGCATGTCTTATACATATAAACCTTTTTCTTGAATTATTCTGTCTATTGATGTAAACTGCATCAAGATCCGTTGCGTAGTTCAAAATACCTAAGCCTACAGACGGCGGGAAGCTACTTTGTTTCATACTGTGTAATGAAAATGAAAATTATTACATTTTAACCCTTTTCAAACGACTTCAAAAAAGGAGGAGGTTCTCAATTCGTTGAAATCTTTTTAACTTTTTTATGTATGTTCACCCATTACTCAAATATGACTGAACCGATTTTGAAAATTCTTTTTTGTTTCAAAGGAGGGTGGTCCCATTTAAATTTTATTGAAATCGATCAAGGGGTTTTAAAAAAATGAACAATAAATTATATTCATATTGAATTCGTTTGTACAAAATTTTAAGTAGACAATATCTCAAGCTCAATTGCATTACATTAATAACTTTATCCCATATTTTGCCACTTTTATAAGTGGATTTTTTTCTTAATAATTATATAGAATCACCCATTTAGTAAAAGTTATTTAATAAAAGAGAAACAATTAAATTGGTACAAAATTGGCAAAGATATCGCGTAAAAAAATTAAAAAATAAATTAAAAAATTGGGACAAATTAAAATTTTGTTTCGATTTATCGTAAATTTAAATTAAGAGCAAATTTTTAACAAGACTGTTATAATTGTTAATGAGCATAAATTATTATTGTTAAAGTAACATTCACACAAAAACCATAAACACCTACTTTATAATCAAGCATCTTTTTTAAATATAATACTAACAAATTAAATTTTTAATGTTGTATTTTCTTGTCTTTCTATGGGTATAATTTAGCACAGTATTTCTTTTATATTAGCTTATTCCTTTATCAAGAAACATCATATTATGATAATTAAAAGTACTAAAATTAAAAACAAAATATTAGGCGATTATAATACGCATACAGTTTAAACAAAAAATAAATTAGCTTGCATGAAAAACTAAAAACAACATAATGACAAACAATTTCGAAAATAAACAAAAATTAAGGAAATGGCCTTAAATAAATATCACTACAAGTAAATCTCAGTTATGGGCAATTTCAAAATTTATTAAATGTTACGTTTAAAAAATTCTAAAATTTCGATTTCAACCTCCTTAATCGAGAAAAAACAAAAAGCAACTTTATCCCTTAGCGCGTAATAAAGTTTGCAAAGGCAGCTCGGCACAGGTGAAAACCGAGGGTGTTTCTATGGCGAGAAAATTTAAATGACTCATACCTTTTCCTGGTCCACTGCTGACTCAGCCGGCGACACCCCCGTTAACACTTATTTTAATTAATAAACATGAACAAAAGTACGATTAAAGGTTTATGTTTTTTAAATTTTGACTTTGGATTTTGTTGTAAAAGTTTTCGAGTTCGTAAGCGTCGGTGATGAGAAGGGGTGCGCGGTGGTCCGCTCGGCAGGGCGGTCGGGACAGGACTGACGGGTTGAAGCAGGGTGCGCACCCTGGCTCGTGCTCGTGCGATGGGCACGGGCCGTCGCAAGTCACAACCCTCGCACAGGATGCTCCCATTGTTAATGATTTTAAATATTATTACTTGGACATTATCGGCATTTTTAAATTTTATATTCGATTCACAGTGCATAGCTGAGTTAGTTATTGTTATAATTAAAAACTAAACAGTTTAAATGTATAACATTAATAATATTTAGTTGTGATTTTTAATTAGTTGTACCTTTTTGAAAAATCTTCCATTTAGACACCTTTTTGTGATATAATAAATGTTTGAACTCCCGACAAGTGTCGTAAAATTAATAAATTAGAGAATGAATACAAAACTCTAATACAATAAGAAGTAGTATCCGTATAAAAATGAAAAATATAAATTATTTTGGCTACAAATTTTATACTCAGGAATACACACAACATTAATATACTATTTACAGAACACGCTGTAGAAACCAGTGAACCGTACTGTATCTATTCACGATCCAACAACACCGCGTTATGCGGCCCCTATACACGAGTCACAAGTGCTCGCCAAGTTTTTTAACCTATCGTCGTCTATAGGTTAAAACACTTCTATACGACGACAGCTTCAGATAAAACCCGCATCTAGGAGCTTGAGCTTCCACCTTCCAGCCATTTACCTCGATTTACATACGAATAGTATGTCTTTTTTTGACATTACGCGATAGAAAAGGCGAGATATATGTAAGCTATATTTTAAAATGGAATTGTATGGGTATATTACTCTTGAACTTGTCTACATTCAAGGTGATATATTATCGGCTTGTTAAATAATGATGTACAGTGCGTACAAAAATACTCTACATTTTTTTAAATTTATTTACCATATTACAAAGCATTACAAAAAAATCTATACTAAAAAGTCGCATACAGAAAACCACTAAGGTTTGTGATGACGCGACCTGAGTCGACGTTATATTAAGTATAATTAATTTAGTTTGTAAAAAGATATATAATATGTAATCCTTTTTGTTTTTTAATTGATGAGGAAAACTCTTATGTTAGTCTTCTTGCATATAAGTAGTTTCAAACAAACGGAAAACAAAATAAATACACTTATTGTGTTTTTTCTTATACTTCTCATAATAAACATATATTAACTAAAGAGATATTTCCATTTAAATCGACAAACAAACTTGTATTGGAGCTCCGATCTAGAAATGGTTGGGCGGATCTCTCCACCGCCCGCCCAAGCGTCGCGCCCAAACCAACGCCCCGCCCACCGCGCCGCCCAACAAAGCGAGAAAATAATTGAATATAATTGAATTATCTCGCAGTATTCAATTACTGTGGCGCCGAGGCACTAATCAGTGCGATTGTTAGAATTCGCTGAATGCAGGCACGCAGCGCTGCGCTGGGAGTTTCGCTTGTTTCGTGCACCTTTGATGTATCATGCAGAAGTAATTTCTGTGGCCACTTTTGACACGTGTGAAATTCAGCAAAACTGAACCTGTTTTTATCAAACGGCAACAGCGACAATATAGTTAGTGCATTTAAACTCAAATATAAAAAATGACTTTCAAAAGGAAGGGAAAAGTTTTAGGAAAAAAATGTTTCCTAAAAATAGTCTATTCACAAATTTAGTAAACAAATAATTATATACTAACTCTTTTTTTATAGGACAAGGCCGACAAACGAGCACACAGTCACACCCTGTTTCTCTTTTGTTAAATGTACTTAGTTCAGGGAGGGAGATGACCTTCTACCACAAGTATCTTTATACTTAAAAGAAGTCCTCAAACTTGTACTAATTTAAGAATATGTTGGAAACAATAAACTTTGATTCATTCATTCATTCGTTGTCACCCCCGGGGACTGAAATGGAATGCCTCGTTTCCAGTAAAAAGGGTATAACATCAAAACATTTTAAATAATTAAATTTAATAATTCATTAAGGTTAAACATTTTGAAATAGCACACGAAGCAGTAATTCAGATGTGGTTGTGTTATAATTATCACCGAGTCTTTGAAACTGCATCATCTACCTCCAACTTCATTCATTCTTAACAGCCCATCGAAAGTCAGTGTCACCAAGGAAAATAAAAGACAAATTTGAATAAGAGAGAGACGTGTTTTGGTTGTCTCCGTTGTGGCGATGTGCACTGAGGATTAATATATAACTACTAGGTTTTAATGTGTACATTGTAAGTTAAATTGAAGGCTTAGGGTTATATTTAATATAAATTATTTAAAAGTTAATTTGGACTCATTTAATTTAATAACTCATTTTCATCCTCTGTTTTGTAACATACTACCCATTATATTTCCCAATATATTTTATTACTGACTACGTATTATGATGTCTTTTGTTCAAATTTGATTTTCAAATCAACGCAGTAGTTGCAGACCAACAATAAAATACGTACATACTAAGTTAGTAATCCTGTGCGATAAAACATTAATTTATTTATTGTTTATTTCAGTTTCTTGCGATATTTATGAAATGAATAATGCTCACATGTACTGTGAATCGGTTTCATATACGCATCGGTTAGGCACTTAACAAATAACCTCTTTTTTTGTCCTCCTTCGTCCATCTTGGGAAGTCTTATGACACTAAACTTTATTTAGTATAAAAATTACTGTAAGTACATTATTTTTACATTAACTTAATTTTAATAACGAATATTTAAAGATAAGTTCAACATATACATACATATATAAACACTCACGCCTGTCACCCAAAAGGGTAGGCGGAGACTACGGACTTCAATTTGGCACGATTTTGATACACCTCTCAAATACAGCTTTATGGTTGTATCATCAGTCGGCTCGATCACAAAAGGGCGAAGATCTCACAAAATACTAGCCCACAGAGGTCCTTTTTGCTGTGGTAATGAGGCATTCTATCTACGTTCTCGGGGTTACAACGCATCTACATTTTGATTCTTAATCGAGGGTAGATGTAGGTGTCTACGAGCCACAGCATTCACTTATCATCAGGTGGACTGTGTTTGTTTGTAACCCTTATTGTATAAAATAATTTAAGTAAAAATATTATGAATATTATAATTTATGATAAAAAAAACCGCAGATAATGATAAAGATGTAAATTACTCAAGCCGACAAAGGCCAACCACGTCGAAGGCATGAACTGCGATCGCAGAATCTGCCACAATGGGAAAGCCCATTTATTAAGCAACATTTATTATTTATAAAAACTGCAATGACAATCGAACTCACAGTTCACCTGATGGTAAGTGGTCACTGCAGTCCATGGATACCTGCAGCTAACTTCATACAAATATGACTGACATTTGCGTTTTCAGCTCTAAGGTGGATCTCAGTACGAAGGTGGAATGTCTCACAGCATGAAATTATATTAAACTCAACACTTAAAATCAATTTTTTGAGACCAATAAAATAGAGCATAATATATTATATACGTATTGAATTTGTGAGTAGTGTATTATGTAAAGAATAATTTTCTTACGAAAATTCTCATTGATTCAAAAGAACACTAAATGTAATGAGTTAAAATAAGTGTACTTAAATCCCGAGCGTCCGGCTATGCGCCTGTCAAGCCGCTGCTGCTATCGCCATACACGCGTGGCGGAACTGAGAAGCCCCACTCGCGCACGCGCCGGAAACTTGCTCCCGCGCATCCTACTCGCCGGTGTCACTTTCCGCAGAGTAATTGTATAAGTGTACTTGCTTTTGTATCGATTACACTGAATTACTAAGCGGCCATACTTATTATACAGGGGTACACTTCTAGTGACAGGATGAATAATAAGGATGACATTTGTTGTATTTTAAAACATGTTTAACTAACTAGGTGGTTGGAATCCTATTTCTATTTTAAACGTAGAGCCACGCTGCATTATGGTTGTAACACGAATGGTTCGGCTCGACCGGGATCACAGAATACCAGCGTAAATAGCAGGTGAATGTTGCTGCGTTTCGTATGGTGAGTGTATAGAACCGAAGACCCTTTTTACTGGAAACGAGGCGTACACTATAATACAAAAAAAAAATTAAATCAAGCGCGATATTTGACGAAATTTTAGAAAAAAGACTGAGAGCGTAGACTATTGGAGACCCTTTCTACAGAAAACGGGGCATTCCATCTTAAGCCTCACGGTTGATAACGTATCTGCATTTTGATTCGCAAACGGGGATAGATGTAAATGTCTATGGGCCACAGCAACCACTTACCAACAGGTGGACTATGTGCTCGTTTGTCACCCTATCCTACAAAAAACAAATTAAATCAAGCGCGCTATTTGACAAAATGTTAGAAAAAAAGACTGATAAAATGAAAAGAAAAATTTAACTTGTACTTGTATGTTAGCCATTAATAAGAAAACAAGAGAGAATACAGAATACACTCGGAGAATTGCCAACATTGTCGTGGTAGAGCCATGGTACAGCTATATTATGGTAGCACAAATGGGTCGGCTTGACCGGTGGAAAATTACGCTCACAAAGAACACAAGCGTAAAATAACAGCAAAATGCTGCTGTATTTTGTAGTGAGCGTAGAGAATTGGAGACCCTTTCTACTGAAGCAGAAACAGAAACAGAAACTTTTTTATTCAATATAGATTATAAATAATACTTATTGAACGTCACTCTTTTGTATAATTATCACTGGTTCGAAAAAAACCTCTATCCTGGAAAGAACCAGCAAGAAACCCAGCGGGACTTTTTTTTTAAAAATAATAGCTTACAGTCATGTATGTTATACAAATTAACAACACAACAAATTAGAAATAGCTTGGTAGCGATCACCTCATTTCCAGGGGATATTATCATCTATAAATTCTTTAATATTATAATAATCCTTTTTATACAAACTTAGTTTAATAAAGTTTTTGAACTTTGAGCAGGTCAAACTTTGTATATTTTCTGGATATTTGTTGTAAAAGCGTATATATCGCCCCAAGAATGAATTACTGACTCGATGGAGTCGAGTAACTGGTACTACTAGCTTGTGTCTGTTCCTAGTATTTACAGAATGAATATCACTTATTTTTATAAAACTACTTTTATTTTTGTGTACGTACATTACATTTTCATAAATGTATTGTGAGGACAAAGTTAATATATTAATTTCCTTAAATTTTTGTCGCAGCGACTCTTTAGGCTTTAAATCATAAATTGCTCTTATGGCCCTCTTCTGTAAAACAAATATAATTTCAGTGTCAGCTGGGTGTCCCCACAGCAAAATACCATACGACATTATGCTATGAAAATAGCTAAAGTAAACTAGTCTAGCTGTATCAACACTAGTTAGACTTCTAATCTTTTTTACGGCATATGCTGCGGAACTAAGTCTGCTTGCTAGTTTTGATATATGGGGGCTCCATTGAAGCTTCGCGTCTAGTGTGATTCCAAGAAAACGGGGCATTCCATCTTAGCCCTCACGGGTAAAGTGTCATCAATCAAGCATTTTGATTTAATCGAGAAGGATGTAGAAGTCTATTGGGCACAGCATCCACTTATAATCTGGTGGACTGTGTACTCTTTTATCTTCAATTAGTTGGTAAAAAATTAATCAAATTTTTTACCAATTTTAATATAATGGACTTCTACAAAGTGACGTCTGATTCTATTAATTATCTTTTATCTTCCTTATTCTATAAAAAAACATCGTCGAACGTCGTGTAACAGCGTCCTCACTAAAAATACTTTCGTAAAATAGCAAGTACAACAACTTTTGTCACTGTGACAATATTATTTTGTAAATAATAATAAAATATCATGAATTCAGAAATGTGAAGAGGTTTAAAAAATTATAAGGCTATGTCTAAAGTTTAGTGCCTAGGCTTCGGTCTCAAGTTAGTTAAGTTACACGTTGTCAGCTATATTAGAAATAAGAAGTGTCTTCTCATTTCTGAAAGGCGGCTTCAAGTGTCTTCAGAATATTTTTATTCTTGAGTGGTTTCTTTAAGATTTTTTCCCGGCAGGGATCGAAATCATGTTTTTCGCGTACTGTGAAATTTTCTGCGTACGCGTCGCCCTTGAGCTACTCGTACCACGGCACAGTTTTTTCTGAGTCATACTAATTATTGCCGACAAGCAGCACTGTACTCACTGCCAAGATTCATTTTGAAGGATAAGAGACCCAATATAATATAGTTATAGGTAGTGAAGCATTCTTCTTCGTCCTCAAGACGGGTATGCATCTGGAACCTTTTTAGTTTGAATTTGAAGCAGTTGCCCATGGGACTTAGTTGCCCCTTGACATAATATGAACTGTCAGTTAGTTTGTGAAAAATGAAAAACTAATTTATCGTCATCATCACAGCCAGCAAAGTCCACTGTTGAAGATAGGCCTCCTCGATAAAATACCTCACAGGCAGGTGCAGCGACCTGTTTCAGTCTCCCTCTGTCACCTCTGACGTGGATATTCTTACTCCACCACTAAATGGTACACTTCTTAAAATAATACGTAATAAAATATTGTATTTACTTCCATATAACTTTTTTTATTTCTACACTTAATAAAGTGTAATAAATTGTCGTGGGAATACTAAAGGTAACTGTCACACCCGCTCTAGTGTAATGTACTCGTATGAACACCTCGTTACATCACATGATCGTGGCTCCCATGACCGCGACTACTGCCGCCGATTGCGTAGTTCACACGGTAACAGGACGAGGGCAACAAAAATTTAAGTTTACATAGATTTATTTAGTCAAACTATTTTAAGTTAACGGCTTTACTTATATTCGTAGACTATAGCTTACTTAAATTAAGTATTAATTATCTCTATACCTATCTCTTTGTATTTTCATTTAGTGAATTGAGAGGGAGCAACTAATGCCGTTAATATCTGAAAAAAATAATTGATGGTTTTATTGTTTATAGAGGGAATCTCCCCATGAGGTAATTTACGGGTACCTAATGAATGAATGTTTATAATTATAAAATAAGCCGTAGATGCTCATAAGCGGTCGCCTTAAATTTTATTAGTATGCGAGCAAAGCCGTTTCACACTATTGCCGGTACTACTAACATTGTTAGTTGCAATTTTAGACGTGAATTACACTTGTCTGGCGTAAGTAAAAAAGGACAATCATCTTATTACAATACCTAGTTACAACCTATCATATATCCACTGCTGGTTATAGGCCTCCCCCATAGATTGCCTTTTAGGGGGATATTTTCCATAGTTTCCACGCTGGCAGGCGGGTTGGCAAACGCAGTTTTCATTTTTAGTTATTACTAGGAAGACGCTGCAGCCCATTCCATTGGTTGTTGCCCTCTGTCCACAATTACGACACCCATGGAACAATATGGGGTAGTGGATATTCGAACACCGCCATTACACGGTAAATTACAATACATTTGCAAATTATTACAGCCACATTTATTACACATTATTACAACAACATAATGTATTAAAAATTAAGTTATCATTTAAACTTGAAATGATCGATTTCCTTTAGTTTTCGAATAAGGTACGTGAGGGTAATATGGTCACCATAAACTTTGCCGCCCTATAAAACCAAAACTAGGATGAGGACAGAGGCAAAAATACAAAGGCGTAACTAATATATTAAGAAAATGATAGCAAACAGACTTTGGAAATAATTAGGAACACTTCGAAAAATCAACTTAAAAACACCCAGTTAAAGACCATATTTACTAACCGCCAAAAATGGCAAAGATAAAGCAGCGCCCTTTTATTATTTGATTGATTGACGAAGAGCTATCGTATCACAGAGCCATCTATGCAAATAAGGCTGTAGTTTTGGAGCTATACCAAAATGACCATATCAACCGGATCACCATATTACCCTCACGTACGCTATTGAATTCGTTTTGCCAATAATAATACCAATACATACTTTGTTTCGTAAAAAGTGACTATAATATAGCAGGAGCTCTTTGGGATTGTTTTTACGCACAAAAGATTGAAGAGTCCATTAACGGCCGCCGAACAGTGCAACGGTGGGCTGGGACGTGGGAAATCGAGCCTGGTCGGAAGGATGTGCATTGTTGACACTTTGGAGTGCTGCGTACACACAACGCGCACCTTTAGCGTAATTGTTTCCTCTTTTTTGTAACTTTTAATTCAACATAAGCTTTTATAGTATAACGCATACTTTATAAAATGTAGTTATAGCAACAGTTAGGTTTTATACGTGGTAGAGCCACGCTGCAGCTATATTAGTAATATAGTTGTAGCACGAATGGGTCGGCTCGACCGGGGAAGGACCACGCTCTCACAGAATACCAGCGAAAAATAGTAGCTTAACGCTGCTGTGTTTCGTATGGTGAGTGTAGAGAACCGGAGACCCTTTTTACTGGACAAGAGGCATTCCATCTTAGTCCTCAGGGGTGACAACGCATCTGCATTTTGAGTCTTTATTGAGGATAGATGTAGATGTCTATGGGTCACAGTAACCACTTACCATCAGGTGGACTGTGTTCTCGTTTGTCACCCGATTCTATAAAAAAGGTAGTACTGGAACTGAATTATTACACGATTTATACTCCATCATCACCGTTAAAGCTGAAGAATTTTACCGAAGTCCACTGATAAACTTATGCTAAAGATGCCACGGTTGCCAGGCTGGTTGGCAACCGCATTCTTTATTAATTTGAGTTGTTATCTGGAAGATGACACTGCCCATCTCTTGGTTCAGTTTCCCTTTTTCCCTTTGTCACGATACCTTCGGAATGATATGCGATGATTAAACAAAGAGATGACTCGGGATGATTGGACAATGTCAGTACTAATAAAGAAGATGTCAGTACTAATGAAGAAGAAGGTTAATTAGTAGAATGGAGAACTCTATCATGGTTGAAGCTAAGATACTGAGAATTATGAGTTAACAAAGATGGATGAGGAAAAGATGAGGAGTCATCAGAATAGAACACTTCTTCGATCTTCATTCTCTACTTCTTATAATTTAAAGTACTAATTTTTGGAAATTTTCTCATAGGTTTAAGAATTTTAAATGCTAACACCTTTGGAGAAATTTCGATTATAAGTTTCATTGATGAATAGATTTAACAGCTCAAGTTACTTTGAAGTTCATTTTTGTTGAACAAATCGAATGAAGAGAGAAGCGGATAGTAATAATAATGTCCTTCGAAATTCCGAATTTCAGTCACAGAGCAGTACAGGATTATAGTGCACGAATGTGATCCGAACCTACCGGAGAGAGATCACACGCTATACCAAAGATTTCTAGAGCTTTCCGAGGCACGGTGGTGAAACACCGCCAGCTTCCTGACTCCGGGTTGCTACTGAGAATACGTGTCAAAAAAACCCAATAAATGATTTCAGCCAGACCCTGAATTCGAACCCGGGCCCATATGACCATCAGTTGCCCTTACGACCACTAAACGCACGAGGTAGTCAAGAATTGAAGAACAGAAGTGAGAGAAGTAATCAAAGAGGAAAAGTACGCAGAATCCTTTTAAAAATATTTGTATGACGTTAATATTAATGAATCTTACGGAAAAAAACGCAAAATATTACTTTTTTGTTTGAATACAAATAAACAAAATAAGCGCAGTCCCTACCTTATGATAAGTGACCATGTCCTTTTTTTATAGGATAGGGTGACAAGCGAGCACACAGTCCACCTGACGGTAAGTGGTTGCTGTGCCCCATAGTCATCCACATCTATCCTCAATAAAGAATCAAAATGCAGCTGCGTTGTCACTCGTGAGGACTAAGATGGAATGCCTCTTTTCCAGTAAAAAAGGGTCTCCGGTTCTCTACACTCACCATACGAGACACAGCAGCGTTAAGTTGCTATTTTACCCTGGTATTCTGTGAGAGCGTGGTCCTTCCCCGGTCGAGCCGGCCCATTCGTGCTACAACTGTACTACTAATATAGCTGCAGCATGGCTCTATCACGAACACGTACACGTTCCTTGATGAAGAATCAAGACGAAGTTGCGTTATGTTATGACCCTTAAGGGCTAAAATAGAACACCGTGTTACCAATAATTGTACTGTCAGTTGTGCAATTAAAAATACCATCTTGAGTTTTATTTGAATTATTCGAGTCGGTATTTGCGCTAATACACAAATCGTTGATGAAATAATTTGAGTGAATTGTGGTTGCACCGTCGAAAGTAGGCTAAAACCTACATTTGAAAGTCGAAAGTTATATCAAGAGTTATATTGACGCAGATTAATACGAGTACCTTTATTAGAGAAGACAAATAAAACATTTTAATATTTAGTGGCTTGTTACAGTATTTAAAACTTAACGTTGTGATCGAAATCAACCAACATCCAACATTGTTATCGTAAATCATACAAGTGTCATTGTACTGTTGTCTACATGTTGTCATGAAATCTTTATGCCGTTAAAGGTTTTACTTTAAATTTTCTCATAATGTAATCGTACATACTACACTATCCGACACTCCTTTAATTTAAACTTACTAAAATATAACATGTTTAATGATTAAAAAACTATCTCATCTAAAAAATTCGTTAATTTTTCACTGATGTAAATCCATCAATTCTCTTTATCGTGCGTCCATTTACCGTTACTATTATAGGCATCGATTGGAATCATGTGGAAATCTGTGAGGGTGCGCGCGCGCGCTGAATTTCTGACCAATCAGGATCCTCTTTGAGACAGATGCGCGTATAGAGCTTTTGTACTCTGCACTATTGTTTGACGAAATAAACGTAAGGGTGGAATATATGAAAACATGCACGTTAAATATTACTTATCTGTGCCAATTACGTAAAAAATGTGAATTATTGAACATTTTTATACTCATAAAAACAGATGAAATATTTTTAATGTTTGCCGTTTGCTATTATTTAGTACCATACAAACGATATAAAGTGTTTTATTTCACATTTATAATTCGATTACGAGAACCAGTGTCATGATGATGAAAATGGGCTTAGTGATTTTTCACTGCTATTCGTATGAGGAAGCTAAAAGTCACCTTGAAGAGGGCTGAAGGAGTTTCTTTTATTAAAAGATTTCGTGATGAGAATATACGCAAAAGAAACAGATTAAGAATGTTAAAGATGTGAATCAATAAGCCGAAGGGGTGCTGGGTCATATAGTCCGAAGAACCGACCACCGATGGGTAAGAAAGGTTCTCGAGGGGCTGCCTCGGGTAGGCAAATGAAGTGTAAGGCGGCCCTCCACTAACTGGAGTGACGAGCTGGTAAGAGATGAAGGAATTCGATGGATAAAGGTGGCTAGAACCCTGCTTTTTGCTGTTATGGTTAGCAGTGGACTTGTAATGGATCGTGTTGATGATAATGATGATATATGAGAATCAGAAAAAATATCTTTCATATATAGTACAGGATGTATATAAGTGTATCGTATTTTTAGCTATAGAAATAAATAAAATTGAAGTGTCTGTTTGTAATGTCAAATACATACATACATACTTATAACAAAATTATAATTTTTAAAATTTTTGTCTGCCTGTCTGTCTGTTTGTTCCGGGTAATCTCCGAAACCGCTGGACAGATTTTGACGGGACTTTCACTGGCAGATTGCTGATGTTATTAGAAGTAACTTTTATTTAAGGCTACTTTTATTTCAGCAAAATGATAAGGGTTCCACGCAAGAAAACAAAAACCCATGAAATCCTATCGTAATATATTCCACGCGGGCGAAGTCGCGGGGAACAGCTTGTTATTCAATATTATAATCAATGCAATACGCAAACCACTCTGCACTCTAGTATTCTGCGGTAGTGTAGTCCTTCCCCGTTCCAGCCAACACAATCGTGCTACAGCCATGAATCGCTGCAGCTTATCTCTACCACGTATACTTTTTAAATATAAAAATGAAAATATTTTATAATATGAGTATTATTTGTTAAGGAACTAGATATATAGATAGTCTAAGAAATTTTATCAGTTCCATTATTTGAATATATCTTCAGAAGTTAAAGTTAAAATGTTAAAGTTACAGCCTATATACGTCCCACTGCTGGCACAGAAAATGTCCGCCACGCTGTCCCAATGGGTGTTGGCGAATTTCACATGTCTTCGAATTTTTTTTCTTATTTCTCAGACATGCAGGTTTTCTCACGATGTTTTCTTTCACCGCCGAGCACGTGGTAAATCAGCACTTAAAAAAATTTACAATTTCATTGGTGCCGGCGGGGATCGAACACAGGTTGCTCGCGTACTGTGAAGTTTACAGCGAGCGCTAACTATCTGAGCTACCACGGCTCATGCACGGATTTTCAGAAGATTTAACAATAATTTATTTGAAAGATTTTTATATTTGTTTTAAGTGTAAATTTTTTGTTCAAATTATATTATCGTCACTTACATTTACTTACATTATCATTTCTTGTAAATAGCCCACAGCTGGAGCTCATTATTAAAATTAATTGTAATATGTAATGTAATTCCATGCTCTTCGAAATGAAAAGGAGCCTGTGCGTATATCCATCACACTCCTGGGTAGTGGGATGGATATACGCACATATAGACCCTTAATTTTTGCTAGTTTAATTCTAATTAGTCTTGGGTGATTGCAGTACCCTACACCTTGTACATTAAGTGACGCCCTTCCGGTTCCAGACGGTTTTCCGCCATCAATGTTACGTGATTTATCTGGCATTCAATTTTGTTTTTAAGACGTAATATGTTAACATAAGCAATAACCATATTTTCAGCCGTTACCAAACGGTACCCAATCCCGCTTGGAGAGGTCTATATGATGATGTTGTTCCTTTAGTTGAATTGGAGGGTAATATGTCGCAATAAATTCTTTTCATATTCTAAATGTTCTGGATTTAAATTGGAAATGAGAATTATATACAACTTCAAATGACTTAAATGTGTAATACGCTTTAAAACAAAACTAAAGAAAAAGTTCACCAAATATTTAAACTAAATATAATTCGGACAAAGTCCAGACAATGTATATACTATCAGTGTTGTTACCCGGGCAACGCACCCTCTACACGTATCCCCGTGCCATCCCGCAGGTGTGCTCCTGGATTTCATCGATTGATTGCAACTAAAACCAGCAACAAATGCGTATGCGGTGAATGCTTTATTATCAGGTTTTATCGTGATTTTACTTAATTTTTTTACTTTTTACATGTCAAATAATTTTATTAAAATTTTACATAATACTTAACTTTATCTACAATATTAAAAACTATGATAATAAAAAAAAAAAACTAAAACTAGAAACTTAATTATCATATAGTCCTACTCCCCGCGGTATCGTGCCAAGAACGCTGGCTGCGTTTCCCCGCTGAATGGCTAGCGAGGAAAGAACCAGCCCTCTTATCACCAGCAGCAACGATCAGCCGCGGATGGAGTTCCTTTAGGAACTTCACCGCACGTGGACCCCACGGACCGATAGTCTCTACAGCAAATGGCACAAATATGTAGTCATCTCTCAGAGACTCATATTTGCGCCACTTACTCAGTTCAGCTGCCTCTGATGCCGCCCCGGCTTTAAACGAGGTACCCCTGAGATGAGAGGCCGCCAGAGTGTCTACGCAAGTAGCATCCCACACTAGGGCTTTACCTCTCTCCCAAGGGACCAATGTCATACCGTCGGGTCTCTTGCCATCGTCTCTAAATATTCCACAAGGCTCTAAAACCGAGGGAATATTTATAGAGGCAAGAGCCCTTCGGATGACATCGTTCAAAGAACTGTGTCGTGAAAACCTTTTTTTACTCTGTTGATTTATTTATATATTTACAGCAAATTATTTCATATATTCATCTATCTGTTATTTCTATTGATGAGAATATGGGACAATTATATTTCGACATTTCTTAGCTGCCCACGTAATAAAATTTTCATTAAAATTAATAATGGTAAGATATGCAAGCGACATAGAATTTAACTATAATGCCGGAGAACCACCTCAGCCCCTCCGTGACCAGGGTACTGAAAAGAGGAAGTACAAAATAAGTTACATTGAACGCATTATAGTACGTAGTAGTTTAACTCAATGTTATAGTTTTAGCGTAAATAATTAATATATGCATTCTTGCAAGGACTTTCATGCGACTACTCTTAAAGAACAATAATTAACCAAATTATTTTCAGTATTACATGATAAATAATATATTTATTGAGTAAATAAAGAATTACTAAAATCAGAAAAATAAGCATTATAAAAATGACCACTCGTTGCACAATAGAAGATTGTGTGAAATCATTAAATAATTTATATAAAGGAGGTGGGTTGCAGTGTATTGTGAATGCACCTGAAAGCAGCAGCCATGACAGCTTAAAATCGCGCTCATTCGTAAAAGCGCGCGTGCGCGTCTGTACGCCACGCGCCGCAAGCGTCTCCCGCGATGCACCTTGATAACGTCTGCAAAAAAGAAATTTAAAATATGTAAATTCAATTTAAAAAGTATACATGTCAAAACTGATAACGTTTATTAAAGTTAAACTAGTACTCTAGTGCCACGTGGGAGCGGCTTCAGAGAATTTATTATCCAACATAGTCCTATGGGTGACCGAATACATTAATCAGTACTTTAGATGCGAAATCTCTTGTATTACGATCGTCATTCCTTCAAATGAGACGATAATGACAAATACTTCCTACTATGGAATAGATCCGTGTAAAGAAAAAAAACTATACTTTTTTTTATAGGATAGGGTTACAAACGAGCACACAGTCCACCTGATGGTATGCGACCGCTGAGGCCGATAGACATCTACATCTGTCCTCGTTTGTGAATCAAAATGCAGATGCGTTGTCACCCGTGAGGACTAAGATGGAATGCCTCTTTTCCAGTAAAAAGGGTCTCCGGTTCTCTACACCACCATACGAAACACAGCAGCGTTAAGCTGCTATTTTACGCTGGTATTCTGTGAGAGCGTGGTCCTTCCCCGGTCGAGTCGACCCATTCGTGCTACAACTATACACTACTAATATAGCTGCAGCATGGCTCTACCACGTAAACGTACACTTAAACTCGATGTGAACATTATTTAATATTACCACAGATATTATTAAAAAACACAATCTTAGAAAATACGGACATAAAGGGAAGTATTTCTGATAAAAATATTTAAAAAAAGAAGCACAAGTAATGAATTTTAAGGTGCTTAATTTCATAATGGTGTAAAAGTTATTGAATGTATATAGGCTAAACAGCAATATTAGCGATGAGTTGCGATGATTGTAATAATAATGAACTTGTTAAAAGAATCTCGTGACACACATAATGGCTTTAAATAAGAATCACTAACACAATCATATGCTGTGTAGTGGCGATGTAAGTAAATGGACTACCCCATATCGTCCCGTGGGTGTCTTAAGAGGTGACACAGCGAAAATAGAAGAGATAGGCAGCAGCATCTTCCTGATAACAACCCAAAATAATAAAAAAACTACAGTAGCCAACCCGCCTGCCAAGCGTGGCAACTATGGCAAAATCCCTCCTATGATGCAATTTATTTGAGAGGCCTATGTTCAGCAGTGGACTATTATGTGATGGACTAACACAAATTACAAAAAAATTAAAAAATATATCTATGAAATTTGTTTGCCGACTATACTGCATCGTATTTTGTACAAAGCGTTGGATTATTTTATTGTGTATTTCGGCACACGACCTTTAAACGAAAAAGGGGGAGAATACAAACACCCAAGTGAAATAAGTTCAGTAACGCACTGATGATGATTATGTTTTTCTTATAAGTATTATTAGCTAAAGCAAGCGGTATTATTATTTGCTAACCTAAATACTATTATAGTATTTATTTAATTTTAGCATCCAATCTTACTTAGCTACTTAAAACTACTAATTCTAACTACACTACTAAAATGAAAATTATTATGTATAACATAATATTACATACAAGACGATTTTTGGGAACGTCGAAATGAAAAGCTTTCTAAAAAGCAATTAAGTTGTGACTAGTATAACTAGTTTAGCAAGTGGCTTTATGAAACATCGCATTACATGTTCATACTTGGCAGGCTGGCTTCCACAATGAAGTACTTTCTTTTTTCTTTGAACGTGACTATACTCACTGCACGGCGTAGCTGCAGCACGAATGGGTCGACTCGAACAGGAAATGACCACACTCGCACAAAATATCAACAAGAAACAGTATTTCGCTTTCATATACTGTTGTATTTCGTATGGTGAGTGACGAAAATTAGATACTCTATTTACTAATAACGGGGTATGCCATCTCATTCCTCAGGGGTGACATCGCATCCGTATTATGTTTCTTAATCGGGGATATATGTAGTTGTTTATAAGCCATGCATACACTTACCATCAAGAGGGCTATATATTTTTTTAAAAGAAATAGGGTGACAGACGAGCACACAGTCCACCTGATGGTAAGTGGTTGCTGTGGCCCATAGACATGTACATTCTATCCTCGTTTGCGAATCAAAATGCAGATGGGTTGTAAGCCTTGAAGACTAAGATGGAATGCCTCTGTTCCAGTAAAAAAGGTCTCCGGTTCTGTACACTCACCATACGAAACACAGCAGCGCTAAGCTGCTATTTTACGCTGGTATTCTGTGAGAGCGTGGTCCTACCCCGCTCGAGCGGACCCATTCGTGCTACAACTATATTTTAAATATAGCTGCAGCTTCGCTCTGACAGGTAAAGAATATATTCGATTGTCAACCTTACTTCTATAAAAAAAAAAGTTTTAACGAAAACTACGCATCTGCAATTGCAGTTGGCGTTGCAGTTGTTCATTAGCCGCGGT
The DNA here is from genome assembly GCA_963668995.1 of Parnassius mnemosyne. NCBI lineage: Eukaryota > Metazoa > Arthropoda > Insecta > Lepidoptera > Papilionidae > Parnassius > Parnassius mnemosyne. Next base: position 25,596,430 of record CAVLGL010000057.1, read on the forward strand.
AGTAACTTACTATCAGGCTCTAACCGTACGTCCTTTTGCCCCCTATGATATAAAAAAAATGAAGCTTATAGATGTTAAAAATAGAATAGCTAAAATCAGCGTAATGAAATAAAATAATGTGTCTTACTTAGTTTGAGGAGCACCTCCCGCCCTTGCTCAATTGCGTACATTATCCCCGTCACCACTAATAATAGTACCAATACTCCCAACACACCACCATTGATTATACGATAAATACGACACCACGATACTAAGAAGCTGAAGCTTGTTGATCTCTTTTACAGTCTACTCAGTTTTTGTACGTAGTAGAGCCATGCTGCAGCTATATTAGTAGTATAGTGATCGGGTCGGCTCGAACGGGGAAGGACCAAGCTCTCACAGAATACCAGCGTAAAATAGGAGATTAACACTGCTGTGTTTCATATGGTGAGTGTAGAGAACCGGCGACATTTTTTACTGGAAAAGAGACATTCCATCTTAGTCCTCACGGGTGACAACGCCTGTTCATTTTGATTCTTTAGTGAGGATAGATGTAGATGTTTTGACCTTCAAGTGGGCTGTGTGCTCATTTGTCACCCGATCCCATAAAAAAGTCAAGTATCTTTAGTGGCCTCGTAACTTTACAATTTAATGATTTCTTATATTTACGCGAACACTACACATTGAATAAAACTACTTTTACGGATTTTATCGCATTTAATTAACTTATTTTGTTTATTTTTATTAATTCCCGACGCTTCGGGTACTTTCCAGCACCCATGGTCATGGGGGACTGAGGTGATTGACGTCCCGATGTCAGATCTACGCAGAATGAACTTACTGTATCTTAAAATCTTGCAGTGGTATGCTTGGGTTTAGTTTTATATATATAACATTTCACTAGAGAGGGAGGCTGGGTACTACCACCTGCTTGGGATCCTGTAATTAATAAAATTAAAACTAAGCCTAGATTGGACCAAAATTAATAATTAAAAAAGCTGAAGGTACTCAGGATTAACTCTGACATCGGGACGTCAATCACCTCAGTCCCCCGTGACCATGGGTGCTGGAAAGCACCCGAAACGTCGGGAATTAATAAAAATAAGCAAAATAAGTTAATTAAACTTTACAATTTAATAATTTTTATCTAATCTAAAAGGGTGGGCTTAAATTTAGTATAAATCAAGGTTTAAACCCGCTTTTGCAACTTATTAGGTTATATAAACATACATACGTACATACATAAATACTATGCATGCCGTTACAATTACCATTACAGCAGACACACAGAAAATCATAATTAGATCTAAAAATCAACTATTTGTGTTTTCGCAATAACTTTGGCTCCGGCTGTTATTCGAACCTACGAACCGACTTAGCAGCCGGTACAGTAGCTAATAGCTCACGGAATAAAAGGCACGTCTAAATGCGACGATAATATATATATTATAATGGGTAAATTATAACGTCTTTATGTTTGTGTCAAATCATTTTGATTATGAATGGCCATAAATTATTCCAAATATCTTCATTATGTAAGTTACTCGTATAGTACTCGTACTTTATTATGCGCCATTATCCAAATCCAACAGTGCCCGTATAACTGGTTGACAGATAGCGGCAAGCCGCGCTTGTAAAGAGTGGTAAAGGTACAGTTACAATCATATCTTTCAAAACATCATTTCTCTCAAGAAAAAACTACATATAATTTTATACGGTAAATATTATCTTTATATATAAAAATTACAAGTCACATTGTTTGTCCGCGATGAACTCCTAAACTACTGAACTGATCTCAATGAAGTTTAGCACACTGTGTGCAGTTTGGTCCAACTAGAAAGATAGGATAGTTTTTATCCCGCTAAGTGACCCACAAATTTTTTTATTGCGAATTTAAGGATTTTTATAGGAAAGGTCGTTGGAAAGGGCAGAATAACGTCTGCCTGGCCAGCTAGTATATATATAAATTTTACTGGTAGCTCGTTGACATGTTGTAACAGCAATCTACTAGGGAGTCTACGGTTGAAAAACTAATTAACAAAATGATTTGAATTTAATTATTTGTTATAATAACAACAAACTCTATTTAAATAATAAAAAACTATAATTTTAATATGTTCGTAGGTGTAAAATGCGAAAAAAGTTTAGATGACGGTACGAACTCTTTTAAATTCTAAAAGTAAACACTGGCTGGTAAACCCGGAACGATACGTAAAAATATAAACTAATTATCTTTTTCCTTTTGTTTTTGAAAATAGAAGACTAGAAGTTATTTGTTTGCGGTTTGTTGTAGCGTATTAGCGAAAATTAAAAATGCTGTGCTAGAAAAATGTCACTACGGAACGAGCCAAGATAAATCACAGCTAAACGTTGTGTATTCTACAGTTGTCGCTGTATTCTAAAGTTATAAATATATCATGAAGGCTGTTTTCTGTTTCCATAAAAATCTAAAGTCTATCTTTTTATATTTAAAATGTTAATCTAAGTAGTCGGTCACTGATAAAATATAGCAGCTATTTTATTAGCTTATGCAGTCCTATTTAAAACATTCATGTTCATGATTGTACAGTGGAGCAGCTGCGCCTGCGCCGTGATACGGGCAGGTGTACACGCGCCACCGTTAAGGGTGAACGGTTGTAGTTGGGGCGCCCTTTATCATCGTGTATTGTTACGTCTCTTTATATGTCAGACTTTTAGCTATCCGAACGTATCTTTAAAAATTTAAGCGAGTATGCAAATTAGTTAGGTGTAATCATAAAAATCTCGGCATTAAAGTTATTGTCAAGGCTATAATAAGTTGTTGCGAAATTTAGGGATTATAACAAATAAAAATATAATATCTAACTTAATTTGAACACGGAGCAAGAACATAGACTGTTGTAATACTATTTAGCTATAAATTCATAATCCAAATTTACGACGTGTATGGTTTTTGATATCGTGTTTTATTTAGAAACAGACTTTATTTTCAACTGGCTATATCAATAATATTGATCAGGCGATTTTCTCTCGAATACAAGACAATAAAAAAATAAAATCCTGCCATACATGCAGAATATGGAGAGGATGGAGTGGGTAAGATCATTTCGGATATTATTTTTAGTATTACTAAACGGAATTCGAAGAAGAAATCAAAGCAACTTATGAAATTCCCCTTTCAAAGCACACTCTTCTATATTTTGATATAGTATAAGAAATAGAAGTAAGAGGTTCAAAACATTTCCATTGTAACCCAGATATTTGGGAAATAATTTACACGAGACAAGGCAACTTCAAATTATGGTTTAATATTTTATTTTACAGTCACTATATCAAACTAACAGTGCTATTAAAAAAATCTTGTCGAGCAGAACTAATTTTTCTTATAATTTCTCAATAAAGATTCAAAACATATAACCTGTGTGACAAGACGTATGGCATGTGTTGCATTCATTCTGCACGGCCGCTACGCGCACTTGAATGTGAAGCCACCGGACCGAGAGCAATGCGGGCCCTCTAGCATTATTCTTTTCGCATATTCATACTTAAGTGCCAGTTTGGAAAACTACTCTAACGGAAGAATCGTTTGTAAATTTTATTTAATACATTATATTTTATCGGAGTTAATTTTTTTTAAATATTACTATTTAACATAATCTAATAAATGTTTAAGGTAGAGAAATATTATCAACTTTATTTTATTATATTATCAGCTATATTAATAGTATAGTTTAAGCACGAATGGGTCGGCTCGACCGGGGAAGGACCACGATTTCACAGAATACCGGCGTAAAATAGCAGCTTAATGCTGCTGTGTTTCGTATGGTGAGTGTAGAGAACCGGAGACCTATTTTACCAGTACAAAAGGCATTCTATCTTAGTCCTCACGGCTGATAACGCATCTGCATTTTAATTCGGAATCGAAGATAGATGTAGATGTCTATGGGCTACAGCAACCACTTACCATCAGGTGGACTGTGTGTTCGTTTGTCACCCTAATTCTATATAAAAAAAGTTACACAACACCTAAAAATAATTTAAAATTAAAATATATATACTTGGCACTATAATAAATTGTAAAATTATAATAAATTGTAAAATTTAATATTAGAGTTTTATTTTGAGTGACAACCTGTATTTCGAAACTAAATAATTATTTGGCCTAATATGAAATTTAGTATTTACAAAAGCTTTGACACTAGATATTCAACTGTAGAAATTCGATATCACTGTAATAGCAATCCCTTGAATCATTAACTGCAAAGCTGTTACTGCGTTGTATTATTAATTCTGAATGTGAATTATAACTCAGTAGATAAGCTGTTATTTATATATTTTTTTATAGTAAAGGTGACAAATGATCACTCAGTCCACCTGATGGTAACTGGATGTTGTGGCCCATAGACGCCTACCTCTTTATATGAAGAAGAATCAAAATGCAGATGTGTTTGTCACCCCTGACGACTAACATGGAATGCCTGGTTACCCATAAGAAAAATCTTCGGTTCATATTACTTAACATTTTTTTTATAGAATAAGGGAATTTATTACTCAGACGGACACCTAGGCGGAAGAGGTGCCTTGTGTCTGGTGTATGATATTAAAGCTGGTAGCTATTTTGCAACTGATTTATGGTTTAGCATAAAAGTTTATAGAATAGTTCATCCTACTTTCACACACTTATTATACAATTTCTTTTTATATACATATTTAAACCTACGATAATCTTAAATATTATATAGAATTTGTTCAAACCATTGCTTACAAAATCTTAAGGAAAACAGAAGAAAATTATGTAATCACCATATGTAATCTTTTTTTTAAAACAACAAAATAGAATTAGAAGTAAAAGAGAGCGGAAGACAATTACGTATCGAATAGAGTAAATTGGTTCTCCACTCTCAGTGTGTAATAAATTTATGAAAATTGTGTGACCGATGTATTATATATATTCCCGCTGGCTGTGTACACTCCATCGGAAACCAAAAAAAAAATATACTCGTACTTATGTATGATATCCATTTCGTCACCTATGTGTCGTAAGAGGCGACTTTGTTATATACCAGAAAGAAACTTATGGCTTTCGATTTTCTCATAGATGAAGGTACCACTATCTCATTTACGCCAGATAAAAAATATCTCGACCAGCGATGGTGATAAAAAAGAAAAAGACGTGATTTTAACAAAGTGATGAATAAATTAAATGAAAAATTATCGTGTATCGGTGTCCTCATAAAGCTGTTTAATACTTGTTTACTTATCGTTACATCGAGTTAAGTTCACGCTCCATATTTTGTTATATAACTTAAACAAAAAGTGATTCTTTTAAATACGACACGAATTAAGTTGCGGCTCCCCTAATTTCCTTTAAACGTACCCCTATTAAGTTCAGGTTATAAAGAAGGACGCAACAGGTGAGAGCACCTTGACCCGTTTCTTGAGGGGTGCGATACCAGTAAGACACTTGCTGACGATTATACAAGTGCCAAGTGTTTTGTGGGAACGTTATAGTCTGATCCAAATAATTGTTTATAGGGTGCTTATGGTTTCTTTCGTGCGTACACTTGCGTTTAATTTAGTAAGGAAATGGCTATTTATTTGGGATTTTATTTGGGGTTATTGAAACTACAATATAATATGTTTATTTAGGTGTACATTATTTATTTAGGTGTAAATTTATTTTTTATATAATTATGTACCAAAAAATGATTGGTTTTACCTTTATCAAATTTTAATAATTGTTCTAACGGTGAACTGATCTGCTATCGAAAAATACCAAATGTAGTCTTAGGGTGAATTCAAATGTTTCGGCTTTCCCGCATAAATATTTATTTAAAATGCATTAGTTTTTACTTATTACTTTTGGTCTTACTTAAATTTTAGATAAAATATTTTTTGTAAACTTTCGTAACGTAGGATTTGTCGCGATGTGCGTTGATGAAATTTTTCGGATTAATTGTTAAGGAATTGTTCGGATTAATTCCAGCCGCCAAGGCTGGAATTAATCCGAACAATTCCTCAGAACACTATCCATGGTAAATGCGATAGAAAATGCAACATCTCTTCGCAGCGCTAGTAAATCAAGCCGGTCAGACAGAACTCGGTCGTCGACGATTCGAGCGGTTCTGCGCTGGGCGCGGTCTAGTGGAAGGAGCTGGCACTGGGGAGCCCCGGCCCAGAGATGAGAGCAGCGGAACCTGCGCCTTGTGATGTTGCAAGTGGTCTGTCGGCATGAAATACTGTCCCTCTCTGCTAATCACGCCAAGCTTTTTAGAGGCAAATTTAACCTTATATTATGATGAAAACTATAAACAATTACGCACGTATTTTCAGCACATAGTTTTAATAGCGGCGTCAAGGAATAACCACTTTTTTTCGAAATACGACGTTGTAAAAGGAATCGCGACATAGTTATTAGTGTCTTGTATGAAGTGATTTTGCACCTTGTCTGTATGTTACTGCATTATATTCAAACGAATATATGAATATATATCTGGCCATGTTTTTAATGCGTGCTTGGATTTTTTATCTACATTGTAAAGGAGTAAAAATACAACGTAATATTCGTTCCTATTTCATTTTTTTTTATTAATATTCTTTTGATATCCAACATAAGTTAGTTTTATATGAACATACTTTTTGTGAACATTGATAACTTTACATAATAATTTAGTATTTCATTGTTTAAACCAACTATGATCACGTGCCTGAATTGCCTATTATGTGTTTATAACGTCATCGCGGAGTAGGAAGAATTTCAAATTATTCAATCCATACAAATGTGAATTTTAATAACTTGAGAATAAACTCGGTTTTCGAATCACAAATACTGTTCAAAAGGTCCTAAAACTATTTTAGCTGCAATAGAAATAAAACTTTTTACGATGGGAATTAAGTTTAAAAATGCAAAACAATAAAAAAGTCCTGCTCCGCGACCGTGCTTTAGTCGGAATATATTAAAATTGTGTAATGAACATAAGGCACTGACAATTAGCGATTAAAATCATTAGGAACAGCTGTAGAGTTAAACCCTACCAAAAAGCACGAGTCATAAGTTTGGATAAGGAATAGGAAATGTATATTTTATAATTTCATACCCTTCATTATCAACATCATTTATATGTCAATTTATTTATGTTTGAAGACCCTTTTCGAACACGATTAATTAAGGCAAACTGCGCTTACTGTTTCATTCGAATGAACTTTAGAATAGATTTTCCAATTCTACCAGAATCTTTTCAGAAAAATTTAAAGGTATAAATTATTATGCAATTTTTTTGTAGTTGTTAATAGCCAAAAAAAGTAGTTGTAGTTAATAGCCAACCGACAAAGTATTGTTACTTTGTAAAAGAATCTACTTATTTTATCAAGCTTATTGCCGATTTTAGCTATATATGTGTCGCACTTTAGATGCTTCTCAGCGTCGTCGGTTTATGTATTTCATGTCATTCATAGGGGTGCACTACGTTTGTGTTGGGATTTAATTTTATTAATTATAAGGTTGTAAGCAGACTGTAGCACCCAGCCATCTTCTCTATTAAAATTAGCCTGTTTTTTTATTTCAATAGCCTCGCAAATCATCCTTGGAAGGAATTGGTGTTCTTTAGCGAGGACTTGTGGTTTACCAAATCTGATGTAGTGACAGGGGCGGTCATGTACATGTTCACAGGCTACAGACCTTCCTTGTCTTTCGAAGTCTTCGTTCATCGATGGATTGTGGCCTTTTTTGGAAGAAGCTTATGTTAGCAGTGGACTTGAGATGGACTGTAATGAGGAATGATAATTCTTAACAAGTCGTAAATACAAATGACCAACTGGAATTGCTCAGTCACGTAACTTATTTAATTGATCAAGTTCCACTTCCACCCTATAATGAATTAATATTACATTACAATTAACAAACGAGTGCAATAAAAAAAAGATTCATTTTCGCTTTTTCATCAAACTTATTTTTTTCATTAATTAAAATATCGCCATACAATTCCTCAAATGACTTAAACCGAACATATTTGCTGGCATTTGTTACGCCGTTACCACACTAAATCAAATTAAAAAAAAACTTTCTCCGCAAAAAAGTTTACTTCCGACCCCCGAGCTTGCCCCATTGAACATCTGACGAGGTGAATGAATCCTCGACATTAGGGTGCTTACCGAATGATATAAAATGTACTCCGCTTGTAAAGTTTCGAACAACAATTACATTCCGCCACACATCTGTCGGAGTTTAGACAATCACGATACGTCACGCGATGTGTGAACTACGACTGTGCATTTTTGATTATAGATATTTTTTTTAACTAATAAATAAATAATTATAGTAAAATATAATCGAGCACGTTTAGTTTATTTTTACTTTTTAACATAGTAGCAGATACTTAATTGACTCGATGATGATTACGTAAATGCCATTATGGAACTCTTTATTTAATTTTAGTTTTTTGATAAATTGTAAATGAATTCCTTTCAGGATTACATTAAGCTTTAAGTATCTGGAAATGTATTCCATTTATATTGTTTGAATGCTTTATTCTATAAGAATCAAGGTCGGAACCATTGAAGTAGGCTGTAAATTTAAACGACGTTCAAACTTTATATTAAACGACAATTTGTACTCAGGTATAATTAATAGGAATGTAAAATAATAATTCCCTAATAAATGACAGAGATAATCTTTGTGAAATTTTAAGAAGTTAGTAAGTATTAAGTAAATACTAATATATACTGTTCTAATGTTGCAATAAAGAGTTCTCTATTGATCTATTTAGTAACTAACGGTACCATTCTACGGCTGGCAATAATTGTTATACCAATTATCACACACGCGTTCAAATTTGAGAAATCTAATTAAATATCTTAATAAAATGAAAGACAGGAAATGAAAATGACTTTAAACAAACAGTGACAGCAGTTTTTAGACCATTTATCGATCAACCAACACATTGTCGTCCATTACTGGTTGGTGCAAGGTCAAAGTAATCTTGTTCAAGGTAGAGTTACATTATAAATAGCACCTGTGTTGAATAAAAAATTACTATTAAAGTTAAATTTATGATAAAGGCAAGGGATATTAATTTGCCTTAAAACGAAAATTAACGTATATAAGCAATATAATGTGTATTAATGTAAAATATTAACCAAGTATCAAAATAGGGAACCGAGGTACACACGCGACAGCTGCAGCGCGGCGGCACGCACCCGCCGCGTATTCATACGGTAATGTACCGCCTTTTAATTACACACGTTGATAAATCTGAGCGCGTGCGGCACCGCGCCTGTGGACATGGCCTTATGCCGTAGATCTTAATTTAGGATTAGGACATTCGCAAATTTCCTCTAATATAATAACGCTTTAAGATTTGAATGGACATTATTTTTATGGACTGTATTATTTGTTCATAAGAAAACATAATTCAGTTTATTTTATATATATACTAGCTGACCAGGCAGACGTTATTCTGCCCTTTCCGAATGACCATTAGCTTTCCTAAAAAAAATTGAGGGTCACTTATCGGGATAAAAACTATATCATAAGATATATACAATATCTCTCAAGTTGGACCGAACTGCACAGAGTATGCAAAACTTCATTAAAATCAGTTCAGTAGTTTAGGAGTTCGTCGCGAAAAAACAACGTGACACGTAATTTTTATATATATATATATATATATATATATATATATATATATATATATATATATTTATTTATATATATAATTCAGTATATTTACCAGGTTTTTTTTCTAATCGTTTCAAATAACACATTTATTATTTTCTCGTCACATATTATCACGGCAGTGAAACACCGCGCGTCACGTTAGTTAGTACCTACTAGCTTTTACAATAAATACGCAAATAATACTGTAAATGAAATGCTTCTTTTCAGTTTATTATATAATTATGTTACAGGTTGTAATTATAATTTATTGTTAGATTAACACAGTTTTTTCTTTCACCTTGTGGTCCCTGATAACTACAAAAAATCAAAGTGCTCCCTGGTCCAAAAAGGTTGGGAAACCCTGATCTAGTGTAAGATCGCTCTACGCTTCGCCTATCGGTACGAGACTGCCACTCGAGAACCTTTCTTCCTCACGTGGTTGGCCTATAAATTAAATCAATTAATTTATAATAAATAATTTGTACATTATTGTGGCTTATTTTCCATTGAATTTAACCTATTTATAACTTAACCCCTAAAGTATAACTTAAGTAAAATGTGATGTAAATAATGCATGTTGTATTAAATGAGGCGAAATTCCATTATAGTGAGCATATTTTTTGTTTTTCGTAACGTTACATTCTATTTTTATATAACAAGACTGACGGAAGGGAATAAAGTCGACCTGACTGTAAGTAGATGATTTGGTCCATGAAAGCTACCACTATCCTCGGTTAAGAATCAATACAGGTGCGGGCGGTAAAAAGCTTCCTGTAAACGCGACCAGTAAAATCATTTACATACAAAACGAGACACGGCAGAATTACACCATTGTGCTGTGAGAACGTGGTACTTTCCCCGCTCCAACATTTGTGTTGCAGTCTACGTATTGCACTGCTACGTAACGCTACCAACTGAAATAAAAATATCTCTTTTGAAAAATATTTTTTATAATATTCTATGTATAACTTAGATATCTTTTATATTTATATAAATGTTTCTGTTTATATATACTAGCGTTCCGCCCCGGCTTCTCACGGATGATTTTTGGATCTCGATAACAGCGCCACGTACCAGGTCCAAATGTAAATCTTTCAAACACACAAGAAATCCATCAAAATCATTTGAGCCGTTTTTGAGTTTTAGCGAGACTAACGGACTTTGTACGTTACAATTATTTTTTTTTATTAAATTACAATAAAAATAAGAGCGTATAATAATGTTATTAAAAATTTATTATGATCATGATAACCTTTGTCGTTATATGATGCTGTTCAAAAATCTATCATCCCATCGCATCCTATGTATGTCGTAAGATTCTATAGGAAATACTAGATAAATCTCATAGCTACCGATTGATAGCAGTGTAACAATCTTGTTTACTCCAGACGTAAACTATTCTGATCAATAACGTCGAGCAGCGTCAAAGGTGCGAGATGTCTGATATTGCGATCGCTTATCCGCCTGAAAAGTTAGACTTTTTTAATAGAATAAAGGGTGACAAACGAGCACACAGTCCACCTGTTGGTAAGTGGTTGCTGTGGCCCATAGACATCTACATCTATCTTCGTTTGAGTATTAAAATTCAGATGCGTTGTCAACCGTGAGGACTAAGAAGGAATGCCTCTTTTCCAGTAAAATAGGTCTCCGATTCTCTACACTCACCGTACGAAACACAGCAGTGTTAAACTACTGTTTTACGCTAGTATTCTGTGAGAGCGTGATCCTTCCTCGGTCGAGCCGACCCATTCGCGCTACAGCTATACTATTGATATAGCTGCAGCATGGCTCTACCACGTAAACGTTTGTGGCAAATTCTCAATATAACGACAGAAGTCTAGATTTTACGGGCCGAAGAAGAAGAAAGTTCCCTATAATAAATAATAATATCCATAGAAATAGGTAAGGGATTTAATTATCCGTTAGAGAAGACTTTAGAGAAGCTATTATGTTCATTTTTTTTAATTTTTACTTTTTATTTTATGTTTATATTATCCTTTTGAATAGTCTATGGTATATCATAAGTTCAAGGTAACAACTAGAATGTCGTTTAAATATGTAAATTAAAATCTTCATTCCCTATTTTTCTACCCTTAGGGATTTATAGGGTTTTCTTTGACTTTATACATTATTTTTCTTTCTGACCCATCATCAAAGGTATTGTAGTACTATCGTCCGTCTTCGTTTTCGGCAGCGTTTCTCTAATAACCGGTATAGGTCTATTCCTGAAATATAACCTCGTTAATAAAAAATAATCATTTGAATCGGTTCAGCTGTTTCTGAGCAATAAGTGAACATATTTATGATTATTAAATTAATACAGGCTGGTCAAATAAGAGGTATACAACTTAAAAATTACAGGGTATTTGAAAAAAACACTTTAATTAAGCTAGGCAATTACGCGTGAAACATAATATCTGCTAAATGACCACCTCTAGCAGCATGACAAAAGTGAGCTCTTTTCATCGCGTTTCTCATCACATTTTCGCACCTTCCGGTGTTATGACATTGACTGCATCTTGGATATTCTGTTTCAAGTATTAAAAGGCTGTTCTTCACCCCAATAGCGCGAATTTTATGACAAATCCTTGTGAGGTCAAAATGGGCTTCAAAACTCATAATGATTTTTTGATGAAATCTGGGTTGCTTTCCCATTAAGTTAGCATTACACTGCTGAAGTTACGACAGCGTTCATGCTCCCGAGGCTTAAGTTTATGAGTTCTCTGAACCTTATATGGGAATAGAGCTTGGTCTTTTTTAACAATAGTCTATAGAGAGGTCCTCTTAATTTCCAGTTGTTGAAAAAGTCACCTGGAGGACAATTCCGGATCTTCAGCTACACTTTTAATATTCTGCTCCGTACGAACTCTTCTGGCAAGATGAGGAATAGGTGTATTTGTTACAATACCATGCTGCTCAAAATTATCCAACAAACGAGTTATTGTTAGCCGCGAAGGTAAGTGATTTTTACCGAAAATTGGTCGCAATTTTCTGAGCGTTTCCGCAAGAAAAGATTGATTTGAGTAGAACGTTTTGATAATTAAAACACATTCCTCAAGCGAAAAACGCTCCATATCGATTTTGCTGTAGTCGCGCCACATAATGAAGGCATCCACGACTTTTTTTGCCACCAGGGCGGCGCCACTTCACAGTGAGGTAAAATATTTGACAGATTTCATAGCGGGGACGATAATTTCTTAGGAAAATGTAATCTTTAAGGTTTCTTTCTGTATTATTAGTTATATTTTATATTAATTACTTTAGAAATGAATAAACGAAACTATAAATACAACTAAAAGCCGATTTTTTTTTATAAAGAGCTAAAAAGTACAAAAAATTTGAAGACAAACCACTGAGGCATTGTGTTGTGTATTGATTTAATACTCTAGATAATGATAAACTATTATTTAAAACTAATTTCTCAATCATCTGACACAGTGTAACAAAAAACTTTACCTCAGTCACAATTAGCGACATCTAGTGAGTGGAAGATTATTAGCCCTCATTATTACCGTATAACTGTCTAATTTGCCGCTAAAACAAAATGGCGGCAAAAAAGTTGTATACCTCTGCGTTGGCCACCCTGTACTAAAAAACATTTTTAAAAGCAAGCTTTTATTTAAATACGCTAAAAAGAAGAAAATAAACTTTAATTAAACTCATCAATTTACTAATCACACTATTTATATCATATAAAAGCTTGTCGCGATATTGTTTTTTACTATTAATTTATTTTTTATTTTTAGTTATCGCTGGACATGTTTCTGAATCTGTTCATTTCATTTAATGCGTCATATTGGGTTTAGATCGCCATCTTAGATTCACCATTTTGGATGGCCCTTGTCGGTCTTTACAATATTTGTTCGAGCACTACTAAACTATCCTAAACCTTTGCCGAGTTATAACTCCTTAAAATTGGTATAGCGGCCAGCTTGTTTTTCACTGTTTCACTGTTTTGGTGTATGTTGATATTAGTTAAGACACGACCCCGTTAAGTCTTGCTGTTTAGTTGGGCAGTAGTACACCATCTCCTCAAAGAACTGAATGTAGACGTCATTTTAATAGTATTCTTCTCAGCTAACCCTTTCCTTTGATATCCATATCATGGGAGTGCATAAAAAATAACTATTCCACCATCTTGGGCGGTCCGTCATATTGGACTAAGAGTGACGTCATTTTATTTTTCATATTCTTCTTAGCAAACTCTTTCATTTAATACCCATATCATGGGAGTGTATAAAAAATAACTATTCCACCATCTTGGGCTGTCCGTTATATTGGATGTATAATGCCGTCACTAAGGCGTAATTTTAAATTCAGTTGCATAATTTGACCAGAACAATTCGACGCCAAATTCGTAATCGGGAACTCTTAAAGAACCCGGGATAACGCAATTAAGTTTCCAACTTAGATCCGTCGTCTTCAACTTTTTTATCTCTAGGAGTTGACTCTTGTCGGTACCTACAACATTTGTTCGATCATCACCAAACTATCCCTAAACTTTGCCGAGCTATATATATCATTAAAATAGATACAACGGCCATTTTGTTTTCCCCAATTTTGATTTTTTATCAATATCGCCAGAATTCGCCGAGAATGTAGGTCGATATTAGTTAAGACACGACCCCACTATGTCTTACCGTTTAGTCGTGCAGTAGTACACCATCTAAACTAAAACGCTGAAAAGAGCTGAACGCGGACGTCATTTTATTCAAACTCTTCTCAACAAACCCTGTCATTTGATATCCATAGCATGGGGGTGCATAAAAACATAAGCCGCCATCTTTTGGTGACCACCTTATTAGATTTAGAGTGACGTCATTTTATTTTCGTATTTTTCTTATTAAGCCCTTTCATATGATACCCATATGATGGGAGTGCTTAGAAAATAGCTAGTTCGCCATCTTGGGCGGACCGCCATATTTAATTCAGAATGACGTCACTTACCTTATTTTAACTAAGCATTGTCATCCAAACTAAGCATGTAACTATGCAAAATTTCAGCGCAATCTGTTGAGGATAACTGTTTTAAAATTCAGTTGCAAGATTTGACCCTGACAAACATACATTACAAGTGTAATAAAAGCTTTTAAAAAGTAGCCGTTGGTTATAAAATCTATTCTAATTTTTTAACCTAGCTTTGAAAAAAGAAATCACGTACTAGAGAAAACAATACAGTACCTTTTTTGAAACGATAAAACATAATTGCAAATCGAACCACAATGACAATTAATTGGAATGTATCGTACATACCCTATAAAAGTATTTCCTGTAACGCCCAAATAGTGGAATGAAATTGTTCATAATAATGACAATGGCGAATCAAAGCTGGCATTTGGGGCACATTTTCTGTGCACGGGGGACACACGTGCGCTAATTAGTACGAAATTTCATATTAAACATTGTTTCCTAGTTCGGGTATCTTTGTACGTTTTATTTAATTACCTATGGCCAGTGAAAAGTGATAAATTAAGTCTAAACATCATCATCATTAGAGTCTATCATTACTACAAGTCCAAAAAGCCTATCCGTACATAGCCTCATAGAGATTGACCCTAATTTAATCCTCATAATTTGCTTTTTAAAGTGAAAACTTCTTTAGAAGTTGGGCTCTGATTGTATGGGTTAAATCTTATGAGTTCGCGTCACTGACATGTTAATGATAACAGTATATCTGTAGCTATAAATAAAACGTGTTGCGTTTTTAATTTTTGATACTACAATTAAATTGAAAATCCAATAACTTAAATTAAAAATTAAAAGATAACCCCGAAGCAAAAAGAGCTGATATTCTTCAAACGGCTAAACAAATATTATTGAAATACTTATTATACTTAAGAACACTTTTGATTAAGTCTTCTTTCAAATTGAACAAAACCTAGTAAGCATCGGTTCATCCGTTCAGGAACTATGATGTTACAGACATACAGACACACAAAAACATTAAATACACACTACAAAAACGTAACACCCCTTTGTTATCGTCGTGGCTTAAAAAACATTTCATAGTTTTAAATTTTAACTTCTGTCGGAAGTCCTCAATGACAATTTTTATAATGATTTCTTATATTTACGCGAACACTACACATTGAATACAGTACCCCCGTGACCATGGGTGCTGGAAAGCACCTGAAACGTCGGAAATTAATAAAAATAACTAAAATAAGTTAATTAAACGAGATAAAATCCGTAAAAGTAGTTTTAGACTGCATTTTTTTTAATTTTCTGTTGTCATCAGGAAGTTATAGCTATTCATCTTGTGTGTCAGTTTCCCACAAATGCCTTACGATACCGACGGGATAATGATATTGGATTCTCTTGCGCTGCAGCTTTACGGCATAACATGAATAATATTATTCAAGTATTAACAACAAGTGATATTTAATTTTAATATTTTAAGTTAAAAAATTAAAAAAAACTTAAAAAAAAACTTGAATCTCTAATGGTGAATTTCTAAATATCGAAGTCTCGTCAACTAAAATATTTATTATATATGTTGTTAAATATTGAAGTAACTTCAATATTTAGCAGTTATTACTTAGAATTTATTTCGAATTGTATCGTTCCGCTGACTATAGAAGCAACTATAAAAAAAAAAACGGAAAACTGCATCTGACTTGCGCAAGGAGGGTTGCGTACAAACTTGTCGATAGATAGTTTGTTTATTACGAGAATCGAATCTCGATTTTTTCGAGTATGTTTTAAGTTTCTCCCATAAATGTATAACGGCAACATTGGTATTTTGAAGGCGAGAGTGAGTTGGCATTTACAGGATCGGTGTGCTCCGTCTTTGGCGTTATTGTACAGCTACTTTTACCAATGTAATGAACTTTACCTACTGAAGTTCATAAACTATGAAAGTACCGAACCATTACTCTAAAGAAAAGAAAAGTTGGAGGACAAACTTAACTCTGTAGTTGAACAAGTCAATATAAATATAATGAGAACATCATCAATGTAGTTGAAATCAATTAATTTTTTATAGGATAAGGGTGACAAGCGAGCACACAGTCCACCTGATGGCAAGTGGTAGGTGTGGCCCATAGACATCTACATCTATCCTCGCTTGAGAATCAAATAAATGCAGATGCGTTGTCAGTCGTGAGGACTGTGATGGAATGTCTCTTTTCCAGTAAAAAGGGTCTCTAGTTCTCTACACTCACCATACGAAACACAGCAGCATTAAGCTGCTATTTTACGCTGGCATTGTGTGAGAGTGTGGTCCTTCACCGGTTGTGCCGACCCATTCGTACTACAACTGTACTATTGATATAGATGTAGATGTCTATGGGCCATAGCAACTACTTACCATCAGGTGGACTGTGTGCTCGCTTGTCATCCTTATCCTATTAAAAATAGTAATCCATCACGGTAGCATCAGAAAAAGGCTAATTTTAGTTTTCGCTTTTTACATTTTTCTGTATTACCAGTTATATTATGACTATAAAGAAACGAAGTAAATTTATCTCAAATCAAAACTGCAGACCCAACAAGTATACTTACTGAAGTCAAATCGGATATCAACGATTCAAGAGCGTACAGATTTCATTTTTCTATTACAAAGCTAACATCAATAGCAGAAATGTCTTTTATATCTTAAAAGGTGGACCGCCGACCAGGGAAACTATTACAAATAAATCCCTCGTGATCTACGAATGTAGTGACCATCGAGTATCAGGACAATTTGTGTTTAGAAACAATGAAGAAAAAGAAAAGATTTCTTTAAGATAAAGTGTATATAAAATATATAATAATAAATGGCACTATTTTCTAAGATGTCACCTTATACTGTAAATACAATACAATACAATACAATAACTTTATTTCAGGCATCAAGGACTTATAAATTAAGAACATTGGCCCATAGCAATATATACCTTAACCTAAAAATATATATAAAATATAGACATAACTTAACACTATTTAGGGAACTTTTTTCTTTGGCGCGTCCCTGTATCGGCGAAACACTACCCCAGAGGGCCAGAAATCGGGAGCGAGGAATGTCTCTTTATGTTTTGCAGGAACCTGGAGTACGTAGGATTTGAAGTTCGTTGACCTATTAGACTCCAGACGCTGCAAATGTAAAGAGATCGGATCCTCAATGCGGCATCGGCTTCGTTCTTCCACGAAGCGCAGGACGTCTTCTCCCGACGTACTTTTGTCCAAACGGGAGATGTAGAGTTGTATAGTTGGCTCCACAGCACGCAGAGTTGTACTCGCGTTTATTTTCGCGGTCCCACGCTGGTTACAGACGGGTCGCGACCGACGTCTCTTCTCAACAAGAGTGAACCTGTCCTTATCAATCTTGTCTTGAGTCACCACTGGAACTGATTTTATTTCCACATTCTTCCGCTTTCGACCACAAGAGGGTGCCGGTTGCAAAGATTTTCGGGCAACATCCGCAAACGTCTTCCCTTGTTTTGAGGTTGGCTTCGGCGGAGGAATACCAATAGGTTCAGTCAAGGGTTGAGGTGGTGATGCAAAATAAAACAGGCTTTTTTCCAAAAGCTAGCCTTACCTGTACGAGTAAGTGTAATCTTTTTTCACATGAGGAAATTCCTGAGCATACCCGCCTCGTGGGAGCTAGGACGGGTTATATCGGGTTCGCACCGATTAAACACGTGACAAACAAAATTCCGATCAATATCAATCTCTCTAACTTTCATTGTTGGTGGTCACGTTTTTGTCTCTTACTCGTTAATACCTCATGGTGTTACACCTTCGCCACATATTGCAGGACCATGGGAATACTTTCGCATACTCCACTAGTGCCGGCCACCCCATGGTAGCCCTTCCTCGGGAGTGGACAACTACTCCTCACCCTTATAAGGTAAGTCGCAAGCTAACTCGCCTGTTATGCATGATAAGTATAACGCAAACAATTTAACAAATGCGTAATTTGGTACATTTCTTGAAAGAGCTATAGTAATAATGTCCCGAAAAATAGTTTGATTATCATCATAAAGTCTCTCCCAGCATTATAGATTGATTTTTGTCATAGTTGCCACAATTAGCAAGTGTTTTTTTTTATTATTTAGCAAGTGCAGTTAGTTATTATTTTTAAGATGCTGCTGCCCATCTCCTGTTTAAGTTTCTTACGACACTTATATAAGATATAATAAGATGATATGGGGTAGTGGTAGTATTATAAAATCAGCGAAAATGTAATGTACCCTGACAGATGGTAAAATAACCATCTCCTAATTACCAGACCTTAATCACCCAACCGGTAACACTATATCAGCGTTATAGTGTCGAACACTTACAATGTTCCATTTAATCAGGTTTTTCAGAATACTGATTTGAACAATTACTGTTATTTTATGATAGGATAAAAGTGTTATTAAAATTAACTTGTTCTTTTTATTAGATATGTCTATTTTTTATTGCTTACGAGTATTTATTGATTCAACTCACAAATTTTCAATATAAAATATCAATAAATACATATTAATTTAAAAAAATGTAGGTCCCTTCAGTCTATATTTTTAAAAACTTTAAAAGAAATAGTTTATGATACCAAAATTCACTATAATCAAAAGGTTAATATGGTATTTTCAACATGAACACCCTACGATAAATAAAGATTGTGTACGCAAGCGACGGAAGTAGCGACCGCCATCCTGTTAAGGTTCACCTCGATGACATGCTTGTCTGTATTCAACTTCCTTTTAAATGTCTCCATCCACTTATAAAGGCATTATAATATAAGTCTTACTAAAGTGAACGATATAATCAAGTTGAAAATTTACGTTCGGCGTGCATATCAAATATAAGCTCTTGTAAAGGTATACGAGTAACTCTCATTAGAACACTGCCTGAGATGCGGTCTATCATCGATTCAGACTCAAAATTAAGAAATAAAATTCATTCTGCTTCAGGAATAAGATGGAAAGCTTCGTTACTAGTAAAATGAGCCTCAGCCACCTTAAGAAACACTTTAGCATTATGACCAATTCATGTTGCAGCTATAAGTACGGATTGTGGCTCTATCACATAAAAACTTTGCATAATTTAATCAATTCGAATTTTAAAATGTTGTAAGTATAGTGGAAATAATTAAGTACTGCTTTATGGAATCGCTTACATAAGTTAAATATAAATATTATTTACATACATAAATTTTCAAAAGATTTTTTTATAATGCACATACATAAAATACATACATACAGCAGATGCAATATAAGTGATCAGTGCGTACAAAATTAACGACCAAGTCCGTTAGACTCCATAGAGACCAGCAAACGGACAAGGTGACAAAGTTCACACACTCCCGGAAGCAAAGCAAGCTGCAAAGTGGCCCGCGCCCCCAAATTTACTCACATAATGCACGGAGAGCACACGGAAGCCGATGTAATGTACATGTCTGTTAACAATACCAACATTTTCTACCTGGAAAGTTATCCTGTATGATTTTGAAACTTATTTGAATCTAACATAAGGTGAACCTTCTGAGTTTTAAGTGAAGATTGATTATGTATTGATAAGTCACTATGACGTTAACATATTGAACCATTCCATCGATACGATGATGGTTGCTTACAAGGCGTTTGTTACAAATGTTAAATTATATTTAATGTTAGAACCTACCAAAAGTCCATAGCTAAACATAGAACATACCCATAGATCGCCTCTATGGGTGGAAATCGGCCATAGTAGCTACGCTCGGCAGACTGGTTATTATTAAATATATGCTCTTCAGATTGTTACGTGATTCTTTCACAGCACATCGAAATAAATGTCTTATTTAGCATAAAGGTTCGATGATTTAATTAAAAGATCAACGTTATCGTATGATGTTTTGAGTAATTGCATATGTTCTCATAAATGGAACTAGGTGAGAAGGTGAGGGGTGTATGCGCTTCGGGCGAGCGTTACCGTGTTGAATTACTTTATTACACTGCACGAAGAGAGCTCACCCGCCTATAGCCTATTAAATTTCATAGAATAATATTTAGTCTGATTTTAGAACTTTCCTATGAGCAGCTTATCTACATGCATAATTAAATAACACACACAAAACAAATAGCTAATTTTCGTTGTAATTTTACAAATATTTTTTTTGTACTTGTTGGGAATTCGAAAGTGTTTCTTAATATAAACGGTCTCTTTTCTCTTAATAAAAAAGAAACATTTATATTTTAAAAAAAAATCGAGCTGTATAAATATTCCGAATTATTAAAAAGTGCAAATAATATTATCTTTAGAAATCAACCCGAAAATACAATAATTTAAAAAAGGTTACGTGGAAGTATTCAGACTTTTTCAGAAAATGTACAGCTGTTCTTTATTATTTATGAAGGCAGTACAATGATTGTTTAATTTTAATTTTTTGATCGAATACAATCTTTCTTTCCAGTTTTCAAGAAGCCTACTTTAAAGCTAACATCAAACAAAGAGCCAATCGGGGAAACTATGGCAACTAAACCCCTATGTGATAATCTATTGGGGAGGTCTAATTTGAGCAGAGAACTTTTGGGTTATAATAAATAAATGACTTTATAAAAATCAGTGGCGTCTTTACAGCTTTTACTGTAGTATCAGTCATATATTGATGTAACGAAATTGCATGTTATATCGTGCCCATAATAAACCATTCATGCGACAATTTACCGACTTAAAATGAATTTAGACCATCGTAATTTGTTTAACCAGTAAAACTATACTGGTAAACAAAACTATCAGAAATTTTTGAAACAAAATATATATTATGGAATGTGGAGTAAATACTATATAAATCTTTTTATATTATATTTGTGAAAGTAACTTAAAATCAGATATTGAAATTCCTTCAAATTTGTAAATTGCCCATTGTGCGGAAATCACTTTACAATTTTTTTTCCTAAAAATTATCTTTAAAAACAAATAAAAGCGAATTTCAAAGAACTAAAAAGGATTAAATAAAAGTAATTCTTTAATGTATAGAATTTGTTCTATGAATATATTCGTAGAAATTCGTAGTAGTATGCTACGTATTTCTACGAATCTACGAATTTCTATATCTTCTTCAATGACGTGTATTCGTCAAATAAATGTTTATTTTTTTATTTTTTACATTTTAAACAGAAGAATTAAAGCCTTGACTTTAGAATGTGAAATTATTTTATTCTTTTTGTTCTTTGAAAGCGTCTTTTACTTTTTATTGAAAGCTTATTTTATACCTTTTTGAGTAGACTAAGGAATACCACAAACATATCATCTAAATGATTACACTAAAAACTCCATCCCTAATTTTGCTACCCTTAGGGTTTGAATTAATTCTCCAAATTTATAATGAGAATAATATTTTATATGGTAACATCCCTGAAGTAACCTATTTAATGAAAATAAAATCGTCTAAATCGATTCACAATTGACAAGGACATTGCATAACGTGCATACGGAAAAAACATACAGTCGAATTAAGAGCTTCCTCCTTTTTTTGAAGTGGGCTAAAACAATACCTTCAAACCTATCAGTTGTTTTCTTTCGACTAGAGATCGCTGTATGTAAAATAATGTATGCGGTACCAACAGCACCACACAACAACTACGTGGACAACTAAATCCTCTGAAACATAATTTCCTGTAACATCTACGTGATGTTTCGAAACATTTGTAAACTTGTATGTATGAAACATTATTTACCAGTGAATATGAAACGATAGTAGCTTAATGGTTAGGATGCGGCCGTGTGTTCGACACCGTCATTCGACTACTGTCATAAATCACTTCTAACACAAGCATATAAGACAAGCATTATAAAAGTGGTAGAGCCATGCTGTCGCTATATTAGTAGTATAGTTGTAGCACGAATGGGTCGGCTCGACCGGCGAAGGACCACGCTCTCACAGAATTCCAGCGTAAAAAAGCAGTTTAACACTGCTGTGTTTCGTATGGTGAGTGTAGAGAATCGGAGACCCTTTTTACTGGAAAAGAGGCTTTCCGTCTTAGGCCTCACGGGTGACAACGCATCTGCATTTTGATTCGAAAAGGATGATAGATGTAGATATCTACGGGTCACAGTAACCACTTACCATTAGGTGGACTGTGTGCTCGTTTGTCACCCTATGCTATAAAAAAGCATTTTAAGCTTGCTTGGAGTGGTTAACGGGAATATAAATAATGTTAATAACGTTACTAATATTTTTATGCGTGGTTTCAAGCTTAATAATTTGCTTATGTACAGCTTATTTGTCTACAATGACTTTCTTAAAACACATAAGGTCCAAAGTATCAAAATATTATGTTTTTAAATCCACTGCTATACGTAGGTGTTTTCAAAAAAAGTTCGATAGAATTTTGAAATAAGTTTATCCATACTCACAACACCGGGCAAGTGAGCTCAGAATTGTCACACATCAGTAAATTGTTTTTCTGATTTTTTTATATCTACGCTTAGCATTATAGATGAATTATCACCATCAGTCAATCACCAATCTTGTCCGCCAGTCATCATGGTGCATCATATGCAAGTGAGGTTGGCACTTAGTGATAAATTATCGAATCAAGTTATAGAACAAAAGTGAGATTCAACCTATTTACATTCGTAAAATATGTATCTCGTCTTCAATATTGTAGCAGTTATCGTTGTAATATTGCATATTTTATTTACTAAATAATAAAGCAGTAATAAAGCTACATAATGCACTGATTTAAACGTAACTAATTGACGTTTAGCCCTCGAGGGTGTAGCCCAGTTTATTAATAAGAGCCGGAGATAATTAAATTAACTCTGTTTCTTTGACGCCTGCTCGCTAACATTTTTATTAACAGCTTCGTTCTAGGAAAGGTAATGTTAAATATCCACTACAAAATTGTCGATGATATTGCAATTTTAATAAAACGTTGTACAATATTGGGAGCTGATGTTTGATTATGCCTATAGTTTTTATGCCATCTACTTGTTTATAGTATAAAATCAAAGAGACAGAGAAGAGTAAACACTTCCAAAAATTGACAAACATGCAGGGTAGACTATTGTCTGCTATTTCACGTCGGTATATCTATCTATTCACGCGAATGAACGAAGAATGAATCAGGCACCGCTCCACATGTCCCTGGCTTATTCATCGTATTGAGGCCATAATACACTGCAAAGGGGATCTACTACATTCAAAAAATGTAAGCATGTATGTATCCATGACCTAATGTAAAGCGCTTAAAAGATTTTTGAAATTCTAGGTGTCAATAGAATTGTCTACATCCTCAAGTGTCAATTTGTAATATATTCATTTAAAATATGTAATAATAATTTTAGTATTAGTTAAAAAAATTACATTTGACAAATTAAATTTTATTTTTTATTTTAATTACTTTGAAGAATAAAAAAGACGAACCAAAGCAATAATATTATGTTGCTAGCTTGAAGCGCACTCTGAACAAAACTTTATTTGTATTATTTTATTGTTATACTTAATAATACATCACAGCAGTAGATTTGTTTCTTTTTAACACCCGACGAATAAAACAGAGGGGTATTATGTATTTGTAGTGTGTATCTGTGTATCTATGTGTATGTCTGTGGCATCACGGCCCCTGAATGGATTAACCGATTTTAATAAAGTTTTTTTTTTCGTTTGAAAGGTGTCTTAATCGAGAGTGTTCTTAGCTGTTTTAAGAAAATCTCTTCAGCCGTTTGAAGATCACCAGCTCTTTTTGTTACAAATTTTTAATTTACGTTATTGATTAATGATTTAGGTACCTATTTGTTAATTTATGTCTAACAGTTTCCAATTTAACATTTAACTTGATTTTTATTCAGAAATTTATTGTAGATTTATCGACATCAGTACGACTGGCGAAATATTTTTTATTGCCGAGGTGATAATGTTGAAGTTTCAAGGGCCGGATAATTATATTTACAGAGGCGAGGCGAGCTGGCGGCCCGGGCCACGCTTCATAATCGAGCCAATTACGTGGAACCAATAAACAAGGTACAATTAATGCTGGCATTTTTGAAATTTTATCAAATGTTAGTAAAATATGAGCTTCATTGATACATTTTGTTTCAAAAGTGTAATAAAAGTAAAATTTCAACATGAAGTCTACTTATTATTAGGATGTTACATGAATATAATACTCAAACTTTATTGCGCATCCCAACTTAAAATTATTACTATCTACTACTATCGCAACTTAAACTTAAAATTAAAGTTACAGCCTACATACGTCCCACTGCTGGGCACAGGCCTTCCCTCATTTCTGAGAGGGTTTTAGGGCAAGGAAACTTACCGCCGCGCTGTCCCAATGCCCGTTGGCGAACTTCACGTCTTCGAATTTTTTTTCTTATTGCTAAGACATGCAGGCTTCCTCACGATGTTTACCTTTGCCGCTGAGCACGTGGTAAATCAGCACTTAAAATTGCAATTAATAATTTCATTGGTGCCGGTGGGGATCAAACCCGAGTTGCTCGCGTATTGTGAAATTTAAAGCGAGCGCTAACCATCTGAGCTACCATGGCTCTACCATTACTAATACTTACACTCATATTCACAAAATATTATGTTGACTAAGGCCCGCCACATACATACGGAATTCCGTTTCGAGATTCAGTTCCGGAATTCCGAACGGGTCGGCCACACACAAACGTAATCCCGTTAACCCGCAATTTCGAACGGAAAACTACCGTACGTGTGTGCCTGGTTATAGATTTTATATGAACTTGCTGCGTTCGGAATCTCGAATTGGAATATCAAAACGGAATCCCGAAACGGAATTCCGTATGTATGTTGCGGGCCTTAGTCCCTAAAAAGAAAATCACAAAATGTGTCGTTGTGGTCGAGTTATTAAGAATTTTTTTTTATAGGATAGGGTGACAAACGAGCACACAGTCCACCTGATGGTAAGTGGTTGCTGTGGCCCATAGACGTCTACATCTATCCTCGTTTGCGAAACAAAACGCAGATGCGTTGTCATCCGTGAGGACTAAGATGGAATGCCTCTTGTCCAGTAAAATAGGTCTCCGGATCTCTACCTCACCTTACGAAACACAGCAGTGTTAAGTTGCCATTTTACGCTGGTATTCTGTGAGAGCGTAGGTAGTCCATCCCCGGTCGAGCCCACCCATTCGTGCTACAACTATACTACTAATATAGCTGCAGCATGGCTCTACCACGTATGTATATATATATATATATATATATATATATATATATACATATATATATATATACATACACACACACATATATATATATATATATATATATATATATATATATATATATATATATATATATTATATTATGCGCGGCGTATTGCTTTATATTTATTTATATTTATATTTATGCTTTAAAATGTCCCTAAGTGAATTCGAAGTGAAACTCATAGCGCTAACAACCTGAAAGGATGGAACAACGCGTGATGGGTCAGCTATTTCTTCAATAAAACTCGTGATATATTTATATATATGTATACTTATTTTCGACGACATGTGACATTTTACATGTGTGACGACCTGAAAACACATACAGGAAGTCGATGGGTGCAGGTGGCTCAGGAACGTGCTTTGTGGCATTCCTTGGGGGTGGCGTATGTGCAGCAGTGGACCTGTGAAGGGCTGTAATGATGATGATGATGATAATATACCTAAATATGTAGGTATGTTACAATAAAATAAAAAGATTCATATTTAACATAACATTTATAATTGCTACGACCTATATTGCAGTAAAATGCAGATATAATTGCAAACTTTTGCAATAAATGTGATCTCAATAGAATTAAGGCTGGTAAACAAAGTCCGAAGAAAAATGCCAAAGTACTTTAAAAAGTCGTGAAATAAGTTTCATTGTCTACGTACAGCAAAATCAAAAGAGTTTTTGTGAATTTCTTAACGTGCGTTTTCCAGGGAATAACTGTCATTTATACGTCCTATATATTATATTAATAAACATAATATGTTCCTATATACAGAAACATATGTAATTTTGGGGTTAAACAGTGGCCTTATAATTATCAGGGTTCATCAGTCATCGTCATTATATAGAGTTCTAACTAGCGTTAAAAATACCATGTACCTAAGTACATTTTATAGTTAAAATTATTGGCGTTTAGTATCACAGACGTCAGTGTATTTTTCCTACGTTTATAACAATAATTCAAGCGAAAAGAAAATGCATATGAGTAAAATAATGTTTTCCATGTGACGACACTCACGACATCTTGTGCGGCCACGTGTAAAAAGTCTAACGATTTCTTTAGTGTTCCGCGACAAAATTAGCAAAACGGAATACTTACGTAATCATTCAGTGCAGCTAGAAATATATTAGGCCGACGTGGGCCAAGTACGCCCATGTGGATGCGTCGAAGCTCATATATTTTACATGACAACGAGTTGTGTAGAACTACGATCTGCGCGACGAGATCGAGACGCAACGTTACCTACGCAATGCGATCCAAAGATACCAGATTTTCGTAGGACGGTGGAGACACCCATACACACACACGTCCCTGACAAATCAAATCAAATCTGTTTATTTTGTGAACATAGGTTAATTTACAGATCTCGATATGTACATAATAAAATATAAGGTAGGTTCTCTATGTACCGCCAGTAGACATACAAAATATAAGCCTATATAAGTGCATCATTAATTAGTAACATTCACAAAAAAATCCCTTCTGATGTCAGGTTCTAATTGAAATCATTATATAATATATTAATAATTATGAACAATTTAAAGATAATAAAGGTATAGTGTACATACAATAACTGTTATCATTTTGTCTAATTGTCATCTAGTATTAATTTGCACAAGTCATAATAGTTATATAGGCAATGCAGTTTAATAATATAATATTTTTATAATATTATTTTTATAATATGTCAAAATGTATCATTCATCTACAGAATAATATACTTTATCGTTTAGAAGATAAAAAAGTTTACGTTTAAAATATTTATGTTGTCACAATCTCTAATGCACTTGGGTATTTTGTTGTATACTTTTGGTGCCATTGCGTATATGCTCTTCTGTAAAAAAAACAGTTCTACTTGGTACTAAATGAAGCTTATCTGAGCGACGTTGACATTCCACAAATTTATACATGTTAATATTACGTTTTACAGAAATGCTTGTTTCATAAATATATAATGAGGGAAATGTTAGAATTTTTAATTTTTGAAAATGTGGCTTACACGTGTTTTTAAATTACAGATCGCACGTAGACATTTTTTGATCACATCGCGAATGTTGGGTGTATTGCCCCAAAATATAACGCTATATCTCCGAATTGAGGCGACATAGCCATGGTATGCTGCTAGTAGTGCTCTCTGGATTGCATATTTCCCAGCATATAAAGGTCGTATGCAAATTGGTGAAAATGACAGCATGTGTATAGTGTAGCTCTACCTTTAGTCACAGTCACAGTGTTCCGGGCATGAATGTTTGTCAAAACGTCTCTACTATACAGGAGAAATTCCTAGTGCCTGGGTTAGGCTCTTTTAAAATGAAAATGTAAAGGGTGCACTGGCGCGATAAAATGGTAGGAAAACTCGAAACCCAAAATTTCGTTAAAACCGTTTATTTTAAATTACACAACGTAGGTACACGAACAAAGCATATGAGAGAGCGAAGGTACGTGTGTCGCGAGCGATAGTAAAGGCTGACTGACTGCGTCACCGTTCGATTTCTACCTTAAAATTTAATATAATATTTAAAACATATGAGATGATTGGGCCGTCATACCCGCCACCTTAAGCTAATACAAATTTGTATAACGATTTTTGAGCACGTCGCTAACACACCCCACCCCAGTGCTGGCTCAGCACTACTCAGACAAAGGAATTCTAGCGACGCGCGCCGCTGAACGTCTCAGCGTCCCTGATTTGGTTCTGATTTCAACCAACCTGACCCGGCCGTCCTTGCCTGGAAACACCTGTTCCACGATCGCCCTCTGCCACACGTTGCGTGGCGCTCCAGGGTCCACGACCAGCACGAGATCACCTACCTTTAGCGGTTCGCGCTCCTCATTCCACTTCCTTCTAGGTATCAGCTCCGGTAGGTACTCTGTTACCCATCTGCGCCAATACATATCAGCTAAGCGTTGACTTTTTCGCCACTGTTTTCGTAGGTACAAGTCAGAGTCATCGAAGACACCTGCAGCAGGTAAGTTGGAGCTCTTACCCAGGAGAAAATGGTTTGGCGTCAACGACTCGTTGCTACCAGGTTCTACAGACACGTGAGTAAGGGGGCGGCTGTTGACTATATTCTCGACCTCAGTCATAAAGGTGGCGAGAACTTCATCTTTGGGGACACGCTCTTTGAGTATAGCCCCTAGAGATACCTTAACGCTACGTATTAAACGCTCCCACGCCCCTCCCCAATGGGGGCTTGCCGGTGGGATAAAAGACCATTGCGTCCCATTGTTAGCAGCCTCGTTCTTCAGGGTTTCGTCGTCAAGTTCCTGGATCGACTTCAGTAGCTCCGCATCAGCGCCACGTAGGTTAGTTCCGTTATCGGAGTAAAGGCAGCGTGGCCACCCTCGGCGGGCAGCCATACGCCGGAGGGCCATAATTAGTGAGTCAGTAGTGAGGGAATGCACGATCTCCAGGTGTATAGCCCGAACTGTAAGGCATGTAAATATGACACCGTACCGTTTTTCCCTTCTCCTCCCTACCACCACCTCCATCGGTCCAAATAGGTCCACACCGCAGTGTGTGAAAGCTCGCTGGTGATGCGCCACTCTAGCGGGAGGTAAATCGCCCATCACTGGCATTTCCGGTTTCGCCTTCCTTATTCTGCAGATCATACATCCGGCAGCTACATGTTTAACAGTGGGTCTCATTTTAATGATCCAGTACCTTTGCTTTAGGTTATTTACCACTGTCTCCTGGTTTCCGTGAGCAGCTTTTATGTGGAAATGTCTTACCAACAATCGCGTCACTCGATGTCGCCCGTCGAGGATACTCGGGTTTTTTGTCTCGGAAGAGACATCAAGTGCCGCACCAATGCGTCCGCCGCAACGAAGGACGCCGTGCTCGTCCAAATAAGGTGACAAGTTGAGAATACGACTGTTGCGGGGCAAACATTTACCTTCTCTAATTGCGCTCACTTCCGTGCCGAAGGCCTCGCTCTGTACCCGCCGGAACAGCAAACGTTTAGCCTGTTCCATTAATTCGCAATCGTCATCGGTACGTTTCCTGCACTTACATATAAATCTAAGAACAGCGGCTGTACTTTTGAGCAACCGCAGCCACGAAGAAAACCGTTCCGGATCGGGAGTAGGCTCGACACTAGGGATGTCCGTAGTAACCACATTTGTTACCAGGTTAACATATTCAGTTGTCTCAACATCAGTGACAGGACGAATGACGTGACGCGGCCACGATGACTCATCGTCACGCAGAAACGTAGGGCCCCCCAACCATACACTCTTAAAAATGGCGTCGTCGTAGGTTTCGCGTGTAGCTATATCCGCAACATTTAATTCAGTAGGCACGTATCGCCATTCTTTACTACTAGTGACCTCATCAATCTCGCCCAACCGGTTTGCTACTGAACTGAGAACGACACAATGTCTTTGTTGTATTCGTTCGACATAGGTGGTAGTTTCTTCAGGCCCTGGGTAATTTTGCTTAGAATGGTGTCTGCGTTACCGTATAGTAGCTCTAAAGTTTTTATCACTACGTCGGGTGATGTACCGCTTATCATGAGAGCTGAGACTGCTTCCTTAGCTGGCCCGTGAAGACACTTCCTTAAACGCCATAAATTTTCCTTCGGGCTAAACCCGCACACTTCGGTAGACTCGTCATAAGCCTGCTTGAACTGGAGCCATTCCAGCGAGTCCCCTGAGTAACTAGGTAGGTCCCGGGGGGTACACATGCGACTAAGCAGGTTGTTGTTTGTCCTATTATTTGCAGAGATCGAGGATAGATTCTGTAGTGCGCTCGCGAGCATATGAACCGTTCCGTCACATGGGCCGGCAACGGGTGCCGCCGGCGGACACTGCTTGCCCGGCTGATCACCGAACTCTGGAGCGTGCAACGGGGGTTCGTGCTCGAGCTGGCTTTGTTCTAACCATTGCTCCACTTTCTTATTCTTGGTGTCGTCGTGCGGGTCACTATGTGGACTGTATATTTCCTCTTTTTCATCCATAAGGTCTGCTAAATCCGCCTGAAACTGCTTATCGATGAGATCCATTTGAATTTTAGCCTTTTCTTTAGCCATCTCTAGTTCCAGTTTCTTTCTCCTGGCCATCAGAGAGGACGAGGTGGACGTTGACTTAGCCCCGGTGCGCGAAGCGGGCGGCTGTTGCAAGCGGTACTCGCGCTTGACGCTGCTACCCGCAACATCATATAGTTGGCTAGCGGTCGGTGTCTGTTTATCCTTCTGTGTATTTCCATCAGTTGGCTGAGGCTGCACTTGTAACTGGACTTCCTGATGTTCGTCCTCTTTGCTCTCGAGCTCCTTGCGTGTAGTGCTTCGAGTTTTTACCATTTTTGCAGGCGGCGTGCTAAACATTAGATCCGGTTCGAAGACCACTTTGTAAAGGGTGCACTGGCGCGATAAAATGGTAGGAAAACTCGAAACCCAAAATTTCGTTAAAACCGTTTATTTTAAATTACACAACGTAGGTACACGAACAAAGCATATGAGAGAGCGAAGGTACGTGTGTCGCGAGCGATAGTAAAGGCTGACTGACTGCGTCACCGTTCGATTTCTACCTTAAAATTTAATATAATATTTAAAACATATGAGATGATTGGGCCGTCATACCCGCCACCTTAAGCTAATACAAATTTGTATAACGATTTTTGAGCACGTCGCTAACAGAAAAGATTTATTAAGGTACCTAGACTATCTAGGACTCATAATTAACTAACTTGGCATAGTTGTAAAAAAATACATTGAAACAATCATGAACAGACTTAGGATATTTATATTGACATTTAAGACACTAAACTCCTGCATCTATGAGTATTGAGTTGGGGGCTGTCCAACAAGAGGCTGCTACTTGAGAAGTTTTCGTTCCCATCGGTTGTTGGTTCTTTGGGCCACATGGCTGGTCCATTGTCACTTCGTCATACTGGACCATTAGGCTATGTCGGTTACTCTGGTTTTACAGCGTGTATCCTCATTTTGAATTTTACCGCGAGGAAAATCTCTGAGCTTAACCTTCTGTATAGTTCGCGACGACCTTTAGCGACCTTGAGCTTCCTCATAGGGACGACGGTCAAAAACTACGTCTCTTAACTATCTACTATCTCTTAACTATCTATATGTGATCTCTCAGTCCTGAAGTATACATGACAAGAAGATGTGCCATAATCTTTCGAAGCTGAGTTGGATACTGTTTAATTAACCTTTTAGTCGAAGTTGAATTTACCTAGTCGGACAATTTGTTCTAGGTAAATATACTCTACTTAAATTACTGCAGCGAAATGCTATAAAATTAAAAAGAGGCCATTCGAATGTTATAATGTAAATTGTCACAGGTGATGAGATCTGAATCTATTGCTAAGAACCCAAAAACAAAAGGAAATTTGCACAATAGTTGTTTCCTTTCAGGATTGGCCTACAAAACTAAAGAATCTTTCAAAATGGAGAAGTCAAGGAAAAAGATGATTTCATTATTCCATGTATGGAATGAGACTGATAATTATGCAAGAAAATAATAGTTACTGCTGATTTGTATATTATATTTAAATTATTTGCATGGGAATTTGAATATCAGTGCATAGGGGGTAACTCTGAATGAAGCCTGCTCCGAAAGACAAAAGGTTAAGAATTTCATAAATCGGTAAAATTTTGATTTTCTAATTCTGTGAACGTCAGCCACATGGTGATCTTTTTAAAAAGATATAATCATTAACACCGACTAATAATTTATACATATTATAGTTATCGAAAGTAATTGACATGGTAATCATTATGAAATCCGCCCATGGCATTACGAACATTTCGATTTCAAATATTTTATTATTATCTGTTACGCAAATATTACTAAAATATGGTACCTACCATGTTTTTCATCATCATTATCGTTACAGCCCTTCACAAGTCCACTGCTGAACATATGCCTCCCCAAGGAATGCCACAAAGCTCGGTCCTGAGCCACCTGCATCCATCGACTTCCTGCATGTCTTACCAGGTCGTCACTCCATCTAGTGGGGGGATGCTCTACACTTTGTATGCCGGTACGAGGCTGCCACTCGAGAACCTTTTTTCCCCATCGGTCGTCGGTTCTCCGAGCTATATACCGGCTCATTGTCACTTCAGCTTACTAATCCTTTGGGCTATGTCGGTAACTCTGGTTCTACTGCGGATATTTTCATTTCTAAGTTTATCACGCAGAGAAACGAGCATAGCCCTTTCCATAGCGCACCGAGTGACCTTGAGCTTCCTCATACGGCCAGCAGTGAAGGACCACGTTTCAGTTCCATAGGTTGCCATGTTTTTACTGGGTAGTTTTATTAGAGTCAAAGACATTATTATTTAAAATCATATAATTTTATATTTTTTCATAATTTCAGTCAGTATGCAGGATCCTTGAAGTTTCTTCTGTGCGCCCAAATAGGTACACTCGTCGCAAATTGGAAGCTAAATGCAGAATAAAGTTATTTGCCATGAATGCCTCCGGGCACAAATTTCAATTATTGACGCATCCGAATAGTTTCGTAGGGGTGCAAGGTACATTCATGTAAAAAAATGCATTTTATTTAAGAGTACCTACCAAAAAAGATTATTCATTTTAGATCATTATATTCATGGTCAAATACCTTACTCAGGGACAGTACTAGTTTCAAAAACGTTATATTTATCATAATATACGATAAAAGGCAGTGAAATAAAATATTTAATAATCCAAACCATACACGGAGAGCAGAGTTACAGGTGCGAGACGACTGCTAATGTCGCTCCGCCATATCTATACATATAAATAAAATTGAAGTATCTGTCTGTAATATTACATTAACTGCCTTCATTTAAGTTCAGGGGATTATTTGCAAGCTTTTAAGACAAAATTACCATTTTTACATGTTTTGTCTGTCTGTCTGTTTATCTGCTTGTATGATATAACTTTGTTAACAGATAGAGAGCAATGCCAGGAGCGATCTAGGCTATAGTTTATCCGAAAAACTTGAAGATTAAATGAAAAGGAAAAATTGTTTAAATAAATTGTCTTTAATTTTGTCTCTGATTGAACGCTACATCTATATCTATACATATAATAAAACTGTAAATAGCAGATGTCTGTACATTTTATATTTTTGTAATAAAAGTGATTGAGGGGTACTAAAAATAAGTAATTAAATACATTTCTACCATTTTTAGAATTTTCTGTCTGTCTGTCTGTCTGTCTGTCTGTTTGTTTGTTAACGTATCACGTATAAAGTACTAATTTATATCATAAGAATTGTTAAGGAAATTATAAAGTGTATCTTCGGGTTACATTTAGTCTTTATTTCATTAAAATCAGTTCATTCCATCAAAAGTTATGATAAATATTCTGAAGTATGGGTAGGGAAGTATAGGTACGAATTTGCTCAACGGTGGCTTTGTTTGAGTCATCAAGTGCATTTTAAACTAATATCATATCATAAATCATAGTTAAATTATGTAAAATAATGATATGATTATGTATATCTAAAACGCAGTAAACAAAAGTATTAAAGATCGTATTAAATATATTATACAAAAATATATTAACCTTATTAACTAAATCTGAAGCACAATAGTTTTCCCATTTCTTCGATAGATGGTGGTGTTGTGAAAATGTAATGCAATTGCAATGTGGTTTTTTCCTGTAGATGAGTTTTCATATTTACTGCTAATCTTTATTATATTACTCGCTGCCCTACTGCGTGTTGACAAACTCAATTTATTCTTTACCACCGAGTACTCTATGTGGTAAATCAAATTTTAAAAGAGCTATTAACAAATCGTTGGTTTTGGCGAGAGTCAAACTTTATTTTTTGCTTACTGTGCAGGCACTGATTTATAAGTTCTCTTGCGTTTTATATAATGTATCAATTGCGTCAATTAATCTCTTTTATTTTTAGAATTGATGTTAGCAGCGCCATCTCTCTTTAAATATATACATATAATAAAAATGATGATAACATGTTGTGTCTCTTTCTGTACATTGTATATATATTTTGGTGGCTAAAATCATTATGGGGAACTGAAAATAATTAAATAAGAACATTTTATAATTTTTAGAATTATCTGTCTGTCTATTTGTCTGTTATTATATGAACGCATCACGTCTAAAGTAAACATCTTTTATTTTCAAAGAAATCGTTAAGAAAATCATAAAGCGTATCTTCGAGTTACATTTAATCTTTGTTTTATTAAAATTGGTTAATTCTATCGAAAGTAATGATTATTATTTTGAAATGTAGGTTCGAATTTGTTCAATGGCGCCATAAAATCTCAGAAATAGTAATAAAAAGATTTGTGTGTAAAAAAAAGTTCCATAATAATTAATATATTTATACTTAAAACACAAAAAGAGATTTAAAAAGGATGTTTTCTCACACAAAGGACGTAATAGATGGAGTTGTACAAATTACAAACTTTTCTGAATTGCTGTGTTGAGATTTTCGCCGATGAATCGTATTGAGACTTAATGAAGAAATTTGTATCCATCGAAGCCATACAACGGCACCCGACCAAAAATAAAAATTTTGCAACGAAATGTCGTGATATTGTATTTATAATATACGCAAAATCAGTACTGCCATTTTAGCGCTTTGGGAACTAGATTTAGCGCTTTTTTGGAATGTATAGCGCGCATTTCGAAATTTTAGCACCTAGCTTAATCCAGCGCTTTTTGGTGTATTTAGCACACATTTCAATATTTTAGCGACTAGCGGGTTATTAACTCTTTTATAGCAGCACTGTTAGTCCACATTACCGATAATAATAATAATGACCTTTATTATTTTTTCCCACAAATAGTACATTGCAGTTTATCTTTTTCAAACATATTTTTTCCACAAAACAAAGAGCATGGGAGACGAGTCAAAACTAGGATACCCTGTGCTATGGATCTCCTGGCTTCCCCTTTAGGATGATCAACTTGATTTTTTTACCGACGACTATAAGCGGGGAAATCCCCTTTATTAAAGTTTTCGTTCATGGTTTTGGCAACGCATTTATTTTGCTTTATTCAGTTTCAGTCAGTTGCATAGAGCACAGTTAAGTTAAAAGTTACTTAGAAGTTATTACACAAAGAAACTGTGTAGCAACCGCAATCAGATGCTGACATCTGAAACTAAGTTGCGAAATACATTGCACTTTAAAACAATTAATGACATTTTTATTGTTCGTACAGTACTAACTACTGTTGACAGCAATTGCCATAATTATAAGTCGATGTCCTGCGAAGTATTGATACATCAAAAAAATATTGCCAGAAAAAAACTTAATGTTGTTTTCTTTATTATGATTATATAAAAAAACACAAACTTTGTTTGTAGTTAATTTAGCGCGAAATCCAGGGCTTTTTTAAAGCGCTGTTTTCATGAAATCTAGCGCTTTTTATGTTGTCCTAGAGCTGAATGAGTTTTTTTTTATCTGGCAGCACTGCCCAAAAACCCTCTATTAAGAAGTAACTTTCCTTTCAGTTTTAAGCGCGTTCAGTTCCCAGTTACAGTGAGCGTGTGTTATGCGATGACCGTAAATAAAGCGCAAGGTCAAACTTTACGCGTTGTAGGAGTGTACCTCAGTACTGACTGTTTTGCACATGGCCAACTCTATGTTGCTTTTCCCGCGTTAGTAGCCCCCGTAACCTTTTTGTGTACACCCCGGCTAAGCCTACTTCTAACGTTTACACAGAAGCTCTATCATAAACGACTTAGAACTTTGATGATAATGATTTATTTAGTTACCACTTATTGATACAGTAATGAAATAAATCGTTTAATATTCTCTTACCTAAACGACAAATTATTTATGTAAAACCTGTATACGCGAGCTACGCCGCGGGCACAGCTAGTTAATAATATATCCTATCCAGGCACAGCCTACGGCGGGTCTATGCCTATATATAGGCTAGTTATGTGTATATAGGCATATCGAGAATTAATGGATAATATTATATGATATATTATGACAATTATATAATGAAAAAAGTTACTAATATACGTTTTATAGAATTTATTTTATGTTATTTCTGAGCGTTGAAAAAGTAATAGATTGTGACTGTACCCCACAGTGGGCGTATTCTTCTTCTAAAAGGGTCAAAATATTTTATTAGCCTTGCGATTTTAACTGAGTAGCGGGGGCGCCAACTAGATTAGAGCCCCGAGGCGAAACGCGACAAATCGACGTTGCTTCCACCAGATCGACGCTACCCTTTTCCACTCACCAATATTTGTCACGTTCTTTATAAATGCACGTAAGACTTGACCAATTGCAATAAAGTTGGTAATTCAACAGCAAATTCTATTCGCCTTGTTGGTAATCATTTGTAATTTTTTATTCGAGCAAAAGCAATTCCCTCACAAGAGCCAGTGGTCAGGGTTGAACGTTGTGCAGATTATTTACGTCAAATGCATGTTCAATAGGGTATACTCGGGAATATGACATCTGAGCATTACGCATAAGACAAACGAATAGCATAATATTATATGTTTTAATTATATTTTGTTGTGTTAGTGTTATAAGTAATGCTTTGTAATGAGTATGCATAAATAAATAAAAATACTCAAATTATGCAATTAAAAATTCTTGAATGCAAACTTTCCAATAACTGTTATTTCTGCACCATACATTTTCATAAGCTACAATATTATATTTTGATGATAAACATGTTAATTGAAATTTCGAACAAATTATCCTACGCCATTAAAAATGCGATAAGCATGGTGGTTAAAAGTAGGTACCTAATTATAGAGTACGGTTCCAGTTGCAACGACATTGGTATTGTACTCAATCAACCCGCCTGCTGCCCAGTTTGTGAGAATAAGCTCCGTTTTTTTTTGCGCCCAGAAGCAATGGAAACGTGGTGAATGCTCTAAGCATACCACGACAGCCGGCTGCGTGGTTATGTGGGACTCACTGCGAAATCTAAGTGCCTACCGGCTAAACACCACCTGTGAGACTGGCATTGGCTTGTGTGGCCTTTCTGCCGAGTCGGAAGCAACCCCCTTTAGGGATTAGGGGGCGCAGTAAGAGTATAACCTCCGAGCAATGCATGACTATATATACAGGCTGGAAGAAATGAACGGGACATGGAGGAAAAGTACATTTAGTACGGATAGTAGTAGTGGTGAAATTTTAAGAATATGATAAAGGTCTTCAGACATTTAAAAAATAAACAGTCTAGGTTTTGGCTACGTATTGTTAAATTTCATGGTCTAGTTTAATTGTTAGACACAATGACTAATGACAAATGACTTTCAATATGTATTATGTAATAATCAATATTGAATAAAAATAATTCTATTCTATGTTATTCTAATCTAATGTTTAATTGAGAGATTTTATCCTTATCATAGACCCTATCGATTGATTCAATAAAATAGCGAAAGTCTATTTTAGTTGGTTCGATTCCCAGCACGGGTAAGCCTTTTAAAAAAATGTTTAAATGACGTTATTCCTATTTTAACAAGTTGTAAAATTCAAAATTTTGTACAACCGACTTCAATATAAATTATTAAGGATAACTCAAAACTTACTGGTCAGACCTTGATTAAATTTATGTAGGACCACATGAGAAGCACTGGCTTTCGAGTAAAAAAGAATCATCAAAATTGGTTTAACTAGAAGAAAGTTGTGAGGTAACACACATAAAAAACATACAGTCGGATTGAGTACCTCCTCCTTTTTGAAGTCGGT
Source organism: Parnassius mnemosyne (assembly GCA_963668995.1). Lineage (NCBI taxonomy): Eukaryota > Metazoa > Arthropoda > Insecta > Lepidoptera > Papilionidae > Parnassius > Parnassius mnemosyne. Next base: position 25,634,814 of record CAVLGL010000057.1, read on the forward strand.
TAAAAATATTTCTTTTGAGAGAAATTTGATATCTTTAATTTAATGTACTTTCCCTCCATGTCCCGTTCGTTTTTTTCTCCTATATATACATAAGAACGTGCGTACGTACGTATCTAACGGCAAAAGGCCGGTTTTTTTTTCATAAGTACATACATATGTACTTATGAAAAAAATCACGCCTTTAGCCAGGCCTTGGAAATAGAAAAGCTGATAATATGATATAATGATAAAACTGAATTTTTAATTTTCATTTTATATTTACATTCTTCTTACGCACAATTGCACAGTACTAAATCTTTGAAATAAAAATCATAGGCCAGCCAAAAGATTGCCACACAAAGTGTCAGACTATTTTCTGCCTGCCTCATCGAGTCATTACTGTACCTAGTGGAGAGTAGCTCTATAGATAAGTCGAGAAATATTATTTTCCACCTGTTATTGTGTCCTAGGCCTTTATATTACCACGTCAGTGTGCCACTCATAAGGCTTTGTAGTTTACTCTGGTTCTACTGTGGATATCCTTGTTACAAATTCTACCAATCAAAAGTCCTCTTCATACAAGTAGCTCGCCGATCAACTTATCGATCTATAAATCGTTAAATATATAACATTTATTAAACATAATTATTGTGTTTGTAGTGACGATTTTAGCAAATGTCCTAAAATATAATGACATAAGGTGTTTTATTACTAGTAGATAAGGAAAACAAAAATTATGGGCGATAAGTTATTTTTATACAATTTTAATATGATAAATTACATAAAAGTCTATGTGTTTGAGCGTAAATATTTTTTTAACAAATGTTAAATAAGAAGTTCCATAAACAACAACTGTTTGATATGTTTTAAAAGTTTATTTTCTTTTGATATGACAACAATCTGTCAGATAAAATGAATCTCTTGAAACATTCATGAACTTTCCCCTTCGTTTGTTCTCCCCTTCTGTAAAAAAGATCAAGTTATAGACATTTTAACAAGGTTCTTGGTTCGTACAATATTATACAAAATTGATGTGGTTACTATAAATAATTAATAAATTATTTTGTATGTTCGTTCAGTCTCGTCGTTATAAGCAAACTGCTGGTCATGTGTTTGAATCCTGGGTTCCAAGAAATCAGTTACTGGATCTGTCAAAAAATTCTCAGTAATAGCTTTGGCGCCAAAAAGTTAGCGGTGTTTCATCCCCGTGCCTACGGACTATTAGCATTTAATATTGATAATCCGTTAGACTATGATGGGTATTCATATTCTGCTATAAATTTTAGATTTTATAACGTAAATAAACGAATTTATCCCTCTTCAAAACTTACTAAGCGACTTTAACCCTCATTGTTATAAAATTCTTGAACTAATAACTATAATTTTTTTTACTTTATACCGTGTGATTAAATTTTAAAACTAGCGTTAGTTCCTATCGCTAAACGTGGAATTGCGTGATCTTATAGTTTCTGACAACTTGATTGTGTTATTTAAAAAAAAATTGTTTCCAGTTTTTCATTACTGAATTAAGTAAGACACTATAATTTTCTTATTAATAAAGCTGAATAAATATTTATATTTTCGTTCTAAGTTACACTATTGTAAAATGTCACATGGACATTGATATTTTATGAAATCTTGATATTAATGACGTCGTTGATGAGTACCGAATGTTTTCGGCAACTGTCTGAGGCATAACACGAAAACAATAGACCTGTCTTCAGTTCTTACGTATTGATACGTGTTAATACAATGACACTTACTCTTAATTTCTATGCATACATATTATATAGTAGTCCCACGCCGGGTGTTATTATTATTATATTAGTGATTTCTAACCAGTGGTCCCCAAGAGCTTAAATGTGGTCCGCGAAAGAAATAAATATTTTTTCTACCTAATCGTTTGAAATACCTAACACATTTATTATTTTCTCGTCACACGGGTAGTACGGTATAGTAGTAAGTACCCAGGCTTTTACAATAAATACACAAATAATAATGTTAATGGAAGCTTATTTTTAGTTTATTATATAATTATGTTAAAACTTGTGATTATAATTTACTATTAGATCAACACGTTTTTTTCTTTAACCTTGTGGTCCTTGCTAACTACAAAAAAACATGCGTGTCGTGGAACACTCGTTTGGAACAAAGTTCCTTTCGTAGTATATTATGATTGATAAACGTATTATATATATATATATATATATATATATATATATATATATATATATATATATATATATATAATATAAATATTAACAATAAATAAATAAAAAGAAATATTAATTAAAATGAAGCGTTATTTAAAATAATATTTCTTTTATGGCAAGATAAGAAAAAGTGCGAGGAAGATGGATATTATTCCATCTTGCTCGCACTATAGAAAGGGGGTCGTGACGGAAAAATTTTGCATTTGCTTGCTTTTTCTCACCTAGATTACCATGTCTTGGTGTTCTCACTGTGGTGCGTGAAGCACGCTGTCCTGGGAGACAGTGGCCTCACTGTATTGTTGTAAAGTATATCGGACGCTTGTTGTGGTGCAAAATGTGTTTGTGCGTAACTCTCCTTCCTGGCTTCCTGGTACTGGTAACCGTAAGTAGAATGAAACACACCTGTCGCCTCAAAGGCGGCCGTCATTTTTATTTTTTGCCTTGCTTGTTGCATTAGGCAACAGCTAGGTACATATCCTAGCGTACCAACGCGCTAGATGTATAGGTGTTTATCGTAGGCACACACCAAAAGTAGGGGGAGCTTGGTACACATCTGTGTTTGTGTTAGCATAGTTAACAATATGGCGTCGAAACAAACGGTGGTAGAGCCACGCAGCAGTTTTTGCTGTTGCATGTATGGGCCGGCTCGAGCCGGGTTGGTACCACGACCTCACAGAATACCGGCGTGAAGTAGAAGCTTTGCTTCTGCGTTTCGTCTGGTGAGTGCAGGTGGCCGGAGGCCCAATTCCCCCCCCCCCCATCAACATGGTAGCGGAATTACACGAAGAACTACCCCAGGAGGGTACCAGCACCCCTGGAGAATCCCTCGCTGAGCATCCACGACCATGTTATTCCGATCCTGAGTGTGGGTGCTCAGGCTGCCCCGCGTATTCTGGGGGGGGGCAAAATTCCGCTCAAAAGCATTACTGCTAGGGGCAAACTGAGCAAGAACACCAAGGCGACTCCTGCCACGCTATCCGTGAATTTCTGCAACATCAGGGGACTTCACTCTAACCTAAACGCCGTCCACTACCATCTCGAGACGGCGAAGCCGGCCTTGCTCTTTCTGACCGAGACGCAGGTTTCCTCTCCGGCTGATATTTCGTATCTCTCCTGCCCGGGGTACAAATTGGAGCATTCCTTTGTGCCTCGGGCTGGAGTTTGTGTGTATGTCAGAGAGGACATCTGTTCTCGACGCCTCGGCAGTCTTGAAGGTTCGGACCTGTCCATCCTTTGGCTACGCGTAGACAGCGACGACCATCCGCGCGTCTACGGGTGCCTCTATAGGTCCCATAGCGGTAATGCCGAAACAGACCGACTCATCGACCACGTCCAAATGGCTACAGATTTCTTGCTACAACAGGTCCCATCCGCAGAGATCGTGATCCTTGGCGATTTTAACGCCCACCATGCCGAATGGCTCGGTTCACGTCTAACCGATCATGCGGGGAGATCTGTTTATGACTTTGCCTTGGCATATGGTCTGACACAACTGGTTACTTCGCCTACGCGGATTCCAGATGTGGAGGATCATACACCTTCCCTGTTGGACCTTCTGCTGACCTCTCATCCGGACGGATATCAGGTTTCCGTCGATGCCCCTCTCGGCTCTTCGGACCATTGTCTGATCCGGAGTGTGGTGCCACTCACGCTCCCTTCGCGGTTGCGTTCTGCAGGTTGCCGCCGTGTTTGGCATTACAGGTCGGCGGATTGGGACGGAATGCGGTCCTTCTTTGCATCCTACCCATGAGGGCGGGTTTGCTTCTCGCTGGATGATCCCAGCGCTGTTGCTGACTCTGTCACTGATGTGGTGCTACAGGGAATGGAACTATTTATTCCATCATCTGTGGTACCCATCGGAGGCAGATCTCAGCCTTGGTTTGGTCGCTCCTGTAAGACTGCATTACGCAGTAAGCAGGAGTGTTATCAAGCCTGGGCTGCGGCTTCGGCGACTCGGGATGTAAATACCAGCACACTTAAAAAGAAGTATAACTTCGCCTCCAGGTCCTTCAAAAGAGTTATTGCCAAGGCAAAGTCAGAGCACATAGGCAGAATTGGCGAGAAACTAGTTCGCCTTCCTTCGGGAACCCGTGCATTCTGGTCTCTCGCCAAGGCTGTCCAAGGGAATTTCTGTAAGCCATCACTACCATCTCTGCACAGGGAGGATGACTCACTGGCCCATGACGCAAAAGACAAAGCCGACCTTTTAGGCTCCCTTTTTGCGTCCAACTCGACTCTTGAGGACGGGGGAAAAACACCGCCGACCATCCCGCGGTGTGAGTGCTCCATGCCGGACGTGCTGTTCTTACAGCGCTCGGTTCGCAAAGCACTGCTCTCCCTGGACATCCAGAAGTCGAGTGGGCCTGACGGAATCCCCCCAATTGTGTTGAGGACGTGTGCTCCGGAGTTGGCACCGGTCCTAACGCGTCTTTTCCGGTACTCCTACTCCCAAGGCGTAGTCCCGAATTCATGGAAGACAGCTTTTGTCCACCCGATCCCTAAAAAAGGCGACCGCTCAGACCCATCCAACTATAGGCCTATCGCGATCACCTCCTTGTTCTCCAAAATAATGGAATCCATTATTAACTGCCAGCTCATCCGGTACCTTGAGGATCACCAGCTGATTAGTGACCGCCAATACGGTTTTCGTCGGGGTCGATCAGCTGGTGATCTTCTGGTCTACCTGACCCATAGATGGGCGGAGGCAGTAGAGTCCAAGGGGGAGGCGTTGGCCGTTAGTCTGGACATTGCGAAGGCCTTCGATCGGGTTTGGCACAAAGCGCTTCTTTCGAAGCTCCCTTCCTATGGGCTTCCCGAGAAATTGTGCAATTAGATCACCAGCTTCCTTGCAGATCGGAGCATCAAGGTCGTTGTAGACGGTGCATGCTCTGACTACAAGCCTATTAACGCTGGTGTTCCACAAGGCTGTGTGCTATCACCAACGCTGTTTCTTCTGCATATCAATGATATGTTGCTAACTGGTAACATTCATTGCTATGCGGATGACAGCACTGGTGATGCTCTATACACCGGCCGTGCCAATATTTCTCGGGAAAACGTCGCTGAGTACCGGAACAAACTTGTGTCTGAAGTCGAGTCTTTGCTGAACAAAGTCTCGGATTGGGGGCGACTAAATCTAGTCCAATTTAATCCTCAGAAGACACAAGTTTGCGCGTTTACCGCTAAAAAGAACCCCTTTGTCGTATCTCCTCAGTTTCAAGGCACTCCCCTTCTTGCCTCAGCCAGTATCGGTATCCTCGGAGTCGACATATCGAGTGACGTGCAGTTTCGTGGTCACTTGGAAGGGAAGGCCAAATTGGCCTCTAAAAAGCTTGGCGTGCTCAGCAGAGCGGGACAGTATTTCATGCCGGCACACCGCCTGCTACTTTACAAGGCGCAAGTTCGGCCTCACATGGAATACTGTTCCCATCTCTGGGCAGGGGCTCCCCAGTGCCAGCTCCTTCCACTTGACCGCATCCAACGCAGAGCGGCTCGAATTGTCGACGACCGAGCCCTTTCCGATCGGCTCGATTCATTGGCACTGCGAAGAGATGTTGCATCCCTTTGCATTTTCTTTCGCATCTACCATGGGGAGTGCTCTGAGGAATTGTTCGGATTAATCCCAGCCGCCAAATTTCACGAACGCACATCGCGGCAGAACTCCCGATACCATCCACACCATCTGGATGATTGGCGGTCCACCACTGTGCGATTTAGAAGATGTTTTCTTCCTCGCACGACCTCCTTGTGGAATCGATTACCATCAGCGATTTTTCCGGACCGATACGACTTAGGGACCTTCAAGAAAAGAGCGTACTCCTTTTTAAAAGGCCGGCAACGCATCTGCGATTCCCCTGTTGTTGCAGTTGTTCATGGGCGGCGGTAGTCACTTACCATCAGGTGAGCCGCATGCTCGTTTGCCCCCTCTCCCATAAAAAAAAAAGAAACAAAAGCAGAAACTTTTAATTCAATATAGAGTATAAACAATAATTATTGAAAGTCACTCATTTCTTTAATTACCACTGGTTCGAAAAAAAATTATCCTGGGAAGAACCAGCAAAAAACGAAAATACTTTTTTTTAAATAACAGCTTACAATCATGTATGTTACACAATTAACAACACAAGAAATTAGAAATAGCTTGGCAGCGACCACCTCATTCCCGGGGGTTATTATCATCCAGAAATTCCTTTACTATAATAACCCTTTTTATTCAAACTTAGTTTAATACATTTTTTGAACATTGAGCGGGTCAAATTTTGTATATTTTCAATTTTGTTTTAAAAGCATATACATCGCCCCAAGAATGAATTATTGACTCCGTGGAGTCCAGTAACTGGTACTACTAGCTTGTATCTGTTCCTAATATTTAAGGAATGAATATCACTTAATTTTGTAAAACTACTTTTATTTTTCTGTCTGCCAGAAAGAGCCAACTGTCAAAGCTAAACACAGAATGTGGCAGCATCGTTTCCGGGGCACCTGAGATTTTGACTTAGATTGAGAGGTTCTATGGGCAGCTGTACACGTCATCGTTGGAGCCAAACGCAAGTTTGAGTAACGATCCAAGAGCGAGTCTTATCTGACACTATCCGAAGATATCCCGGATGTCAGTCTGAGCGAGATTAGAATGGCTCTCCAGCACCTTAAAAACGGCAAGGCCCCAGGCGAGGATGGAATTACAGCGGAGCTTCTGAAAGCGGGTGGAAAACCGGTACTTGAAGTCCTTCAGAAGCTCTTTAATTTCGTCCTACATGGTGGCATTACACCGGAGGCGTGGAGCAGAAGTGCGGTGGTCTTGTTCTTCAAGAAAGGCGACAACGCTCTCTTGAAGAACTACAGAACGATTTCCCTTCTGAGCCGCATCTACGTGCTGTTTTCGAGAGTCATTACGAATCGTCTCGTGCGCAGACTTGACGACTTCCAGCCTCCCGAACAAGACGGTTTCGGAAAAGGCTTTAGCACCATAGACCACATACATACCCTTCGGCAAATTGTACAGAAGTCAGAGGAGTATAATTTGCCACTATATCTGGCGTATGTGGACTATGAGAAAGCCTTTGATTCCGTCGAAATTTGGGCGGTGCTGCAGTCCCTTCAGCGGTGCCAAGTTGACTGTCGGAATATCGAAGTGCTGAAGTGCTTGTACAGTAGGGCTACGATGGCTATCTAAGTACAGAACCAGAGTACGAAACCTATCCAATTGCAGAGAGGTGTAAGACAGGGTGACGATATATCTCCGAAACTCTTCACCGCTGCATTGGAAGACGTTTTCAAGCTTCTGAACTGGAAAGGATACGGTATCAACATCAATGGCGAGTACATCACTCACCTTCGATTTGCCGACGATATAGTCCTTATGGCAGAATCGCTGGAGGACCTAAGCACTATGCTCAATGATCTCAATAGTGCTTCCCAACGGATAGGTCTTAAGATGAACATGGACAAAACAAAGATCATGTTTAATGTCCATGTCACACCTATGCCGGTAGTTATTGGGAGCACTAAGCTCGAAGTTGTTGACGGGTATGTTTACCTGGGACAAATAGTCCGACTAGGTAAGTCCAACTTCGACTGAGAGGTCAATCGACGGATTCAACTCGGTTGGGCAGCGTTCGGGAAATTACGGCACATCTTCTCGTCAGGTATACCTCAAAACTTGAAAACGAGACTATACAACCCGTGCGTGTTGCCAATGATGACACACGGAACTGAGACGTGGTCTTTCACTGCTGGCCGGATGAGGAAGCTCAAGGTCGCTCAGCGAGCTATGGAGAGGGCTATGCTCGGAGTTTCTCTGCGTGATAAACTCAGAAATGAGGATATCCGCAGTAGAACCAGAGTGACCGACATAGCCCAACGGATTAGTAAGCTGAAATGGCAATGGGCCGGCCATATAGCTCGAAGAATCGACAACCGATGGGGAAAAAAGGTTCTCGAGTGGCAGCCTCGTACCGGCAGGCGAAGTGTTGGGCCTCCCCCCACTAGATGGAGTGACGACCTGGTGAGATGTGCAGGAAGTCGATGGATGCAGGTGGCTCAGGACCGTGCTTTGTGACATTCCTTGGGGGAGGCCTATGTTCAGCAGTGGACTTGTGAAGGGCTGTAATGATGATGACTTTTATTTTTATGTACGTACATTACATTTTCATAATTGTATTAAGAGGCCAAAGTTGATATATTAATTTTCTTAAATTTTTGTCGCAGCGACTCTTCAGGCTTTAAATCATAAATTGCTCTAATGGCCCTCTTCTGTAAAATATAATATTTCAGTGTCAGCTGCGTGTCTAATAGCAAAATACCATACGACTTTATGCTATGGAAATAGCTAAAGTAAACTAGTCTAGCTGTTTCAACACTGGTTAGACTTCTAATCTTTTTTACAGCATATGCTGCAGAACTAAGCCTGCTTGCTAGTTTTGCTACATGGGGGCTCCATTGAAGCTTCACGGTTAGTGCGATTCCAAGAACAATGGTGGTATTCGTTTTAGTGCCATTTAAATACGAATTATTAACATTGAACCAATTTACTAATTTAGATATTAGCATTATTTACTTCTTTATATTTTAGTAATTGTCATCAGCAAATAATACAATATCATGGCTATCCCTTACTATCTAAGGCGATAATATATACAAGAAACAGAAAGGGGCCGAGAATTGAGCCCTGAGGCACGCAGATTTGTACCATCGACCCGGAAGAGCTTATACTTTTAATTACAACTTTTTGCATTCTCTTACTGAAATATGAAACACTTAATTTAAGAGCATCAGTTCTTACATCGTAGTGTTGAAGTTTCCTGATTAATGTTTCATGGTGAACATAATTGAAGAACTTGGATAGGTTACAGAATATACCCAAAGCATCCTGTGAATTCTCCCATGCATTAAAGATATATTTAATCAGCTCAACACCGGCATCAGTTGTCGAGCGACCCCTTATGAAACCAAATTGATTTTTTGAAGTAAATTATTTATATTAAAGAAATTTAACATTTAATCAAGAACAATTTTTTCATAAAATCTTACTAAGTGGTGGTAGTACAGAAGTAGGTCTTAAATCAGCGTGGTCTAATGTACTACCAGATTTAAATAAAGGTATAACTTTAATATGCTATATTAAATATTTTATTAAAAACCAGATTCGATACTAGTATTAAAAATAATAGCTAAATGAGGCGCGATTGTATCTATTACTCGTATAGACGCAATAAATTTAACGGAAATCGCCCACAGATCCGCAGTTTTCATAACATCAATAGTTTTAAAAATATTTAACAATATCTTTAAATGATACTTTATGAAATGTTAAATTCTTTGTACACGCATTTATATTTTGTTTAAGTAATGATTCGGCGACGGCAGGTGAAGAATTCAGTAACTTAGTGGTTAAGGTCAGAATATCAGTAAAATATTTCTCAAAAACCATCGCAACGTCCTGATGTGATTCGGTTAACGCGTATGCTTTTTTTATGTGTGTTACCTCATAACTTTTTACTGGATGTACCAATTTCAATGATTCTTTTTTCATATGGGAGCTAATACTTCTCGTGTGGTCCCATATGAATTTGATCAAGGTCAGACCAATAGTTTTTGAGTTATTCTTAATAACTTATATTGAAGTCGGCTGTAAAAAAAATTTAATTTTAAATTATTTTATTAGAAGCCGTCTTAATTTTGTTGCTCAAATGCAAAGACTTGGCTGTGGAGCACACTCTTTTAAATATTTTTGAATATTTTTTACATATTCCCTAAATTCTATGCTATGACCTTTCATGGTAAAGATCATATAACCTTTGTCTGCTCTTATGGACTCCTACTGTCGGACTGTCGCCCATTCATTGAATGCCTTCTGACTGTTCAAGGAGAATGTTTTAGAAGTAAAATTATTATTAATTTCATTGCAAATAAGCTTAAATAAAGTTCCATAACGATAGTCAATAACGATAGACGAACTCGTTGACTTTTTTAGTCGAGCCTGCTCCGACATTTGGGCTATGTTCCTTGCACAGCGCAATGCCCGTCCCGCGTCCGAGCCCACGCTCGAGTTCACGCCACTAGCCGGCTCATCTACACAGCGTGTCTGGCCCCCTATCGACCGTCTGACCGTGCGGATTGACAATCTTCTGTCGCCGAGCACCGGACCTACAACTCCTGTGCCCATAGTCACTATATATGACGCCAAATGCACCACACCCTCGGCGATGTCCACCTTTGGCTTCTCTCCGGTCTTCTCGGATGCCGAATCAGGCTCCGACATAGAGACCGACTCACGTATCCCGCATGAGCCCGAAAATGAAGGCTTCACCTTCGTCCAGTGCACAAAACGCAAATGCAAAGCCCCAAAAAAGGCAGCCGACCCTAACTCGGCCCCATTGTCCTCCACCGCCACTCCGGCAAAAACGCCTGACCCCGCGGCGCGCGCTATAGCCCCTAAGACTGCGGCAAAGCCTGCAGTGAATTGGTCCCCATCCGCCTCCCATCATCATTCAAGACAAAATAAAACGGAGAAACCTATCATACTGCTTGGATTCCAAAAAAATCTATGGCCCTAAGGTGCAAAACGCCGGTCAGGGCATCAGAATGTTCGTGAACTTGACTCAGGATTTCCGCAGCGATACAAATCACCTGCGCGCCCAGCAAATAAGCTTCCACACATACGCCCTTCCAGAGGAGCGTAACCTTCGTGTAGTCGTTCGCGGTTTTCCTAAAGAGCTCGAGACTAAGCACATATTAAAAAACCTCAAAGCCGTAAACGCTTTTTAGATTTATGTCTGGTCATTCTGTTCCACTTCCTATAGTTTCGGCGTATCTATCGCCGCCGAATTACTCAATCTCGGCTTCAGTGTCATAATAGCTGGACACCTCAACAGTAAGCATTCTTCCTGGAACTCGCTTATACACCAATCCAAATGGAAATGCATTGTTCGATCTCTCGAAGCGATTAAACTTCAATGTTATCGTGCCTGAGACTCCAACCAGCTACCCATTCGCTACAAGTCAACAACCGGACATCCTTGTGCAATACTCAAAGATGTCCGTTTGTCGATACCATCGATCGAAACTATTTTGGAACTCAACTCGGACCATAGACCTAGTCCTATTGCAGATGGGCCAGTCCACAGGCGAGGTCCTTCAGACCAAAACCATCGTGGACTGGCGTAAACTCGAGGTCAAACTCGAGTCTACGACCTCTCAGCACTTAGATAAAATCCCTAACAAGATAGACTCGCCAAGATCAGACTTGGCCTCCAATGAGGCGAATAGCGCCCTATCAGCCCACCTCACCTCTACAGTGGAACAATGCTCTCGTAAGATTCGTGTGTCGAGCAATCGGCACATGAAGTTGCCGAGTGACATTCGACAGCTGATAAGAACGATAAACGCGGCCCTAAGACAATATCTACGACCACTATCGTACTGTAGATAAGAAATTCCAACTGCGCAATCTCCAAAACGATGTGAAACAGCGCATGAAAGAGTTTAGAAATGATAAGTGGGATAATCTGCTGACGGATATCGAGCCATCTCAAACTGCTTTCTGGCAGTTGACCCGAGCCCTTAGATCCTGTGACTGTCGACGAAGTTACAGAAGCCTTAAAAAGAAATCAGCGCCTGGGGATTATTGACAAAAATCTTTATTTAATAATATTTGTTGTATAAGTCACTATATTTTTATAGACTTTTCTGATATTATGTCTTATTCCTAGTGACCATATAAAAACACATCTTAATCACGAAACGTTTCATGATTACAGGAATTGTAAAAAACATCAAATATAATTAATGAATTAAATTCAATATTTTGAAAGTTTTTTACTTTTAAAACATATGTAAATACGTATTGAAACATTATAAATACTTTATTATTACTCTGAAACATTTACAAATTTTTAAACGCTCCAAATTCTGTTTCTGTCACTGTGTCAAGCGCAAGCGATAATTACAGAGCTCGCCAATACAAGCAACAATGACACAGCACGCGGCGTCACTGGCATACTTTACACCGCCGCCATAACGATCCATCTTGCTTCTTTCCTTTTGTATTTCATGATTTTAGATCCGCTTTGGTGTTATTTTTTTATACTTATTTTATTTATTCTATTCTACAGGACGTGTTCTTTAATATTTAAATTCTAAGTAATTAAAAAACACAATGCTTTCTTATATGATTGTATGCACCCAGGACTGTTCTATGCAGTCTCTAGATGAGACTTATATATGCGTATATTATACGAGGTAGAGCCAGAATGCTGCTTTATTACGGTTGTAGCATGAATAGTTTAGCTCGTCCGAAGAATGTGCACGCTCTCGAAGAATGGCGGCTTATAATAACAGCTTAATACTACTGTGTTCTGTATGGTGAATGTCCAAGGACCCTTTTTTGAAAACGAGGCATTCCATCTTAGTTCTCAAATGATAACACATTAGCATTTTTATTCACTATCGAGGATAGGTGAAAGTGTCTATAGATATAGATAGATAGTGTCTAGATTCAATCATCAAAATAGAGCACACTATTTATCTGATGGTAAGCATCCACTTACCATCAGATAAATAGTGTGCTCGTTTGTCAACCTCATACGATACGATTGAAACAAATAAAATACCTACTAAAATGTTAGACTTTTTGATTTAAATAAGTACTACGACTTTAGTTATTTTAAGTGAAATTCCACATAAATATTATAAAATGTTTATTATATAATATGAATGTACAAAATAAATGTAACGCCGGGCTCCAAGCAATCTCCGCTGCTGGAGGAGCGCAGCTTACATCGCGTCTTACAACCGTACGTATACTAAAGTTTCCCAATGCGGAATCCTCAGGGATTGAGCGCGTCGCTTCGCTTTCTAGAAAAATCCAATGTACGAATAACGCGTACCGTTAAAATAACTAAACGTGATATAAAGCCTCGAAAATGTGGAAAACGTAGCTCATTATACCATATATTCGACTGCTGAAGGGATTGTGTTTTATCGATTTGAACTCATTCGCGTATACGCTTTTACATTTACTTCCGCTTTTGCTTGGATGTTGACACATGATTTATTTGAACCGACGTTGCGTCTTCTATACTAGACCAAAGTTATAAACAGTAAACCAAAAGAATAGCCACTTACATTTGCCATAGATAATATTAATATATGTTTTTTTTATAGAATTAGAGTGATATACGAGCACATAGTCCACCAAATGGTAAGTGGATGCTGTGGCCTATAGACATCTACATTTATTTTTGATAAATAATCAAAATGTCGATGTGCTGTCACGCCTGAGTACTGAGATGGAATGCCTCGTTTCCAGTAAAAAGGGTCTCCAGTTCTCTACACTCACCATACGAAACACAGTAGCATCAAGCTGCTAATTAACGCTGGTATTCTGTGAGAGCGTGGTCCTATCCCGGTCGAACCGACCCATTCGTGTTACAACCAAAATATAACTGCAGCGTGGCTCCACCTCGTAAAAGACGCGCACAATAGTGTGTGTACTCAAGAGAATAAAGCACTGCTTTCACTAAACTTCTACGTTTTTCCACTCTAGACTACATCACCACTTTCCATTAAATGGTATCGTATTAGCATTCATGAAATAAAAATATTATGATTTCTTTTATTTACGCGAAGTAAGTTTAATTCTAAAGAATTTGTACATGGGACTTGAAAAACTAAGATTTTGCAGATATTAAATTATAAACGTAAAAAGGATGTCCTTATAGAAATGTAAATGTATAAAAAGTAGATAAGGAAGTATGTCATAAAATCAATTCCTGATTTAAATAGGCTATCTAAGCTAAAGGCAATGTTTTGACGTAAGCGGGGAAAGAATACCTCGCGGATCTCCCCTGATAGTTATTTGATATGATTTATTCATACGAACACATCGCGCGCTTACACCACGTCAAATGGAAGTTTATTTAATAGAAAATACTTTCCGAAATCTATTTATAAAGCCATTACCGACCTTTTTATGGTTCCGTATATTAAAAAAACTGTATAAAGAAAATCAGTGGCTCCTAGTCGCTTTTTACTTTATTAAATATTTTTCTCTGAAATTTAGACCACTTTGCTATAAAGTCTGCCAGAAAGAGCCAACTGTCAAAGCTGAAGACAGAATGTGGCAGCATCGTTTCCGGGACACCTGAGATTTTGAGTGAGATTGAGAGGTTCTATGGGCAGTTGTACACGTCATCGTTGGAGCCACACGCAAGTGTGAGTAACGATCCAAGAGCGAGTCTCATCCGACACTATTCAGAAGATATCCCGGACGTCAGTCTGAGCGAGATTAGAATGGCTCTCCAGCACCTTAAAAACGGTAAGGCCCCAGGCGAGGATGGAATTACAGCGGAGCTTCTGAAAGCGGGTGGAAAACCGGTACTTGAAGTCCTTCAGAAGCTCTTTAATTCCGTCCTCCATGGTGGCATTACACCGGAGGCGTGGAGCAGAAGTGCGGTGGTCTTGTTCTTCAAGAAAGGTGACAACGCTCTCTTGAAGAACTACAGACCGATTTCCCTTCTGAGCCGCGTCTACGTGTTGTTTTCGAGAGTCATTACGAATCGTCTCGCGCGCAGACTTGACGACTTCCAGCCTCCCGAACAAGCCGGTTTCCGAAAGGTCTTTAGCACCATAGACCACATACATACCCTTCGGCAAATTGTACAGAAGTCCGAAGAGTACAATTTGCCACTATGTCTGGCGTATGTGGACTATGAGACAGCCTTTGATTCCGTCGAAATTTGGGCGGTGCTGCAGTCCCTTCAGCGGTGCCAAGTTGACTGTCGGTACCTATATCGAAGTGTTGAAGTGCTTGTACAGTAGGGCTACGATGGCTATCTGAGTACAGAACCAGAGTACGAAACCTATCCAATTGCAGAGAGGTGTAAGACAGGGTGACGTCATATCCCCGAAACTCTTCACCGCTGCATTGGAAGACGTTTTCAAGCTTCTGGACGGGAAAGGATACGGTATGAACATCAATGGCGAGTACATCACTCACCTTCGATTTGCCGACGATATAGTCCTTATGGCAAAATCGCTGGAGGACCTAAGCACTATGCTCAATGACCTCAATAGTGTTTCCCAACGGATAGGTCTTAAGATGAACATGGACAAAACTAAGATCATGTTTAATGTCCATGTCACACCTATGCCGGTAGTTGTTGGGAACACTAAGCTCGAAGTTGTTGAGGAGTATGTTTACCTGGGACAAATAGTCCGACTAGGTAAGTCCAACTTCGACCGAGAGGTCAATCGACGGATTCAACTCGGTTGGGCAGCGTTCGGGAAATTACGGCACATCTTCTCGTCAGGTATACCTCAAACCTTGAAAACGAGACTGTACACCCAGTGCGTGTTGCCAGTGATGACATACGGAACGGACATCCTTCACTGCTGGCCGGATGAGGAAGCTCAAGGTCGCTCAGCGAGCTATAGAGAGGGCTATGCTCGGAGTTTCTCTGCGTGATAAACTTAGGAATGAGGATATCCGCAGTAGAACCAGAGTAACCGACATAGCCCAACGGATTAGTAAGCTGAAGTGGCAATGGGCCGGCCATATAGCTCGAAGAACCGACAACCGATGGGGAAGAAAGGTTCTCGAGTGGCAGCCTCGTACCGGTAGGCGAAGTGTAGGGCGTCCCCCCACGAGATGGAGTGACGACCTGGTAAGACATGCAGGAAGTCGATGGATGCAGGTGGCTCAGGACCGTGATTTGTGGCATTCTTTGGGGGAGGCCTATGTTCAGCAGTGGACTTGTGAAAGGCTGTAATGATGATGATGATGATGATTGCTATAAAGATTTCTTTTTAGAGGAACTAAGATTGCTAAAAATACTGTGTTGTATGATGCTTCGGATTAGCGAATTCAGTTTGCTGTTACTGTTGTAAACGTTCAATTGTAATTTCGGCAAATGTCGCAATATTTACATCTAAGATTTTTTAGACGGGTGACAAAAAGCCCGATAAATACGTTAGATATAATATGTTCGTTAATTAGTACATAATTAACCTTCTAAAATAGCGGTACCTATACCCAAGGTACGCCTCGTAATTCGCAGCAGATACCGAGAAACCACTAACAAGATGGACACTGATGACACTATTTGAACAATAAAAGCAAAATTTCGTAGCTAGTATATAAGTAAAAAATGTATGAGATTATTTTATAGAATAATAAGGGTGACAAACGATCACACAGTACACCTGAAGACAAGGAGATGCTGTGGCTCAAACATACATATCTATACATATCTATCCTCGATTAAGGAAAAAATTCGGATGCGTTGTCACTCCTGGAGACCAAGATGGAATGCCTGGTTTCCAGTAAACAGGGTTTCCGGTTATTTACACTCATCATTCTAAACACAGCAGCATTAATCTGCTATTTCAAGCTAGTATTCTGGTATGAGAGTGTGGTCCTTCTCCGTTTGAGTCTACCCATTCGTATTGCAACCATAATATAGCTGCAACATGACTCTACCAAGAAGTGGTATCTCTACGAAGAGGAAGTAACAATAACGACAAAGCCATCCAAGATGAAAGAGTAAACGTAACTGCAGCTGACAAATATTATATTAACAAATATTATAATATAAATACGAAACACAGTTTTATTTGTATCACTTCAACATATTCTCTTACGTGGTAGAGCCATGCTGCAGCTATATTATGGCTGTAGCACGAATGGGTCGGCTCGACCGGGGAAGGACCACGCTCTCACAGAATACCAGCGTAAAATAGCAGCTTAACGCTGCTGTGTTTCGTATGGTGAGTGTAGAGAACCGGAGACCATTTTTACTGGAAACGAGGCATTCCATCTTAGTCCTCACGGGTGATAACGCATCTGCATTTTGATTCTTAATCGAAGATAGATGTAGATGTCTATGGGCTGCAGCAACCACTTACCATCAGGTGGACTGTGTGCTCGTTTGTCACCCTTATCCTATAAAAGAAATATTAGCTATGGTAACTCAGTTGTTAAGCGTCCTTCATAAATTTCAAAGTACACGAGCAGTCTGAATTTGATTCAAAAACGACATTAAGAGATAAAGATGTCAGTTAGTTTGAAGTGTTGCACGTAAAGTCAAAACGTTACAGCGAACAAATGTGCCAAAATATGAGACGTATCATCATCATCATCATTACAGCCCATTAGAAGTCCACTGCTGAACAGAGGCCCCTAAGAATGCTACAAAGCATGGTCCTGAGCCACCTGTATCCATCAACTTTCTGCTTGTCTTATCAGGTAGTCACTCCATTTAGTGGGAGGCCGCCCCACACTTCGCCCACTGGTACGAGGCTGCCACTCGAGAACCTTGCTTCCCCAGTGAAATGTATACGTTTCCTTTATTATCAATTTAAATATATATTCCTAATAGAAAAATATTTTCAAAGCTTTCTACGGAACCAAACTTTGAATGAAGAAATCACGCGTGACAACTTTTTTATTTACAAGCTGTCGGTGACGCGCTTATTATGCAAATGAGAGAGGGTTGCGGGCCCGATGTTTATCCAACTAACTATAATGTTTACAGGGAGTTTTATTGGCTCAATGATTTCCCACACATTTTCCGTATTTAAATTTAAATTAACAAACTTGCAAAGATCTTTCAAGCAATTTATATAACAACTAACTTGTATTTGTTATGTATAATATTTAATAATATATTACAGGCATTATATATATGAGTAGCATTACTAAGTGTACCTAGAAATAAATCTAGCAGACTATAATATCTTTGATTTGCCTTTTGTGTAGAAAAATTAAAACCAATTTTTTTTAAATATTCATTTTGCCAAGGTGGACTATATGTACCTACATATCCGTGTCTTATCCGTGCCGTGTGTTAAAAAGCAAGACGATTTAACAGCCTTTAAAGACATTTTCTATTGCTTTCATTTTCTTTCTGGTACCAAATTTTTTCATCTTACAAATATTGTTTAATCCCAAAATTTCTTGGTGCGGCGTCGAAAATGGAAAAATTATATTACTACGATTGCCATTTCACCTTTAATTCATAGTGATCATGTGAGCACGTGAGTGACAACGTGAGAGGATCATGTCCAGTAATGGAACATTAAAGTTAATGGTACGAGTATAATTAATAAGAAAAAGAAAAAGAAGATTGTTATTAAACAATTATTAGGGACAACAATTAGGGGAAAAAGAGGTTTTCGAGACCCCTCACTAGATGGAGTGACGACCTGGTAAGACTTGCAGGAAGTCGATGTATGCAGGTGGCGCAGGACCGTGCTTTTAATGGCTTTCCTTGGAGGAGGCGTATGTTCAGCAGTGGACTTGTGAAGGGCTGTAATGATGATGATGACGAAGTGCAAAGGAAATTCGATCTTTTACTTTTTACTATTTGACTTTTCTTTTTTACTTTACCGTCCGTTTTTTTCGACCAGTATTGGTCTTCTTAAGGCAAAAGTGAATAGGCTTCGCTTAGCTAGCTTGACCGCCATCTTGAAGCACAACAAATGACAAATATAGTTAAGTTTTACAAATTTGTCTACAACAATTCGAGAATTACGCACCAAAAACCAGTAGGCTAATAATCACAAAATAGCCATTAGAGTTATGGAAGCTGGAACAAAGGACACTCTGATAAAATATGCACAGTACGCCCCCGTAATCTCTGAGTGGAAGCTTGTAGCGGCCGCCCCGCCCCATTACCGCAAGCGGCTTACCTCTGAAACTCCGCTCGTATGTAAATATACAGACAATATATGGCACGTTTTTAATACATTCGATAGATTTGTTAACTATATATATTTTATTTATTTAAGACTTAAGTATAACACCTCAAAACTAACGGTATATGGGGCGGACTAAATAAATGCCATCTAGCTTTCTCTGCCAGTCAATCCTGGGTATTAGATTTATATTATGAATGAATACATAAATAAAGTAATGTAAATAGTATTGTAAAAGAGGACCTAAAAATTTAGTACCGTGCTCTGGTGCACTTTCTTATTGAACAACACGGTCGAGACATCCGGAAAGTGCCTTTGCTCAATGAACTTGAATTTCCTTTACCACAATCTTGAAAAGCGATTTTGGTTTTATTTATAATTGGCGTTTTTATTAAGCAAGGATTATATTAAAATTGTTATTATTTTACTATTAACATATTTAGTACCTACTGTTACATTAAAAATAGTCAATAAGAAACAGGTACCTACTATTGAGTTATAATTTATATAAAAATGTGTATATATTTATTTTATTTTTTAAAAACGTTACCCCCACACTAGGATTTTCTCCTGTATCGTGAAGGCAGTTTATAAACATAAATTGCACAAGGACAAACATCCAGACCCGGAACAATTATTTGCAGGCCATACAAATACTTGTTCCGTGCGGGATTCGAACCCGCGGCACCCATCGCAGCAACTCATTGCTAAGCCACTGCGCTACAGAGACGTCGTATTTAATAGAATAAATGTGATAAACGATCATACAGTCCAACTGGTGGCAAGTGGATGCTTCGAGCCATCGACTCCTGCGTCTTAGTAATCAGAATATAAAAGCGTGTCACCCCTGAAGGCTAAGACAGAATGCATTATTTCCACTAATAAGGGTTTCCGGATCTCTACACTCACCATACGAAATACTGCAGCATTAAACTGCAATTTTACGCTGGTATTCCTTTTTTTTTTTGCTTTAAAAATCCACAGCAGGTCTCGTAACATGGCGTGTCTCTTTGACTCAGAATATTGAATTATCTAATTTTATAAAAAAAGTAAAAGTTGTCTTCCCCATAGAATAGTCAGAATAGTCAAATATCATCTTAATATTGTATGTATAAGTATATAAGTAGGTATTATTTAAATATATAGTAATATAACACACCTGTTACCTAGGTTTAGTCTCAGTGCATGTGTGTATACGTTATATAATATGTTAGCACTACCTTTTAACTCGTAATTGTTAATAGATAACTATGAACTCGTATATAACTCTTAGTTGGAAGATCACACACCGACTTGTCTGTGAAGTCACAAGGCTCCAACTGAAAACCAGCGCTGTATTTGCAGCATTATGCTGAGTTGGAGACCTATTTGATGTCACATTTTCATATTGATTTTTTTTTCGGTTTTACCTTTTTGTTTGTTTGTTTTATTATTGTGTATGTACTGTTTCTCAATTGTAAATGCGTAAACAGTGTTAGACTGGTACATGCATTCTTTTCCCCCTTGCTTTTGTTTATAATATTTTTTTAATGTGTGTAAAATGTGTATATCAAATAAATAGTTCTTTCTTTCTTTCTATTCTGTAACAACAAGAAACAAAACCACTTTTTATTGTAAAGGACTCGCTCTCATGTGAATGTCAAAACTTAATGTACATATATACGTAATGTTATTTGTAATGTAATGTTTGTTATACGTGGTAGAGTCATACTGCAGCTATATTATTAGCAATATAGTTGTAGCACGAATGAGTCGACTCTACCGGGGAAGAACCACGCTCTCACAGAATACCACCGTAAAATAGCAGCTTGACGCTATTTTACGGTGGTATTCTGTGATTAGCGTAGAGGACCGGAGACCATTTTTACTGGAAACGAGGCATTCCATCTTAGTATCAACACATCTGTATTTTGATTCGTAATCGAGGATAGATATAAATGTCTATGGGTCACAGCATCCACATGCGATCAGGTGGTCTGATTGCTCGGTTGTCACCCTTATCCTATAAAACAACATGTGTTCGAAATATTTTACTCCTTAGACGTGCAGGATTCCTCACGATGTTATGTTTCACCGTCGATCATATGATAAATTTGCACTTGAAATTGTTTCTGTAATTCCTGTGGGGACCAAATTTGGTTTACTCGCTTCTGTAAAAAATACGGCAAGCAAAACTGGGCTACTACGGTTTTGTATGCTCGACATATACAGGGTTATTATTCAAAGATTAGCCAAATTTTAAACATAACTTTAAATATATAAATAATGATATACCGTTATTGCAGTTTTTGAAAATACGAGTAAATAAGGCTTTAACTTTTATTTGAATTTTCTCCAAATTGAATTAATTGTTTTTACTTACCGATCGACCCTTACGAATGTGTGCGTGCGCAGTAAATCAGTTAAAATAATGCATTACCAAGCATTTTACATTTAAAAGGTAAAAAGGACAAAATGTTTGAGATTTATTTGTATTTTTTACAGACGCGAGCAAACCAAATTTGATCCCCATAGGAATTAAGGAATTTGTTTTTCTTTTTTTCAATTTTAAGTGCAAATTTACCATGTGCTCGACGGTGTAAATCTTAATCATATTTTAAAAATATTAATGCATTTATGTAGAACCACTATTCCAACAAAATAACAAAAAAAAACATAGCAAATAATAGTACCTATGTTATTATTAGACTTTGTTATGTCTTTGTGTAATAAATTTTCAAATATTGCATCTCACATTAATATCTGCGGCAACGTAGCGCACGTTGGGATGGGACATGGAGCTATGGAGGCGGGATGCCGTATGTGCTGAGTGGCGCATGCATATTTGATGGCTGCTTAATGCCTGTCGGCCGCGGACCGTAAGCGGATTGCCAGTGCCGCTAAATGGTGCCACTCCCTTCGAGTTGCTAATGCGGTCGACCGACTGCGGGTATCCCTTGTTGCTATTTACGATGATAAGCTTTTATTTAACAGATTCTATTGATTGACTTTTACCAATATAATATTTAATTACCTTTTTGTTTCTAATAATAAAATAACGTTTTTTATAGGATAAGGGTGACAAACGTGCACAGTCTGATGGTAAGTGATTGCTGTGGTCCATAGACATCTACACCTATCCTTGATAACGTATCAAAATGTAGATGCGACGTCACCCGTGAGGGCTACGATGAAATGCCTTGTTTCCTGGATCACTAGATACTGGCATTACTCTCTACCTGTTCGTCAAGTTTCGATGCAATTGGTTCAGTTATTCCGAAGATTAAATGAGTCTGATGAAGCTTTAAAAGCCAAAAGGGTAGCCCGGACAGATAGATATACAAACAGATAAATGTTCATCATTCATGGTTTGTATTATTGATATTTGTTAAATTACAAATTCTGCATTACACGTTTCATAATTTAGTAAATTATTAAAGAAAATATGGTGATCGAGAGTGGATTAGAGCATAACTCATCTGCAATCAAGTACTGGTAAATTTCTGGCATGAACATTTTGAAATTATTTATTATCATTTTATTAGTTCTATTTCAATAACAAATAATACTTCACAAGTAGTCGTAAATAGGAAATTAGCCGAGTCTGCGCGAGCTCTGCGAAGAATGTCCCACTTTATTAGATTCCATAAGCTCTATTCATCGTTTTTTCGCCCTCTCTAAGAGGGAACCTTTGAAGAAGCATCAGTACGTATTAGTGAATAATGCGATAGAATTATTCGATCTCGCGTATTAGACGCGGTCGGGGCCGCGACTATTCTCGTAATATGCCCAATGATAATAGGCTATGAGTATTAGGCGATTATATCGAGACGGGATGTTCAAAGTTTGTTTTTGATACTAAATATCGTATAAATAAGCTAATATCTTCGATGTAAATAAGGTCTACGGTCACTAGTCACATTAAGGCTTTTTTATCGTTTAATATAATATAAATGTTATTTTGTAACTTTAGATTATTAATTTTCTAAAGAATTAGACGAAGATGAAATTTAAAGCAATAAATAATGACTAAAGTTTTTACAATAATTCGTCGTAGACGCCGCAAAGGGGCCATCTTCAATTTTGTTTAAATTACAAGAGAGCAAGAAAACATTTATTATTTCCCTATTACTAGCTTCTTTCATCAGAAAATTAAATATAATAGACTTAATAGAAAACTAAAAATAAGATTAATTTTCTGATGAAAATAAAACTAATAATCAGGGAATAATAAATGTTTTCTTGCTCTCCTGTAATTTAAAAAAAAAAATTAGGTTAGCCCCTTTGCGGCGTTAGCGATGAATTTAAACAAGAATATAAATAATACGTCAAATTAAGATTAGTTTCATTTACAAAACACGGCACCAATCGTATATTGATTAATAGAATATTGTATATCTCTGTAGTTTCATCTCATAAACAGATTATTAAATGAAACAAGATTTAACGTACGAGTATTGAGTTTAATCCATACAATGTTCAGAAAATTTTTGAAAACTTGTTGATTTAATCAGTTTATTCATAATGTATAGTTTATTATACGTTAACTTACTTTAAGTAACTCTTGTAAACTCTGGTTTATATATGATATTTATAAAAGTAAAGTCTTTCGGAAACGGCTCTAACGATTTGGGATGAAATTTTGTATTTACTTATAGATAATGTTTTAAACCACTATAAAATGTTATTTATACTAATAAAAACGTATATAATTGTAGAAATAGTTCTACTTTGTTAAGTTTGAGAAACAATAACACAACGCAAAAATGTTTGTTCAATCACCTGTTTGATTCCATTAAGCATTACGGAAGATTATCGTAACATGGTCCATAATGCTATTGATCGAGTACATATCGATACGAGTACATACCTCTTTATTTCGTTATGAATATTTAAAGGTAACTACTGTCCAATCCGTTTTAATATGAAGCTCATAATAGCGTGATAATAATACTAACATAGTATGTTAGTCGTTCTATGAATTCGTTTTGAACGTAAAATGTCTCCACGCTTCTCACGTACATTGAAAACGCAAAAGTTAAGCCCTGAATAGTGTAGTTCTCTACCAATAAGCCGGCCTTTGTATGAGGTAATCTCATATGGTCCGGAGCTCATTCTGTCGTCGCCCAGTGAAGATTTGAGGTTTAGGAGGCTTTGTATGGGCATCTCTAATACATCACATTGCCGCGGAAAGAATCCGGGCTTTGTCAGGTGAAAATGTTCGAGAATCTTTCGTAATTGTAACTGTAGCTCGTAGCGTAAATGTGTGAACATTTTTGGTTGCGAAAACGAATCAAGTAATACAATATAGACTGATTGTCCGCTACTTAATCTACTTATTTTTTTTAAATACGAAAACAAAAAAAAACACGTAATATAACAGGATCATGGAATATAACTTGGCTATGTTTGTATCATGTATAATAAACATGCACAATAAGAATGAAATCGATTGAAGAATTTCCACTTGGTGCAAGTAGACCGAGAGACAAAAAATAGACAATATTTTGTGATATTTGCTTATATTTTGTCTCAAACATCTTCATCAACCTAAAAAAATTCACTGCGAGACATTCAACTCTCCTGTTGTAGGGCGAAATGTGAGACTGTGACGATCACAGACCATAGAGGTTGTTTGCCATTCACCGGAGTGGTTAACGATGATGGTTATGTCACAGTTAAAACTCGTAACCGGTCGAAATCACTTTCGACTGCAAAAATCAGGAAAAAATGGTTTTGACCGATGCCCTTAGTTAAAAACAGTTTTGACTGATTTTTGTAGTCTATAGTGGTTTTAACCAACGTTGAATAAAACTATTTTTACGGATTTTATCGCGTTTAATTAACTTATTTTATATTCCCGACGTTTCGGTTGCTTTCCAGCAACCGTGGTCACGGGGACTGAGGTGATTGACGTCCCGATGTCAAAGTTAACCCGGAGTACCTTCAGCTTTTTAATTATTAATTTTGGTCCGATCTACGCAGAATGAACTAACTGTGTCTTGAAGTCTTACAGTGGTATGCTTGGGTTTAGTTTTAATTTTATGAATTACAGGATCCCAAGCAGGTGGTAGTACCCAGCCTCCCTCTCTATTGAAATTAGGATGTTTTTTAATTTCAATAGCCTCACGTATCATCCTTGGCAGGAATCGATGTTCTTTCGCGAGGACTTGTGGTTTATCAAATCTAATGTAATGACGGGGGCCATCTAGGATATGATCACAAACTGCAGACTTCCCGGAACGTTGGTGCTTCACGTCAGCTATGTGTTCTTTTACGCGGGTTTTTATTGATCGTTTTGTTTGCCCTATATATGAGAGAACGTCGGGAATATAAAATAAGTTAATTAAACGCGATAAAATCCGTAAAAATAGTTTTATTCAATGTGTAGTGTTCGCGTAAATATAAGAAATCATTATTTAACCAACGTTCTTAGGCAAAAGTGGCGTTGTCTGATTTAAACTTTAGACTATCGGTCAAAACTCGCAATATCAGTAACAGTAGGTTAAGGTGCGGCTGGGGTGGCCCTTGGGCCATCCTGAAGCCGCGTACATTATAATGATATAAAATATAATATTGAAGAAATTTAACTTTTTAATTTCAGAAATTCAAAAATTATAATTCAAAAGAAGTTTTGACTAACATTGTTGGTCAAAATCACTTTTAACCGACGTAATTTGGTCAAAATCACTATTAACCAGTATTTTTGCAATTAAAAGTGGATTTGACCAACGGCTTCAGTGAAAACTACTTTTGATTGCAGAAATCATTTAAAAGTGGCATTGACAAACGTCCTTAGTCAAAATAACTTTTGCCTGATTATTTACAAAATGGTTTTGACCGGTTATGAGTTTTGATTGTAACAGTTACACTGCCATCTATCAGATGATTTCTCTTTTCTCATGGTTGCCTCTTACGGCACCGACGGGACATTAAATCCCATAATTATATAGATTCTCTTAGGTCGCATCACATTGCTTATCCCAACACGCCCCAATACAAATAAAAATATAGTTTACTGCTTTATTAAATGTATCAAATGTCTATCTATAACTTTAAATTTTAAAAATGTAAATGAATATAATATAAATAAAAATTAACGGACACCAATTATGACATATACACTAAAACAACAAACAGTTTTTAATAATTTAAAATGAAATTTTACAATGATAATCAGGAATTATGATTAATATTTTCAATACGTTTAGGTGCAAAGTATCACGGGATTTCCAATGGAGCCTAGACGGGGAGAGCGACGACCGATTTCCATGGAATTTTTCCATTACCTCGACAAATTGCGCGCCCGCCTCGATAATGTACAACCGTGTCGAACATTTATTATTTATTATTTCACTTACAAACAATAATAAATTTGTGAATTCGTTAAACCAACAAATGCATCTTCCTAATAACAACTCAAAATAATAAAAAACTGCTGTTGCCAACCCGCCCGCCAAGTTTTTTTATAGAATAAGGGTGACAAACGAGCACACAGTCCACCTGATGGTAAGTGGTTGCTGTGGCCCATAGACATCTACATCTATCTTCGTTTGCGAATTAAAATGCAGATGCGTTGTCACCCGTAAGGACTAAGATAGAATGCCCTTTTTTCCAGTCAAATAGGTTTCCGGTTCTCTACACTCACCATACGAAAAACAGCAGCATTAAGTTGCTACTTTACGCTGGTATTCTGTGAGAGCGTGGTCCTTTCACGGTCGAGCTGGCCAATTCGTGCTACAACTATTCCATTAATAGCTGCAGCATGGCTCCACAAGTAAAATGCCAAGTTTGCTAACTATGGCAATATCCCACCTATGAGGCAATCTATGGGGGAGGCCTATGTTCAGCAATGGACTTTTATAGGCTATGACGCATGGATGGATGAATGAACTAATGCACTACGTATTGACAACGTTACTAAGACTACTTCATCTGAAGTAGGTACCTACATAAAAACATTAAAACGAAAACGTTCCTATCAATTTTGACCATTTTGACCTCCAATTTTTTTTACTTTTTTTAATTTAATTACCGTTAGACAGTGCACTGTGTAGCAAGAGGCGATAGAGTAAAACGAAATAGAAGACAGGATAGTAGCATGTTTCTTATAGCAACAAAGAAATAATAAAAACCTTAATTGCTAACCCACCAAGCGTGGCAACTATGGCAAATATCCCTCTATGAGGAAATTTATGGGCGAGATCTATGTTCTGCAGTGACCTTTGACAGGCTGTAATTATGATGATAGTGATGACAAAGAAATATAAAGATCGCCAAATTATGCATAGTTTTAATTTCATTCATATTTTATTTTCATCGATATTTCTATGCTAATTCAAAGGACTTCGGATTTACTTCGTTAAGAAAAATTCTGGTTAGAAATAGTGTTTTATAACATAAATACAAAGCTTTATCACGGATCTTAAAATATTGCTAATGTGAGCCGTGGCAGCACGCGCTAGCAAAACATAATAAGCACTTAAAATACGCTCAGTGAAGAAAACATCGTGAGGAAACCTGCATGACTGGCAAATTTATAACCTTTCATAGGACATGTGAAATCTGCCAACACACATTGAGGAAGCGCGGTGGTCTCTTCCTTGCTCTAAAAAAACCCCTCTCAAGAATGAGAAAGCTTGTCTATAAATAAACTTGAGTAATAAGCTGTCGTTATGAGACTATATAAATTAATAAAAATTCATATTGTCATAATAAAAAACAAACGAACGAATCCACACACTTTTTTCCATTTCAATGGAAATTCAATTGTATTTATCACGCAGCAACTAATACACGAATTTTCGTGAAACTGGTCAAGTTTCCCTTTGTCTGTTATCCTGCGGTCAGACGAACGGACAATCAAAATGATGGTTGGACAAAGACGTCGTTTGTAGTGATGCGGTTTACACATAAAGTTTACATTTGCACGCATGGCTGTGATTATTTTAATGGTTTCTTTGTTTCGGCTCCACAAGGTTTTCCCTTAAAGAGAAATTGTAATAATGAAATCTTAACACTAGATAAAAATGCGAAATCGCTTTGTCGCCGACACGTTTGTTTTTATGTGTTCACCGATTTCTTGGAAACGGATTTATATGATTCCTTTTCTGTTGCTCAATTGTGGTCCAATATAAATTTAAATAAAAATTTCACGTTCTAGGTTGAAAACATAAGGAATAAAGTTTTTTTTTATAGGTTAAGGGTGACAAACGAGCAAACAGTCCACTTGATGGTAAGTGGTTGCTGCGGCACATAGACATCTACATCTATCCTCTATTACAAATCAAAATGTAGATGCGTTGTCACCCGTGAGGACTAAGATGGAATGCCTCATTTCCAGTAAAAAAGGCCTCCGGCCACCTGCACTCACCAAGCGAAACGCAGAGGTAAACCTCTACTTCACGCTGGTTTTCTGTGAGGTCGTGGTACCACCTCGGTTCGAACGGCCCATCCGTGTGACAGCAAAAGCTGCCGCGTGGCTCTAGTTTTTAATGTAACTATTTAGACTACATTATAGTTGTAATCAAGAGCTTCTAATATTCCTAAGTCCACTCAAAAGGTTCAAATAACCGTTTAATAAAAAGTGAAACTAACTTCAAATAAAAGAAAAAGAATGAAATAATTTCCACTTCGTTAATAATACACTACGTCCTATCACCGGCTTTAGAAGCTGTTATGTAAAAATATTTTTCTCTTTTGGAACGAAGTTTCTTATCGGACGGCACGAATTTGGCGGATGGGGGCTAGGCAAGAAAAAGTGTAAGATTTATCAATCACCATTCTGACGTAGTGTAGACGGCCTTGGCGGCTATGAGGAAACGAGATAGATAGATAATATCCATCTCCCTCGTAATTTTTGTAATATTGCCATGAAAGAAGTATTATTTTATTTTAAACTAGCTGTTCACCGCGACTTCGTCCGCGTGTAATTTAGGGATTTATTTATATTGCGCGGAAGCCTAATTCTTTTTCTAAAATATAAGTAGCCTATGTTACTCTCTATAACATTAGCTATCTGCCAGTGAAAGTCCCATCGAAATCGGTCCAGCCGTTTCGGAGATTAGCCGGAACAAACAGACAGACAGACAGACCGACAGACAGACAGACAAAAATTTTAAAAATTGTGTTTTGTTATAAGTACCGTATATACTTTCATATGCATTAAGTAAAAAGCTGTTATTTTAATATTACAAACTTCAATTTTATTTATTTGTATAGATGACGCTTCATTTTAATATACGCTAGTAATTCATTTATTTGTATTTGTTCATCAATAATATAATACGTTTATCAATAATAATATACTACGAAAGGAACTTCATTCCAACCGAGTGTTATTTATATGCCACGACTCTCACGGATGTTTTTTTTTATTTCTTTACAGTCGGATTTTACTTTTTTTTTTTTTTAATTAATTACTTTGCTAATGTAACTTCATAAATAATGAAAGCAAATACAATTCTATAAGTGATTATAGTGATATTAACAAGTACAAAGCATTCCTTCGTTGTATCGTTATAATTACTTTGAAGTTAAACTGTTAATTATGTCAAATTTGTTGTTTGCTTGAGAATAACATTACTGATAACTGCTTCAGCAGCAAAATATCGTTGCATTGTAATATTCTTTGATATTAGAAACACGTTAATAAACAAATAATTATTGTCATTAACTTCCCAGTATGAAGTTAATATCACGGGTCCGAATTTCCGAAGTCCTTATGGTTATTTTTTTTTTTAAATATGGTATGTCTCCACGTTTCAAGATCTCTAAGAGTCAGATCTTAGGGTTTTTAAAATGATGTCTCTGTGAGCACGTTCGCATGTACGTACGTATGTATTAGATCTTTACCTATGAAATTGATGTTTTGTTGAACTGGCCACTTTGAACAGTAATAGTTGGAGTCTGACTGGGAATTCTAAATTCCAAAAAAAATTAAGTTTCCATCGAGAAGATACTGCTGCTTATTCTTGTTTCATTTCCCTATGTCGCCTCTTACGATACCGATGGATTCTCTTACGCCGTCGCTACACGACGGCATTATAATATAATAATATTTTAAGATAATAATATGTCACTCATCCCGTGTCGTAGAGGCGATTGAGGGAAAATACTAGAAACATTTTAATGGGTTTCAATAGATGTAAATGCCGGATAACCATTCCGCGACGCCAGATAAAAAACATCCGGACCTGTGATGGGGAGCGCCGTCATCATTGAACACTTTAAAGGCTGTTCCACTTTATTTCATAGAATAAGGGCGACAAACGAGCATACAGTCCACCCGATAGCAGGAGGATGCCGCGGCCCATAGACATCTATATATATCCTCGATTAAAAATCAAAATATAAATGCGTTGAAACCCTTGAGGACTAAGATGGAATGCCACGTTTCCAGTAAAAGGGGTCTCTGGTTCTCTACACTCACCATACGAAACAGAGCAGCGTTGAGTTGCTATTTTACGTTGGTATTCTGTGAGTGCGTGATCCTACCCCGGTCAAGCCAACCCATTCGTGCTATTACCATAATATAGCTGCAGCATGGCTCTACCACGTAAAGAATGTTTGAGGAGTCAGCCTCCTTATCCATTTTGCTGAAATAAGGTGAGCGCCATACTTTTAAATAAGGTGATCGCTATTATGCTGGTTTTATTAAAATTCATTTAAAATTTGTACAAACAAAATTATTGTAAAGTGAAATATGTTAATAAAAAAAAACGTCCCGCTGGGTTGCTGGTTCTTCCCAGGACAGAGGTATTTTTCTAACCAGTGGTGAAGAAAAAACTTACTATCAATAAGTATTATGTTATAATCTATATTGAATAAAAATTATTCTATTCTATTCTATTCTAAACAGGTGCTGCTCTTAAAGACTGTTGAATTTGAGAGTTCCAGTTTGCAACACTGCTATATATTAGCTCGGATTTTTTTGGTTGTGTAATTTTTATTACACATGCACTGACTAATTATGGGTCTCTATTCCTTTCAATTTTGATTATTAGAATATTGTATTATTAGCCATTAAAAATGGCAAAAAAGTGCTCTGCACCACCGAGCTTTCTTTCGTAACGTTACTTTCTGGTGTATAACGGCGGACAAGAAAGGACTTTTATACGTGGTATAGCCATGCTGCAGCTATATTAGTAGTATAATTGTAGTACGAATGGGTCGGCTCGACCGGGGAAGAGCACGCTCTCACAGAATACCAGGGTTAAATAGCAGCTTAACGCTGCTGTGTTTCGTATGGTGAGTGTAGAGAACCGGAGACCCTTTTTACTGGCAAAGAGGCATTCCATTTTAGTCCTACAAGTCCTACGGGTGACAACGCATCTGTATTTTGATTCGCAAACGAGGATAAATTTAGATGTCTATGGGCCACAGCAACCACTTACCATCAGGTGGACTGTGTGCTCGTTTGCCACCCTATCCTATATAAAAAAAACTATGCTTTAATTTCTTATGTCGAAAAATAAAGACTTGCCAGATTTCTGGTACTGTTATCATCAATTCACTTGCCAACCAAGACGATTAAGGCAAATTCTACCTACGATGAGAGTCCAGCAGTTTACTTTTACGGGTTGATGATGATGAAGAAGAAGAAAGTATAACATAGCAAATTATTCTTAATTTCTTTCATGTTTAATTTAAATCCTTACCGGCTTTTTTTCTTCTAAGGAGTGAATTGATATACAAACTATATAGCTTCATACCAATAGCATCATAACATAACAGTATCGAAAAAGAAAAATATAGGTAACAAGGACGTGATGCAAGTGTGTACAATGCATGTTTTATTAAACCTCATATTGGTCACCTGCTACCGCGAACTTCATGACACTGAATATCCTAATGGATGGTAGCGATACAAACTAAACCTTTTTACACGAACGAATAAGAACTATTTTTAAGTTAACACGTGAAATATGTATGAACATTTGATTACACACGCCAATGGTCAAGTATTTATCAATTAACTGAATATTTAATAGAGCAAGCATCCACCTGTTAACTTGTCGGAGGGCGCATTCCAAGTTTATTACATACACTTCAAAGCGATACCATGTTCAGTACTGAGTTGGAATTTAATACACATATTACGACAATTAAAATTACCTCATTATTCACACTAATTGTTTCGGATTCTATGTTCTGTCTCATCAATTTTCTTCAGAGAACTGTGTCTAATGTAAAATTGGAAATATTCTTAAAATGATGGGCAATAAAAAGTAATAAAAATATCGCGAATACGTAAAGAGTTTAATTTTGATACGCTAATAGTTCTGTATCTATTATTAGACAAGCAACCATTAAGGACTACTCAGATAGACATATCAGTCAATAAGCAGTAATCCTTACAAGTAAGCAATTCTTGTATATATCTTTATATATATAATATATATCATCGTTGGTACGTCTGTTAGTGATCGTGTAACTTTTGAACGATTACAGCGATTGAGGTCATAACCA
Source organism: Parnassius mnemosyne (assembly GCA_963668995.1). Classification (NCBI taxonomy): domain Eukaryota; kingdom Metazoa; phylum Arthropoda; class Insecta; order Lepidoptera; family Papilionidae; genus Parnassius; species Parnassius mnemosyne. The sequence continues at coordinate 25,667,150 of CAVLGL010000057.1, forward strand.
CAATATATTATTTGTTTTGTCGAGACGATGATTCATCATACCTTTGCCAGGATCCGATAGGTGTCGAGCTATAAACGAATAGTGAAAAATAACGACTCCTAGTATCTATAATTATTTGAACATTATATAATGCTTTAATTAAAAAAAATCTTCTAACGTCATTCTTGTGCTCGGTCTAGTTTTATTTAATATCTAGGCCTAGTTAGGTACTAGTTTTTTAGACAGTTGCATAAATTTTAGTGGTGAAATCGTGCGCTTAAATCAGCAGCAAAAATTAACAGGATTCAAGGTTCAATTGGGACGAGTGAATGGGCGGTGATTCGTATGACCCTCTTAGTTCGTCTGGCTAATCTAGAGGGTGGTCCAGATAGTATAAGTAAATTTATCAGAATACTCCATTTTCAATTTTTCACTACATTGAAAAATTTATATATTTTTTCTGTTATTTGGTTTGGCTTACTTTACTTTATTTTTGTATTAGTCTCTATGTCATTGTCTCTATTAAAAATCTAAAAATTTAATATTAGGCCTTTACCTATGAAATAGCCGTTTTGTATGAAATAAGTTAACCTATTTTTTTTCTATATTTTTTATTTCTTTTAATCAAAGTAATCATCCATACAATCGATGCATCTTTGCCAACGAAATGGCGGTTTATTGATGTGCTACTTGAAAAAATCAGCTGAACGGGAGGGAACTAACTCTTCAAAAGCAATTTAAAGAATTGGTTTTTGACGGGAATAAAATTCAATACCCTATTAATCTAAATTCTGGGAAAAGTAGAAGTTTGTAGAAGCAAGGCCTGATGAGTATGTCGGATGACGGAGAGCTTCTAACCCCGGCTCTTGTAACTTAGAGACCGTCTGTTATGCAGTATGAGGTCGGGCATTGTCATGTATGAGCTGTGGGGACCAGCGATTGACCAAATCTGGTCGGCCAAAGTTTTCGGATGACCACGGGGTTCATTTTTCAGGTTGAAATTTCTAGAGCGGAAGCGGGTAAACCAATAAGTGGTGAAGCGTTCGTTTGGAGTATTCACTCTGTAAGCGCCTTTGATGTTGCGCGGCGCTTGTGTCGCGTTGCTGCCACAACGATACCCATATTCCATAATTACTCGAATATTTAACGTACCCATGATAACGAAAAATGTTCAAAAGCGATGAAAAAATAACTCTAATCAATAAACAAATGATAAATTTTGTAAAATAAGTCCTATATTTATGAAATAAAATCAATTTTAAATAAGAATTCTTAGCCAAACAAAAAGTACATATTTTGATTTGAAATGTCCAGTACTGCAGAACGGCAATTTCATAGGTAAAGACTTATTAACTTGTATTTCGTATACATTGTAGGTAACTACGCACTATTTTAATTTTTTTTAAATATTTTTTAATCTAACTGCGCAATTATTATATTATTAAATTGAGTTTATGTAAAAATTTATTTGTAAAAAGGTTTTGATTGATCTGATATTTAAAATAACATTTTAAGTGAGATCCTAATGTTTTTAAGGTTTAGAATATCTCCAGAAGTAATAATGATTAAGCAATTTCCTTTGACGCTTGATCGCATATTAAATACCGGATTCAACTTTTATTAAAATTATTCAGTAGATTTAAAAAAAAAATTCTGACTCTTACCTCAACTTTCCATGTGGTCATACCAAATGGAAAGTTGAGCTAAGAGTCAGTTTGCCCGCATACTATATAGCCATTTTTAACGAAATTTATTCAATTTAAATTATGTCGTGGTTAATTGGCAATGCTTTATAATATTCTCCGAGTCGATGTGATTTCATTGATTGATAGAATATTGTAAGACACGGTTGTTTTTGAGTCTTTTCGTAACATGAGAAGATAACAGTAAAAAATTTAAAACCGAAACTCATGAAAGTAAAATCGTAAATTATTAGACAAAATTGTACAGAAATAAGTAATTGTTAATTTAAGATTATAAAAAGAGAGAAAAGTACTAGAAACATTTGTGTGACAATAGATACGTACAACTCTCGCTTTTCACATATACTATTTTGGGCGTGACCTCTGCTAAAATTCTTTTCCATGGTCAATTTAAAATATAATACAGTTGTCAGCAACGAATGGCCCCTTCGAAATCTAATTTGCGCCTCTTTGCCTTGCCTATATTCGCATATCGCAAGTGCATTATCATATGAGAATTTGTGAAATAGTTTTTAACCTAATTTAAAATGCAGTCTGCATTGTAAATATAGCCCTATCCGAAAATTTTGATTGGTTGACATTGTTGTATTATTGTATTTGTCATTAGTACTTAAATATGTATTATATTTTTAAGCAAATTATTGCCGTAGCGGAGTAATGTAGTTTCCCCCATCCTTATAACATCCGTTAGGTTTTAAGTGATGAGTAAGAACACGCATAGTCATACAAGACAAGCATACGCCAGCCAGTTTTAAAATAGATGCGTGATTTGTTTTGTCCCCAGGGTAATTACATACCTATATTCCACAAATGCCACTTTCCGCTTTCCTCATTCTTCTGCAAACACATTACGGCAATTTTATTGTTATTACAAATACAACTTTTTGACGCCTACAATAAGATAACCTTTGGCCAAATGCGAACCACCCACAGATGATGATTTTTTATTGAACCATAACCTAGGTTTGCCTGAGTAATTACATCGAGTTCAGTTTAATACTCGATGCCGTTACTACTAAAATATTGATTAAAAAATTTGGTGCTGATTTTTATAAAGCATTAACATTATTTACTGATTGGTGAATCCATCAAAATGGATTCACCAAGAATGGCCAATGCGGGTTGTGCATGATGAATTAGAATTTCCGATATGTATTGATCCAGTCAGTGTGCCATTTTCAATAAAGACTCCGTACGATCCAACGAATTTAATCCTGCCTATATAACATAACAGAATACTTACCCCACCATAAGGTGTGATTTTTTCAAAACAGGGTTCCTCGCCTTCATAGTAGTACTCACTGACTTCGGTGTTCACTATATGAAGTAAAAATATCCTCGTTTCATCAGAGAACAATACTCTTCTTGAGTCCATGACACACAATTTCGAGTGAAGTTAAGCATGGAAACTCGGCGCTCACGAAGTAATTTAGAGAAGCAAGCTAGACGATGACTGCGTATATGGGCAGCAAGAAGCCTCTTCCTGATCGTCCATAGACTAATTTGCACATTTGTTACTTCTTTGAGGTTATTCTTGAGGTCCAGATACAAAGATTTGCGATTTCTCAATGCTTGACTCACCAAAAAACGATCACCCCGTGGTTGTGTACATGGCTTTCTTCCAGAACCAGGCCTTTTTAGACAGAACCGGTTTTTGATAGCGCTGCAAGTTTCTTTGGTCTGTCGAACGACTCACATGTAGCGTCTGAACCACGAAGCATTGGCTGCAACACTTCTCAAGCAGCGTAATAATTTTGCAGACTTTTATCATTTATTATTTATCTACCATTTTAAAAACCACTAAACAGCAATAACAATACCTTAACATGTCAAGGAAATGAGATAATTCAATAAAAATGGACTAAAAGACTAAGAGTCGATGTTAACTTTCGGGAGTTCGCGCCACAAAGTGTAATAAAAAGTTGTTCTCTTTAAAAAACAGCTTCAGACAAAAATTTAAATTTGAAACGTACTTTTATAACCACACTACGGCATTTTTGTCACCGGCCAGTAATATTATTTGGTAGAATCTACTAGTTAGTCTGTGGTAATATGTTCAAATGATGAAAACCTTTTTCGTATTGATTTTATTCTAGTGAGAAAAAAATAATAACCGCCCGTTTTTTTTTTTTTGCAAATGTGTGTATATATTTTTTTTTATTTTAACTATAATATCTGTAATAGTGTATCAAATCTGATATGAAGGCGGCTTGAACATATTCACAGACTGCTGACTTCCCGGAGCGTCGGTACTTCACGTCAGCTATATGTTCTTCACCCGAGAAATAGAAACAAGTTAAATTAAACACAATAAAATCCGTAAAATTCGGTTTATTCAATGACAAGTATTCGTGTAAATATAAGGTTACATTCTCTGAAAATTTATTTAATTTTTAATACTTTGTTTATAAAAATGACGATTTATATACAACGAGCAATTGTGCAATTATTTACTGATAACGAACGCAACGTCTGTACGGAAAGATGAATGTTAAATTAAAGGTAGTTTCACATTATTATTAATATTTTGCAGATGTTTATATTCTTAAAGTACTGTAATAATAATAAAATAAAATATTTTTACTCTGAATTAAAACATGAATCACAAAACTTCGTAAATAGTGTAAATAGCTGATTTCAATAAATTTAAATTTGTGAAATAAAAAACAAAAGTGACTTTAAAATACTCCTTTGCTTATATCAGATTTTCAAAAGTTACTTTCTCTATTTTTTAAAAGTAATTTATCAGATATAATAACGTTTTGTTGTTCTTAGAATTGCAGTCAGTCGTAATAAATGACAAATCCTTCCATACTTCTACAACCTAAAAAAGTGCACTGCTGAACATAGGCGTGCTTCACTGCCTCATAGGGAGGATTTTGCCATAGTTGCCGCGCTTGGCACGCGGGTTGGCAGCCGCAGCTTAGTATATTTGTCAGGAGGATGCTGTTGCCCATCACCTGTTTCAGTTTCCTTCTTTCGCCTCTTACGACACCATCGGCACGATATGGGGAAGTGTTCTTAGACCGCCACTACACGGTTAATACAAATCCTTAGCATGTTTCTTTTTTAAATAAAACCTAAATTGTTGTATGATTCCGTTTTGATATTCACGCCTACACAGTATGGATCTACCTTAGTATAAAAGGTCATGAGGCGATAATAATACACATGCCATTAGTCGACACAGTATTATCAAGAGAATTGTACAAATTAGAACTAGTAGTTAGGTGTGCGCAAATGGATTTAATAACATATTTATGTGTATTTTTAAGCGTTTGGTGTTTACATTTTATTACCATATTTGGCTACCACATCAAAGTAAATCAGGTAAGTGTATTAATTACTTTTATACATTCATAGAGTTGTTAATTATATTACATTAGCTCTACGCCTCTCATTTTTATTGTAACATCCAGACAGTCAAGAGTCAAGACCCATGCTTATTGTGAGATCGCATAATTCGGAGATTTTAAAGTGAGATTATGGCCTTTCGAATAGTGAGAACCGCTCTAATCTTTCTTTTCGTACAAAACACAAAAGCCAAAATAACATTTAATTTTTATTTTTTGAGTGTTAAATATTTTGTCAAGTTCTAAAATATTAAGTACACATATTTATCGTAATTTCATTTTAAGAGTTTCCCCATCACCTTGCAAATAAAAATGCATAACAATAGTGTAAAATTTTCGGAAAATTTAAAATGCGTACTTCGTCACCTTTATAGTAAAATTGCGCATGTGCACAACCAAAGATTTTATAAGACAGCAAAAAAAACTTTTTTAAAATGTTTTTTTTTTGGTTCCCTTTGACTGGTAATTAGATTAAATAAGTTAATAACATTACAATCTATATAATAACGTAATATTTTATTAGCCAAATAAATCACATTCGCTACCCTAATTACTCTTAGAGAAAATAAAAAAAATATTTTTTGGCACAAAGTAAATTTACATAAGTTTCATATTCGCAATTGTACAATAATTATTTGTGGGTGCGCATTGCATTTCAAACATGCGAATGGAATAGGAAACTATGTTATTTTTAATTATTCTAAATGAATTGCAGTGGCAAGTTTAACCCTCTAAGCGTCTATATTTTTAAATGTGTAACATTATGCATTATCTTATTGCATCGTCAATGATATGAAATGAAAAACTCATTAACTTGTCTCACAATAATCAGTCATCTATAAAAATAATAACAGCTAGGATTAAATTATACATTATTGTATTAAAGTTTGTAACATTAAAAATATGATTTAAAATATAAACAAAAACTGTCAAAAATTAAAAATTGTTCAATGTGAGGCAGGTTCTTATAATATTGATGATAGCTCTTTGGTTTTAGGAGATCCTGGCGAACTTTACTAAATCCATCTTTTTCGCCTTTGAAATAGGCAATCGGCCACTGTAAGCAGATTTAAGTATTATACAATTACTTTTCCCTTTCTTTGCCTTCAGTTTTACTCTTTCAGTTTTAACTCAGTGAACCCTCTCTATTGTAATCAGTTTCTATCAAAATTGATTGCGAGTTTTTATGTCGACCTTGAAACTTTGGAACTTCAGGAAGGGCTTGCTGAATTTTTGTGTTCTTTTTATTTATACTGTAAACTGAAAAGTGGATGAGTTGAAATCTAAAAAATCATCATGCAATAATGTTACGACGGTTTGTTTTTTAATCAAGGATGTATGCACCAGTTTTAAGTGGTTGTTTAGCAAATAATACTATATCGTGATTGTCCCCTACAAGATAAGGTAAGTCATTAATATATATTAAGAACAGGAATGGGCCAAGGATGTATGCACCAGTTTTAAGTGGTTGTTTTGAAAAATTGCAAAATTTATTTTATTCACAGAGTACCTTTAGCAAGTTTCGAGTCAATCGGCCCGTAAAATAAAAAGTTTCATACAAACTTTAACACCCTAATTCACCTCTATAATTTTCCAAAATCCTTTCTTACTCATAAAAGGCAGCCACTGTCCAAATTTCAGATTTCTATGCTTAGCGGTTTGAGGTGTGCGTTGATGATGAGTCAGTCACTCAGGACATCTTTTTCCATCGACTTCAAAGAAGGGAGCAGGTTCTCAGTTCGACTGTAGTTTTTTGTGTGTGTTACCTCAGAACGTTTTTTCTAGGTGAATCGATTTTGATGATTCTTTTTTCTGGTGCTCCTCATGTGGTCCCATATAAATTTGATCAAGATCTGACGTTTTTGAGTTATCCTTAATAATACGTATTTAATTGACTTCGACTACATTGATGATGTCTCATTTTCGAAGTCGGTTGTACATTTTTTTTAATTTTACCACTTGTTTGTATAATATATAAACTAACTTTTCGCCTCGCGTCTTAGTTGTAGTCACCCAAACAATCATGACCCACCCTTATTATGAGATCCCATAGAACGGAGAACTCAAGAAACTTGAAACATGGATACTAATTATAACAACTTGTAGCGCCCCCGGAAAAGGGTTGTTATGAAAAATCACTATGTGTTCATTAATTTTATTTACAGATTATTTTTATTAAGTTTCAAGTCAATCGCTGCGTACAATAAAAAGTTTCATACAAACTGTAACTTAGGGGTTGAATTTTCAAAAATACTTTCTTAGTGGATGCCTATGTCATAAAAGGCAGCTACTTTTTATGCTTCAGATTTTTACGTCTAGTGGTTTGGGCAGTGCGTTGATAGAATAGTCAGCCACTCAGAACATCCTCTTTTATATTTATTGAAGATATCTCTAATCTACACAGAGATATGTTTAAACTAATAAAGTTGCAATGATTTTGTAAAAAGTGAGAAGGCGGTACCTAGTTTTTGGAATTTAAAAATGTATAATATACTCGCTGGTAAAGCTGGAATCACGGGCTGGAATATCTGTAAAATATCCAAAAAGAACTATAATCAGTTTTGTTTCCAAAAATTGAAGTTATTTTCGTTGCGTGTTATCGAAACAAAATTACATTCTATGACTTTTATTATATAAGAGCAAAGCATTATTTCTGACTCCTAAGAAATTCAAGGCGAGCAGACCTAGAAGAGCAAGGGCTATCATTTCTGGGATAGTGAAGTTGATTGAAATCTCTATCTGGAGCTACTATTACGGGCGTTTTGTATACAGATTTAATAAATGGTCAACGAAATCTACGAGAAACGTGAGGTAAATTTGCGAAGTTGGTTTGTTCCATCATGGTAACTCTCCGGCTTACAAGTCCGTTTCAATGATTGCAATACTAGATGCTGCCGAGATACTTAAGCTTTCTCCATATTTACTAGACCTTACGTAGTATGATTTTTATCTATTTTAGAGATGATCTGAGATGACTGAAATTTTAAAATGATGAAGCAGCAGTCGCTGCCATACAGGATTATTATGTGCTTAGGACGAAGAGTTCTTCTAGACAAAGGAATTTAAAGAATAAAACTAAACATTTACTTTCACAAAAGAAAACAACATTTAATAATTTGTTTAACACTTTTTATTGAACGCGCCTAGTAAGAGTAGAGCTCCAGTAAGAGCTGTGACTAGACTTAGCACCAAAAAACAAATTTTTACTTTAAATCCATACATATAAATATATCATAAAGCTATGAATTTTTCTCTTTTCTCATGTTTTCGAGTAGACTCAACAACATATCCCCGAAATATTTGTGCTCTTGGACATTGAAAGATTTCTCTTCACCATGCTCGGGGTAAATCAGCGCTAAAAATTTCAGTGATGTAGGCGTATAGGTATTGAACTCGGGTTGCTCGCTTTCTCTGAAATTTACGCCTATAGTTAGTCCCCGAACTACCACGATTGATTCTGGGTGGATCGGATCAAACTTGTTAGTTTAAAGCTGAAAGTAGCCCGGGGCAAATGGAACATCAGGACGTTGAATAACTCACCTGCCCGCACGACCATGGATGTTGCAAGAGTGTACATATAATTATTTCTGTTGCAAAGGACTTGATAGGGTGGATGCTCCTATTACCAGCCTAAAAATGCGAGTTTCAACTTTAAAAATTCATCATCATCATCATCATTACAGCCCGTTACAAATCCACTGCTGAACATAGGCCTCCCCCAAGGAATGCCACAAAGCAAGGTCACGAGCCACCTGCATGCATCGACTTCCTGCATGTCTTACCAGGTCGTCACTACATCTAGCGGGGGGACGCCATAAACTTCGCCTGCCACTCGAGAACCTTTCTTCCCCACCGGTCGTCGGTTCTTCGAGCTATATGGCTGGCCCATTGTCACTTCAGTATACTAATTCTTTGGGGTATGTCGGTTACTCTGGTTCGACTGCGGATATCCTCATTTCTAAGTTTATCACGCAGAGAAATCCCGAGCATAGCCCTCTCCATAGCTTGCTGAGCGACCTTGAGCTTCCTCATATGGCCAGCAGTGAAGGACCACGTCTCAGTTCCATAGGTCATCACTGGCAACACGCAACGGTTGTACAGTCTCGTTTTCAAGTTTTGAGGTATACCTGACGAGAAGATGTGCCGTAATTTCCCGAACGCTGTACCGAGTTGAATACTTTTAATTAGGGTACAATATTTGTAAACATTTGCTTAAATCGATAGATTATTTATCAAAGCATGTATTGAACATTCATTTACAATCATATTATTTCAAGGACAGTTCCAAAAACTACAATAAGCAAAAACAGGCGTTATGGTTAAAATTCCAGCCACCCTGTACTGAATGTCACCCTTTAGTGTAACTTATGCCAGCCTAGCACAGGGTTGTCCTTTGAATTTTTGGTAGGTACATACCTATTATAGGTAAGTTTACGAGTCACAGATTTGTAACAACTTCTATTTTGAATCATGTCACGAGCATGAAGTATAAATTATACAGATATAACAATCAACAATAATTATTTTATTTTAATGTTTAACTAGTCATTTATCTTACATACCTACTGTGTTTTGGTTATAGTTTTTTTAAGAAGTTTTTATATGAAATAATTAATTAAAGCAAATTTTGATTAAAAAAATGAAGCACATAATTTTTTAATAAACTAATCTAAGTTTTCGAATAATCATCATCATCATTGTGTCCTCAACAGATTGCCGCAAAGCACGGTCCTAAGCCACTTTGCTTTTCATGATTTTTTCGTTTATGTACTAAGTTATAATTATTTTTGAAAACGACAGTTCTTCTCTTTCTCAAGATATTAAGTAAAAAAAATAAAAATAAATAAGCCTAAAGATGAGATAATGTAAAATAAGTCTAATTTTATTGGGACCACAACTTTTTAAAGATTTGGAAACCGCGTTTACCGTTGCGTAAGTGTTTTTATTTCAAACATCGATAGATTTATAACTATAATAATATATAGTATTTGAAATATACTTTCCTCTGATTACGAAGAATGTTTTAGTTGATAATATTTGTGATTCAGACCACTAGAAACATTATTTTAAAAGTAAAAATGGGAAAAGGCTGACATTAGTACGGGGGTGAGGGTATCCATCCTATGACTGGAAATTTTTAAGTTACAATAAAACGCTATAAAATCCTTAAAATTGTTCTTCTTCTTATGCGGCCTGAAGAAGAAAATTAGAAATTATAATTACTATAAGTAGGTACATAGTTACTTTAACGTTTGCATATTAATAAAAAAAAATCTTCAAATCTATTTCACTATCATGTCATGGGAAAACGTTATCATTCACGTCTCGCAAAACTTGGGCGAAATATTATTATATCATTCTACTATCTTATTTTATCCAATAACCAACAAGTGTTGCCGTGAATTTAGTAATAGCTTCAAAATCAACATTGTCACGCTTCGAATAGGAATTGTTATCAATTTGGACACACGCATAAATATTTATGTACAACAAAGAAGAATAATCTTGCGGTGAAGATACATATTACTTAACAATATCAAAGTACCTACTATACAACCGTGACTACACTGATATAACATGGTAAGTTCAGTGTTATTTAATAGCATTCAGCATCCACCATTATTTACATTTTCCTACTCGTACTTCTCTATCATAAAGATGACAAAATTTATACACATAAAATATTTTACGTATGTATATTGTCGGACGTATTTTACTATTGATGTAAGAAATTTTAATCAAAAACATGAACACACAACCCATTAGTAAAATAGGTAGTCATGAGTCATGACTCATTTATGTTCATGACATTCTCAATGACAACCCACAAGGTGCATTTACGACGACCGCTGTAAGTTAAAAGTTAATTATATCGATTAAAAGTTATACATTGCTGGATAGAAAACTATTTAAAGAAAAAGAGTTTTTTCCAGAACATTCAGTATTCGCTAAAAAATATACTTTTTAGTTATTACAACAAATAATGTTTTATTTTCAATGTTATAATTCTACTTTAATACTTTCATATTTTCTGCATTTTTGTTTATTGATTATTTTTAATCCCTATATTTTTACTGATTCATAATATCGCGATTATGTACAAAGTAGTCAAATACTAAACAACTCTTAACTTTTACTAGGAAAATTCTTTTTTTACATTCCATTTGCTCTATATTTTGAATCTGTGGATGGTGTTAACGCCTGTCGTTAAATATTACGCAATATTTCATTACTAACGTATTTCAATTGTGTTATTTTGTTATCAGTTGAGACCCTTTTAATTTCTCATTTCTTATTAATTATTATAATATGATGTCAGTAACTTAGTCCTACAAAGAAAGATAGACCGATCGTATTTCCGAAACCATTCTCAACTTTCTAACACATACTCAAACACACATCGTTCTTCTTTCTTTCTTTGACAGCCTGAAAAAGTTTACTGCTGAATTCATACGCGGGCACATAATGTTGTTGTTTTTAAATTATTTTAGATGCATAATATGTAAATGAGTGCGTGTTCTTACAGTAAGTTGAATACGATTTTGGCTTGGCTTTTATGTCACTTGAAATGTATGTAGTACTCAGACTTCCTTTGTTGCTCTGATGTCATATGATATACTTCATATATTATATGGATATTATACTTTTTTCTATATATTATTTATATATTTTGTAAGTTTTTTTAATTTAACTTCTTGACGCACTCACGCGCACATCTTTCTCCTTACGTTCTTTCTTTATAGCAGCCCGAAAAAGTTCGCTAATGGTCTTACACATGTGCACTTAAAAGCATGTTGTTGGTTGCAAATGATTTAGATGCATATGTGTACGTGAGTGTGTGGCTGTGGTCCTACAATAAGTTGAGCATGGTTTTCAATGATCACGACTTCTTCTGCCACTAGGCAGCGCCACTTAAAAGTGAGATATATTTGACAGATTTCATAGTGTGGAAATTAATTTGTCCGAAAAATGTAAAGGTTAATGTTTCCTTCTATACTATAAGCTATATTTTATATTAATAAGATTTAAAATAAATAAACCAAACCACACATATTTATAAAAGTAGAAAAAAATAAAAAAAAGTTAAAAATGTGCCAAAAGTAGAGAGCAAACCACTGAGGCACTGTTTTGTGTATCAATTTAATACTCTAAAAACTGATAAACTTTTATTAAAAACTAACTTCTCAATTAAATGACATTGTGTAATAAAAAAACTTTTCATCAGTGTCAGCTAGCGACATCTGGTGGGCAGAAAATTATTAGCCCTCATTGGTTCTTGCGTCACTTGACATGTACACAGCGTTCCAACTTCCTTCCATTGTTGGTCAGAGGTCGGATATAGAATATTGGATATGCATTTTATAAATTGCATAATACGTATTTTTACGGGGTAGAGTCATGCTGCAGCTATATTAATAGTATAGTTGTAGCACGAATGGGTCGGCTCGACCAGGCAAGGACCACCAGCTTAATGCTGCTGTGTTTCGTATGGTTAGTGTAGAGAACCAGAGACCTATTTTACTGGAAAAGAGGCATTCTATCTTAATCCTCACGGCTAACAACGCAACTGCATTTTAATTCGCAAACGAAGATCAGAATATCTATGGGCCACAGCAACCACTTACCCTCAGGTGGACTGTGTGCTCGTTTGTCACCCTAATTCTATAAAAAAAAATGGAATATGAAATAATTTGATTAGCAAATTTTTTAATTTACCTTCTTGACGCGCATCGCGCACACATCTATCTTTTTTTTCTTTTCCAGGCAAAATCAATACGTCCACGCGTATGCATAATTGGTGCTGGAATTGCAGGACTAACTTCTGCTAGATATTTAAAGGATGAAGGAATAAATTTCACCGTTTTAGAAGCCACTAAATATATAGGCGGTACGTGGAGATATGATCCAAGGGTTGGCACTGATGAAAATGGTTTACCTATACATACGAGCATGTACAAGCATTTAAGGTGATAAAAATATATTAAAAAAATCCACATTTATTCAGTCTGTTTGACGTGTAATTTATCATGAATTTTATTTTTAAGTTTCATCATTATTCATCATCATCATTACAGCCCTTTACAAGTCCACTGCTGAACAAAGGCCTCCGCCAAGGAATACCACAAAGCACAGTCTGAGCCACCTGCATCCATCGACTTCCTGCATGTCTTACCAGATCGTCACTCCATCTAATAGGTGGACGCCCTGCACTTCGTCCGCGGGAAGAGGCCACCACTCGAGAACATTTTTTCCCCATCGTTTGTTGGTTCTTCGAGCAATATGGCCAGCCCATTGCCACCTCAGCTTACTAATCCTTTGGGCTATGTCGGTCACTCTGGTCCTACTGCGGATATCTTCATTTCTAAGTTTATCACGCAGAGAAACCCCGAGCATAACCCTCTCCATAGCTAGCTGAGCGATCTTGAGCTTTCTCATACGGCCAGCAATGAAAGACCACGTCTCAGTTACATAGGTTATCACTGGCAACACGCATTGGTTGTACAGTCTTGTTTCCAAGTTTTGAATTGTACCTGACGAGAAGTTGTGCCGCAATTTCTCGAACACTGCGCAGCGGAGTTGAAACCGTCGATTGACCTCTCGGCCGAAGTTGGACTTACATAGTCGGACTATTTGTCCCAGGTAAACATACTCGTCAACAACTTCGAGCTTAGTGCCCCCAACAAATACCAGCTTAGGTGTGCCATGGACATTATACATGACTTTTGTTTTGTCCATGTTCATCTTTAGACCTATCCGTTGGAATGCACTATTGAGGTCATTCAGCATAGTACTTACATCATCATCATCATCATTACAGCCCTTCACAAGTCCACTGCTGAACATAGGCCTCCCCCAAAGAATGCCACAAAGCACGGTCCTCAGTCACCTGCATCCATCGACTTCCTGCATGTCTTACCAGGTCGTCACTCAGGTCGTCGCTCCATCTCGTGGGGGGACGCCCTACACTTCGCCTACCGGTACGAGGCTGCCACTCGAGAACCTTTCTTCCCCATCGGTTGTCGGTTCTTCGAGCTATATGGCCGGCCCACTGCCACTTCAGCTTACTAATCCGTTGGGCTATGTCGGTTACTCTGGTTCTACTGCGGAGTAGAAGTAGTAGCATAGTACTTACGTCCTCCAGTAATTCTGTCATAAGGACTATATCGTCGGCAAATCAAAGGTGAGTGATGTACTCGCCGTTGATGTTAATACCGTATCCTTTCCAGTCCATTAGCTTCAAAATGTCTTCCAATGCAGCGGTCAAGACTTTCGGGAATATAACGTTACCATGTCTTACACCTCTCTGCAGTTGGATAGGTATCGTACTTTGGTTCTGTATTCGGATAGCCCTCGTAGCCCTACTGTACAAGCACATCAGCACTTCGATATACCGTCAGTCAACTTTAGATCGCTGAAGGGACTGCAGCACTGCCCAAATTTCGACGGAATCAAAGGCTTTCTCATAGTCCATATACGCCAGACATAGTGGCAAATTGTACTCCTTGGACTTCTGTACAATTTGCCGAAGGGTATGTATGTGGCCTATGGTGCTAAAGCCTTTTCAGAAACCGGCTTGTTGGGGAGGCTGGAAGTTGTTGAGTCTGCATGCGAGACGATTCGTAATGACTCTTGAAAACAGCACGTGGATGTGGCTCAGAGCGGAAATTGGTCTGTAGTACTTCAAGAGAGCGTTGTCGCCTTTCTTCCAGAACAAGACCACCGCACTTCTGCTCCACGCCTCCGGTGTAGTGCCACCATGGAGGACGGAATTAAAGAGCTTCTGTACTTAAAGTACCGGTTTTCCACCCGCTTTCAAAAGCTCCGCTGTAATTCCATCCTCGCCCGGGGACTTTCTGTTTTGAAGGTGCTGGAGAGCCATTCTAATCTCGCTCAGACTGACGTCCGGAATATCATCGGAATAGTGTCGGATAAGACTTGCTCTTGAATCGTTACTCACACTTGCGTGTGGCGCTAACGATGATGTATACAGCTGCCCCTTGGAACCTTTTAATCTCTCTCGAAAACTCGGGTGTCCCGGAAACGTCGCTGCCATATTCGGTTTTCAGCTTCGACAGTTGGCTCTTTCTGGCAGACAGATCTCTAGCAACAATTGCCATTAATTTTTGCGTGGAATGAGTCGGCTCGACCTGGGTACGGCTACGCTCTGACAGAATACCATCGTAAAACACCAGAATATTGCTGTGTGTTGTATGGTGTAAAAAAGCGGATACCATTTTAACTGCAAACGAGGCATTCCATCTAAGTCCTCAAGGGTGACAACTTTTCTGCATTTTGATTCTTAATCGTAGATAAAAGTAGATGTCTATGGGCAACAATATACACTCACCATCAAGTGGACTGTGTGCTCGCTTGTCAGGTGGCGTTGGCATGCAGGATATTGGCTCACCACCATGACAGTCGTTAAGGGAGACCAATGTTCAGCAGTGGACTTGTTACGGGTTGTAATAGTTATCCAAATATCTACAACTAATTGAAAATATTTATTTCTCGCTAGGGGAAATTTCATCCTGGCCACACCAAATTTAAGTCTTGCTCTCCCCATGTGTATAATTGATACTAAAACATAGTGATTATAAATATTCTTTAAAGTTAAAGTTACAGCTTATATAAACCCCACTGCTCGGCACAGGCCTCTCCTCATTTCTGAGAGGATTTTAGGGCAAAGAACCTGCCACGCTGCCCCAATGCGTGTTGGCGAACTTCACATGTCTTAAATATTTTTTCTTATTTCTCAGACATCCAGGTTTCCTCACGATGTTTTCCTTCACCGTCGAGCACGTGATAAATCAGCACTTAAAATTGCAATTAACGATTTCATTGGTGCCGGCGGGAATCGAACCCGGTTTGCTCGCGTACTGTGAAATTTACAGCGAGCGCTAACCATCTGAGCTACCACGGCTCTGTTAGTAAAAATATCCTTTATTAGCTACCAAATTAAAACAATCTGGATATCTGTTCTTTAACAGAAACTAAACTAACTGATAGTTTTGTAATATCCGGTGAATATAAATACGAATCTTTTGTTTATAATATAATAGATAACACTTAACACTACTAGAATAACTTTATTTTCACTATCTATTACTTTATCCTTAAATTCTTAATAAAAAATGTTAAGGGTCACTTATCGGGATAAAAACTATCCTATTGCTCAAGTTGGACCAAACTGCTCTCATCGCGGATAAACAATGTGACACGTAATTTTTATATATAAAGATGTATATTTATTTAAGTCGAATGAGAAAGCGTGTAAGATTAAATCACTACGGGCCTTATTCAGCTTTGCCGCCCCGGGCCTCTGACGGGCTTGTCCGCCATAGCTGTGAACAATCTTTTCAACAAAACAAATATATTGCGGGAATATGATATCAATTGATTAAATCGTTCAGCAGTTACACGATCTCATAAGAAACGTACCGATCATTATAATATAATATACCTACTAGCTGGCTTGGCAGACGTTCCGAAATCATTCTGCACTATTGATATAAAATTAATATTGAGCATATTAATATAAAATTTATTAATAAATTCTACTACAGCGCTACCTACCGTTTCAGATTATTTGATTTTATTTTTAGCGCTAAACCTACTAATATTCATTGTTTTATTTCTTTACACCTTTGTTTGCCTGGAAGAGATCGCTATGAAGAGATAAGGCCGCCAAATTGTACATATAATCTGCTTTTGTTATTTGAATATTTGTTCGTGGTGTACAATAAAAGTATATATACTCAATATTGTGAATATAAATTATATTAGTTCATAAATACAGTATATTATGTTGATAACTCGACTACAGCGCCACCTATCGGATCCTAGCATAGGTATGAATCATTGCCTCAACAAAACAATAATTATATTGTGTGACCCATCTAGCGGCAAATTATGGCACTTGTTAATGGTTTCATAGTTGTTGAACGATTCGTTACGTATTCAGAAACGCAGTGACAGTTAACCGACGTTTATCCTATAGATAACTTTATTGAATCAATAGATAATGGGAAGATAACTAGGAACTTCAGAAACCGGGCATAAGACCTCAATCGGTCTAGTCGTTCAAAAGTTTCACGATCACTACCAGAGGCGCCATCTATTATATGTATAATTAACTACCTTTAGTTTTTAAAGTTCGTTGATATAATATGGATTAATGTATGTTGTTATATTAACAGTATAAATTATGCTGCGAGTTATAAGTTCTTACTAGAAAAACATTTTATTTTTAGAACTAATTTACCAAAACCAACAATGGAACTTCGAGGATTTCCTGTACCAGAAGATATGCCATCATTTCCTAGCTGGGAAATATATTACAACTATATCAAATCATATGCAACTCATTTTGAAATAGATAAGCATATTAAGGTAAACTTTATTTTAAAAATGTCAAAATTTAAAAATCGAATCAAACTTTTAAAGCAAATTCTACCTACGTATATACCTATACAAAAAACTTAAAAATTAATTTTTTATGGCAACACAAAATTCATTGCTGAATTTAAAAAGTATTTTTTGGTAAAATACATATAACATACTTATTCTTATTTTCTTATTAAGAAGATTTTTAATCTATGAGTTACATATTATGTATAAATATATATATATATGAAATATATATTTTATATCCCATGTAAAGGAGTCCGTGTGAGCAAACGAGCTTGAAGTTCACCTGATGCAAGTGACTACCACTGCCAATAAACAACAATAATGCCTGGTGTATGCAGGGGGATTCACTAAAATATTGAAAAACTTCTTTATATTCGATTCAATTCATATTGTAGAAGCTTAATCTTATATTGAAGTGGAACGTGATTTTCATTTACGTTTTCAGTTTTCACACAATGTTACATTAGTGCGAAGAGAAGGAAACATATGGAAAGTAAGACACAGGCATGTAATAACAGGAGAGGAATACGAGGACGAATATGATTTTGTTATAGTTGGAAGTGGTCATTATAGTAAACCTAATATGCCGGAAATTCCAGGGGAAAAACAATTCAAAGGTACTATATACTATTAGCATATTTGTGTCTGAATATATTTCTAAAGTAATTCATATATTCATTACAGTCTAAAAAAGTTCACTGCTGAACATTGGCCTCCCCATACATTGACTCATAGAGGGGATATTTGCTATAGATGCCACGCTTCGTAGGCGGGTTCTTGCAACCGCTATTTTTCTATTATTTTCAGTTATTCATTGTTATCAAAACGATTAATGCTGCTCATCTCCTGTTTAATTTCCCTCTGTCGCCGCTTACGTCACTAACGAGATGATAAGGGGTAGTGGAGTTTCTTAATGGGGACCACTACATGGTGTATTTCCAAGTATGAAAGTATTTTGTATTATAGTCATTGTATACGCACCGTTTTATACGCAGTTAATTATAGCTGTAATAGAAATGGGCTTACACAACATGGAACACGCCCGGTGAGAATCATCATCATTATCACAGCCCTTCACAAGTCCATGCTGCACATAATTCTGACCTAAATAATGCACGGTCCTAAGCCAACTGCGTCCATCGACTCTCTGCATGCCTTACCAATTTGTTACATCAAGCTGTCACTCTAGAACACATTGTTTAAAACATAGTATACCAGAAGTTTCTTATCGTACGGTACGAATTTGGCGGATGGGGACTAGGCGACAAAAAATGTAATTTATATATTTATCATGACCCTCTTTCTATAGTGCGAGCGAGATCGAATAATATCCATCTCCCTCGCACGTTTTCTTATCTTGCCATGAAAGAAATATTATTTTAAATCAATAATATAATACGTTTATCAATAATAATATAATAAATATCAGCAGTGTTGCTGTAATTCGTATGGTGAGGACGAGAACAGGAGACCCATTTTAATGGTAATGAAGCATATCCTCTTATTCCTCAAGGGTTGTTACGGCCTACGGCTGCTCCCATAAAGATCAAATCCTCAGGGGCCCATTCAGCTGAGTTTCGACGAGCAGACGTAGGTCGGGCCTCCTAAGGCCAAAGTGGAAAATCTCTAGTTACACTAAACAATAAGGGGGAGCGTTCTGTGGTACGGCCATTCAACAGGGAGAATATTAGACGGAGCTTACTTACCTATATCCAAGGCGACTGGTCCCTCCGGAGTCGGTCAGGTCGCATGTGGATGTGTAGTGCAAGGGAAATAAGGTGCTGTGATGTGTATCTGGGTGTGACTGATGGTGATTTACCTTAGTAGACCTTGTCCATCGGCAGCAGCCCGGGCGTCAGCACCGCTCCAAATTGAGGTAATCTTCCGCGGCGCCGTCCACAGTCACTTTCTTCGTACGTCACGATAACAGTCTATTAACTCTATCGTACTATTAACTAACTTACAGAAGCCACTAACTCTCGGTTGTTATAAAGCTTGACACACAAAAACGAACAGGGAGTGTCCGGATCAAAGGTCACTACCGCTTCGCGTAGCAACAGTTATTTCTAGAATATCAAAGGCCGCTTTAGCTAATATTGTCGCGATGCATTTATACAGATTCTGAATCAGACACAATGAGTCCCTGGGAAGCTCTCCAGCAAGGAATGCGCGTCACAAATCCAAGACAGTATATTTACTAACCGTGCCTAATTATTCCGATTTCCCGAAAAAAATTGACAGCGTGCGGACGTTAGCACAGCTGGCAGACGACTCCTGCGCTTGCGCGTTCTACGCACGACCGAAAGTCAAACCGGTATGGCACCGAGCCGCGCGCCCTCTGGTATCGATTCCGAAAACAGCGTTTGGCGCGAACAAGGGTGATAACGCAAATGTGTTTTGTTTATGAATCGTATATTATGTTATTTATCAAAAATGCGACAACGCACTAATAAATAAGTACAGATCGATTTCTCTTCGGACCTCGTCTACGTGCTGTCTTCAGGAAACATGACCAATAGTCTCGCACGCAGACTTGATGACTTCCAGCCTTCCGAACAAGCCAGTTTCTGGAAAGGCTTAGTACCATAGACCAGAAAAACCGAGTAATACAATCTGCAAATTTGTCTTGCGTACTATGAGAAATCCTTTCATTTCGTCGAAATTTGAGTTGACAGTGATACACAATTGCAAAGGGGTGTAACACAGGATGACGTTGTATCCCCAAAACTCGTCACCGTTGCATTTGAAGACGTTTAAAAACTACTGGACTGGAAAGGATACGGTGTAAACATCACTCACCTTCGATTTGCTGACGATATAGTCGTCATGGCAGAATCGCTGGAAGACCTCTTCACTATGATCATTGACCTCAATAGTGTCTCCCAGCTAATAGTAACGTCCATGTTACAACTATGCCCGTAGTTGTTGGGTAGTGCTCACAACGCTCAGATTAGTCAACAAAATGGAGTGGCCTACGTTAAGTGGAGTGATTCACCACTGTTGGCATTCCTACTGCTTGTCAATAAATAAATAAAAAAATAAATTCGATCCCACTTAATTTTAACTCGGGCTATCTTTTGACGTCCAAATTCTTTGACAAATTAAATACAGCGGTGCCTTATTCAAAGACACAGAAACTATTACAGAAAAACAACAACTAATTAGCACTTATAATGGCTTTAACAGGGATCTGAACTAACACACAACCTCAGCTGTTACATTAATGTTTCATTCAAGTTACGTTTCGTTGATTGTACGATCGGTTTTATTATAAACAGAACATAAAGTACTGGAAATAGTATAGAAAACAGTTTTTATTAAAAACTATTCATTCGACAACTGTAAATACTTAATTGCTTTTTTTCAAGCATTGTTGTGAGCCACTTGATTAATATAAGAAGGTTGTTAAACGATAATTTTACTCACATTTCAGGAACTATAATCCACAGCCATGACTATAGGGAACCTGAAGTCTTCAAAAACCGACGTGTCCTGATTGTCGGTGCGGGCCCCTCGGGCATGGATATCGCCATCGATGTAGCTTATTATTGTAAAACGCTCTTTCACAGCCACCATTCAAAGGTGAACTTTCGAACAAATTTCCCGAAACATTACATTAAAAAACCCGACGTGAAAGAATTTAATGGAACAGGTGTATTTTTTGTCGATGGTACTTATGAAGAAATTGATGATGTCATATATTGCACTGGTAAGATTAAGTTAGATATTCGTGGAAATTACAATAACTGAAACCTTAGACACTACGATGCCAACTAAATAATTATACTTTCATCACTCTACACAGTGCACACTGCACACCCAAAGCGATTTTTTGATATTTATTTCATATGACCTTAGTATTAACTTTGTATTAACAACCTAGTTTAATATTTTTTTTATGAACAAAGATTGTTTATAAAGGGTTATTATTATATTTTTGAATAAATGGTTGGTATTAACTCTAGAAAATACTAAGAATTAGGTGATCCCTGCCAATAACGTGGTGCGTTTACGTGGTACGTTTACGCTGTAGAGCCACGCTGCAGCTATATTACTGATATATTTGTAGCACGAATGGGTCGGTTCGACCGGGGAAGGACCAGGCTCTCCTGGCTATTCTGTAATATCAACGTAAAATAGCAGTTTAACACTGCTGTGTTACGTATGGTGAGTCTAGAGAACCGGAGACCCTTTTTACTGGAAATGAGGCATTCCATTTTAGTCGTCACGGATAACAACGCATCTGCATTTTGATTCGTCATCGAGGATAGATGAAGATGTCTATGGGCCACAGCAACTACTTACCATCAGGTGGACTGTGGGCTCGTTTGTCACCCTTATCATATAAAAAAAGAAGCAGTGGTAAAAGTTAGAAATTACTTTCAATTGTTATTTATAAGATAAGTTGTATAAAAATTATTCTATTGTATACCATTCTCTTCTAACCAAAAAATCCTAGTATAGGTGTTTAAACAGGTGGTGTACCTCTGTCTAGCACTTGATGACTGTCACTTTTAACAACAACATGCTTTTTCAGGTTATGAATACAGATATCCGTTCTTAGACGATACTTGTGGTTTAACACTCGACAAGCACAGTGTTGTTCCGCTGTACAAATACATGGTGAATATAAAGGAACCAAGTATGATACTAATAGGCCTTATTATTCGTGCTTGCCTCGTAGTCGCCATAGATGCCCAGGTAATGATGTTCCGTATTAATCCTTTTTATGTTTTTAAACCAATCGATCATGACCATAATGAATTTTGAATAACTGGACGATCTTCTAAATCTATTTGATGATCGAGAATCATTTGCGGTGGGTATATTTCTCATGGTCAATTTCGACAGCAATATCTGAATAATTTTGGCAGTTATTAGAAAACGTACACACAAGCATAAAAGCGTCCATTTGCCCTTCCTTTTTCATTTTAGATGAAACGCTTATTCAATAGTATTAACGAGTGAATTAAGTGTTAATCAAACTAACAGCTCTACCAGAATCAAAAGCCATTTCATGTTTTGGTACAAATCTTAGTTCCGAGATTTCATTATTAAATATTTTCAAATACCTCTCCAATAAAAATTTCATGCGTGTGAACTAATTAATAAAACACCTCCCAGTCTGCATCAAGCATCTACTCTACGTCGTACTCGAACGCTGTTAGTGCATCATATTATGATGATTAAAACTCACTGACCTCTAAAACTGGATTGCTTTCGGTCATCTCTCAAAGTTAGTCGACCGTGCTGAATTTGTTATACCAGCGGTAAACGCTTGCTATAGAAGAGCCTTTTTTGAAGTCTATTAAATGATTTATCGAGTTTTAGGCGACATATGAAATCGTTAAAAATATAAAATATTCTTCGGCGCGGATATATTTTTCAATGAAATACGAACTGATTTCTTATATTTACGCGAACACTACACATTTTTAAATAAAACAAATTTTTACCCGTCACCACGGGTGCTGGAAAGAACCCGAAACGTCGGGAATATAAAAATAAGTTAATATACGCGATAAAATCCGTAAAAATTAGAAATACGAACTACTACCTATTTACTACCTAGGTACTTCAATTTGCTATTTAGAAACCACTTGTTTCAATTTTGGTCAGGAAAAAATTTGGGGGGAATTTTAAATTAAAACATTCGTATTTTTAGTTGAAAGTAATTGTTTTTTCAAAATAAATAATACATAGCCTGTCATAGATTATTTATAACAATTATTATTCGTTCTCTGGCGATGTTGCTCAGCATTGAGTTGTGGCATAGAGGGCCATAGGTTTACGAACCATATCTCACATGGAACAAGTATTTGTATGGACCACAAAAAGGAAAATTGTTCCGGGTCTGGATGTGTAATTTATGTTTGTAAATTGAATCCAGGACACAGATACAGGACAGATTTTATTCTTACATCCTAGTCGTAATCCTAGTGTAAGAGCAACGCTTAAAATAATTAGTAAAGTATTTTTTATTCACGCCACAACCAGCTAAGCGGACATTAAACTCTAACCAAAATATACAAGCAAAAGTAGTAAGTTAATTTAAGTTAGAACCAAAAACGCTGTGGTGATGCTGATATTTGATCCAGCCTTGCTTGTTTTATTCACATTACTTTAACTTGCGCTTTATTTTTATTAAAAACAAGTTTTAAAATTTATTTGTAAATAAATTATTTACAGGCCCGTTACGCGACAGCCCTAATAAAGGGCAATTTCACGCTGCCGTCAAAAGAACACATGATGGAGGAATGGCAGCAACAAGTTGACACTATTATTTTAAAGGGACGGCCCTTGTCCGATATACACTTTTTAGCTGAGAAAGAGGTAATTTTGAATTGAATGAGATTGATTTTTTTAATTTAAGTGAATTATACGTAAATATATTACGTACGGTTAACGTGTAATACATGTTGTCACACCTGTAATCCCTGACGCAGAGTTCAAAAGCAGTGACCTAATTAGACTAAGTTTTGTCGAAAAACATTGGGTTTAGATTAAAAACTGTAAACGAAGTGACAGGTTATTTTTTAATGTAAGAGTGGGCAAACGAGTATACGGCCCACTTGATGGTAAGTGACTACCGCAGCCCCTGAAGAACTGCAACACCAGGGGAATCGCAGATGCGTTGCCGGCCTTTTAAAAAAGAGTAGACTCTTTTCTTGAAGGTCCCTAAGTCGTATCGGTCTGGAAAAATTGCTGGTGGTATTCGATTCCACAAGGAAGTTAGACGAGAAAGAAAACTTCTTCTAAATAATTGCAAAGACAGTAATGCTAAATTGGACCGCCGATCATCTAGATAGTACCGGCTGGTATTTCAAGTTCTGTTGCGATGTGCTATGGTAAAATTGAGCGGCTGGATTTAGTTGGAACAATTCCTCTGAGCACTCCCCGTGGTAGATACGATAGAAAACACAAAGAGATGCAATATCTCTTCGCAGCCCCAGTGAGTCAAGCCGATCAGTAAGAGCTCGGTCGCTGACGATTCGAACCGCTCTGTACTACATGCGATCAAATGGAAGGAGCTGGCACTGGGGAGCCCCGCCCCAGAGATGGGAACAGTATTCCATGTGCGGGCGAACCTGCCCCTTGTAAAGTTGCAGGCAGTGTGCCGGCATGAAATACTGTCCCGCTCTGCTGAGCGCTCCAAACATTTTAGAGGCCAATTTAGCCTTCTCTTCCAAGTGACCACGAAACTGCACGGCATTTGATATGTTGACACGCCGAGGATTCCGATACTGGCTGAAGGCTGAACTCCCCTTGTTGCTTCAGCCCTATAACTGAGATACGACAAAAGGGGCTCTTTTTAGCGGTAAATGCGCAAAGTTGTGTCTTCTGTGGATTGAAGATTTAGTCGCCCCCAATCCGAAACTTTGTTGACACAAGGTTGCTCCGGTACTCGGTGACTTTTTCCCGAGAAATATTTGCACGGTCGGTGTATAAAGCATCACCAGTATTGTCGTCCGCATAACCATTAATGTTACCGGATTGCAATATAGCGTAAGCGAAACAGAGTTGGTGATAGCACGCAGCCTTGTGTAACACCGATCGAAGGCCTACGCTATGTCCAAACTAACCGCCAAAGCCTTTACTTTGGACTCAATCGCCTGCGACCATCTGTGTGTTAGGTAAACAAGAAGATCACCAGCTGAGCGATCCGACGGAAAGCGTACTGGCGGTCACTAATCAGCTGGTGCTCCTCATGGTACTGCGTGGCAGTTAATAATGGACTCCATTATTTTCGATAACAAGGTGATGGCGGAAGGCCTGTAGTTGGATGTATCAGAGCGGGCACCTTTTTAGGGATCGTGTGCACGAAAGCTGCCTGCCGTGAATTCGGAACAACGCCTAGGGAGTAGGAGTACTGGTTAAGACGCGTTAGAACCGGTGCCAACTTTAGACCAATTTGCGGGATTCCGTCAAACCCACTCGACTTGTGGATATCCAGGGATTGGAGTGATTTGTATACTGTGCACTGTGTGAATCGCACATCAGGCATAGTATTCTCACACCGCGGGATGGCCGGCGGTGTGTTCCCTCCGTCGTCGGGAGTCGAGTTGGACGCAAAAAGGGAGCTTAAAAGGTCGACTTTCTCTTTTGCGGCGTGGGGCAGTGAGTCGTCCTCCCTGTACAGAGATGTGCAGATCGGTGACATATTCAGCAAAAGCGCACATCACATCGGTGACATAGTCAGCAAAAGCGCTGGAATCATCCGGCGAGAAGCAAGCCCGCCCCTATGTGTAGAATGCAAAGAAAGACCGCATTCCGTCTCAATCTGCTGGCTTGTAATGCCAAACACGGCGGCAGCGTGCAGAACGCAATTGCGAAGGGAGCGTGAGTGACACCATACTCCGGATCAGATAATGGTCCGAGGAGCCGAGACGGAACCCTGACATCGATCAAGATGTATGATCCCCCACATCTGGAACCCGCGTAGGTGAAGAACCAGTTGTGTTAGACCATATGCCAAGGCAAATGATGTTCCAAAAGTCCACGGATAACGTGGCAGGGATTTCTTTATCTTTATAATCTTTTCTTTTTAAATTCCGCTACCATGTTATGGGGGGAGGGGGGTTGGACCTCCGGCCACATGCACTTACCAAGCGAAACGCAGAAGCAAAGCGTCTAATTTACGCTGATATTCTGTGAGGTTTTGGTACTTCCCCGGTTCGAGCCGGCCCATCCGTGCAACAGCAAAAGCCACGACATGCTAGGCACGTAACTCAGTTGGGACTTTCTTTTTTGTTATAAATCTCTTATAAGAGACCAACATAGAACGAAAAAGTATTGGAACATTTCTAATAAGTATTTTTTTATAAATTACAACACTCAAGTTAATAGCTTGTTAAATACAATAAAATTCCACCTGATTGTAAATAACTTCTGGAACCTATGTACGCCTGCAACCAACTTAAAATAAAGAAAGCTATAGGTGCGTTGCCACCTCTAAGGACTAAGATGGAATGTTTCATAGTCTGTAATATTTTTTTATTAATAACATGAATTGAAATAGTTATGTCATACAGATCTGCAAGTCTGTATTAGGTACATAACTATTTCAAAAGACAAAAGAAAAAGAAAGACGTGCTAAGAGGTTTATTGCTGACCCGAATTTGGTCAAAACCAATGTTACCAGTCTCAAACACAGGCGCAAAGTAGCCAGCCTTTCGGTTTTCTACAGGATGCATTTCGGAGAGTGTGCGTAGGAATTGAATAATTTAATTCCTCCTTTTCCCTTAATTCATCGTTTCAACCAGATGTTCGGCCAATCTCTACAACTTCGCTGTTGACTTACCACGCATTCGAACCAAACGGTTTGCTACAGCGTTCATCATGCGTACAGCAAAGGAGTGGAATAAGTTGCTAGCATCTGTGTTTCCATCCGAGTATAATGTGGGTATCTTCAAGGCACGAGTGAATAGGCTTTTGTTATGTCAGTGCGCTTCACCATCAAAGGCTACCACTTACCATAAGGTGGAATTATAGTTAAGCGCTGGCTTAGAATAATATTTAAAAAAAAATTAAAAAGTAATATTATTTAATTTTTACCAAAAATATAGTTTGTAATTTACACGATCAGATTTGCTGTGTCAAGAATAAACGGCTTATCGTAAGGTTTTTAAAATTTAAGCAATGCACACAGTAGCTAAAAGCAACAAATAAGTTGTCTGTCAACATTTAGTCCTATTTTGAATTTCAGGATCAGTATTATGCCGAGCTATCAGCTGAGTCGGGCATCGATAGAGTTCCCCCAGTTATGTTCAAAATCCGCACCGCTGACATAGAGGCCAAGCTCGAGAACCTCTACACATACAGAAACTACGTCTACAATGTTATTGATAATGAAACATTTACAAGAAGTCTCGAAAATAAAACAACTGATAGTAATTATAATTTCCCCTCCCTACCTTAAACTGGAAAAGGAAAGATATCAGCGTACAATTGATTCCAAAATAAACTAACTGGACTACTTCTTGTAATTGTTAGATTTTCTTGCTAAATAAAATTATATTATTATTATGGCAGAGGGATTACACTAATTCATTAAAAAGATTAAATTACAATAAATTTAGAAATAAAACAAATAAATATGCTCAATTTTTACGAAATCAAAATACTAAAAAAGAAATTTGCGAAAATTTTGTAAACCCAATAAAACTTTGGCAATTAATAAATAGTTTAACTGGTAAAATAATACGTTGTATTGATGATATATTACTAAAAACATTTAATATGGATCCTAAAACATTAGCAAATAAATTTGGCTTAGAATTTGATAAAAATGTTAAAAAAATATGCGTAAATTGTGATAAGCCACTTTTGAATCCCCGTACCTATGAATTTAATCTAGACAGAACCGTAAAATTAAAAAAAGCTACGGATGCTGACGTCACCAAAATTATTCTAACTATGAATGATAAAAAAAGCCCCGGGTATGATGGTATTTGCGCTTGTGATATAAAATACATTACTAAATCAATGGTGCCACTTATTACCTACTTAATTAATCAATGCCTTAAAACGTCCATTTATCCAGACATAATAAAAATAGGTGTAATCCGACCAATCTATGAAAAAGGCAAACATAATGACTTTAACAATTATCGTCCTATAACTATTCTCTCCTGCCTAAATAAAATAATTGAGCGTTATTTGAACAATGAACTAAACAATTACCTGACTACTTACAGTATAATAAATTTAAAACAGTTTGGTTTTCAAAAAAATTAAAGCACAACGCTACTATTACGGCAATTTACTGATGAAATAAATAATTATCTAGATAATAAAATGCATATTTTGGTAATATTTATTGATTTTAGTAAAGCATTCGATCTATTGAATTTTGACACATTATACAATAAGCTATCACGCTGTGGCAGTCAAGGACCATTCTTAGAACTTCTTAAAAGTTATCATCATAATCGTTATACCACTGTCAAAATATGTAACCAGACAGGTGATATGTTTGTGACTGACCGGGGTACAGCACAGAGTTCGATACTGGGCCCGACTGAGTACTTGCTATTTGTAAATGATATGGTTAATGCAATAACTAAGGATTCTATATATGAATTTGCCGATGACACCTGTATCGTTATTGCCGATCGTAGTATGGATGTAGCACAAACTGAAAAGCAGGCAAGTTATGACATGCTATGCAAGTGGGCACATGATGTCGGCCTAGTGCTTAACGCTCAAAAAACAAAACTTGTTCATATACACTCATCTCACAATAAAATTACCACTGCACCGACTATCATTTCCCATGGCCATGAATGTCTCCACGGAATGTTTCAACACTGTACTTGTCAACCCATTGAAAATGCCAAAAATCACATGTATATTGGTCTGATTATTGACGAACGATTTTGCTGGAGAGAGCATAAAGATCACGTGTGTGCAAAACTTCGCTCTGTGTTAAGTAAACTTTATGTTTTAAAATTTAAGCTACCATATAAAATACTTAGATTACTTTACATGGCTCTAGCAGATTCAATTATAAATTATGGACTTAGCAGTTATGGAAGAACTTATGTAACGTACATACATGATATTTACACACTACAACGCAAAATGCTTAGATTGATAGTATAATTAATAGAATCAGGCGTTACTTTGCGGAAATCCATTATATAAAAGGTTTTACAAAAATTTACTTCGCAAATATCCGCGTTATAAAATAAAATGATGTGTCTTACCTAGTATGAAGAAGCACCTCCCGCCCTCCCTCAATTGCGTGCACTATCCCCGTCACCACTAATCCCAGCACCGCTACTCCCAACACCACTACATTAGGCAAGACACACCACTGACGATAATACGACATGTGTTTCGCCTCTACACGAGGCATCCTCAGGTGATATAGACTCTACGGTGGCTAACCGCTAACTTAATGTTTTCGATAAAGGTAAATTTAATATACTGATTGAAGTAAATAATTCAGAATACCTAGTTTTCAGAATTCAGAAAACGACCTGCAAATCTACGAAATATAGCTTATAAATCCAACATGTATGTACTTCCGAAAACTAAAAATTTCTATGGAGCAAGAAAGTTGGCCCATCTTGTACCTACTTTTATTAATGGGTTGCCACTAGAATTACAAAACACATACGGTAAATCAAAACTGTTTAAATGTAAACTTAAATCATATTTGATAAATCAACCATACTTATTGTAGTAAGTACTTCATATTGGATTATTAAGTGGCGAAGCTTGCGAAGTCACTTATTGATTTCACGATGTCTGTCCGTCTGTCCGTCTGTCCGTCTGTCCTACGATTATCTCGAGAACGGTTTCGAATTTTCAAATTCTGTTTTCAGCAATCGATTACAGATTTCGATAACAAGGTGATGGCGGTAAGCTTGTAGTTGGACGTATCAGAGCGGGCACCTTTTTTAGGGATCGGGTGCACGAAAGCTGTCTGCCAAGAATTCGAAACAACGCCTAGGGAGTAGGAGTACTGGAAGAGACGCGTTAGAACCGGTGCCAACTTTAGACCAATTGGCGGGATTCCGTCAAACCCACTCGACTTGTGGATATCCAGGGATTGGAGTGATTTGCGTACTGTGCATTGTGTGAATCGCACATCAGGCATAGTATACTCACACCACTGTGTATTCCCCCCGTCGTTGGGAGTCGAGTTGGACTTAAACAGGGAGCTTAAAAAGGAATTGATTTTAGCCCGATCCGGGATTCGACCCCGGGACTTCATGGTCAGTAATCTCGTTTACGACCAACGAGGCAGTCTAAATGGCACACCACCTTTCAAATGATAAGGTACACATTCCATTCCCCTTCTTTTATAATTAAAACTAAAGAAAGATGTAATTGAATTGTCGATATTTACGTTTTAATATATGTAATGATTATACTTTTTTCCACAAACTGAAATTATATCTGGCTCACTGTATACCTCAAATCGGACCAAACTAATGTATGTGTTATGGACCAAGTCATTAATAGGTCATCTATAATGCCCGGGCAATATGAATCAAAGACTCCATTGATAGGGAAAAAAGTTTCTCGAATGGCAGCCTCGTACTGGTTGGTGAAGAGTGGACGATAGATGATAGACGGAGTTACAACCTAATAAGACAAGCAAGAAGTCGATGGATGCAGGTGGCTCCGGACCGTGTTTTGCGGCACTCCTTGGGGGAGGCCTATGTTCAGCAATGGACATAGGCCTCCCCCAGATGACTCCATTGCTGCTATTTGATACTGCAAACTGTACTATTACTAGATACTGTATTTTCCTTCCTTCACATTTTTACAGTTGTTAATTTCAGATTTGGTACATTATTAATTTATTGTCTTAAAAGTGACATAACATGATTAAGTGAGGTTAGGTTATATGAAATTGCCCAACATATACTTAGCAATATTCATTATAACCAGACAATGTGATAATAAATAATGAAGCTTAAATTAGTATTAATTACACAGCCCGATTTGACTTATCATAATACACATTGTCCGGGCATTATAAATAGCGCCCTCATTAATCAATACTTGCAATAACTTCTAAAAAGAGGATTGTACCAACCGGTAACCGTTAAAAGTCATAAGTTTGGTGATAAGTAAGTTGTATAATCTTTGAATAATATTTAAAACTGAACCTGCATACAACCCGGTTTCGGTGGTAAGCAATTATTTATAAACATTTGCTGATGTTCATTATATTTTAATCAAAAGTAACAAAGAAGTTTCATATTATTTGATATTTTTAATGGCAACACTGAAAATCATAAAATCTGAAGCCCGGAGCTAACCTCCCCCGTTTACTACGTCTCTGTAAAGTCAGTCATAAATATGAATTTTAGATTTTTTAAAATAGCCCCTTTTAAGACCTACAACTATTTAGTTCGTCATATACTGACCATACAAGGTTGTTTACTAGTTATATGGACATATTACAAGTCAGTAGAATCAATTATTCAAACAATTTGGAGCGCACTTGGTACTGCATTTACTGGTATAATTATTTACTACTGTATACTGTACATACTACTGTACTGTATATACTACTGTAGAAATGGCATGTGTTGAGCTTGAGCACCTTATTGTTGTCAGTGTTTACAGACCCCCATGTTCAAGTTATGATACTTTTGAAAAAATTATGGAAGAAGTTTTAGTTAAGCTTAATAAACAGAATAAATCTCTTGTAGTGTGTGGAGACTTTAATATCAATCTCCTGGAAACTTCTTCCATCAGTATTAAATTCTGTTCTTTGTTCAAATCCTATAATCTTAATAATTTATTCTTTGAAGCTACACGTATTGCAGGGTGTAGTGCAACTTGTATTGATAATATTTTTACAGGTGTTGTACCAATCAACAAATCAATAATTCAAAAACTTAGTTCAGATCACTGTGGACAACTGGTTTCGTTACCTTATATGCACAAAAAACAGGTAAATGAGAAAATTGTGTTTGTTCCTATTAATGCAAAACGCCTGGAGAGATTTAGAAGTAATATGTTAAAAATCCTTCCATCCCTTTCTTATAAGAACAATGCAGACTATTTATATAGAGAATTATTTACCTTTATAAACAATGAATTTAATAAAATATTCACTTCTAAAACATTCTCCAGAAACAGTCGCAAGGCATTTAATGAGTGGGCGACAGTAGGAATTCATAAAAGCAGACGAAGGTTATATGACCTTTACCATGAAAGATCGTATAATCTTTCCGATGCTTTTAAAGAATATGTAAAAAAATATTCTAAAATGTTTAAAAGAGTTTGCTCCACAGCCAAATCATTACATATTAGTAACAAAATTAAGACAGCTAAGAATAAAATTAAAATGACGTGGAGTATAATTAACAGCGAAACCGGTAATGAGAAACCTCGTAATTCAAACTATCAATTAAAAATTAATAATGAATTGACTAAATCAAATCAAGAAGTTGCAGCGGTGTTTGAGAAATATTTCACTGATGTTCCTATCTTGACAACAGAGTCATTGAATGCTTCTCCAACTGTCGCCGAATCATTACTTAAACAGAATGTTAATACCTGTTTAAAAGAATTTAGATTTGAAAAAGTATTACCGCATAATATTGTAAAATACTTCAAAACCATTGATGTAAAGAAAACCGCAGATTTGTGGGGGATTTCCGTTACAGTGATTACGTCCATAATAGATTTAATTGCACCTCATCTTGCTATTATTTTTAATACTTGTATCGATTCTGGTGTGTTTCCTGATTTAATGAAGTATAGTAAAGTAATACCTTTATTTAAATCTGGTAGTACATTGGACCCCGCTAATTATAGACCTATTTCTGTACTACCAACTCTCAGTAAAATTTTTGAAAAAATAATTTTGGATCAATTGTTAATTTTTTTTAATACAAATAAATTACTTCATAAAAATCAATTTGGTTTTACAAGGGGTCGCTCGACGTCTGACGCCGGTGTTGAGCTTATGAAATATATTTTTAATGCCTGGGAGAATTCACAAGATGCCTTAGGTATTTTCTGTGACCTTTCCAAGGCTTTCGATTGTGTTCATCATGATACATTAATCAGGAAACTACAACATTACGGTGTAAACAATTTGGCGCTTAAACTTATTACTTCATATTTAAGTAACAGAACTCAAAAAGTCGTCATTAATGGTAAATGTTCCTCCGGATCGGTAGTATCAATGGGCGTTCCTCAGGGCTCGATTCTTGGCCCATTCCTGTTCTTAATCTATATTAATGACTTACCTTATCTTGTAGGGGACAATCACGATATAGTATTATTTGCTGACGATACCTCTTTAATTTTCAAACTGAAACGGCAGTCAATTAAATATGACGATGTAAATAATGCTCTATCGAAACTAGTACATTGGTTTAACGCCAACAATTTGCTCTTAAACGGCAATAAGACAAAATGTATTAAATTTACAATACCTAATGTAAAACATTCGAAAACCAATGTGCTCTTAAATGGGGAGGAGTTGAGTCTTGTGGATACCACTGTTTTTCTCGGTATTACTATTGACGCGAAACTTCAATGGGGCCCCCATATATCTAAATTAGCAAGCAGACTTAGTTCTGCAGCATATGCTGTAAGAAAGATTAGAAGTCTCACAGATGTTGAGACAGCTAGGTTAGTGTATTTTAGTTACTTTCATAGCGTAATGTCTTATGGAATTTTGCTATGGGGTAATGCGACTGATATTGAAGCTATATTTGTTTTGCAAAAGAGAGCCGTACGGGCGATTTATAATCTAAATTGTAAAGAGTCCCTTAGAGAAAAATTTAAAGAAATAAACATATTAACTTTGGCATCGCAATATATTTATGAAAATGTAATGTATGTACATAAAAACATAAATAGCTTTAATAAGAATAAGGATGTTCATACCTTAAACACTAGGAACAAACATAAGCTTGTAATGCCACTTACAAGACTCCACAGAATTAGTAATTCATTTATGGGGCAATGTATACGCTTTTACAACAGAATCCCAGAACATGTTCAAAGTTTGTCAATAAACAAGTTTAAAAGTTTTATTAAAGAAAACCTGTACAAAAAGGGTTATTATAATATCAAGGAATACATGAGTGAAAATAACCCCTGGGAATAAGGTGATCGCCACCATGCTGGTTCTATGAAAATTCATTTAAAATTGTATAATCAAAATTATTGTTAAGTGAAATTATGTTTAAAAAAAAAAGTCCCGCTGGGTTTCTTGCTGGTTCTTCCCAGGACAGAGGTATTTTCCGAACCAGTGGTAAATAAAATAATGACTTTCAATAAGTATTATGTAATAATCCATATTGAATAAAAATCATTCTATTCTATTCTATTCTATTCTATTCTATTTATATATATATATATATATATATATATATATATATATATATATATATAGCTCCAATCTTTTGGCAATCCAAAATATTTAATAAACCGACTCATATTTAATACAATATATCAGAAACAGTGGTGATGGCGTAAGAAAATGCATTCAACCCATTTCTTCCCGTGGGTTTTGTAATTAGCGACTACGGAAACACCAGGAAGCCGTTGTGAATTCTGACAGATGTTAGAATGATCACCCCACGGTTTACGCTAGACGTAAAATACTGGTGACGGGCAACAGAGTGAAATGTGCTAGGCTTCTGGAACTGCGGTCGCCAAATTGGCTGCTCACAGTACGATTACGAAAAATAATTTCTATTTTGACAAATTAAATAAATAAATAAATAAAAAATATCTATTATTTACCTGTGCATCCATCACTCTGGTAATAGCTTGCTTAAGGATGCCAATGAAAGCCATGTTAGGATGCCTTATATTGATAATGTGCTGGTGCAAAGGTAGCAGGTACTTGCCAGATACCTTTAAACCAGTGCTTTCATCCAGAAATGAATAATTGTAGTCATAACCTGACAACAGAATTTATTATTGTAATAAATATATACCTTCTTTCATAAGTCACAGTAAATATACATCGTTTTTTTTTGCACTTCTACACAACGCACTAGCGTTGCGAAATATAGGTTTAATATAATTAATATAATCAGGCGTTACTTTGTGGAAGTGCATTATATTAAAGTTTCCAGCACCACTACTCCCAACTACTGGGATTAGTGGTGACGGGGAGAGTGCACGCAATTGAGGGAGGGCGGGAGGTGCTCTTCAAACTAGGTAAGACACATAATTTTATTTTATCGTGCGGATGTACACAAAGTAATTTTTTGACAACTTTATAAATATAGGTTTGACAGGTCTATTTTTATCGTGTTATCAAACTATTGTAAGGAATATAATACAATTCTGTACCTAGAAGTTTTATGATATATGTTGTCTCTCATGAAGTACTACTAATAATAGTCGTACACTTACGTGGACACTATTTCTAAATATGGTCATCATCGCCATTACGGCGCTAGTTCTGTCAAGAGTTTTCATGGGCACAAATTAAATCTTTGCAAATATTCCCAAATTTTGTGCAAATTTCACTCTACTGATCAACCGACACTTGTATGTTTGTTCGTTCGCCATCATCGGATCCGCGGATCCAACCAAGAACGCTAAACCACATTTCACAGATTGTGATGTATTGCCTGATCATGTAGTGGCCGTGTAAGAATATCCATATCGTTCCAAGGATGCCGTAAGAAACCAAGCGAGGTAACTATAGGAAATATTCCCCCTATAAGGCAATCTATGGAGGAAGCCTATGTTCACCAATGGACTTTAGATTGGCTGTTACGATAACGGCAACGGAGCCGGTGAGGTGCAATGCTCTGCACTGACAGACTCACACCACTGAAGTGCAGCATATTGAGCATGGTCTAATCTCTAAGTAAGGCATGCCAGCTGGCGCATTCTGGGAAAAGCGGATTGTTTATACATAATAGACTTATTTATTTCCCACAATTATATTGTACACAGCTTAAAGAAATATACAAATGTTGTGCCGGTGACTGGATATGGATCACCAAATCTCCAAACCTCTGATAAATACAGTCTTTGTAGTGTGGAAATACAAATAAGAGAGAAAGAATGCAATTGCGCGTGTGTGTGTGTATGTGTGCGTGCGTGTGTGCGTGCGTGCGTGCGTGCGTGTGTGTGTGGTCGTGTGTTCTGTTTACCCTACGCCAATGACTTGGGATCAGTTATCAGATTATAAGGATCTTAAACCACAAACCGAAACACTTATGTTGTTGAACACTATAAGTTTATGTGTTTTTAATACCTGCATCTTTCAATTGATATCTATAAAGGACAACACGTACCTGTACACAATATGACATCGTCTACATCCTCAAATGAACCATCTTGAAATACAACGCCGTCGGAAGTGAAAGATTCAATGTCAGCTTTCTTAACATAGTTGCTTGGGAAGTTTGGCTGGTTGTAGACGAGGTGGTGGCTGTGCACTAGCTTGGTGGTGACGTCCACTAATTGCGTGGCGAGATCTAACCCAGAGGCGCCTGCACCCACTAATAAAACTTTACGGTCCTTAAACGTTTCCGCGTCCTTGTAATCTTGACTGTGTATTATATTTCCTGTAATATATAATTTAAAATTCAAAATTTTGTACAGCCTACTTCAATATAAGTTATTAACAATAACTCAAAAACTATTGGTTTGACCTTAATCAATTGGTTTTATTTCATATGGGACCACATGAGAAGTACGAGCTTTCAAATAAAAAAAGAATCATCGGAATCGGTTCACCTAGTAAAAAGTTATGAGGTAACACACATAAAAACTGTTCACGCCCTTAGCTGCCCCGACAAAGGTCGACTGGACCAGAGCTCATGAGTGATCCCCTCGACGGGCAACAGAGAGCGGGGCCCGAATGGCCTATGGATAAATGTTCTAAAACGGCTGACAAATAAGCAAGCGCAACTTACCGATTTCCAGAGGTAGGGTTGACCACAGGGTACCAGTCAAGTGATAAGTGATGTGCATGTAAGTAGTGTGTAGTAGTATGTACAATGTGTAACCTGACTTAACCATTGAAGTCGGACCGCAGATCCCCAGGCGCTGCTTCTCTCCAAATGTGAGATCCCTCCAGGGAGGCGTTCACCAATTCAAAACTTCTGCTTTCACTTGTACTAGTTCACACTGTATTAGTTTATCAACTCCATTGTACATTTAATTAACTTCAAGGTCAACCAACTCAACGTTTATTGAAATCAAAACAAGAGACACACGACACAAGTAACGAACAGTCGTTCAAAGTTCAATATTCAATTTTCCGAGCTCACTCAGCACAAAATTACCATCACAGGAACGAACGCGGTCTCTTCTCGAGTCACAAAGTTCAGCGCTCCACACAACAAGGCAAAATTCCTTCGCACGACACTAAAATGCAAAGACACAAAGCAACTAGTCGAATCAAATTAACGTCAATCAAAGTTAAGTTAATAATTCAAACCCAATACGAGCCTCCCGTCACGAAACGTACAATTCAGACAAATCAATTCGAGGCGGTCTACACGAGACCCAAACATTCAATAGTAAATTAGGCGCGCACAATTTACCCAAATTCTAGACCGTCAAAAAATCTAAACCGGTCGCACGCAACCTACTAACGGTCGCAAATAATACTCTAGTCGACCATGCCGCGGCGTTCAATACACTGTCAGCCCACCGGCCGGAATCACGGAAAGCCGGCACACGGCCGCCCCCCCCCCCCCCCCGGCACGTTTACCTCACCTCGATGGTATCGAGTGATTGGATGCAAATTTCAAATGCCCATATTTGGGCTTAAACAAAAACCATACAGTCGAATTGAGTACCGTCTCCTTTTTGGAAGTCGGCAGAAAATACTCATAAGGAAAAACTGTCACACCTCAAAGTTTAGGTTAATGAAGATAACAGGCACGTAGCGCAGCGATAATGCGATATACAGGATGTCCCAGAACGTAACGATCAAATGAAAAGGGTATGTAAACCATGGAAGGACTGTTCCAAAAAAAAATTAAGTCTTATACCCAAGATGCGTGGTTTAAAAGATATAGGGTGATTTATAAATTTTCCAGAACATCATCCTTTGCCTCAATATTTTTGATGCTGCAGTTGCAAATAAAGACCGATTTAAATTTTTTCAGACCTATCTTCTGTCTCGCTTGCACTTACATGTAAGTGCAAGTGCAAGAATTAATTATATGCGTCATAGCAACTAAAGCTGAGAAGCATAGTATGTATTGTAATTTTGAATGAACTACTTTTTACTTTTCTTTACATTAATCGAACGGACGAATCATTTAAAAAATATCTTATTGAGTTATTTTCACAAAATATACCCTCTGCGAAACAAAAATTATAGTACAAAAAATTTAAATAAAAGTACCAGGTATTATACCATTCTGAAATTCACATGAATTGCGCCTACTTTTGAATACAGTAGCCAGGTCCATGTAAGTACATTTTTTTACAGGGTGAAGGGTCCAATTTGCTCGATAAAACTTTAATGTTACATTTTTACACTTTTACGAATATTTATGTATTTATTTCTACCACACCGTAATAGGTACTGAAAAATAAAATAGTAGGTATAGTAGGCATATGATTAGGCTGTACAAAACAGAAAAAATAATTAAATCGGTCTTCATTTGCAGCTGCAGCATCAAAAATATTGAGGCAAAGGGTGATTTACTGGAAAATTAATAAATCATCCTTTATCTTTTAAACCACGCAACTTGGGTATAGAACTTATTTTTTTTTGGAACAGTCCTTCCATGGTCTACAACCTCCTTTCGTTTGATTGTTAAGTTCTGGGACACCTTGTAGATGCGATAGCGGAGCGAATGAATGGGGTACTTGAGGACGATGACGAAGGTTTGAAATTGTATTTTCCGAAAGTTATTGGTTGCGTGTTCAGATCACGTCGGTTAGTCACCACTGCACTGTGGCCGTAGGAATGAAAAGGGGAGATGTTCCGCCGGGCAAGGTGTTCTGCCCGGGGAGCGGCCAACGCCGGGTTGTAGTTCGGAGCTATTCTATATATACTGCTTTAACTTCGGAACTTTGTTAGCGCGATTTAGACTTCGATGTGTTTCGATTGTGGCGCGACGACAGCGCCGCCACACCTGATTTAAGATCTTAGCGCTTCCCGGAATTTCCT
The DNA here is from genome assembly GCA_963668995.1 of Parnassius mnemosyne. Lineage (NCBI taxonomy): Eukaryota > Metazoa > Arthropoda > Insecta > Lepidoptera > Papilionidae > Parnassius > Parnassius mnemosyne. Next base: position 25,706,194 of record CAVLGL010000057.1, read on the forward strand.
TTTTGGTTGATATTTTGACACGCGTAGGAATGAGATAATGGTCTCGGGACCGCTTCAAAAAATTCAAAGCTGTTACATATCATGCGCGTTTGGTCTTGAGATCTTCTAATCGGTGAATTTTATTTGCAATTACCAGTCCTTACTTGGTTTATATAATGATTTCTTGTGTTTATGATAACACTACACATTTAAATAAAACTATTTTTTACATATTTTATCGCGTATATTAACTTATATCATCTTCACCCCATAAATTCTAAAATTCGGTTCACATTGGAGTTAGAGGCAAATAATTCTTTAGCTGTTCTAGATGTAATAGTAATATCCTGATAACACCTTCAGCCACACTGTGTGCAGAAAAAAGATCCATACAGAAAAATATTTAAACGGTGATTCTTACCACCATCCTTCACAGTTAGCTACCGGAGGTAAATCTTCGCTTCAGATAGAACGAGGGATCTGTGACAGTAAGCATATGGCCGCCGAGCTCCAACACGTCAAGCAAATTTTGCACGACAACAAGCTTCGGGTTCTGCGCCTACGTAACAGTGAACGAGTGAAGCCTGCCATAGTCAATCGTGTGCCTAATTTAAATAGAGAAGATGGCTGGGTGCTACCATCTGCTTGGGATCCTATAATTAATAAAATGAAATCCCAACCCAAGCGTACATTTGCAAGACTTCAAGATAATATAAGTTCATACTGCGTAGATCGGACTAAAAAATAATTATTTTAATCTGAAGGTAGCCATCGTTAACTATGACATTGAGACGTTAAACACCTCAGTCCTCCCCGTTACCATGGGTGCTGTTAAGTGCTCGAAACGTCGGAAATATAAAATAAGCAACATGTATAGATAACATTTTTACAAATGTGAAGCCGTTGCATAAATGTATAATTCAAAAATTAAGTTCTGATCACTGTGGGCAAGTAGTTTCGTTACCTTATGTTCACAAAAAGCAAGTAGATGAGAAAGTTGTGTCTGTTCCAGTAAATGCACGTCGCTTGGAGAAATTTAGAAGTAACATAGTGAAAAAACTTCCATCAATTTCATACCAAAATGATCCTAATTTTTTGTATGGAACATTATTTAAGCTTATTTGCAATGAATTTAATAATACTTTTACTTCTAAAACATTCTCCTTGGAAAGTAGGAAGTCATTCAATGAATGGCCGACAGTAGGAGTCCATAAGAGCAGGCATAGGTTATATGATCTTTACCATGAAAGGTCATATAATCATAGCATCGAATTTAGGGAATATGTAAAAAAAATATTCAAAAATATTTAAAAGAGTGTGCTCCATAGCCAAGTCTTTGCATTTGAGCAACAAAATTAAGACGGCTTCCAATAAAATTAAAATGACATGGAGTATAATTAATAGCGAAACTGGTAAGATTTTACCAGAAGAGATTACCAGTTAAGTGTTAACAACAAATTAACTGTATCAGATCAGGACGTAGCAATGGTTTTTGAGAAATATTTTACTGATATACCGATCTTGACCACTAAGTCTCTGAATTCTTCTCCTGCCGTCGCCGAATCATTACTTAAACAAAATGTAAATGTGTGTACAAAGAATTTTACATTTCATAAAGTGTCATCAAAAGATATTGTAAAATATTTTAAAACTATTGATGTTAAGAAAACTGCGGATCTGTGGGGGATTTCCGTTAAAGTTATTGCGTCTATAATAGATACAATCGCGCCTCATTTAGCTATTATTTTTAATACTAGTATCGAATCTGGTGTGTTTCCTGATTTAATGAAGCATAGTAAAGTAATACCTTTATTTAAATCTGGTAGTATATTAGACCCCGCCAATTTTAGACCTATTTATGTACTACCAACACTTAGTAAGATTTTAGAAAAAATTGTTCTTGATCATTTGTTAAATTTTTTTAATATAAATAATTTACTTCATAAAAATCAATTTGGTTTCACAAGGGGTCGCTCGACAACTGATGCCGGTGTTGAGCTGATTAAATATATCTTTAATGCATGGCAGAATTCACAGGATGCTTTGGGTATATTTTGTGACCTATCCAAGGCCTTCGATTGTGTTCACCATGAAACATTAATCAGGAAACTTCAACACTACGGTGTAAGAAGTGATGCCCTTAAATTAATTATTTCATATTTAAGTAAGAGAACGCAAAAAGTTGTCATTAACAATATGAGCTCTTCCGGATCGATGGTACAAATCGGCGTGCCTCAAGGCTCAATTCTCGGCCCCTTTCTGTTTCTTGTATACATTAATGACTTACCTTACATAGTAGGGGATAACCATGATATAGTATTATTTGCAGATGACACTTCTTTAATTTTCAAATTAAGTCGACAGTTACTAAAATATGACGAAGTAAATAATGCTATATCTAAATTAGTAAATTGGTTCGATGTTAATAATTTGCATTTAAATGGCATTAAAACAAAATATATGAAATTCGTGACTCCAAATGTCAAACAATTAAATACTTATGTAATTTTAAATGGGGAGAAACTGAGTCTTGTAGATACCACCATTTTTCTTGGAATCACACTAGACGCGAAGCTTCAATGGAGCCCCCCATATATCAAAACTAGCAAGCAGACTTAGTTCTGCAGCATATGCTGTGAAAAAGATTAGAAGTCTAACCAGTGTTGAAACAGCTAGACTAGTTTACTTCAGCTACTTCCATAGCATAATGTCGTATGGTATTTTGCTATGGGGACACGCAGCTGACACTGAAATTATATTTGTTTTGCAGAAGAGGGCCATAAGAGAAATTTATGATTTAAAGCCTAAAGAGTCGCTGCGACAAAAATTTAAGGAAATTAATATATTAACTTTGGCCTCTCAATACATTTATGAAAATGTAATGTACGTACACATAAATAAAAGTAGTTTTACAAAAATAAGTGATATTCATTCTGTAAATACTAGGAACAGACACAAGCTAGTAGTACCAGTTACTCGACTCCATCGAGTCAGTAATTCATTCTTGGGGCGATGTATACGCTTTTACTACAAAATTCCAGAAAATATACAAAGTTTGACCTGCTCAAAGTTCAAAAACTTTATTAAACTAAGTTTGTAAAAAAGGGTTATTATAATATTAAGGAATTTATGGATGATAATAACCCCTGGAAATGAGGTGATCGCTACCAAGCTATTTCTAATTTGTTGTGTTGTTAATTTGTGTAACATCATGATTGTAAGCTGTTATTTAAAAAAAAAAGTCCCGCTGGGTTTCTTGCTGGTTCTTCCCAGGACAGAGGTTTTTTCCAAACCAGGGGTAATCAAACAAAAGAGTGACTTTCAATAAGTATTATTTATAATCTATATTGAATAAAAAAGTTTCTGTTTCTGTTTCTGTAAGTTAACATTAGCGATAAAATTCGTAAAAATTACTTAAGACTAACAAACTACATTTGGCTACACCTAGGTGTGTCTGCACTTCGGCTTTTAGCCGTCATCAGTATGGAAAGTTATAAGCAAATTAAACATCATAATCATTGCAATCAATTATAAGTACACTACGGAACATAAGCCTATACCTCAAAACTTGCCACAAATTGCAATATGTGAATCGCCTGTATTTAATTGTCGTATTATTTCTGACCAAACAGCATCTCTTGGCTGCTGTGTTCCTATCTGAAGCAGAGCATAGAGAATCAGAGACCCAGAATCGCAGAACAGAATCGGAAATTAGAAAAATTAAAAAAAACCGGCAAAGTGCGAGTCGGACTCGCGCACATGTGGCGCTGGTGACCTATGTACACCTACATCCCTATAACACGGCGACGGTAATCTACGATCCGAAAGGCGAAGTGGCGATTTATCTTTGCCTACATCATTACACGGCGACGGTGATCTACGATCCGCGTGGTGATGTGGCGATGGCGATCTACGTGCACCTATATCCTTACACGGCGACGGTAATCTACGATCCGCGTGGCGATGTGGCGATCTATGTATAGGCGATAGAGTGCGGCATTGGACGCGCGACGGCGACGTAACCCGTACACGGCGATCCACCTGGTTCATTTCCACGGCGACTCCATTGTCCCTCTGTATCGTATCTACGCGGCGCGGTTGAACCACCTCCCCTGGGCATCTTCAGCGTGGTCGTAACCGGTTCCCCTACTCGGCGGGGCCTGCTCTATCTCCATGCGGGGCGCGGGCTGAGGCGGACGGTGGGGCGGCTCCCTCCGCACAATCTCCACGTTTTCTAACCACCTATCAACGCGTACTCTATTTTCCACTAATTCGTCCTCGTTTAAACTTTCCCTATCCGTTTCTTCTTGCAGTTGAGCGATGTCCCTAGCGTATTTCTTCTTGATGAGATCTTCCTCGATTTGCAATTGCTTTCTTCTAATTGCAGCTAGTTCCTCCGCGGTATTATACTCGATTTGCTTTAACTTTGCTATTGCGCTAGCTGTCGACCGGGCTGAACGGACTGAACGGACCGACGGGGCACGGGGCGCGGGCCTATGTACAACGTCTGCTACAGGCGCGACGGTACGCACTATCGAACTAGTCTGTGTAGTCGGAAGATCTTCTATAATCGCGGCGAGCGTCTCTGTACGCGGCGCGGATGTGCTAACTTCTCCCAAGCGATTGGTTGTAGACACGAACATAGCGGGGCGCGGCGGCGCGGGTGCGGGCGTGGGCATAGATGCGGGCGCGAGCGGGGGCTGCGGCGCGGCAGAGGGCGCTTGTGCCAACGCGAGATAATCGGACGGGGACGCGGGTGCTTCCTCGAATATCCGCATTCCTACTGGCGTTTCGTCGTCGTTCCGTGTCTTCTAGCTTCTTGTCTTCCGCATGATGATGTCGCACGTTGCGACCTCCGATCGTCTTCAAAAAGACGCACGTATTGGAGGCCGTTCCCGCCTCAAGGGCGTTACCAGATGGTCACAGTTTGGCACCGTTAGGGAGCAACCACCCGGCCGCGTTAACGCGGTTTAAGAAACAAGAATTGTCTGGAAACAGACAACAAACGTATATGACGTAGATGTAATAAGAAACGAGGAAGGAATTAGTACCTAAGATCTTCTCTCTTCGTCGACGTACTTCTTTCTTCCTTGAAGATCTTCTATAATGATCTTCTTTCTTCTGTAATTACCTTCTTTCTTCTGGCTTGAATCCGGCGACGATGGACCAAGAATATAAGGGATTATATTCTTCCTGCTTCTTATACGGCGGCGAAGGACCAAGAATATAAGGGATCGAATGTGGACTGTATGAATTTACTTATTAATGGACTGTATTAATTGACTACGCTAGGGAACTGCTTAAAGAAAAGATGGTACTGTAGAACTATATTGTATTCAACTATTTACAAATGTGGCACTAATAAACTATATACAGAGGGGAGTCTTCTGGATTTCTCTTGAGGTTTCTTCTCTTGAGGTCTCTTCTCTTGTGGTTTCTTCTAGTGCCGCTCTCGAAATGAATAACTCACAGACCAAAACGCCTTTCTTATATCCCGCAAGAGAGCGTCTCGGTTTGTAAGTAGCGTCGTAAGGCGATGCCGCGCGCTGATTGGTCGGCGACATCGCGTGATCTGATGCCGGTGTGCGGGGTGCGCGGCGCGCAACGGGGTGTGAAGGGGCGACGGGGCGGCCGCCTCCTTCGCTGTCCGCTACAACATTATTATTAATATTTTGCAGATGTTTATATTCTTAAAGTACTGTAATAATAATAAATTAAAATATTTTTACTTTGAATTAAAACATGAATCACAAAACTTCGTAAATAGTGTAAATAGCTGATTTCAATAAATTTTAATTTAGTGAAATAAAAAACAAAAGTGACTTTAAAATACTCCTTTGCTTATATCAGATTTTCAAAAGTTACTTTCTCTATTTTTAATATCTAATACAACTTGATAAAAAGTAATTTATCAGATATAATAACGTTTTGTCGTTCTTAGAATTGCAATCAGTCGTAATAAATGACAAATCCTTCCATACTTCTACAACCTAAAAAAGTGCACTACTGAACATAGGCGTGATTCACTGCCTCATAGGGGGGAATGTGCCTTAGTTGCCGCGCTTGGCACGCGGGTTGGCGGTCGCAGCTTAGTATTATTTGTCAGGAGGATGCTGTTGCCCATCACCTGTTTCAGTTTCCTTCTTTCGCCTCTTAGGACCGGCACGATATGGGGAAGTGTTCTTAGACCGCCACTACACGGTTAATACAAATTCTTAGCATGTTTCTTTTTTAAATAAAACCTGTTGTATGATTCCATTTTGATATTCACGCCTACACAGTATGGATCTACCTTAGTATAAAAGGTCATGAGGCGATAATAATACACATACCATTAGTCGACACAGAATCTTTCGAATCGAATATTATCAAGAGAATTGTACAAATTAAAACTAGTAGTTAGGTGTGCGCAAATGGATTTAATAACATATTTATGTGTATTTTTAAGCGTTTGGTGTTTACATTTTATTACCATATTTGGCTTCCACTTCAAAGTAAATCAGGTAAGTGTATTAATTACTTTTATACATTCATAGAGTTGTTAATTATATTACATTAGCTCTACGCCTCTCATTTTTACCTGTGTCTAAATTGTAACATCCAGACAGTCAAGAGTCAAGACCCATGCTTATTGTGAGATCGCATAATTCGGAGATTTTAAAGTGAGATTATGGCCTTTCGAATAGTGAGAACCGCTCTAATCTTTCTTTTCGTACAAAACACAAAAGCCAAAATAACATTTTATTTTTATTTTTTAAGTGTTATATATTTCGTCAAGTTCTAAAATATTAAGTACACATATTTATCGTAATTTCATTTTAAGAGTTTCTCCATCACCTTGCAAATAAAAATGCATAACAATAGTGCAAAAATTTCGGAATATTTAAAATGCGTACTTCGTCACCTTTATAGTAAAATTGCGCATGTGCACAACCAAAGATTTTACAAGACAGTAAAAAAAAAAACATTTTTAAAATGGTTTTTTTTTTTGCAATTAGTAATTAGATTAAATAAGTTAATAACATTACGATCTATATAATAACGTAATATTTTAGCGCATTAGCCAAATAAATCACATTCGCTACTCTAATTGTGTGTGCAGTGGAGCTACCAGAAGAAAACATTTTAATTATTACTGTGTATTGGAATAGAAGAGAGGAAGACGCATTCTATAATCGGTTACAATACATCTTAAACTATATAAATATAAAATTTTCTAAATACGGTATAATTATAGGAGGTGACTTCAATATTGACATATTAAAAGAAAATACAAAGACTAAACAATTTTTAAATCTAATGCTAGAATTTAATTTTAATCAACATATAAAAAAGCCTACGCGTGTAACTAAAAATATATCAACATGCTTAGACTTAATATTTACAAATTTCTACCTAAAACTAAAAACTAGTGTAGAAGAACTTGGACTATCCGACCACACGAGCACAATTATAGATATAGAAATAAATAAGCAAAACAAACAGATATATGGTATACAGAAAAAAGAAAATTTAATTTCAATAATATGCAAACCTTTAAATCCAAATTAGAGACATGCACTTGGTCAGAAATTTTGGAGCCTAATAAAAATATTAATTATAATTACAATAAGTTCAATGATAAACTAATAAATATACTGAATGAGAGTATACCCAAAAACAAAATCATAATTACACCAAGATATAAAAAAAGTTGGTTAACCGTAGGGTTGAAGAAATCTTGTAAACACAAAAGAATGCTAAAGGTATTGGCATTAAAATCAAATAATAAAATACTTATCCAACATTATAAAAAATATGGAAAATTACTAAAAAAAGCTGTTATTATATCAAAGAAAATAGAATACAAAAACAAAATTTAAAATCAAATAATAAAATCAAAACAATGTGGCATATAATAAAAGAAAGAAATAAAAATATTATAAAAGAAAACGACAACCTTAAACTAAAAATAAACGATACTTTAACTTCAGACCCGATTTTAATAGCAAATACTTTTAATAGGTTCTATGCTTCAATAGGCAAAAACTGTAACCCGCTAGCATACGGTCGAACTACACAGAATGTGTCGAATAATTCTATATATCTCAGCCTAGTGATCCCAAGGGAAGTATATAAAATAATAAGAAATTTAAAAAATAAAATGAGTTTCGGGATAGACGAATTACCACCAACCTTAATCAAACATTGTGCAGATGAGTTAACTCTACCACTCTCTAAACTAATCAACCAATCTCTCACAGAGGGCATCTTCCCAGACATGTTAAAAAAGGCATCAATAACACCCATCCACAAAAAAAAATTCAAAAACCAATATCGATAATTATTGCCCCATAGCATTACTCCCCACAATCTCAAAAGTTTTTGAAAAAGCAATGTTCGAACGTGTGTATAATTTCTGCGAGAAATATAAAATTTTTAGTGAATGTCAGAACGGCTTTCGTAAAAATCGGTCCACCGTACTAGCAGTATATAAATATATTCAAGATATTTTAAAGATATTAAGCAATAAAGAATATGCAATAGGAATACTATTAGATATGAGCAAAGCATACGATAAGGTGCAATATAACATATCGATTAATAAATTAAATAGTATAGGTATTCGTGGGATTACTTTGGAATGGTTCAAATCATACTTGCAAGATAGAGAACAATATGTAGAAATAAAATACTTTGATAATAATAAAATAGTGAAAGTCAGATCAAATAAAATAATTATAAATGTTAAATGTTCAATACCCCAAGGTAGTGTATTGGGATGTTTATTATTTTTAATATATATCAACAATCTCAGTGAAACTATGGTTAACCCATGTGTTATGTTTGCGGATGATATCTCTATCTTAGCACCATGTCGTAACGTAAATAATATAAATGATATACTATATAAAATATTTAAAACTACTGACCAATGGATGAAAGAGCATAACCTAGAAATTAACTATAAAAAAACAAAAATTTTGCCTTTTTACCCTTATCAAAAACCACCGATTAAAATTATTTTTTTTTTACAAAAATGCAAAAATAGAGAATTTAATTTATTAATTTGTACATTATGGAATGCAAATAAATATTGAGTATTGAGCAATTACTCTTAGAAAAAATTAAAAAATATTTTTTTGGCACAAAGTAAATTTACGTAAGTGTCATATTCGCAATTGTACAATAATTATTTGTGGGTGCGCATTGCATTTCAAACATGCGAATGGAATAGGAAACTATGTTATTTTTAATTATTCTAAATGAATTGCAGTGGCAAGTTTAACCCTCTAAGCGTCTATATTTTTAAATGTGTAACATTATGCATTATCTTATTGAATCGTCAATGATATGAAATGAAAAACTTATTAACTTGTCTCACAATAATCAGTCATTTATAAAAAATAATAACAGCTAGGATTAAAAGATACATTATTGTATTAAAGTTGTAACATATTAAAAATATGATTTAAAATATAAACAAAAACTGGCAAAAATTAAAAATTCTTCATTGTGTGGTTCTGATAAACGATCCGCCACTGTCTCAGATACTGACAGTTTCTTATAATATTAATGATAGCTCTTTGGTTTTAGGAGATCCTGGCGCAACTTTATTAAAACCATATTTTTCGCTTTTGAAATAGGCAATCGGCCTCTGTAAGCAGATTTAAGTATTATACAATTACTTTTCCCTTTCTTTGCCTTCAGTTTTACTCTTTTAGTTTTAACTCGGTGAACCCTCTCTATTGTAATCAGTTTCTATCAAAATTGATTGCGAGTTTTTATGTCGACCTTGAAACTTTGGAACTTCAGGAAGGGCTTGCTGAATTTTTGTGTTCTTTTTATTTATACTGTAAACTGAAAAGTGGATGAGTTGAAATCTAAAAAAATCATCATGCAGTAATGTTACGACGGTTTGTTTTTTATTTAAGGATGTATGCACCAGTTTTAAGTGGTTGTTTTGAAAAATTGCAAAATTTATTTTATTCACAGAGTACCTTTAGGAAGTTTCGAGTCAATCGGCCCGTAAAATAAAAAGTTTCATACAATCTTTAACACCCTAATTCACCTCTATAATTTTCCAAAATCCTTTCTTACTCATAAAAGGCAGCCACTGTCCAAATTTCAGATTTCTACACTTAGCGGTTTGAGGTGTGCGTTGATAGATGAGTCAGTCACTCAGGACATCTTTTTCCTCCGACTTCAAAGAAGGGAGCAGGTTCTCAGTTCGACTGTATTTTTTTTGTGTGTGTTACCTCAGAACGTTTTTTCAAGGTGAATCGATTTTGATGATTCTTTTTTCTGGTGCTCCTCACGTGGTCCCATATAAATTTTCAAGATCTGACTAGTAGTTTTTGAGTTATCCTTAATAATACGTATTTATTTGACTTCGACTACATTGATGATGTCTCATTTTCGAAGTCGGTTGTACAATTTTTTTTAATTTTACCACTTGTTTGCATAATATATTATTAGAAACTATTACACTTCTGATGTTAAAAATTATTCTCAAAAGTATTTACATAAAATAATGTTACTCGTATTAGAATTTACTCTGAAGGTTGATTGTTAAAAATAATAAAAGTGTGAGAGCGGATGTTCAAGTTGTTCTCTTGCTTACGCAATTGATCATTATCAGGAATAAGACAGCGTACAGCTCTACACATTCAGTATAGAGCAAATACAGTTCGACCAACCGTAATATGTACCAGACACAATCACACATTAGTGTAACGTGAAGGACATAATTACATGATAACACCAAAGTATGCAAAGCAACAGCTACACTACTCCTCTTGATGTAACACCGGGCAGCCTCTCAGCAACACGATCTTCCTTGCTTACACTAGAAGAACTACTACACCGTATCTCCGTGTGGAGGTAATGTTTTAGCCCAACGGGCATAACAACGATATGTGACTAGTAGAGTTACAGACTGACTGATCCCTCTTAGTCGACTGCGTGATACTTTATACTGCTAAAACAAGTGGGAGATTATAGTTCTACCTTCAATATTTCTTATTTTATTTTATTATTTTACCCTCATTCCTAACAATATAAACTAACTTTTCGCCTTGCGTCTTAGTTGTAGTCACCCAAACAATCATGACCCACCCTTATTATGAGATCCCATAGAACGGAGAACTCAAGAAACTTGAAACATGGAAACTTTATTAACGTATTATTTAGTTTTCAACCAAGAGCTCAAATAATTTTTATCTTTTACTGTTGATAATTTTTATACCTTTTAAAGCGTAAATAGGAGCAGATTTTCACCTCGCCACCTTTCAAATGAAATAACCTTTTTCCCCACGCAAACTTTGTATCCTCGTGTTAACACTCTACGGTGAGATTTTCATAAAATAAAAAAAATGTGTATAACATTATGTTAAATGCACCAATTTACAAGTCACAAAAGTTATTTGCAAATTTTTTTAATTTTTGTAAAATAAAAAAATGCCGTACAAACTATAACGCCGTTTTTGAACCCTTGTTGAATTTTCCGAAATCCTTTTGCAATGGATGTCTTTTTTTTTTATAGGATAAGGGTGACAAACGAGCACACAGTCCACCTGATGGTAAGTGGTTGCTGCGGCCCATAGACATCTACATCTATCCTCTGTTACAAATCAAAATGTAGATGCGTTGTCACCCGGGAGGACTAAGATGGAATGCCGACAGCAAAAGCTGCCGCGTGGCTCTACCACTGTTAAAAAAAGTCTACGTATAAAATAAAGCTATTGTCCCAATCTCATGCTTCTACGTCCAACGGTTTGGGTTCTGCGTCTTATTGCACTATTTTCCAATCAAACTTAATTCAAGAGTATTTGAATAACTACATTTTTCTTTTGTTAATACTAATTATAACAACTTGTAGCGCCCCCGGAAAAGGGTTGTTATGAAAAATCACTATGTGTTCATTAATTTTATTTACAGATTATTTTTATTAAGTTTCAAGTCAATTGCTACGTACAATAAAAAGTTTCATACAAACTGTAACTTAGGGGTTGAATTTTCAAAAATACTTTCTTAGTGGATGCCTAGGTCATAAAAGGCAGCTACTTTTTATGCTTCAGATTTTTACGTCTAGTGGTTTGGGCTGTGCGTTGATAGATTAGTCAGTCACTCAGAACATCCTCTTTTATATTTATTGAAGATATCTCTAATCTACACAGAGATATGTTTAAACTAATAAAGTTGAAATGATTTTGTAAAAAGTGAGAAGGCGGTACCTACTTTTTGGAATTTAAAAATGTATAATATACTCGCTGGTAAAGCTGGAATCACGGGCTGGAATATCTGTAAAATATCCAAAAAGAACTATAATCAGTTTTGTTTCAAAAAATTTAAGTCATTTTCGTTGCGTGTTATCGAAACAAAATTACATTCTATGACTTTTATTATATAAGAGCAAAGCATTATTTCTGACTCCTAAGAAATTCAAGGCGAGCAGACCTAGAAGATCAAGGGCTATCATTTCTGGGATAGTGAAGTTGATTGAAATCTCTATCTAGAGCTACTGTTACGGGCGTTTTGTATACAGATTTAATAAATGGTCAACGAAATCTACGAGAAACGTGAGGCAAACTTGCGAAGTTGGTTTGTTCCATCATGGTAACTCTCCGGCTTACAAGTCCGTTTCAATGATTGCAATACGAGATGCTGCCGAGATACTTAAGCTTTCTCCATATTTACTAGACCTTACGTAGTATGATTTTTATCTATTTCAGAGATGATCTGAGATGACAGAAATTTCAAAATAATGAAGCAGCAGTCGCTGCCATACAGGATTATTAGGTGCTTAGGACGAAGAGTTCTTCTAGAGAAAGGAATTTCAAGAATAAAACTAAACATTTACTTTCACAAAAGAAAACAACATTTAATAATTTGTTTAACACTTTTTATTGAACGCGCCTAGTAAGAATAAAGTTCCAGTAAGAGCTGTGACCAGACTTAGCACCAAAAAACAAATTTTTAACTTTAAATCCAGACATATAAATATATCATAAAGCTATGAATTTTTCTCTTTTCTCATGTTTTCGTGTAGACTCAACAACATATCTCCGAAATATTTGTGCTCTTGGACATTGAAATATTTCTCTTCACCATGCTCGGGGTAAATCAGCGCTAAAAATTTCAGTGATGTAGGCGTATAGGTATTGATCTCGGGTTGCTCGCTTTCTATGAAATTTACGTCTATAGTTAGTCCCCGAACTACCACGATTGATTCTGGGTGGATCGGATCAAACTTGTTAGTTTAAAGCTGAAAGTAGCCCGGGGCAAATGGAACATCAGGACGTTGAATAACTCACCTGCCCGCACGACCATGGATGTTGCAAGAGGGTACATATAATTATTTCTGTTGCAAAGGACTTGATAGGGTGGATGCTCCTATTACCAGCCTTAAAATGCGAGTTTCAACTTTAAAAATTCATCATCATCATCATTACAGCCCGTTTCAAATCCACTGCTGAACATAGGCCTCCCCAAGGAATGCCACAAAGCAAGGTCACGAGCCACCTGCATCCATCGACTTCCTGCATGCCTTACCAGGTCGTCACTCCATCTCGCTACACTTCGCCTACCGGTACGAGGCTGCCACTCGAGAACCTTTCGTCCCCATCGGTTGTCGGTTCTTCGAGCTATATGGCCGGCCCACTGCCACTTCAGCTTACTAATCCGTTGGGCTATGTCGGTTACTCTTGTTCTACTGCGGATATCCTCATTTCTAAGTTTATCACGCAGAGAAACTCCGAGCATAGCCCTCTCCATAGCTCGCTGAGCGACCTTGAGCTTCCTCATACGGCCAGCTGTGAAGGATCACGTCTCAGTTCCGTAAGTCATCACTGGCAACACGCACTGGTTGTACAATTTCGTTTTAAGGTTTTGAGGTATGTCTGACGAGAAAATGTGTCGTAGCTTCCCGAACGCTGCCCAGTCGAGTTGAATCCGTCGATTGACCTCTCGGTCGAAGTTGGACTTACCTAGTCGGACTATTTGTCCCAGGTAAACATACTCGTCAACAACTTCGAGCTTAGTGTTCCCAACAACTACCGGCATAGGTGTGACATGGACATTAAACATGATCTTTGCTTTGTCCATGTTCATCTTAAGACGTATACGTTTGAAAACACTATTGAGGTCATTGAGCATAGTGCTTAGGTCCTCCAGCGATTCTGCCATAAGGACTATATCGTCGGCAAATCGAAGGTGAGTGATGTACTCGCCATTGATGTTGATACCGTATCCTTTCCAGACCAGAGGCTTGAAAACGTCTTCCAATGCAGCGGTGAAGAGTTTCGGGGATATGACGTCACCCTGTCTTACACCTCTCTGCAATTGGATAGGTTTCGTACTCTGGTTCTGTACTCGGATAGCCATCGTAGCCCTACTGTACAAGCACTTCAACACTTCGATATACCGACAGTCAACTTGGCACCGTTGAAGGAACTGCAACACCGCCCAAATTTCGACGGAGTCAAAGGCTTTCTCATAGTCCACATACGCCAGACATAGTGGCAAATTGTACTCTTCGGACTTCTGTACAATTTGCCGAAGGGTATGTATGTGGTCTATGGTGCTAAAGCCCTTTCGGAAACCAGCTTGTTCGGGAGGCTGGAAGTCGTCAAGTCTGCGCGCGAGACGATTCGTAATGACTCTCGAAAACAGCACGTAGACGCGACTCAGAAGGGAAATCGGTCTGTAGTTCTTCAAGAGAGCATTGTCACCTTTCTTGAAGAACAAGATCACCGCACTTCTGCTCCACGTCTCCGGTGTAATGCCACCATGGACGACGGAATTAAAGAGCTTCTGAAGGACTTCAAGTACCGGTCTTCCACCCGCTTTCAGAAGCTCCGCTGTAATTCCATCCTCGCCTGGGGCCTTACCGCTTTTAAGGTGCTGGAGAGCCATTCTAATCTCGCTCAGACTGACGTCCGGGATATCTTCGGAATAGTGTCGGATGAGACACGCTTTTGGATCGTTACTCACACTTGCGTGTGGCTCCAACGATGACGTGTACAGCTGCACATAGAACCTCTCAAACTCACTCAAAATCTCAGGTGTCCCGGAAACGATGCTGCCACATTCTGTCTACAGCTTTGACAGTTGGCTCTTTCTGGCAGACAGATCTCTGGCAAAGACTTTGGAGCCTTGGTTCCGCTCGATCGCTTCTTCAATACGAGCTGCATTGAAGTTGCGTAAGTCCCGCCGCATGCATTTGGAGATCTGTCTGTTCAGATGCCTGTATACTGTCAAGTCTGTTGAAGAATGTATCTTCATCTCCCGTCTAACAGCCATGAGATTAAGAGTGTGATCGGAGAGTTTTTGTGTTCTTCTGCGGCGGGTCTTGCAGAACTTAGCTCCGACCGCATGGACAGTTTCCACGAGCTTGTCATTCATATCGTCCACTTCATTGCAGTCTTTTAGGCACTGTAAACGGTTTTGTAACTCGAGCTGAAAGGTTTCGGGACTTTGGAACAGAGCACGATGGAGACGGAGCGTTGACGTCATTAGACGAGACCTCTCCAACTTAACGTTTAGGTTCAGTGTGCCTCTAACCATTCGCTGATCGCTACCAGTTTTCACCCTCGCGATCACGGAGATGTCACTGAACAGTTGTCGTTTGGTCGTCATAATGAAGTCAATCTCATTTTTTGTGGAACCGTCGGGGCTCGACCAGGTCCACTTCCTGTGGGGCCGCTTCTGGAAGAAAGAGTTCATCATAAAGAGTCCCTCTTTCTCCATGAGGTCGGCCAGCTGCTGGCCCCTTGGGTTCCGTTGCCCTATTCCAAATTTCCCTACTTTCAGCTCACCGTTCTCTCTTGTGCCTAGTTTTGCATTGAAGTCTCCGTCTCTCTAGAGATATCCTCATACATTTCCTCCACCTCCTCATCGGGGTGTGCCTAGGTTGGTGCGAAAACCTGTATGATCTTCAGCGAATACCGTTTGGTGATTCTGAGTATAAGGTACGCCACCCTCGTCGACACACTCCCGATCTTTACAACGTTGTTTACGAGAGACTTGTGGACGATAAATCCGACACCTCCTTGGGACAGATGGTCGCCCTCCCGGTGATAGAACAAGTTGCCGGATTCGAGGATTACCGTGTCCTCCCCCTCTCTTCGGACTTCGGATAATCCTATAATATGCCAGCGCAACTTGTCTATCTCTTCTTCCAGCTCCACGATCTTCTCGTCAGTCCTCAGGGTGCGTGCGTTGTACGTTGCCAGGTCGAGTCGTCGTAGGTGGCAACCGAACCTCCACCGGAGATTCTTAGCACCCCCTGCCCCGCCCTTACCATGGTCGCCACCGTAACCAGAAATAGCGGGGCCGCCGGGGACTGGGGGCCGTCTGTTTGTTGCTTTAATTATATACTTAAGTAAACACTAAATATATAATACTTAACAATATCAAAGTACCTACTATACAACCGTGACTACACTGATATAACATGGTAAGTTCAGTGTTATTTAATAGCATTCAGCATCCACCATTATTTACATCTTCCAACTTCTCTATTATAAAGATGACAAAATTTATACACATAAAATATTTTACGTATGTATATTGTTGGACGTATTTTACTATTGATGTAAGAAATTTTAATCTGAAACATGGACACACACAACACATTAGTAAAATAGGTAGTCATGCGTCATGACTCATTTATGTTCATGACATTCTCAATGACAAACACACAAGGTGCATTTACAACGACCGCTGTAAGTTAAAAGTTAATTATATCGATTAAAAGTTATACATTGCTGGATAGAAAACTATTTAAAGAAAAACAGTTTTTTCCAGAACATTTAGTATTCGCTAAAAAAATTTGTAATCCCTATATTTTTACTGATTCATAATATCGCGATTATGTACAAAGTAGTCAAATACTAAACAACTCTTAACGTTTACTAGGAAAATTCTTTTTTTACATTCCATTTGCTCTATATTTTGAATCTGTGGATGGTGTTAACTCCTGTCGTTCAATATTACGCAATATTTCATAACTAACGTATTTCAATTGTGTTATTTTGTTACAGTTGAGACCCTTTTAATATCTCATTACTTATTAATTATTATAACATGATGTCAGTAACTTAGCCCTACAAAGAAAGATAGACGGATCGTATTGCCGAAACCATTCTCAACTTTCTAACACATACTCAAACACACATCTTTCTTCTTTCTTTCTTTGACAGCCCGAAAAAGTTTACTGCTGAATTCATACGCGGGCACATAAGGTTGTTGTTTGTAAATTATTTTAGATGCATAATATGTAAACGAGTGCGTGTTCTTACAATAAGTTGAATACGATTTTGGCTTGGCTTTTATGTCACTTGAAATGTATGTAGTACCTACTCAGACTTCCTTTGTTGCTCTGATGTCATATGATATACTTCATATATTATATGGATATTATACTTTTTTTAAATAATTTATATATTTTGTAAGTTTTTTTAATTTAACTTCTTGACACGCACTCACGCGCACATCTTTCTCCTTACGTTCTTTCTTTATAGCAGCCCGAAAAAGTTCGCTATTGGTCTTACACATGTGCACTTAAAAGCATGTTGTTGGTTGCAAATGATTTAGATGCATATGTGTACGAGAGTGTGTGGCTGTGGTCTTACAATAAGTTGAGCATGGTTTTCAATAAGGGCATTCACGACTTTTTCTGCCACTAGGCAGCGCCACTTAAAAGTGAGGTATATTTGACAGATTTCATAGTGGGGAAATTAATTTGTCCGAAAAATGTAAAGGTTAATGTTTCTTTCTATACTATTAACTATATTTCATATTAATAAGATTAAAAATAAATAAACCAAACCACACATATTTATTTATAAAAGTAGAAATAAATAAAAGAAGTTAAAAATGTGCAAAAAATAAAGAGCCAACCACTGAAGCATTGTTTTGTGTATCAATTTAATACTCTAAAAACTGATAGACTTTTATTAAAAACTAACTTCTCAATTAAATGACATTGTGTAATAAAAAAACTTTTCATCAGTGTCAGCTAGCGACATCTGGTGGGCAGAAAATTATTATCCCTCATTGGTTCTTGTGTCACTTGACATGTACGCAGCGTTCCAACTTCCTTCCATTGTTGGTCAGAGGTCGGATATAGAATATTGGATAATACGTATTTTTACAGAGTAGAGTCATGCTGCAACTATATTAATAGTATAGTTGTAGCACGAATGGGTTGGCTCGACCAGGCAAGGACCACCAACTTAATGCTGCTGTGTTTCGTATGGTGAGTGTAGAGAACCAGAGACCTATTTTACTGGAAAAGAGGCATTCTATCTTAATCCTCACGGCTGACAACGCATTTGCATTTTAATTCGCAAACGAAGATGAGAATATCTATGGGCCACAGCAACCACTTACCATCAGGTGGACTGTGTGCTCGTTTGTCACCCTAATTCTATAAAAAAAATGGAATATGAAATAATTTTGTTAGCAAATTTTTTAATTTAACTTCTTGACGCGCATCGCACACACATCTATCTTTTTTTTTCTCTTCCAGGCAAAATCAATACGTCCACGCGTATGCATAATTGGTGCTGGAATTGCAGGACTAACTTCTGCTAGATATTTAAAGGATGAAGGAATAAATTTTACCGTTTTAGAAGCCACTAAATATATAGGCGGTACGTGGAGATATGATCCAAGGGTTGGCACTGATGAAAATGGTTTACCTATTCATACGAGCATGTACAAGCATTTAAGGTGATAAAAATATATTAAAAAAATCCACATTTATTCAGTCTGTTTCACATGTAATTTATCATGAATTTTATTTTTAAGTTTCATCATTATTCATCATCATCATTACAGCCCTTTATAAGTCCACTGCTGAACAAAGGGCTCCACCAAGGAATACCACAAAGCACGGTCCTGAGCCACCTGCATCCATCGACTTCCTGCATGTCTTACCAGATCGTCACTCCATCTTGTAGGTGGAAACCCTGCACTTCGTCCGCGGGAAGAGGCCACCACTCGTGAACATTTTTCCCCATCGTTTGTTGGTTCTTCGAGCTATATGGCCAGCCCATTGCCAATTAAGCTTACTAATCCTTTGGGCTATGTCGGTCACTCTGGTCCTACTGCGGATATCTTCATTTCTAAGTTTATCACGCAGAGAAACTCCGAGCATAACCCTCTCCATAGCTAGCTGAGCGATCTTGAGCTTTCTCATACGGCCAGCAATGAAAGACCACGTCTCAGTTACATAGGTTATCACTGGCAACACGCATTGGTTGTACAGTCTTGTTTCCAAGTTTTGAGGTGTACCTGACGAGAAGTTGTGCCGCAATTTATCGAACACTGCGCAGCGGAGTTGAATCCGTCGATTGACCTCTCGGTCGAAGTTGGACTTACATAGTCGGACTATTTGTCCCAGGTAAACATATTCGTCAACAACTTCGAGCTTAGTGCCCCCAACAAATACCAGCTTAGGTGTGCCATGGATATTATACATGATTTTTGTTTTGTCCATGTTCATCTTTAGACCTATCCGTTGGAATGCACTATTGAGGTCATTCAGCATAGTACTTACGTCCTCCAGTAATTCTGTCATAAGGACTATATCGTCGGCTTCAAAGGTGAGTGATGTACTCGCCGTTGATGTTAATACCGTATCCTTTCCAGTCCAGTAGCTTCAAAATGTCTTCCAATGCAGCGGTCAAGACTTTCGGGAATATAACGTTACCATGTCTTACACCTCTCTGCAGTTGGATAGGTATCGTACTCTGGTTCTGTATTCGGATAGCCATCGTAGCCCTACTGTACAAGCACATGTGCACTTCGATATACCGACAGTCAACTTTGCATCGCTGAAGGAACTGCAGCACCGCCCAAATTTCGACGGAATCAAAGGCTTACTCATAGTCTATATATGCCAGACATAGTGGCAAATTGTACTCCTCGGACTTCTGTACAATTTGCCGAAGGGTATGTATGTGGTCTGTACACGCCCCTAGCTGCCCCAACCAAGGCTGACGGGATTAGGGCCCATGAGTAATTCCATCGACGAGCAGCAGAGGGACGGGGCCAGAATATGGCCACGTGGAATTTCTCTAATTACACTAAACAATATGGGAGGATGCTAGAAACACATAGTACTTACCATTATCCGAAGCTAACTTCACACCAAGGCTTGGGCAGGCCGTGAGTGTGTGTATTAGTGGATGGCGAGTAGTGTACAGTGAGGTGTGAATGTGTGAGGCCTTGTCAAGCATAGGCGACCAGCCGCGGCCGATTTACAGGCTGCTCCAAAATGCTGCACCGCTTCAGAATGCTTCGGCGCCGGACCACAATCACTTTCCTCTTTCGTCACGATGACAGTCAATTAACTCTATCGTACGATTAACTAACTTACAGAAGCCACTAACTATCGCTGGTTATAAGGTTAACGCACAAAACGCACGCGAAGTTTACGGATCAAAGGTCACTACCGTTTCGCGTAGCAACAGTTAGTTCTAGAATATCAAAGGCCGCACTAGCTAATATCGTCGAATGCACTTATACAGTTTCTGAGTCGGACCCAATAAGTCCCTGGGAAGCTTTCCAGCTAGGAATATGCGTCACAAATCCCAGACTGCACACCCACGGGCCGCGCCTAATTATTCCGAGTTCCCTAACGAAAATTGACAGCGTGCAGACATTAGCACAGCTAGCAGACGACTCCGCCTTTTCGCTCGCGACCCGCGCGCTCTTGCCACGCTCGGCCGAACTTCAAACCGGTATCGCGCCGAGCCGAGTGACATCTGGCGTCGATTCTTGACAGCGTTTGGCGCGAACATGGTCAATGGTGCTAAAGCCTTTTCAGAAACCGGCTTGTTGGGGAGGCTGGAAGTTGCCGAGTCTGCATGCGAGACGATTCGTAATGACTCTTGAAAACAGCACGTGGACGTGGCTCAGAGCGGAAATCGGTCTGTAGTACTTCAAGAGAGCGTTGTCGCCTTTCTTCAAGAACAAGACCACCGCACTTCTGCTCCACGCCTCCGGTGTAGTGCCACCATGGAGGACGGAATTAAAGAGCTTCTGTACTTAAAGTACCGGTTTTCCACCCACTTTCAAAAGCTCCGCTGTAATTCCATCCTCGCCCGGGGATTTTCTGTTTTTAAGGTGCTGGAGAGCCATTCTAATCTCGCTCAGACTGACGTCCGGAATATCATCGGAATAGTGTCGGATAAGACTTGCTCTTGAATCGTTACTCACACTTGCGTGTGGCACCAACGATGATGTATACAGCTGCCCATAGAACCTTTTAATCTCTCTCGAAAACTCAGGTGTCCCGGAATCGACGCTGCCATATTCGGTTTTCAGCTTCGACAGTTGGCTCTTTCTGGCAGACAGATCTCTAGCAACAATTGCCATTAATTTTTGCGTGGAATGAGTCGGCTCGACCTGGGTAAGGCTACGCTGTGACAGAATACCATCGTAAAACACCAGAATATTGCTCTGTGTTGTGTGGTGTAAAAAAGCGGATACCATTTTAACTGCAAACGAGGCATTCCATCTAAGTCCTCAAGGGTGACAACTTTTCTGCATTTTGATTCTTAATCGTAGATAAAAGTAGATGTCTATGGGCAACAATATCCACTCAACATCAAGTGGACTGTGTGCTCGCTTGTCAGGTGGCGTTGGCATGCAGGATATTGGCTCACCACCATGACAGTCGTTAAGGGAGACCAATGTTCAGCAGTGGACTTGTTACGGGTTGTAATGGTTATCCAAATATCTACAACTAATTGAAAATATTTATTTCTCGCTAGGTGAAATTTCATCCTGGCCACACCAAATTTAAGTCTTGCTCTCCCCATGTGTATAATTGAAACTAAAACATAGTGATTATAAATATTCTTTAAAGTTACAACTTATATAAATCCCACTGCTCGGCACAGGCCTCTCCTCATTTCTGAAAAGGTTTTAGGGCAAAGAACCCGCCACGCTGCCCCAATGCGTGTTGGCGAACTTCACATGTCTTGGAAATATTTTTTTCTTATTTCTCAGACATCCAGGTTTCCTCACGATGTTTTCCTTCACCGTCGAGCACGTGGTAAATCAGCACTTAAAATTGCAATTAACGATTTCATTGGTGCCGGCGGGAATCGAACCCGGTTTGCTCGCGTACTGTGAAATTTACAGCGAGCGCTAACCATCTGAGCTACCACGGCTCTGTTAGTAAAAATATCCTTTAGTAGCTACCAAATTGAAACAATCTGGATATCTGTTCTTTAACAGAAACTAAACTAACTGCTAGTTTTGTAATATCCAGTGCATATAAATACGAATCTTTTATTTATAATATAATAGATAAAACACTTAACACTACTAGAATGACTTTATTTTCACTATCTATTACTTTATCCTTAAATTCCTAATAAAAAATGTTAAGGGTCACTTATCGGGATAAAAACTATCCTATCGCTCAAGTTGGACCAAACTGCTCACATCGCGGATAAACAATGTGACACGTAATTTTTATATATAAAGATGTATATTTATTTAAGTCGAATTAGAAAGCGTATAAGATTAAATCAACTTCTTAAACTACGGGCCTTATTCAGCTTTGCCGCCCCGGGCCTCTGACGGACTTGTCCGCCATAGCTGTGAACAATCGTTTCAACAAAACAAATATATTGCGGGAATATGATATCAATTGATTAAATCGTTCAGCAGTTACACAATCTCATAAGAAACGTACCGATGATTATAATATAATATACCTACTAGCTGGCTTGGCAGACGTTGTTTTGCTCTTTCCACCCATTGCACTGGGCACTGCGATGAATTCCATTCCGAAATCATTCTGCACTATTGATATAACATTAATATTGAGCATATTAATATAAAATTTATTAATAAACTCTACTACAGCGCTACCTACCGTTTCAGATTATTTGATTTTATTTTTTAGCGATAAATCTACTAATACCTAATCATTGTTTTATTTCTTTACACCTTTGACTGCCTGGAAGACATCGCTATGAAGAGATAAGGCCGCCAAATTGTATATATTATAATCTGCTTTTGTTGACATTTGTATATTTGTTCGTGGTGTACAATTAAAGTATATATATTCAATATTGTGAATATAAATGATATTGGTTCATAAATACAGTATATTATGTTGATAACTCGACTACGGCGCCACCTATCGGATCCTAGCATAGGTATGAATCATTGCCTCAACAAAACAATAATTATATTGTGTGACCCATCTAGCGGCAAATTATGGTACTTGTTAATGGTTTCATACATGAAGCTAATACAAAGGGGAGACGGCATAAGCAACTGTGCACTGTGATTCTAAGTAGGTCCTGACGTCATCATAGTGGGCGTGGCTTTAGTTAGTATACTGTCAGCATTCGTCCTGTGCGCTTATGTGTTGAAAAAATC
This sequence comes from Parnassius mnemosyne, assembly GCA_963668995.1. Classification (NCBI taxonomy): domain Eukaryota; kingdom Metazoa; phylum Arthropoda; class Insecta; order Lepidoptera; family Papilionidae; genus Parnassius; species Parnassius mnemosyne. The sequence continues at coordinate 25,729,567 of CAVLGL010000057.1, forward strand.
GCAAGTCGGTGTATTTTCGTAGTATTAAGAAGAAAAGGATGAAGTGTTGTGTTTTATTGTGTAAAAACTACTCAGATAGACGCTCTGATGTTATGGATGGCATCACATTTCATTTGTAAATAATTTTACACCTAATTTATTAAAATAGTTCTAGAAAAATCTCTTTGCGTCGGCTTTCAAATAAAGATTCGAGTAGTTTTACTATTTATCGGTAGATGTAGATAGTGTAGTGGGCGGGGCTTTGCATCCCCTTCACCCCGCAAATTGTCACGCGTTGTTACATAGTGAAATTTAAGTACAAAGTTTGTATTTGCTTCATGGTTTCATAGTTTTAGAACGATTCGTTGCATATTCAGAAACGCAGTGACAGTTAACCGACGTTTATCCTATAGATAACTTTATCAATTGAATCAATAGCTAATGAGAAGATAACTAGGAACTTCAGAAACCGGGCATAAGACCTCAATCGGTCTAGTCGTTCAAAAGTTTCACGATCTCACGACCAGAGGCGCCATCTATTATACGTATAATTAACTAAATTTAGTTTTTAAAGTTCGTTGATATAATATGAATTAATGTATGTTGTTATATTAACAGTATAAATTATGCTGCGAGTTATAAGTTGTTACTAGAAAAACATTTTATTTTCAGAACTAATTTACCAAAACCAACAATGGAACTTCGAGGATTTCCTGTACCAGAAGATATGCCATCATTTCCTAGCTGGGAAATATATTACAACTATATCAAATCATATGCAACTCATTTTGAAATTGAGAAGCATATTAAGGTAAACTTTATTTTAAAAATGTCAAAATTTTAAAATCGAAACAAACTTTTAAAGTAAATTCTGCCTATATATATTCTACCTATATAAAAAACTTAAAAATTAATTTGTTATGGCAGCACAAAATTCATTGCTGAATTTAAAAAGTATTTTTTGGTAAAATACATATAACATACTTATTCTTATTTTCTTGTTATACTGGCTCTTTGTATCCTTCAGACATACTCGTATTTATAACTTTTTTGCGCTGCAGCATGTTATGGTTGTAGCATGAATGGGTCGGCTCGACCGGGGTAAGACCACGCTCTCACAGAATACCGACGTCAAATAGCACCTTTATGCTGCTGTGTTTCGTATGGTGAGTGTAGAGGGCCGGATATCTTTTTTTACTAGAAACGAGGCATTCGATCTTAGTCCTCGCGGGTGACAACGCATCTGCATTTTAATTGAGTATTAATGTCTATGGACCACAATATCCATTTACCATCAGGTGAATTGTGTGCTCGTTTTTCAACCTTATTCTATAAATAAAAACTTTACAGTGCACGGACTACTGCTTACCGGTACGGCGGTACCCAGACAGACTCGTTTGTCCAGACGGTCTCCTTTATATCTCACGTAAAGGAGTCCGTTTGAGCAAACGAGCATGAAGTTCACCTGATGCTAAGTGACTACCACTGCCAATAAACAACAGTAATGCCTGGTGTATGCAGGGGGTTTCACTAAAATATTGAAAAACTTCTTTATATTCGATTCAATTCATATTGTAGAAGCTTAATCCTATATTGAAGTGGAACGTGATTTTTCATTTACGTTTTCAGTTTTCACACAATGTTACATTAGTGCGAAGAGAAGGAAACATATGGAAAGTAAGACACAGGCATGTAATAACAGGAGAGGAATACGAGGACGAATATGATTTTGTTATAGTTGGAAGTGGTCATTATAATAAACCTAATATGCCGGAAATTCCAGGGGAACAACAATTCAAAGGTACGATTTACCATTAGCATATTCGTGTCTGAATATATTTCTAAAGTAATTCATATATTCATTGCAGTCTAAAAAAAGTTCACTGCTGAACATTGGCCTCCCCATACATTGACTCATATTTGCTATAGATGCCACGCTTCGTAGGCGGGTTCTGGCAACCGCTATTTTTCTATTATTTTGAGTTATTAATTGTTATCAAAACGATAATGCTGCTCATCTCCTGTTTTTTCCCTCTGTCGCCGCTTACGTCACTAACGAGATGATAAGGGGTAGTGGAGTTTCTTAATGGGGACCACTACATGGTGTATTTCCAAATATGAAAGTATTTTGTATTATAGTCGTTGTATACGCACCGTTTTATACGCAGTGAATTATAGCTGTAACAGGAATGGGCTTACACAACATGGAACACGCCCGGTCAGAATCTAATTTACTACATCAAGCTGTCACTCTAGAACACATTCTTTACAACATAGTATACCAGTGTGAAATATCAGCAGTGTTGCTGTAATTCGTATGGTGAGGACGAGAACAGGAGACCCATTTTACTGGTAATGAGGCATATCCTCTTATTCCTCAAGGGTGATAACGCAAATGCGTTTTGTTTATGAATAGTATATTATGTTATTTATCAAAAATGCAACAACGCACTAATAAATAAGTACAGATCGATTTCTCTTCGGACCTCGTCTACGTGCTGTCTTCAGGAGTCATGACGAATAGTCTCGCACGCAGACTTGACGACGTCCAGCCTTCCGAACAAGCCAGTTTCTGGAAAGGCTTAGTACCATATACCAGAAAAACCAAGTAATACAATCTGCAACGTTGTCTTGAAGAAATACTCGAAATTTGAGCGATGCTACAGTTCCTTCAAGGACGCCAGCTGGGTAACTATAGATATGTCAGTGATACACAATTTCAAAGGTGTGTAACACAAGATGACGTTGTATCTCCAAAACTCGTCACCGTTGCATTTGAAGACGTTTTTAAACTACTGTACTGGAAATGATACGGTGTAAACATCACTCACCTTCAATTTACTGACGATATAGTCATCATGGTCGCTGGAAGACCTCTTCACTATGATCAATGACCTCAATAGTGTCTCCCAGCTAATAGAAACGTCCATGTTACAACTATTCCCGTAGTTGTTGGGAACACTACGCTCAGATTAGTCAACAAAATGGAGTGGCCTACCTTAAGTGGAGTGATTCACCACTGTTAGCATTCATACTGCTTGTCAATAAATAAATAAAAAAATAACATCGATCCCACTTAATTTTAACTCGGGCTATCTTTTGACGTCCAAATCCTTTGACAAATTAAATACAGCGGTGCCTTATTTAAAGACACAGAAACTATTACAGACAAAAAACAACTAATTAGCACTTATAATGGCTTTAACAGGGATCTGAACTAACTCAGCTATTACATTAATGTTTCCTTGAAGTTTCGTTTCGTTGATTGTACGATCGGTTTTATTATAAACAGAAATAAAGTACTGGAAATAGTATAGAAAACAGTTTTTATTAAAAACTATTCATTCGACAACTGTAAATACTTAATTGCTTTTTTTCAAGCATTGTTGTGAGCCACTTGATTAATATAAGAAGGTTGTTAAACGACAATTTTACTCACATTTCAGGAACTATAATCCACAGCCATGACTATAGGGAACCTGAAGTCTTCAAAAACCGACGTGTCTTGATCGTCGGTGCGGGCCCCTCGGGCATGGATATCGCCATCGATGTAGCTTATTATTGTAAAACGCTCTTTCACAGCCACCATTCAAAGGTCAACTTTCGAACAAATTTCCCGAAACATTACATTAGAAAACCCGACGTGACAGAATTTAATGGAACAGGTGTATTTTTTGTCGATGGTACTTATGAAGAAATTGATGATGTCATATATTGCACAGGTAAGATTAAGTTAAATATTCGTGGAAATTACAATAACTGAAACCTTAGACACTACGATGCTAACTAAATAATTATACTTTCATCACTCTACACAGTGCACACTGCACACCCAAAGCGATTTTTTGAAATTTATTTCATATTACCTTAGTATTAACTTTGTATTAACAACCTAGTTTAATATTTTTTTATGAACAAAGACTGTTTATAAAGGGTTATTATTATATTTTTGAATAAATGGTTGGTATGAACTCTAGAAAATACTAAGAATTAGGTGCTCCCTGCCTAGCTAATAATGTGGTGCGTTTACGTGGTACGTTTACGTTGTAGAGCCACGCTGCAGCTATATTACTGGTATAATTGTAGCACGAATGGGTCGGTTCGACCGGGGAAGGACCAGGCTCTCACAGAATATCAACGTAAAATATCAGTTTAACACTGCTGTGTTACGTATGGTGAGTGTAGAGAACCGGAGACCCTTTTTACTGGAAATGAGGCATTCCATTTTAGTCCTCACGGGTAACAACGCATCTGCATTTTGATTCGTCATCGAGTATAGATGAAGCTGTCTATGGGCCACAGCAACTACTTATCATCAGGTGGACTGTGGGCACGTTTGTCACCCTTATCCTATAAAAAAAGAAGCAGTGGTAAAAGTTAGAAATTACTTTCAATTGTTATTTATAAGTTGTATAAAAATTATTCTATTGTATACCATTCTCTTCTAACCAAAAAATCCTAGTATAGGTGTACCTCTCTCTAGCACTTGATGACTTTCACTTTTAACAACAACATGCTTTTTCAGGTTATGAATACAGATATCCGTTCTTAGACGATACTTGTGGGTTAACACTCAACAAGCACAGTGTTCTTCCGCTGTACAAATACATGGTGAATATAAACGAACCAAGTAAGATACTAATAGGCCTTATCATTCGTGCTTGCCTCTTAGTCGCCATAGATGCCCAGGTAATGATGTTCCGTATTAATCCTTTTTATGTTTTTAAAACCAATCGATCATGACCATAATGAATTTTGAATAACTGGATGATCTTCTAAATCTATTTCCTGATCGAGAATCATTTGCGGTGGGTATATTTCTCATGGTCAATTTCGACAACAATATCCGAATAATTTTGGCAGTTATTAGTAAACGAACACACAAGCATAAAAGCGTCCATTTGCCCTTCCTTTTTCATTTTAGATGAAACGCTTATTCAATAGTATTAACGAGTGAATTAAGGGGCTACTCCATGCGAACGACCTTGAGCATTTTACCGGCGGCGCGCCGGTCGCTTCATTTTCAACATCAATAAACTAATTTATGGAAATACACACGACGTACAACGATAAATGTTTTTTAATTTTTTTATACGGTATATTAGTTGCATTATATTAGAATTATGTATTTTCATATATTATCTAATTATGAAATTTTATAATTAATTATATATTAAAAATGAAGCATTGAAAATTGTTAGTTTAAAAGATACCTATTCACTATAGGTAAATAAATAGATAGCTCGCCTTTTGTACAAATATTTCGTGCAATAAAGAATAAATAAATAAATAGGATGTTTCGTAGATGTGTTTTTGATTATTGTTAATTTTTACGTATCACGTATTGAAAAGTAGCATACCTACCTACAAATTTTTGAACTGAGCACCTTGTAACTTAGCCTGCTTATTACTTATGCTGGCAGACATTATCCTCGCCCCAATGATTGATGAGGATGAAAATCGATTTTATTTCTACATACGTAATTATATTTATTTATACAAAAGGGTAACTTTAATAAAGGTAATACAAAAATCAACAAGAAGTATAAGGGTTCAATCTTTCAATTTCAATTGTAAAAAAACGTTACTCCCACACTAGGATTTTCTCCTGTGTCGTGGAGGCAGTTTACAAACATAAATTGCACAAGGACAAACATCCAGACCCGGAACAATTATTTGTAGGGCATACAAATACTTGTTCCGTGCGAGATTCGAACCCGCGGCCCCCAACGCAACAACTGATTGCTAAGCCACTGCGACACGGAGCCGTCGCCGGGTTATAGGTAAAGTGACCATACGTCCCGTTTTGAACGGGACTGTCCCTTTTCTCGGTCACCTGTCCCATTGTCCCCAAACAAAGCTCCGGGACACAAAATTGTCCCGTAACTCGTTGGATGGAAGTATTCAAAGTCAACAATCTTCAACGTATTTTTTTAATCGAATATATTTTATGTCTACCTGGTACGAATGCTCCGGTAGAAAGAGTATTTTTTTATTTTGAATAAATTGTGGACGTCTGAAAGAAACACTTACGGTTCCAGAAATCTAAAGGCGATGTTGTTAACAAAGATAACAATAAAAAAACTTGAGCAGAATTTTATTCTTATTTTAAATCATCACCAACTTTATTAAAGCAAATTTAATCCACTGACAAATGTAATTAATAATTTAAAAAAATATGTTGCATTTAATAATTACCTTCTATGCCGAATATAATTTTATAGTGAACACTAATTGTATAAAGTTATAGTTTTTAGAGTATAAATAAACCCATGTCCTGTTTTGAGTAAAAAAATAAATGGTCAGTTTAGTCTTTTTAATTAAATTTAGTTTTAAAAAGTTTTAGTTAATAGTAAAAAATAGGTATATTAGTACCTACTTAGATACTTTTTACCGAATTATAAGTATAGAACACCTTATGTACTCAATTATTTTTTGAAAAAGAAGAAAAAACAAGCAATAAATAATATACTATATTTTAGCAAGAAACTATAACTTAGTAATACTAATTATAACTTAGAACATAAATGAAAAGCTCATAACTGACTTTTTGGCCCGAACCAGGATTCGAACCCGGGACCTCATGATCAGCAGTCGCACTACTACAACCACTAGATCAACGAGGCAGTACTACACCTAATAAGATATTGTGGTTGGGTGATAATATTGAATTAGCCTTTTATAGTGTAAATTATAATATTTGTCGAAATTTTAATTATGGATTTGAACCTTACATGCTAATGGTGCTTCATTTTTTATTTGCATTTACTTCAAAGAAAATACACGCAAAAAGCTTCATCACGCAGTAAAAAACACAACAAATATATGTATAACTAATACGAAAAATTATACCCAAAACAAACAAATAATACTATAAATAACCTAATAAGTATTAATATTATCGACTGATATGACGTGAGCGTATGCGCTGGTCGGCGCTCTAACGACACGGGCTTCACGTCGAAGAGCTCAGCGCTCACTGACTTCAGCAAGCTGTGGGCAGTGAATATGTCCAGATTTTAAAATAATTTCTTAATAAAATCAAATTTTGATCTTTTAAAAAATACTATAGAAATGTTCATTAATAAATTGCCTATCCATTGGTGTAAATCGCAAAATAAAATAATACTTACTTTACGAGGAGATGCATGTTATCAATAATAATTTCACATTTATGTGGTTTCGTTGTAAGGAGATTATATTAATATTTATTCCTTTAAAAAATAATTGGATATATCTTTTATGGAATCAAGATTATGTAGAAATATAATGTGTTTTTTATATGTTGATATATCTTTTAAATAAAACGTAGATAGCTCCTAAAAACCGCACAAATAACAACTAGCGCGACATTTTTATCAACCTGCGCCTCCAGAATCAAAAGCCATTTCATGTTTTGGTACAAATCTTAGTTCCGAGATTTCATTATTAAATATTTTCAAATACCTCTCCAATAAAAATTTCATGATTAATAAAACACTTCCCAGTCTGCATCAAGCATCTACCCTACGGCGTACTCGAACGCTGTTAGTGCATCATATTATGATGATGAAAACTCACTGACCTCTAAAACTGGATTGCTTTGGGTCATCTCTCAAAGTTAATCGACCGTGCTGAATTTGTTATACCAGCGGTAAACGCTTGCTGTAGAAGAGCCTTTTTTGAAGTCTATTAAATGATTCATCGAGTTTTAGGCGACATAATATGAAATAGTTAAAAATATAAAATATTCTTCGGCGCGGATATATTTTTCAATGAAATACGAACTACTACCTATTTACTACTTAGGTACTTCAATTTGCTATTTAGAAACCACTTGTTTCAATTTTGGTCAGGAAAAAATTTGGGGGAAATTTTAAATTAAAACATTCGTATTTTTAGTTGAAAGTAATTGTTTTTTCAAAATAAATAATACATAGCCTGTCATAGATTATTTATAACAATTATTATTCGTTCTCTGGCGATGTTGCTCAGCATTGAGTTGTGGCATAGAGGGCCATAGGTTTACGAACCATATCTCACATGGAACAAGTATTTGTATGGACCACAAAAAGGAAAATTGTTCCGGGTCTGGATGTGTAATTTATGTTTGTAAATTGAATCCAGGACACAGATACAGGACAGATTTTATTCTTACATCCTAGTCGTAATCCTAGTGTAAGAGCAACGCTTAAAATAATTAGTAAAGTATTTTTTATTCACGCCACAACCAGCTAAGCGGACATTAAACTCTAACCAAAATATACAAGCAAAAGTAGTAAGTTAATTTAAGTTAGAACCAAAAACGCTGTGGTGATGCTGATATTTGATCCAGCCTTGCTTGTTTTATTCACATTACTTTAACTTGCGCTTTATTTTTATTAAAAACAAGTTTTAAAATTTATTTGTAAATAAATTATTTACAGGCCCGTTACGCGACAGCCCTAATAAAGGGCAATTTCACGCTGCCGTCAAAAGAACACATGATGGAGGAATGGCAGCAACAAGTTGACACTATTATTTTAAAGGGACGGCCCTTGTCCGATATACACTTTTTAGCTGAGAAAGAGGTAATTTTGAATTGAATGAGATTGATTTTTTTAATTTAAGTGAATTATACGTAAATATATTACGTACGGTTAACGTGTAATACATGTTGTCACACCTGTAATCCCTGACGCAGAGTTCAAAAGCAGTGACCTAATTAGACTAAGTTTCACCGAAAAACATTGGGTTTAAATTGAGTGGCTGGAATTAGTCGGAACAATTCCTCTGAGCACTCCCCGTGGTAGATACAATAGAAAACACAAAGAGATGCAATATCCCTTCGCAGCCCCAGGGAGTCAAGCCGATCAGTAAGAGCTCGGTCGCTGACGATTCGAACCGCTCTGCACTACATGCGATCAAATGGAAGGAGCTGGCACTGGGAAGTCCCGGCCGAGAAATGGGAACAGTATTCCATGTGCGGCCGAACCTGCCCCTTGTAAAGTTGCAGGCGGTGTGTCGGCGTGAAATACTGTCCCGCTCTGCTAAGCACGCCAAGCTTTTTTTGAGGGCAATTTAGCCTTCTCTTCCAAATGACAAAGAAACTGCACGCCATTCGATATGTTGACGCCGAGGATTCCGTTACTGGCTAAATCAACAAGGAACTCCCCTTGTTGCTTCAGCCCTGTAACTGAGATGCGACAAAAGGGGTTCTTTTTAGCGGTAAATGCGCAAAGTTGTGTCTTCTGCCGATTGAAGATTTAGTCGCCCCCAATCCGAAACTTTGTTGACTCAAGGTTGTTCCGGTACTCGGTGACTTTTTCCCGAGAAATATTTGCACGGCCGGTGTATAAAGCATCACCAGCATTGTCGTCCGCATAACCATGAATGTTATCGGATTGCAATATAGCGTAAGCGAAACAGCGTTGGTGATAGCACGCAGCCTTGTGGAACACCGATCGAAGGCCTACGCTATGTCCAAACTAACCACCAAAGCCTTTCCCTTAGACTCAATCGCCTGCGCCCATCTGTGTGTTAGGTAAACAAGAAGATCACCAGCTGAGCGATCCCGGCGGAAACCGTACTGGCGGTCACTAATCAGCTGGTGCTCCTCATGGTACCGCATGGCAGTTAATAATGGACTCCATTATTTTCGAGAACAAGGAGGTGATGGCGGTAGGCCTGTAGTTGGATGTATCAGAGCAGTTACCTTTTAGAAAGCTGTCTTCCATGAATTCGGAACAACGCCTAGGGTGTAGAAGTACTGGAAAAAACGCGTTAGAACCGGTGCCAACTCTGGACCACACGTCCTCAGAACAATTAGTGGGATTCCGTCAGGCCCACTCGACTTGTGGATATCCAGGGAGAGGAGTGATTTGCGTATTGAGCACAGTGTGAATCATACATCAGGCATAGTATACTCACACCGCAGGATGGCCGGCGATGTGTTCCCCTCGTCATCGGGAGTCGAGTTGGATGCAAAAAGAGAGCCTAAAAGGTCGACTTTCTTCTTCTTGGTCGACACTTTTGCGACGTGGGCTAGTGAGTTGTCCTACCTGTGCAGAGATGGTAGTGATGGCTTACAGAAATTCCCTTGGACAGCCTTGGCGAGAGACTAGAATGCACGGGTTCCCGAAGGAAGGCGAACAAATTTCTTGTCAATTCTGCCAATGTCCTCATACTTTGCCTTGGCAATAACTCTTTTGAAGAACAAGAGGCGAAGTTATACGTCTTTTTAAGCATGCTTTTGCTTACATCCCGAACTGCCGAAGCGTCAACCCAGGCCTGATAACGCTCCTGCTTACTGCGTAATGCAGACACACAGGAGCAACCAAGCCAAGGCTGAGATCTGCCTCCAATGGGTACCACAGATGATGGAATAAATAGTTCCGTTCCCTGTAGCATCACATAGTCAGCAATAGCGCTGGGATCTTCCGGCGAGAAGCAAACCCGCCCCTATGGGTAGAATGCAAAGAAAGAACGCATTCCGTCTCAATCTGCCCACCTGTTATGTTAAACATGGCGGCAGCGTGCAGAACGCAATCGCGAAGGGAGCGTGAGTGGCATCACACTCCGGATCAGACAATGGTCCGAAGAGCCGAGAGGGGCGTCGACGGAAACCTGACATCGATCAAGATGTATAAACCCTCACATCTGGAATCCGCGTAGGCGAAGTAACATGATGTGTTAGACCATATGCCAAGGCAAAGTCCTAAACAGACCTCCCCGCATGATCGGTTAAACGTGAACCGAGCCATTCGGCGTGGTGGGCGTTGAAATCGCCAAGTATCACGATCTCTGCGCATGGACTCAATATCAGCCAAAGTATGGATAAGTCCGTACCTTCAAGACGAACGAGACGTCGAGAACAGATATCCTCTCTGATGTATACGCAAACTCCATCCCGGGGCACAAAGAAAGGCTCTAATTTGTAATCCGGGTAGGAGAGATACGAAGTATCTGCCGGATAGGACACCTGCGTCTCGGTCAAAAAGAGCGAGGCCGGATTCGCCGTCTCCAAATGGTAGTGGACGGCGTTAAGGCGTTAATGTAATGTAGGTGAAGTCTCCTGATGTTACAAAAGTCTACGGATAACGTGGCCGAGGTCCCCATGGTTTGCTACCCTCCCTAGAATACGTGGGGCAGCCTGAGCACCCACGCTCAGGAAGAAGTAGCTTATGCGTGGATACTCAGTAAGGGATGCTCCATTACCAGGGATACTGGTACCCTCCTGGGGTAATCTTTTCTTTTTAAATTCCGCTACCATGTTATGTGGTGAGGGGAATTGGGCCTCCGGCCACATGCACTAACCAAGCGAAATGCAGAAGCAAAGCGTCTACTTTACGCTGATATTCTGTGAGGTCTTGGTACTTCCCCGGTTCGAGCCGGCCCATCCGTGCAACAGCAAAAGCCACGACATGCTAGGCAAGTAACTCCGTTGGGACTTTCTTTTTTGTTATAAATCTCTTATAAGAGACCAACATAGGAAGAAAAACAATCGGAACATTTCTAATAAGTATTTTTTTATAAATTACAACACTAAAGTTAATAGCTTGTTAAATACAATAAAATTCCACCTGACTGTAAATAACTTCTGGAACCCATGTACGCCTGCAACCAGCTTAAAATAAAGAAAGCTATAGGTGCGTTGCCACCTCTAAGGACTAAGATGGAACGTTTCATAGTCTGTAATATTTTTTTTATTAAAAACATGAATTGAAATAGTTATGTAATACAGATCTGCAAGTCTGTATTACATAACTATTTCTAAAGACGAAAGAAAAAGCAAGACGTGCTAAGACGTTTATTGCTGACCCGAATTTGGTAAAAACCAATCTTACCAGTCTCGAGCACAGGCGCAAAGTAGCCAGCCTTTCGGTTTTCTACAGGATACATTTCGAAGAGTGTGCGCAGGAATTGCATAATTTAATTCCTCCCTCTCCCTTCCACCATCGGACAACCAAACGTTCGGCCAGTCTCCACCCCTTCTTTGTTGACTTACCACGCATTTGAACCAAACGGTTTGCTACAGCGTTCATCATGCATGCAAAGGAGTGGAATAATTTGCTAGCATCTGTGTTTCCATCCGAGTATAATGTGGGTGTCTTCAAGGCAAGAGTGAATAGGCTTTTGTTAAGTCAGTGCGCTTCACCATATTAGGCTATATCAGCACTTAACATCAGGTGGGATTGTAGTTAAGCGCTGGTTTAGTATAATATAAAAAATATATTATTTATTTTTTACCAAAAATATAGTTTGTAATTTACACGATCAGATTCGCTGTGTCAAGAATAAACGGCTTAGTAAGGTTTTTAAAATTTAAGCAATGTACACAGTAGCTAAAAGCAACAAATAAGTTCTCTGTTAATATTTAGTCCTTTATTGAATTTCAGGATCAGTATTATACCGAGCTATCGGCTGAGTCGGGCATCGATAGAGTTCCCCCAGTTATGTTCAAAATCCGCACCGCTGACATAGAGGACAAGCTTAAGAACCTCTACACATACAGAAACTACGTCTACAATGTTATTGGTAATGAAACATTTACAAGGAGTCTCGAAAATGAAACAACTAACAGTAATTACAATTTCCCCTTCCAACCTTAAACTGGAAAAGGAAAGATATCAGCGTACAATTGTTTCCAAAAGAAATAAGAGCGTTATTCTTTTTTTATAATAATTACTCTCCACTTACCTATTCCGTGTAGTTGTTACATTTTCTTACTAAATAAAATTATATGACGACTTAAAATATCGGTGATTTTATATTATTTAGTAAAAAGAGTTATAAATAATAATAGATGTTATAAATAGAGGGAGACAGAGATGTATAAATGCACTACGTACAGCAGTATTGTTCTGTTTTTTTTAATTGTTATCCACTGGCCACTTTATGTCTGTGGATATTAATTTAAATAATAATAATTGAAATAAAAGAAAAACTGATATACTATAATTCATACAGATTTTTTAAATTATCCATAAATTAATACGGCTAAATGAGATAGTTGAGACTCTGGTATTCATAGCAATACAATAATTTTACTTTTTTAAATAAGGTAACGTACTCTGTGTAATCCGCTATCCGTAGGATACCTAAGGAATAACTCAAATTATTGAAAATAAAACTGTTTAACATACTCAAATAAAAAAAATTAATAAAAAGATAAAAACCGACATCAAAAACTAAAAAGAATGAAATAATTTCCATATAATATTATCTTCTGAAGACGGTGCCTAGAAAGTGTTTCGAAGAATCAAAGTCTATATTTATTTTATATTAAAATTTTAAATTTTTACGCTTTAAATTGGATTGTGCAATTTCACAAGCTCATTGTAACAAAGAATATATAACTTCAACCTCTATTCCACCCACTAAGGATTTAATTTTTCTCTAAATTTAAATAGGACCATTTTCGATGTATAGCATTTTTTTAAAAAAAATAATGTGTAAATCGGTTCAGCCTTTCCTAAAGTTGGTGAAAACATACACTATTGTTATCCGATCCTTCTTTTTGAAGTCGATTAAAAATTTTAATTTTAAAAGAATATACTATAATTTGAAAGGTGAAAGACGGTAAATAAATAGGTAATCTTTGTCACTCTTATATTGCACTTACTAATTCTATAAATATAAAAACAAAAACATCATTTATTTACGGGTAACACACTCGTATTAAAAATGATACTCGTAACTACCACAAAGGAACTCCTTTAGAATAGTTACTACATTATATGATAAATTAGTAACAATTATTTATAGAGAGCTTAACCAACGATACTAATGAGAATGGTACGCATGTCATTAATTATGTAATTTTAAATAACAAAAAATATGAATTGAAAGAAACATTAACTATAAAATACTCCAAGATTATATTAACATAATTCTATTTGTTTATTTCTAATTTAATTAAAATAAAATGCTTTATTAAACTGAGCAGGTTTATTATGTTACGGAAAAATAAACATGTCAAAGAAAAATTCTTATCAATTTTTTTCCGCGAAGCAATATTGTTCCTTCAATAACTAAATGAATTTGTATTATTTAAGGACATTACTTTTGTATAAAAATGGCAATATTTATTCATATATTATTTATATATTTTTATAAAGAAAATATGAATAAATATTGCCATTTTTATACAAAAGTAATGTCCTTAAATAATACAAATTCATTTAGTTATTGAAGGAACAATATTGCTTCGCGGAAAAAAATTGATAAGAATTTTTCTTTGACATGTTTATTTTTCCGTAACATAATAAACCTGCTCAGTTTAATAAAATATATAAATAATATTAATATAAATATATAAATAATATTCGAAAAATATTCGTATTTTTATTGTTGTACTGGACACACATTCTGTGGTCTTGGATTGTACTTTCTGTCGTAGTGATAATCGTCGAGTATCTCATAGTCATAGTCTCGATAGTTCAACAAATCGTCTAGACGGATCTTCGCATTGAAGTTTTGCATTTCTGTAAGCACTGGCGGCGCTCGTATTACACCGCCCTCTCTTGTTAAGTTGGCGCAGTAATTATCCTAGAAAACAGAACAAACCTTTAATCTTTGGAATCATGTTATCAGTGACATAGAATATTAGTAAAATGAGGCTTAAACAGCGCTTAAGAATTCTGCAAGGCATTCCTAAGAATTAGCCCTCTTCATAGGCAGTCCATGATAACTTAACCTTTAAAAGACACCCTTTAAAGGCCTGAAACGCATCTGCATTTCCCCTGGTGTTGCAGTTATTTATGGGCGGTGGTTGTCACCATCAGGTGAGCCGCATGCTCGTTTGCCCCCTCTCCAATAAAAAAAAAACAAAGCAGTTGAAAATGACATAGGCTCTACACTCACTACCCCAGGCAAATCTTTAAAGGAATGCATGATTTCGACATTCTTCTCAAGACCTAGCAGTGGGTTCAAAAGGCTGAAAAAGAACGACGAAAGAATAATATATTTCATTACTCACCATAACATCTGCAATGTAATGAACATCTTTAATCCTCAAGTGCCGAGCTCGAAGGGAACGTACGTAGTCTAGCCAAGTCTTTAACATTGTTTCTTGCGGTGGCAACTCGAATATGCCTTTAACTAAACCAGCTGCGTATTGTGCCTGTAAAATTATACCATTTATTCCATTAAAACGTAGGTAAATTCATTTACTAAATTATTATTAACTAGTATCGCCTGTTGTAAAATATCGCACGTAGGTTTAAGCGTTTTACACAAATACTTTTATATTTTACGCTCATTATGGCACAAAATAATAATGTCCTCCAGACCGAAATTCGGTCACGGAAACTAGCCATCTGCACTATAATCCCGTGCTGCGCATCTGCGCAGAATTATTGTGCCCAGGTGCATATATTATGTTGACCGGGGTAGGACCACGCTCTCACAGAATACCAGCATAAAATGAAGCGGGGCATTCCATCTTAGACCTCAGGGATGAAAACGCATCTGTATTTTGATTCTTAATTGAGGATAAATGTAGATGTGTATGGACGACAAGCTCTACTTACCATAAGGTGGACTGTGTCTTCGTTTGTCACCGTTATTCTATAAAAAGAAATTGATTTTGGCCCGATCCGGGTTTCGAGACCGGGACTTCATGGTCAGTAATCTCGTTTACGACCAACGAGGCAGTCTAAATGGCACACCACCTTTCAAATGATAAGGTACACATTCCATTCCCCTTCTTTTATAATTAAAACTAAAGAAAGATGTAATTGAATTGTCGATATTTACGTTTTAATATATGTAATGATTATATTTTTTTCTACAATCTGAAAATATATCTGGCTCACTGTATACCTCAAATCGGACCAAACTAATGTATGTGTTATGGACCAAGTCATTAATATGTCATCAATAATGCCCGGGCAATATGAATCAAAGACCCCATTGATAGGGAAGAAAGTTTCTCGATTGGCAGCCTCGTACTGGTTGGTGAAGAGTGGACGATATATGATAGATGGAGTTACGACCTGGTAAGACAAGCAAGAAGTCGATGGATGCAGGTGGCTCCGGACCGTGTTTTGCGGCATTCCTTGGGGGAGGCCTATGTTCAGCAGTGGACATAGGCCTCCCACAGATGACCCCATTGCTGCTATTTGATACTGCAAAGTGGTTTTTCCCTTCCTTCACATTTTTACAGTTGTTAATTTCAGATTTGGTACATTATTAATTTATTGTCTTAAAAGTGACATAACATGATTAAGTGAGGTTAGGTTATACGAAATTGCCCAACATATACTTAGCAATATTCATAATAAACAGACAATGTGATAATAAATAATGAAGCTTAAATTATAGTTCGGCCGTTCAGAGAATGCGTTCCTGACACCTAACAGTTAGTCACGACTAGTGATGGGCACAACATAACACTGAGTTCGTTACCGTTCCTCCAAAATGAACCGCCGCGTTATTTTTAAGATTATTTTCGTTTTAAATTGGCGGAATCATTTAAAATTTATATTTTAGTAATTTAAGTGGAAATTAAAAAAAAGGTAATATTAATATAATAAAATTGTTTTATTTTTCTTTGTTACAAAGTTACAATCTGTATTTCTATGCAATAAAGTACATTGAATTGAATGTGCGTACAGAATATTAATCAGACTCCGATTCGCTTGAAGAGGTGGTGTCTTCATCATCATCTTCGCCTACATGTATAATTATATTATTATCAATAACAGAATCAATCCTGATATCTCGGTCAAAATGTTCCACAATCAGGTTTTTAGTCTTCTCTACAACCTTTGCCCAGTCATCTCTTGTGACTTCCTCTCAGGCTTCTTTTAATAGGGTCATCATCTTTTTCGTGCTGAATGGCGGGGAAGTATTGTGGCGTGCGGCGTAACCTTTTATTTGAGCCCAGATTAGCTCAATCGCGTTATATTGGCAATGATACGGTGGAATTAACGACCGTACTCCAGAGCCAGTTCATCGATTTCGTATCGCACATTTGCCGCTTTATTTTCTTTAACTAATTTAATTAGCTCTGGTTGTAGCATCTGCATATTTGCGTCAATGCATTTTGCTTGTAACCAAGCCACCATTTCTTCTTTTTTATTAGCTTGGGTAGGTGGTTTCTGTATTTGAACCGAGTGATAGGAGGCATTATCCATGAATATTACAGAAGGCTCTGGTAGACTGGGCAAAAGCACGTTTTGGAACCACTCTTTAAATGTAGTGGCATTCATTTCTTCGTGGTAGTCATTTGTGGTTTTTATTGAAATGCCAGTAACGCGTTCTCCACAAAGCCGTATTTTGCAGATCCTGCGTGGCATATTATCAGACGGGCCCCCTTACCCATTGGTACTTTCGACATCGACGCTTGTGTATCATCCGTCCAAAAACGGGAAACCGTGTGATTGGCGTTTAGCCATGTCTCGTCATTGAATACGACATTATCCAGTTATCAATATTTTTTGCTTCTCTCAAAAAACTTATCCGTTTTAAAATTATGTCGTATCGTTCTAATAAAATTTTTCTTTTGTCTGTTTTTTTTTTATACGAAAAACCAATATCTTTTAAGATTTTGGTTAAAGCAGTTTTACCCCCGCTAAACAGTCCAGCTTCTCTTAACGATGCCAAAAGCTTCTTCCTGTTGAGATATTCATTTCTGGAATAGTAACCATATATATGATTTCCGATTGCATCAGCGTCAAAGGTGTCAATATCTGTCACGGGTTTAGTTCTACGTTTCTTCTTCGGAGTACGTAAAATATTATCTTCCGTGCCAGTAGAGCCGAACTTTTCTTTATTAATATTTGTTATCGTTCGTTTGCTTGTATCGTTTGTTCGACAGGTAACAGGGGTCCGCCATTTTGCCGCTCCCGCTCAAAGTAATCTTGCAGCTTGATGATTAACTCACGGGCTCCACTTTTCAATGTTTGTCCACGTTTAGGCATTATTATGCACCAAAAGTAAAAAGAACGCAATACAAAACACAATCGAAATCCGATTTAGCGCCGATGTTAGTTTGAAAAGCAGAAACAGTCCATTAAACGAAAGCCGGGTAATCAAATAAAAAGAGATCGAAAACACTTGAAGAACGTGGTCTATGCGCACGAAACGACAACAGACGACTGTTTTAGCGTCACAAAATGGCGGCCCATAACGCCATTTGGGGTTACCATTTTCAACCTAAATATAAAAATTCTACTTTCTTTCGCGCGTTCGGTTTGGTCGCAGTTTTATTTTTATATTTAATAAAAGTTATCTTATAGTCCATTATTTTCAAATTCTTAAAAAGAAAAACAAAACGTATTATTTTATAAAGTATAACTGTATAAGAACAGATTACGATACTGTTATTGCCATTTATTATTAGCACAGCACTACAAATATAAAGCGCTGACATAACCTTGTAATAGCGCAGTATAGATTTAGAAAAATATTGTTTACCAAGTTATTTGACACTCAGTTTGGCACAAAATTATAACATTCATTGATTATTGATATAATAATATTGTTTTAATACTCATCAATTGTTAAAACGGTAAACAACCAGCAAAAATTTATTTTTATCGTAACTGCAACGCCATTACAAAGTTACGTCGTCAGTTCAATCGCGACGTGTCAGGAACGCTTTCTCTGAACGGCCGAACTATAGTATTAATTACACAGCCCGATTTGACTTATCATAATACACATCGCCCGGGCATTATAAATAGCGCCCTGATTAATCAATACTTGCAATAACTTCTAAAAAGAGGATTGTACCAACCGGAAACCGTTAAAAGTCATAAGTTTGGTAATAAGTAAGTTGTATAATCTTTGAATAATATTTAAAACTGAACCTGCATACAACCCGGTTTCGGTGGTAAGCAATTATTTATAAAAATTTGCTGATGTTCATTATATTTTAATCAAAAGTAACAAAGAATTTTCATATTATTTGATATTTTTAATGGCAAAACTGAAAATCATAAAATCTGAAGCCCGGAGCTAACCTCCCCCGTTTACTACGTCTCTGTAAAGTAATAAATATGAATTATAGATTTTTAAAAATAGCCCCTTTTAAGACCTACAACTATTTAGTTCGTCATATACTGACCATACAAGGTGGTATACTAGTTATATGAACGTATTACAAGTCAGTACAATCAATTATTCAAACAATTTGGAGCGCACTTATGAATGGTACTGCATTTACTGGTATAATTATTATATATATATATAGCTCCAATCTTTTGGCAATCCAAAATATTTAATAAACCGTCTCATATTTAATATAATATTTCAGAAACAGTAGCGTGTGGTGATGGCGTAAGAAAATGCATTCAACCCATTTCTTCCCGTGGGTTTTGTAATTAGCAACTACGGAAACACTAGGAAGCCGTTGTGAATTCTGACAGATGTTAGAATGATCACCCCACGGTTTACGCTAGACGCAAAATACTGGTGACGGGCAACAGAGTGAAATGTGCCAGGCTTCTGGAACTGCGATCGCCAAATTGGCTGCTCACAGTACGATTACGAAAAATAATTTCTATTTTGACAAATTAAATAAATAAATAAATAAAAAATATCTATTATTTACCTGTGCATCCATCACTCTGGTAATAGCTTGCTTAAGGATGCCAATGAAAGCCATGTTAGGATGCCTTATGTTGATAATGTGCTGGTGCAAAGGTAGCACGTACTTGCCAGATACCTTTAAACCAGTGCTTTCATCCAGAAATGAATAATTGTATTCATAACCTGTAATTCATACCTGCTTTCATAAGTCACAGTAAATATATAGGTACATCGTTTTTTTTTGCACTTCTACACAACGAACTAGCGTTACGAAATATAGGTTTAATATAATTAATAGAATCAGGCGTTACTTTGCGGAAGTTCATTATATTAAAGTTTCCAGCACCACTACTCCCAACTACTAGGATTAGTAGTGACGGGGATAGTGCACACAATTGAGGGAGGTGCTCTTCAAACTAGGTAATACACACCATTTTATTTTATCGTGCGGATGTACGCAAAGTAATTTTTTGACAACTTTAAATATAGGTTTGACAGGTCTATTTTTATCGTGTTATCAAACTATTGTAAGGAATATAATACAATTCTGTACCTAGAAGTTTTATGATATATGCTGTCTCTCATGAAATACTACTAATAATGGTCGTACAATTACGTGGACACTATTTCTAAATATGGTCATCATCGCCATTACGGCGCTAGTTCTGTCAAGAGTTCTCATGGGCACAAATTAAATCTTTGTTTTGTTTAAATTTTAATATTCCCAACTTTTGTGCAAATTTCACTCTACTGATCGACCGACACTTGTATGTTTGTAATTGTTTGCTCATTCGCCATCAACGGATCCGCGGATCCAACTAAGAACGCTAAACCACATTTCACAGATTGTGATGTATTGCCTGATCATGTAGTGGCGGTGTAAGAATATCCATATCGTTCCAAGGATGCCGTAAGAAACCAAGCAAGGTAACTATAGGAAATATTCCCCCTATAAGGCAATCTATGGAGGAGGCCTATGTTCACCAATGGACTTTTGGTTGGCTGTTACGATAACGGCAACGGATGTATAGCCGGTGAGGTGCAATGCTCTGCACTGACAGACTCAAACCACTGAAGTGCAGCATATTGAGCATGGTCAAATCTCTAAGTAAGGCATGCCAGCTGGCGAATTCTTGGAAAAGCGGATTGTTTATAGATAATAGACTTATTTATTTCCCGCAATTATATTGTACACAGCTTAAAGAAATATACAAATGTTGTGCGGGTGACTGGTGTCCAAACTAGGTACAAACGTGTATTATGGATCACCAGACCTCCAAACCTCTTTGTAGCATGGAAATACAAATAAGAGAGAAAGAATGCAATTGCACGCGTGTGTGTGTGTGTGTGTGTGCGTGCGTGCGTGCGTGTGAGTGTTCGTGTGTTTTGTTTATCCTACGCCAATGACTTGGGATCAGTTATCAGATTATAAGGATCTTAAACCACAAACCGAAACACTTATGTTGTTGAACACTATATGTTTATGTGTTTTTAATACCTGCATCTTTCAATTGATATCTATAAAGGACAACACGTACCTGTACACATTATGACATCGTCTACATCCTCAAATGAACCATCTTGAAATACAACGCCGTCGGAAGTGAAAGATTCAATGTCAGGTTTCTTAACATAGTTGCTTGGGAAGTTTGGCTGGTTGTAGACGAGGTGGTGGCTGTGCACTAGCTTGGTGGTGACGTCCACTAATTGCGTGGCGAGATCTAACCCAGAGGCGCCTGCACCCACTAATAAAACTTTACGGTCCCTAAACGTTTCCGCGTCCTTGTAATCGTGACTGTGTATTATATTTCCTGTAATATATAATTTAAAATTTTGTACAGCCGACTTTTCGATATTTTTTTAAATGATTCGTCCGTTCGATTAATGTAAAGAAAAATAATTTGTTTTCACGTTGCTTTGGCCGATTTCAGACCTAATGTCCATAGAAAAGTAAAAAGTAGTTCATTCAAAATTACAATACATACGATGCTTCTCAGCTTTAGTTGCTATGACGCATATAATTAATTCTTGCACTTGCACTTACATGGAAGTGCAAGCGAGACAGAAGATAGGTCTAAAAAAATTTAAATCGATCTTCATTTGCAGCTGCAGCATCAAAAATATTGAGGCGA
The DNA here is from genome assembly GCA_963668995.1 of Parnassius mnemosyne. Lineage (NCBI taxonomy): Eukaryota > Metazoa > Arthropoda > Insecta > Lepidoptera > Papilionidae > Parnassius > Parnassius mnemosyne. The sequence continues at coordinate 25,751,175 of CAVLGL010000057.1, forward strand.
AGGGTGATTTTCTGGAAAATTTATAAATCATCCTTTATCTTTTAAACCACGCAACCTGGGTATAGAACTTATTTTTTTTTTTGGAACAGTGCTTCCATGGTCTACAACCCCCTTTCGTTTGATTGTTACGTTCTGGGACACTTTGTAGATGCGATAGCGGAGCGAATGAATAATAATAATAATATAATAATAATAAAGACTTTATTTATCTTCTCACATAACATAAAGTAAAACAATGTAAATCTAGTAGTACATAAAAAGAATTTTATTATGTGAGAAGCTGGTGCCTGAAGTAGGCATATGTAAGCCTGTAGTACAAGTCACCAGGTTCTCACCCCTCGAATGCTATGACATTGTATGAAATTATTCTACGAATACAATAGATAGATAGATAAAAACAGTTATTCTTATATTGTAATGAAATATAATTACAATCAGATCCAGGATAAAATACTAATTGAGAGTATATTAGGATATCAAATGTGTAAATACATATATGTATGTATGGTGTTATATATTTATATTAGTGTAGTGTACTGTATGCGCGCGCGCGTGTGTGTGTGTGTGTGTGTGTGTGTGTGTGTGTGTGTGTGTGTGTGTGCGTGCGTGCGCGCGTGTGTGTGTGTGTACATTATATTTATCTTGATAGGAGCGATTCCGTTAAATCATAATCTAATTTCAGTAACCAGGCATGTACGTATTTTTTGCAATCATATTTATTGTTAGAATATATAGATAATTTTTAATTTATTTTATTGTATAAGAATCCACCCAGGTAGCAAAATAATTTTTTGTATATGTCTTCTTTGTTGCAAATGTTGCGCAAACTGTATTTTTACGTCTAACTCCTACAAATTTATGGGGATCATAGGTATTTCCACTGTGTTACTTCAACAATGTATAGAGAATAAACAGCTGACGTACCATTAGTACCTGCCAGTATCGATAAAGAAGTTCAGTTGGATGTCTATAAGATAAGAACCCGCAAACTTTTAGAATGGCCCTTTGTGATATTTCTACGCGCTTCATAATTGTTTTAGGAGCACCGCCCCAGGAGGTGATGCAATAAGTAAGAAGGCTTTGGGCTAGGGCATAGTAGATACGTGTTAAAGCTGTTTTATCTAGCACATGGCGTACATTTTTGAATATGTATATTAATTTAGATTTAAAAGAATCATTCATCATTTTTAAAAGAAAGGTTGGAATCTATTATTACACCAAGATACTTAATGTTATGGACTAATTCGATTTTGTTACATTTACATGATTTAATATTAATATTTGAGAGACATTTGTGTGAGATCAGAGGTTTATTGATAATATGATCAAGGCGTTCTTTACGTGAAAGCAATGTATTTGGTTTTTTTAGAATTCAAGGTAAGAAAATTAGTTTGCAACCATTCATTTATCAAATTAAGTCCCATCTGCGCAGCATCCTGAACAGCTTCCCAGGAATTTGTAGAAAAAAGAAGGCATGTGTCATCAGCATATGATATTATATGTCCATAAGGAAGCTGAATAGAAGTGAGATCGTTTATATAGACAAGAAATAATGTGGGACCTAGAATGCTGCCTTGGGGCACACCGTAGGAAATTAATGCCTCGTGACTAATGTCATCTCCGATTTTAGTACATTGTGTTCTATTACAGAGATAATCTTTAAATAGAGCAAGTTGCTTTCCTCTAATACCACATAATTCCAACTTTTCTATTAGAATGCAGGTAGAAACAGTGTCAAACGCCTTGGCGAGATCCAAAAAAATTCCAATGACTTTGTTATTTTTGTCCAAATTTTTAACTACGTAATCTGTTAAGTCATGCACTGCTTCATCAGTAGATCTGCCCTGCCGAAAACCAAACTGGTTAAGGGATAGTACTTTTTTACTTGTGAATGGGGTACTTGAGGACGATGACGAAGGTTTGTAGTTGTATTTTCCGAAAGTTATTGGTTGCGTGTTAAGATCACATCGGTTGGTCACCACTGTGGCCGTAGGAAGGAAAAGGGGAGATGTCCCGCCGGGCAAGGTGTTCTGCCCGGGGAGCGGCCAACGCTCCGGGTGGTAGTTCGGAGCTATTCTATATATATTGCTTTAACTTCGGAACTTTGTTAGCGCGATTTAGGCTTCGATGTGTTTCGCTTGTGGCGCGACGACAGCGCCGCCACACCTGATTTAAGATCTTAGCGCTTCCCCGAATGTCCTTTTTGGTTGATATTTTGACACGCGTAGGAATGAGATTATGGTCTCGGTACCGCTTCAAAAAATTCAAAGCTGTTACATATCATGCGCGCTTGGTCTTGAGATCTTCTAATCGGTGAATTTTATTTGCAATTACCAGTCCGTACTTGGTTTATATAATCATTTCTTGTGTTTATGATAACACTACACATTTAAATAAAACTATTTTTTACAGATTTTATCGCGTATACTAACATCTTCACCCCATAAATTCTAAAATTCGGTTCACATTGGAGTTAGCGGCAAATAATTCTTTAGCTGTTCTAGATGTAATAGTAATATCTTGATAACACCTTCAGCCACACTGTGTGCAGAAAAAAGACCCATACAGAAAGATATTTAAACGGTGATTCTTACCACCATCCTTCACAGTTAGCTACCGGGGGTAAATTTTTGTTTCAGGTAGAACGAGGGATCTGTGACGGTAAGCATCTGGCCGCCGAGCTCCAACACGTCAAGCAAATTTTGCACGACAATAAGCTTCGGGTTCCGCGCCTACGTAACAGTGAACGAGTGAAGCCAGCCATAGTCAATCGTTTGCCTGCTGTATTGCCATATGTCAGAGGTGTCACTGACAAGATTGGCTACATCTTGAAGCGTGCTTCTATTAAAACGTATACAAGCTGTCGAAGAAGATTAGTCAGTTTTTACCGTCAGTCAAGTGTAACGCCCCTCTACAAGATGCAGGAGTTTACAAGTTTGATTGTGAATGTGATCTCTCTTATATAGGGCTAACTAAAAAACCAATAAAAACCCGTGTTAAAGAAGATACAGCTGATATGAAGAATCGACGCTCTGGGAAGTCTGCAGTATATAAACACAAACACACAATACACAGGATCACCCCATCACTAGACCACAAATCCTCGCTAAAGAACACCGATTCCTTCTGCTTGATATCCTATAATTAATAAAATTAAATCCCAACCCAAGCATACATTTGCAAGACTTCAAGATAAAAAATAATTATTTTAATCTGAAGGTGGCCATGGTTAACTATGACATTGAGACGTTGAACACCTTAGCCCCCCCCCCCCCCCCCGTTGCCATGGGTGCTGTAAAGTGCTCGAAACGTTGGAAATATAAAATAAGTTAATATTAGCGATAAAATCCGTAAAAATTACTTAAGACTAACAAACCACACTTGGCTACACCTAGTTGTAGCCGGCTAAACCTAGGTGTGTCTGCACTTCGGTTTTTAGCCGTTATCAGTATGGAAAGATAAAAGCAAATTAAACATCATCATCATTGCAACCAATTACAAGTACAGAACGGAACATAAACCTATACCTCAAAACTTGCCACAAAGCGCTATGTGTGTATCGCCTGTATTTAATTGTCGTAATATTTCTGACCAAACAGCATATCTTGGCTGCTGTGTTCCTATCTGAAGCAGAGCACAGAGAATCAGAGACCCAGAATCGCAGAACAGAATCAGAAATTAGAAAAATTAAAAAAAACCGGCAAAGTGCTAGTCGGACTCGCACACCGAGGGTTCCGAACAAATCTGTAGGTATATAAGTTTAAAATTATTATTTTTTTATTATAATATGATGTAACTAAAAATTTATGCTTTTCGCAATTTTTCCTTTATCTGTGTTATAAAACGTTGCTTCTTACCAAATTTCAAGATTCTGAGTTCACGGGAAAAACCCTGTAGGTTTTGATTCCCTTGCGAATGTCGAAAATTTACGGCATAAACGCCTGTATCTTTTGATTTCGTTGGCATAGAAGTTTGCTTTTTTCACAGCTCTAAGGGACAGTAGACTTGAGTAATTGATATGAATTTCAGCTTGATACCTCCTCGCGTTCCTGAGAAAAAGGGTCTTGACAGACAGACAGACAGACAGACAAACAGACGGACAACAAAGTGATCCTATAAGGGTTCCGTTTTTCCCTTTTGGAGTACGGAAACCTAAAAATATGCAAAAAAAATTATAGAGCAAACCTGAACCTGAACTGACGCATTGTTTTGTGTTTTAATATAATACTATAGAACTTCTGACCAAACAGCAGCTCTTGGCTGCTGTGGTCCTATCTAAAGAGGATAGAGTCAGTATAATTTCAGGCTGTGAGATATTCAATGTTAGTCGTCAAAAGTGACCGCGTATTTGTAACCTTCTTTTATTGAAGTTGCCGCCGTAGTAGCTGCTTACTTTCACGTGGACTATGGATATGGATTCTTTTGTCAATTCGGTTTCATAAAAAATGTATTTCACTAGTTCGTAACTTAATTTAGTGTTTATTTTCACTGTGGTAATCGATTTAAGATTTTAAAGCTTTCTTCCCGAACAAAAATCCAAGCGCAAACAGACTTGGATGCTGTAGTCCATAGACATCTTCATCTATTCTCGATTAAGAATGCAGATGCATTGTCATCCCTAAAGCCTGATATCGTTTCCAGTTACAAAAGATCTCCGTATCTCTACATTCACCATACGAAACACAGCAGCATTATGTTGCAATTATACGCTGGTATTCTGTGAGAGCGTGGTCGTTCCCCGGTCGAGCCGAACCATTTGCGCTATAACCAAATATTTGTATAATGTGTCTAAACAAAGGTTATTTGAACTTCATTGACGATATCTATAATATTTTATATAAACATTGCAGGGCTAGGACCACACCAGGACTAAACCGTTGCTCACAAGGTTTTAAGCTTCAATCGTGAATGTTATTCATGAATATCGTATCTCAGTTACAAACTTAAATATTCACTTGAACTGAAAAACAGTAAACCTCGAATCAAATACTAGAAACGGCAATAAGTGAAAGCTCACTATGAAATGTACTGCTCCTGTGAGATCTGATGATATTTTTTTTATAAAAATCGTATACAGTCATATATATGTTTCTACGTTACATAGGTATTCCGTTATTAATTACTAATTTGCAAGCAAACAAATATACAAGCGTCATTTAGGTAACTGAAATAAACGAATTTACCTTTAAAAAGTTCTTCGCCTTCGAATTTAGGACGCACTGTAATTGTAGAAATGAGGATATCCACAGTAGAACCAGAGTAACTGACATAGTCTAACAGATTAGTAAGCTGGAATGGCAATGGGTGGGGAAGAAAGATTCTCGGGTGGCTACCTCGTACCGGTAGGCTCAGTGTAGCTCATGCATGGACGTCGATGGATGCAGGTGGCTCAGGACCGTGCTTTGTGGTATTCCTTAGGGGAGGCCTATGTTCAGCAGTGGACTTGAAGGGCTGTAATGATGATGAAAGCAGCAGGCGTCATTCAGATAACTGAAATAAATGAATTTACCTTTGAAAAGTTCTTCGGCTTCGAATTTAGGACGCACTGGTTTGCTGTATTGTCCACTGGCGACTATGACAAAGTCACATGCGACTGTGTAGCTGTTTCGGTCTTCGGTCTTGGTGTACGTGACATTCCAATGGCCACCTGCCCATTTCACACGTGTCACCAAACTGCGGAACTGAAATAATGTGTTTTCAAAATAAATTCGAATTCTTAATTACGTAATTGCTGCTGAAGCATCTATCCTCTTAGAGGTCTTACGTTTTTTAACGTATTTTTAAAACCATATCTTACTAGCTACTTCTATCTACTTCTTTTGTGTATTATAATGGAGTTTTATAAACATAATTACAAATGAAAATATATCCGGACTCGGAATTATTATTATTATTTGTAGGCCTAACAAATCGTTGTGCCGTGCGAGATTCGCACCCGCGGTCCGCAATGTCAGAGCCAAACATACATCCACTGTGCTGTCGAACAAAAAACGCTATATTATGTAATATAAAAATTATAGGAACATTATTATGGTTTTTTTTTTATAGAAGAGGGGCAAACGAGCATGCGGCTCACCTGCTGGTAAGTGACTACCGCCGCCCATGAACAACCGCAACACCAGGGGAATTGCAGATGCGTTGCCGGCCTTTTAGAAAGGTGTAAGCTCTTTTCTTGAAGGTTCCTAAGTCGTATCGGTCCGGAAAATTCGCTGGTGGTAATTGATTCCACAAGGAAGTTGTGCGAGGGAGAAAACTTCTTCTAAATCGCACAGTGGTGGACCGCCAATCATCTAGATGGTATGGATAGTAACGCGAGTTTTGTCGCGATGTGCGATGGTGAAATTGAGTGGCTGGAATTAATCCGAACAATTCCTCAGAGCACTCCCCGTGATAGATGCGGTAAAATATACAAAGTGATGCAACATCTCTACGCAGTGCCAGTGTATCATTCCGATCAGAAAGAACTCGGTCGTCGACGATTCGAACCGCTCTGCGCTGGATGCGGTCAAGTGGAAGGAGCTGGCACTGGGGTGCCCCGGCCCAGAGATGAGAACAGTATCTCATGTGGGGCCGAACTTGCGCTTTGTAAAGTTGCAAGCAATGTGCCGGCATGAAATACTGTCTCGCTCTGCTGAGCACGCCATGCTTTTTAGAGGCCAATTTGGCCTTCCCTTCCAAGTGACCACGAAACTGCACACTATTCGATATTTCGACGCAAAGGATTCCGATACTAGCTGAGGCAGCAAGGGGAGTGCCTTGAAACTGAGGAGATACGACAAAGGTGTTCTTTTTAGCGGTAAACGCGCAAACTTGTGTCTTCTGGGGATTGAACTGGACTAGATTTAGTCGGCCCCAATCCGAGACTTTGTTAAGCAAAGACTCGACTTCAGACACAAATTTGTCCCGGTACTCAGCGACGTTTTCCCGAGAAATATTGGCACGGCCGGTATATAAGGCGTCATCAGTACTGTCGTCTGCATAGCAATGAATGCTACCAGTTAGCAACATATCATTGATATGCAGGAGAAACAGCGTTGGTGATAGCACGCAGCCTTGTGGAACACCAGCGTTGATAGGCTTGAAATCAGAGCATGCACCGTCTACTACGACCTTGATGCTCCGATCAGCAAGGAAACTGGCGATCCATTTGCACAATTTCTCGGGAAGCCCATAGGAAGGAAGCTTCGAAAGAAGCGCTTTGTGCCAGACCTGATCCAAGGCCTTCGCTATGTCCAAACTAACGGCCAATGCCTCCCCCTTGGACTCTACTGCCTCCGCCATGCGTCCTCCGTCTATGAGTGAGATAGACTAGAAGATCACCAGCTGATCGACCTCGACGAAAACCGTACTGGCGGTCACTAATCAGCTGGTGATCGTCAAGGTACCTCATGAGCTGGCAGTTTATAATGGATTCCATTATTTTGGAGAACAAGGAGGTGATGGCGATAGGCCTGTAGTTGGACGGTTCTGAGCGGTCGCTTTTTTTAGGGATCGGGTGGACCAAAGCTGTCTTCCATGAATTCGCGACCACGCCTTGGGAGTAGGAGTACCGGAAAAGACCCGTTAAAACCGGTGCCAACTCCGGAGCACACGTCTTCAGCACAATGGGAGGGACTCCATCGGGCCCACTCGACTTGCTGACGTCCAGGGAGAAGAGTGCTTTGCGAACCGAGCGCTGTGTAAACCGCACATCCGACATGGAGCACTCACATCGCGGGATGGTCGGCGGTGTGTTCCCCCCGTCATCTAGAGTCGAGTTGGACGCAAAAAGAGAGCTCAACAGATCGGCTTTCTCCTTTGCGGCATGGGCCAGTGAGTCGTCCTCTCTGTGCAGAGATGGAAGAGATGGCTGACAGAAGTTCCCTTGGACAGCCTTGGTGAGAGACCAGAATGCACGGGTTCCCGAAGGAAGGCGAACTAGCTTCTCGCCAATTCTGCCGATGTGCTCAGACCTTGTCTTGGCAATGACGCTTTTGAAGGACCTGGAGGCGGAATTATACTTCTTTTTAAGTGCGCTTGTGTTTACATCCCGAGACGTTGATGCGTCAGTCCAAGCTTGGTAGCACTCCTGCTTATAGCGTGATGCTATTTTACAGGAGCGACCAAACCATGGCTGGGATCTGCCTCCGATGGGCACCACAGAGGATGGAATAAAAAGTTCCATACCCTGAAGTACCACATCAGCAACAGAATCGGCAACAACGCTGGGATCTTCCGGCGAGAAGCAAACCCGCCCCCAAGGGTAGGATGCAAAAAGAGACCGCATCCCGTCCCAATCAGCTTACCTATAGTGCCAAACACGGCGGCAAGCTGCAGATCGCAACTGAGATTGGAGCGTGAGTGGCACCGTACTCCGGATCAGACAATGGTCCGAAGAGCCCAGAGGTATATTGCGTGTAATTTTAAATAACCAGGGCAAAAATAAAATGTCATGAGATTCATAATTTCTTAACATAATTATTATCAATCTTGACGTTATTAACTGACACGGTAATAAACCATTAAAATTTCCAAAACTGTTTCAAAATTGAATTTTAAATGTATATGAAGTGTATATGTTATTAATTATTTTAACTATTATGATAACCGACTGTGATAAATAATAAAGGCTGATGACTGCTACTGTAATTTAGTTTATGATTTTGTACATTATTGTTAGGTAATTATTCTAAGTATGGTTGTATGTTATTGTTATATTTTTCAAGTTCACAGAAGTCGATTGATTAATAAACTGATTTCAAAGAGAGCCAAAGGGGAAAGGCTTAAAATTAAGTGGTATCTTCTCTTTCTCTACATAAGCCTAAGATCTTAAAGGAGATGTCCCGTCCTCTGGGTCTCTGATACAGATAAGTTTACTAAAAGAAACTCACAAGTGTAGTAATATCTTAATATTGAGATTATAAGATTAACCCTTTCGCTGTCTTATGTACTACATATTTATAGGTCATTGCTATTGTCTTAGTATTGTCTGAAAATTGGACAGTGAAAATGTTAAGAATCCTAAAGCCCTAGGGTGCACGACATGGATATAAAGGGACAAATTTTTCTTAAAAGACCTGTATCGTGAAAACTATTTCTATGAAATGTATTGCAATTTATCAACCTCGCGATGTTTATTTCCATCTGTAAATTAAAAAAAATCACGAAAAATTTATTCAAAACGAGAATTCTCAATTTCTCAACGAAATTCTTTTACACGTGGTAGAGCCATGCTGCAGCTATATTAGTAGTATAGTTGTAGCACGAATAGGTCGGCTTGACCGGGGAAGGACCACGCTCTCACAGAATACCAGCGTCAAATAGCAGCTTAACATTGCTGTGTTTCATATGGTGAGTGTAGAGAACCGGATACCCTTTTTACTGGAAACGAGGCATTCCATCTTAGTCCTCACGGGTGGTAACGCATCTGCATTTTGATTCGCGAACGAGGATAAATGTAGATGTCTATGGGCCACAGCAACCACTCACCATCAGGTGGCTTGTGTGCTCGTTTGTCACCCTGTACTATAAAAAAAATTCTCATCACATGAAAATGTCATACGAATTTATTTATTGATCCACCATCAATTATCGCCACCATTATTTTTTTTAAATGGATTAAATAAGGTTGGTTTGCATCAAACTAATTAGAATACACAAGCCCATTTCCTCCCATGACTGTCGTAAGAGGCAACTATGAGAAGTATCAGAAACATCTTATAGCTTCCAATATATGTAGCTATATTATGGATGTAGCACAAATGGGTTGGCTCAACCGGGGTAGCCCATTTCTTCCCATGACTGTCGTAAGAGGCAACTATGAGAAGTATCAGAAACATCTTATGGCTTCCAATATATGTAGCTATATTATGGATGTAGCACAAATGGGTTGGCTCAACCGGGGTAGGACCCGATCTCACACATTACAAGCTTAAAATAGCAGCTCGATGCTGCTGTGTTTCGTATGGTGAGCACAGAGAATCAGAGATCCAGAATCTCAGAACAGAATCTATATAATACTATAGAAACTGATAAACTTTTATTAAAAACCATATTCTCAATTAAATTACATTGTGTAACAAACAACTTTACCTCAGTGTCAACCAGCGACATCTGCTGAGCAGAAAATTATTAGCCCTCACTGTGTGTATTTTCAATAATTTTATAAAATGAGCGAGAAAAGTTGACAAGTGTACGAGCATTTGTCTCTACTATTTATTTCTACTATTTAGTTCTATTAAATACAATCTCAGTGCCAGACACTTCTCTAGTTCTGTGATGAACTACTCGTCTAATGGATTTTTATATATATATATATGTATTTTGGACGCCCCATAACTTAAATTGTTCATGTCAATCGACACTAATAAATATATGTTTCTAAATAACAAGGATATACTTAAATAAACACACGTATCTGTGGCTGTTTGAAGCTTGTCTTGGTCCATCTCTCCCAGAAAAATAATATGAGGATAAGGCTATCACTATAGTCATTATATCTCTATATTATTAAGTTTCGCTAAAATCACAAGCATTTTTAATTTACGTGGAATAATAGTAATATTAATAGCGTTGCTACTCGTACTATTCTTTTTTTTAAATGCAAATGTAAAGGGCGTTTCCGATAAACCGATTACATTTTTATTGGATTTAATGACTGTGTATATTAATATAACGTAAGGTGAATATCCCCGGAGAAAAATCATCTGAATTTTTATTCCTAATCTAGAATATAGGAACGTCTACGGGCCATAACGACCACTTACTAGCAGGTGGATTGTGTACACATGTGTCACAGTTACTTGTATAAAAATATTATCAATATCTTAAAAGAGAATTAACTACTACTTACTTGAATATATTTCATGAGGTCAAAATATTTGACGAAGTTCTTGAGATAGTTATAGAAGCAATCTCCCGACGGATAAGATGGCGTATCATCCGGAAATTTGAATCCAGCAAACTCCATGGTGTGCCGCGGTGTGTTCGTTCTTAAAAAAAATCAATAGCGGCCATGATTAAGAGAAATGGACACCATGCTTATATATAATCTATAAAGACAATCTAAAATATAAAAAAAATCACATAATAGTACAAAAATACGCGCATAATCTAAACTCGGAGCTATGTGTTGCAATATACAACAGTTTATATAGGCACATATAAATAAAATTTCTGCAGATCTAGAAAAATTAATGCTTATAGATTAAATAACATTAACTCAGAGTGAAGCGACTTTATTATATAACTTTCTGTACAAGACTACATAGCTATACATAGATTTTGTACTTATTTGTTTTTATAGGATAGGGTGACAAACGTGCACACAGTCCACCTGATGGTAAGTGGTTGCTGTGGCCCATAGACATCTTCATTTATCCTCGATTATGAATCAAAATGCAGATGCGTTGTCACCCGTGAGGACTAAGATGGAATGCCTCGTTTCCAGTAAAAAGGGTCGCCGGTTCTCTACACTCATCATACGAAACACAGCAGCATTAAGCTGCTATTTTAGATTCTGTGAGAGCGTGGTCTATCCCCGGTCGAGTCGACCCATACGTGTTATATACCAGAAATATAGCTGCAGCTACCAGAAATATACTGATCTACCACGTCTTAAAAAAACTTAATATTGAGCTTAAACATAATATTGTCACTTTAATGAGATTTAACTTAATCAATATTCTATCCATACAAAAGTCAATAAAAGATTTTAAATAGATGTATGTATCTCTTTCTTTATCATTATACTTTATTTTTTAGGTGGTAGCCGGTTAAAAAATAATTATATTCATATGCATACGATTAATTTTTTTTTATTTACGCTCTGTGGTAAAAAATATTTCAATTGGTTATAATATTTAATGTTTTCATTATTATTATTATTTATTTATTTAGTGATTACTGTTACAAAATTAAAAATAATAAGTTTTTATTTCAATAAATTTTGACAATGACGCTTAGCCGGAGGTCACAAATAAATCCTACTGCTTAGTCCTAGCATATGAGTAAAGAAACCGTACAGAGGCAAAGCTTCTCTCTTTCATTGAATTTTGATGAAAAAATTAAAATAGTGACGATAATATTTAGAGGAAAAAAAAACAGAGAATGCGATCGGCTTTCATTAATATCTTTTGTTTTTTGAGTTCAATAAGAAAAATCAGTAGGGATCCGCCTTAGAATATATGGAATCTTATTTATTACTATATATCGCAATCTATTGCTGACATTTCTATTAAGCGAGAAGACTCACCGATGCATAGACCAACGGACGACAGTTCATACATTTTTGCAATTAACATTTTTCTGCAATAACGGAATATCACTATTTATATATTTGAACTTAAATATAACATTTGGATACTCTAAAAAAACTAACCCAGTATATTATATTATGATGTAATACATATTCGTAATTTAAAAAAAATTTAACTTGACAATATCGTACACGTACCTTAAATTCTTATACATGCTGGTGAATAAGGGCAGGCCATCTTCGTCAGTTCCAACGTGAGGGTCAAACCTCCATGTACCGCCAATATGTCGGGAAGCCTCGTACACGGTGAAGTTTACACCGTATTCTTGAAGATATCTAGCGGCGGCCAGGCCGGAGAAGCCGGCTCCGATGACACACGTATGTTTACTTTCTAAAGTCTGCAAAAGAAATGTAACGGTGTAGTAATAAACACTATAATTTTAAGAACAACAATATCTCAAAGTACTTTAAAGCGTCTAAAAAATACGTACTTGCTGTACGTACTACAAATGCAAAATGCTTTTGATAATATTATGATAAAGAAGGTAATTGCAAACAAAACAAGAAATTTCCAGACGTATTTAAAATTATTTTAACAAGTTTAATCGTACCAAATAACTGAAAATCCGATGGAGGATATGTCACCGTTTCAAATTCGGCTGTTTGGGTCATATATACAATAAAAAAAGTGCAGATTATGAATCCAGAATTAAGAATGTTGATTGTGAATTGGAGTTGTCATATAATGCATTTTAACAAATTTTAAATGAATTTGTGGAGCCAGACATTGATATGTTTGTTACGAGAGCCAATGCAAAGTGCACCAGATATTTTTCATGGCATAGAGATCACCCATCTGCAGAAAAGATTAACGTTTTCACCACTAAGTGGTCCGACTTTAAATTATTTTATGCATTTCCACCATTTGCATTAACTCTAAGAACCATATCATCATCATCATCATTACAGCCCGTTACAAATCCACTGCTGAACATAGGCCTCCCCCAAGGAATGCCACAAGGCAAGGTCCCGAGCCACCTGCATGCATCGACTTCCTGCATGTCTTACCAGGTCGTCAATCCATCTAGCGGGGGGACGCCCTAAACTTCGCCTGCCGGTACGAGGCTGCCACTCGAGAACCTTTCTTCCTCACCGGTCGTTGGTTCTTCGAGTTATATGGCCGGCCCATTGTCACTTCAGTATACTAATTCTTTGGGGTATGTCGGTTACTCTGGTTCAACTGCGGATATCCTCATTTCTAAGTTTATCACGCAGTGAAACCCCGAGCATAGCCCTCTCCATAGCTCGCTGAGCGACCTTGAGCTTCCTCATACGGCCAGGATTGAAGAATCACGTCTCAGATCCATAGGTCATCACTAGCAACACCCAGCGGTTGAACAATCTAGTTTTGAGGTTTTGAGGTATGTCTAACGAGAAGATGTGTCGTAATCTCCCGAAAACTGCCTAGCCGAGTTGAATCCGTCGATTGACCTCTCGGTCGAAGTTGCACTTACCTAGTCGGACTATTTGTCCCAGGTAAACATATTCGTCAACAACTTCGAGCTTAGTGCTCCCAACAACTAGTGGCATAGGTATGACATGGACGTTAAACATGATTTTTGTTTTGTCCATTTTCATCTTAAGACCTTTCCGTTGGGAGGTACTATTGAGGTCATTGAGCGTAGTGCTTAGGTCCTCCAGTCATTCTGCCATAAGGACTATATCACTGGCAAATCGAAGGTGAGTGGTGTAATCACCATTGACGTTAATACCGTATCGTTTTCAGTCCAGTAGCTTGAAAACGTCTTCCAATGCAGCGGTGAAGAGTTTCATAGATAATGATTTCTTATATTTACGCGATTACACATTGAATAAAACTACTTTTACGGATTTTCTGATATGCTGGAGAGCTATTCTAATCTCGCTCAGGCTGACGTCCGGTACATCATCGGAATAGTGCCGGATAAGACTTGCTCTTGGATCGTTACTCACACTTGCGTGTGGCTCCAACGATGACGTGTACAGCTGCCCATAGAACCTCTCAAACTCGCTCAAAATCTCAGGTGTCCCGGAAACGATGCTGCCACATTCTGTCTTCAGCTTTGACAGTTGGCTCTTTCTGGCAGACAGATCTCTGGCAAAGACTTTGGAGCCTTGGTTCCGCTCGATCGCTTCTTCAATACGAGCTGTATTGAAGTTGCGTAAGTCCCGCCGCATGCATTTGGAGATCTGTCTGTTCAGTTGCCTGTATGCTATCAAATCTACTGAAGATGGCAGCTTTATTTCCCGTCTAACAGCCATGAGATTAAGAACGTATTCGGAGAGCTTTTGTGTTCTTCTGCGGCGGGTCTTGCAAAACTTAGCTCCGACCGCATGGACAGTTTCTACGATCTTGTCATTTATATCGTCCACTGCATTGCAATCTTCTAGGCACTGAAAACGAGTTTGTAACTCGAGTTAAAAGGTTTCGGGACGTTGGATTAGAGCACGAGGGGGACGGAGCGTAGACTTTATTAGACGACACCTCTCCAACTTAAGGTTTAGGTTCAGTATGCCTCTAATCATTCGGTGATCACTACCAGTTTTGACCCTCGCGATCACTGAATCATCACTGAACAGTTGCCGTCTGGTCTAATAATGAAGTCATTCTCATTTTTTGTCGAACCGTCGGGGCTCGACCAGGTCCACTTCCTGTAGGGGCGCTTCTGGAAGAAAGAGTTCATCATAAAGAGTCGCATAGTTTATCATAAAATTCGGAATAGGGCAACAAAACCCTAGGGGCCAGCCCTTGGGTTCCATTGCCCTATTCCAAATTTCCCTATTTCAGCTCACCACTCTCTCTTGTGCTTAGTTTTGCGTTGAAGTCTACCATTATCACCCTATAGTGGGTTTTCGAGGAATACATGGCTCTAGAGATATCTTCATATATTTCCGCCACCTCATCATCTGGAGGTTGGTGCGTAAACCTGTATGACTTTCAGCGAATACCGTTTGGTGATTCTGAATATAAGGTACGCAACCCTCGTCGACACACTCTCAATCTTTACAACGTTGTTAACGAGATACTTGTGGACGATAATTCCGACACCTCCTTGGGACAGATGGTCGCCCTCCCGGTGATAGAACAAGTTGCTGGATTCGAGGATTACCTTGTCCTCCCCCTCTCGTTGGATTTCGGACTTTATAATATTCCAACGCAACTTGTCTATCTCTTCTGCCAGGTTCTTCCCGTCAGTACTCAGGGTGTGTGCGTTATAAGTTACCAGGTCAAGTCGTCGTAGGTGGCAATCGAACCTCCACCGGAGATTCTTAGCACACCCTGCTCCGCCGTTACCATGGATGCCACCGTAGCCAGGAATAGCGGGACCGCCGGGAACTGGGGGCCGTTTATTAGTGTCATTGCTCATGGGAGGTATATTGCCATAGTTGCTACGCTTGGCGAGCGGGTTGGCAACCGGAGTTTTTCTATTGCTTTTTGCTGTTATCAGAAAGATGCTGCAGTCCATCTTCTGCCTCAGTTTACCTCTGTCGCCTTTTATGACACCCACGGGAAGATATGGGGTAGTGGATATTCTTACCCGCCACTACACGGGTAAATATACCCATTACTCCAAGAACCATATAAAAATTTAAAATGTGTAGGCCACAGGAATATTGATTTTTCTCCTGTGGGCCTCACAACCCCGGTACCCATTTATTGATGAATTGGACATATCTAAAATAATAAATTTTAAAGTTGATTATAAATTACTTCGCGTACATCCGCGCGAAGTATTTTTTTACCAACTTTAATATAATGGACTTCCGCAAAGTAACGCCTGATTCTGTTAATTATAATAACATTTAATCGATCAAAACAATTATTATTGCCGCCTTTCAGAACATTGCGATCTCTACACAGCAGTCTTTCCCTGGGAGCTTGTGTATTATTAGGGAAGTCTTCAAGAAAAACTGACCCCAATTGAAGCTATAGAAACAGTGATAGCATCACGATCTAAAAATACAATAAAACAGTATACTACAGCCTTTAAATAGGGGTTTGGGTTTTTTGTAATAGTATCAATATTCTCAATATTTATGAATTGTCAATACCAAAAGTTTTACAATTCATACAGCAGCCCTAATACATACCAAGCCACTTTATCACTTATTTACATCCTTCATAAGGTACAGGCATCCAGATGAAACGTCTTTTTAAAGGAGTATTTAAACTATTGCCTTGGAAGCCTAAATATGCTGACATATGGGATCCAATCATTGTGTAAAGTCACATCCAGGAGTAGTTACTCATTAGTAATTTGAGTTTGGAAATGTTAACCAAAAAGTTATTAGTGTTACTCGCTCTTACAAGTGCACAACGAATACAGACATTATCTGTCATTAAGTTACATACTATTTAGAGTTAATTGAATCAGGATTACCGATATTTTAAAAACTACTGCTCCACGTAAAAGGGAAATGTTAATTAATTTACCTTTTTTTAGTACGAATCCGGATATCTGTCCAGTAAATATACTTAGATACACTCACCTTCGATTTGTCGACGATATAGTCCTTATGGCAGAATAGCTGGAGGACCTAAGCACCATGCTCAATGACCTCAATAGTGTCTCCCAACGGATAGGTCTTAAGATGAACATGGACAAATAATGTCCATGTCACACCTATGCCGGTAGTTGTTGGGAACACTAAGCTCGAAGTTGTTGACGAGTATGTTTACCTGGGACAAATAATCCGACTTGGTAAGTCCAACTTCGACCGAGAGGTCAATCGACGGATTCAACTCGGCTGGGCAGCGTTCGGGAAACTACGACACATCTTCTCGTCAGACATACCTCAAAACCTTAAAACGAAATTGTACAACCAGTGGGTGTTGCCAGTGATGACTTATTGATCTGAGACGTTGTCATTCACTGCTGGCCGTATGAGGAAGCTCAAGGTCGCTCAGCGAGCTATGGAGAGGGCTATGCTCAGGGTTTCTCTGCGTGATAAACTTAGAAATGAGGATATCTGCAGTAGAACCAGATTAACCGACATAGCCCAACAGATTAGTAAGCTGAAGTGGCAGTGGGCCGGCCATAAAGCTCGAAGAACCGACAACCGATGAGGAAGAAAGATTCTTGAGTGGCAGCCTCGTACCGGTAGGCGAAGCGTAGGGCGACCCCCCACGAGATGGAGTGATGACCTGGTAAGACATGCAGGAAGTCGATGGATGCAGGTGGCTCAGGACCGTGCTTTGTGGCATTCCTTGGGGGAGGCCTATGTTCGCAGTGGACTTATGAAAGGCTGTAATGATGATGATGATGATGAAATACACTTAGATATTATATTTAATATACCAAAACAATTAAAAACATAGAGTCAAAGATCAGAGGGTTAGTACTCAAACTCTAAGTGAATGAATGAATTTATTTATTTATTTTCTCTTCACAATAGGTAAACTTAATGCTAAGTATATATAATAAGTCGTTGTTGGATCCGACAAGTGATGGGACAATTTGAAATAGATACCAAAAAATTCACTCCACATTCTACTAGACATGCGTCCATTTTCGACATATACCTCCAACTATAACTTACAGCTGGACATGCTACTGTTAGAACTCATACTAAATGTGCAAATTCTTTGGAATTGAGGCAGGAACAGTATTTATTGACAAGTCTGAATGTATAATTCTGCGTTTCAATCAGTAAACTAATGGACATATCTGTAGAGTTGAAAATGAAACCTAAATATTTGCGCTCATTTACAGGATTTAAATTACTTTTCTCATAATTAATAATAAATTAACCTAAAATATAATAAAATTTGGGAGTTTCTGTTACATTTTTTTTTTACATTGTTCAAAACTTGATCCTACACATAACATATCGTCGAGATATACCACTGATTTCGACTTTCCGACCTCCATTATTTTTGTGTAAGTTCTCGAAGCTTCCAACAAGACAAATAATTTAAATTAAATTAAGGCATCGCATTAAATTCATATGTGACTAATTGAGAATTGTTATTCTCAGATTGGAATATTATGATTTTTTTCTATGATTAGGTTTAATTGGAACTAGTTATTAGGATTTTAGGTGACTCCGATATGAGCAGGGTTGAGCAAAAGTTCTGAAATCTTCCATTTTGAAATGTACATACCTTTTCTATGAATTTATTCAATTATTTTAAATTTAAAATAAAACGAGAGCCTGAGCATTGTGGTGACTTAGGCTTAGGTGCTAGAAATATATTAGATGTATGTTGATTTCGGATGGTTTACAAACGGATATGGCCTCTAGATCAATTAATTTTTCGAATTTTATTTAATTAAAAAAACGTTACCCCCAACACTAGGATTTATTTCCTGTATCGTGAAGGCAGTTTACAAACACAAATTGCACAAGGACAAACATCCAGACCCGGAACAATTATTTGTAGGCCATACAAATACTTGTTCCGTGCGGGATTCGAACCCGCGGCCCCCAGCGCAGCAACTCATTGCTAAGCCACGGAGCCGTCAATCAATTATTTTAAACAATCGTGTTTTCTCTGTCGGTAACCACTTATGGCGAGCACTCGTAAGATTTTTTACTTTTTTACTAAAAGGAATAGGGTGGCCATCACGAATCCAAATTAAAACTATTTTATTAATAGTCATATGTGGTCAGTCAGTTGTTGTACAACAATATTTTAATCTACTGGCATGTACCTTTATGTCCGCGAGCCTGCACGTGATGGTCTGTTTCATGTTCTTGTTGAATTAAAGCCACCATGTCACGACTGGGCTTTTGGTGTATTATGGGGTTCTTTCTGGACCCTCCTCACCCTCCTTTGTCCATCGAGCGAAAAGAGTTTCCCTACAGTTTCCCTGCGGCCTTGTTGACCGAAAAATGATGGACCTGAAGCCTTTGTGTCCGGTTTTTTAAATTGAAAACCGTAATGATTTCTTATATTTACGCGAATACTACACATGGAGTAAAACTAATTTTACAGATTTAATCGCGTTTAATTTTAAACTTTTTTAACCTTCTTAATAAGTTGGTCTTAAGAGGAGGTCTTCGTCTTGAGAACGTTGTTTCTTGATAGTTTTAGATGTTCCAATTTTTTCAGAGAAGCTACTACCAAAAAGCAACTCATCTCTTTCACTCTCTTAAATTACATTCGCAAAACTCTTCTCAAATGCTTGTGTTAGAGACCTGATTCGAGTTTGGGTTTCTGAATCACGTAGATCGGATAAAATCCTACAAGTATCGTATAAAATTAAACATTTCCTAACTTGTACCTTGTTATCGCTTGTAAGCAAAATAGTAACAATGAGGTTGTTATACCCTTAGGACTGGGCAGGACACATCATTTTCTTTCTTTATGCGGAGTCGCGGAGTTAAGCAAATTAAGATATGACAACCTCATTATAATGGATTTCCGCAAAGTATTGATTATCTTAAAATAGTAATAGCTTTTTTATGGCTGTAAGGCCTACCTCTATTTGTTGTTGTGAATTTTCAACTTTTTTTAACCCCAGTTGTTGTGCAAATTAGAAAACAGCAGCCGCTCTTTCAGCATTTAAAATAGGCGCACTAAACAGCTTGCAGTGCTGAGAAATGAAAGGACTACCTAACCTAAGGGTTAAAGGAAATTTTTATATGTGTATAAAATACATATATCTAACATCTATATCTTCGAATAATATAACGAAGTAGTAATAATAATAATAAATAAGCCCGTTAATTATACAATACATGAACATGGTATCGCGTTTCGAATTTTTAAAAGGTACCAATGTCATCAATCCTCATTATCATGCGTGTTCCAACGCATTACCCGTTTTTTCAGCTACTTTTTTTATAATCAAGTGCACGACTAAATTTAAAAATAAATTTGAATTTTTTTTTGTCTTTCGGTTTTCTACAGGATGCATTTCGGAGAGTGTGGGTAGGAATTGCATAATTTAATTCCTCTCTCTCTCTCTCTTCTCTTCCACTTTTTGGAGTAAATTTCACTCTGAGGAAATTAGCTAAATAAAATATTATCCCATAAATATACTGATTTTATTTAATCCAAAAAAACATATTACGGATACTAATATACAATTTAGAAAATTTAATAATATAATGTTAACACTGTACATAAAAATGTACAATTTATGATGCAATTCATTGTGTCAATCGTATTTATAACGTTAGTATGAATCATCATCATCATCGTCAGGGCATATCGCAGTCTACTGCTAAATGGAGGATATTTGTCATAGTTGCCACCCCTGGAAGGCGTGTTGGCAAGCGCAGTTTTTTATTACTTTGAGCGAGTAAGTATGAATAAGTATGCCTTATTTCTGATTAAATTATAACTTACTGTTCCTTATAGAAATATTTTTATTTTATTTTTACATCAATAACAATCGGAGTGACATAACGTAAATTAAAAATTAAAAAAAAGCCCCGAGACAAAAAGGGCTGATGATTTTTCAACTGCTGAACAGAATATCTTGAAACATAGCTAAGAACACACTCGATTAAGACACCTTTAAATGAAAAAAGAAATCAAAATCAGTTCAGACGTTCAGGAGCTATGATGCCACAGACAGACACACAGATACACACATACAGAGATACAAAGATACGCAAATATACATATATGTACATACTATAAACATATAACACCCGTCTGTTTTCGTCAGGCGTTAAAATTATGTCAGCGTTTGTCTTTCAAGCCGATTACAATGTGGGTTTCTTCATGGCAAGAGTGAATAGGCTTTTGTTAAATCAGTGCACTTTACCATCTTCGGCTGCATCACCACTTACCATCAGGTGGGATACACCGCACAGTACCGTACTATACAGCATTAGCTTAGAATAGTTTAAAAAATATTTTTTTAAAGTGATTTAACCAATATCAATCATTGCAGTGGTAGGTCCGTAAGCGTCATTGATATAAGAAATCTATCACGTTAATTAGGCAAACAGCATGAATTTGCCGGTCGCCATAATTGGACAAATTTAGTATTGCATTACCAGACGGCTCATAACTTTGCGCTCCGTCGCTGGATTCACCACAGAAACCATAAGGTCTTTCTGGCATTTCCTATGTCTCAACTCTAACAAATCCAATTTTTTAAACGAAAAATTACTAGATATTATGGTAAGATATTTTTTAAATGATTAAAAACTAACTTTGAGATAATACGTGTAACTACTTTTTACGATCCAGTCAAAAGTTTGTAACTAACTAAATGAAAGATTAAATTAGCGATCAAAATGATGTAAGTAAATGAATTTTAGATTAACTTCCATTAGATGTTCATAGTTCAGTTGTTAATTATTTGATGTTTATCCTATAACGAAATTAGTGACTAAATGTAAATGATTTTAATCCACAACCCTAGCAGTAGTTGTTTTTTGGCAATGCGTCACATATATCATGTATCACCTCAGTACCTATCTATCAATCTATCTACTATCTCATATCACAAATATTTTTATGAAACTAGGTACCCCTGAGATCCCAGATCCAGTTGCCTCGAGCGCAGGGCGGTGTATTGATGGTCAGTTGAAATCGCACGGCTCCAACCAACTTGTTTTCGGAGTCGACGCCCATATACCAGAGCCTGAAGATGAAGAAGGCGAACTCCATCTGACGAGATAGCCAGACTCTACGAGGCATACTGAGCGGCTACAAAGTCGTTACAAATCGCCATTCCTAACGCCAGGCCTCGGTCTTGGAAAGAGCTTCTGGAGGGAGTCAACGAAGATCTCTGGGGGCGTACATACTGGATGGCCATCCAGTATGTACGCCCCCAGACTTGACGCAGGCTCTCGCTCCAGACTTGCTGGAAAGGGTGACAAGCACGCTCTTCCCAGAGGAGCGGGCAAGTCCCTCAGGTCACCCGTCAATGTCATGTGAGTGGTAGAATGAGATGGAGGTGACCAAGCGGAAGCTGGACCGAGCCGTTAGACGATTGAAAGCCCGGAACACTCACCAGGGCCCGACGGAATCCTTGGTTAGACTTTAGTGATGAGTCTGTCTTCCCTGGGGACAGGATTAGGCAACCGGCTGTCTGCGGAATGCCAAGTTCTCCACAGCCTGGAAAGAGGCAAGTAGTTGGTCTACTGGGCACTACTTGTGCGACAGGTACATCCATACACGTACATGGGGCAAGATGGTAGGAAGATCCGGAGGAAGATCAAACGTGGGATTCCGCAAGGTTTGGTGCTGGCGTCACTACTCCTCGCCTATGATGCGGTTCACCTTCCCACTGGCGTAGTTGTTGCAGTTGCATAGCAGACGATACGTTTGTAGTTGCCAGCGAAGACATCTTTGAGAGGGCCAAGGAACTCGCCGAGCTGAAAGTCGTTGTCGCCAAAATTCCCGAGTTGGGATTAGAAATAGCATCTCACAAGCACGAGGCCCTATGGTTCCATAAATTACGAAGCAGCAGAGAATCACCCGACTCGTGCGTCCGCGTGGGTGGGTCTAATGTCAAAGTGGGGCGGTACATGAAGTACCTAGACCTCCATCTAGAGTAGTCGCTGGGGCTTCGCGGCACACTTCGAGCGCCTTATTCTTCGGATTGAAAAAGTAGCGGGTGCTATGCATAGTCTGCTACCCATTCTAGGGGGACCGAGGGACGATGTGCGTTGCCTATGCCTGCAGAACTAAAATTTACCGCAGAATACCGCACAATATCGTTTGTGGTGGCAACAATTCTGGCTCGCTTTCCACCTTTGGATTTCCTGGTGGATAGGACGCGAAGGAGGCTGCTGAGCGGGATCGGGAGAGTGTAGATCCTGCTCGGAAACGATATTGGCAAGGCGTTCATCAAAGCCCTCCCCTTGATGACCATTTGTATGTTTCCCCACCGTAAACGGGTCTCAGGGGTTGCGGGCGCTCTGGGCGGACCCAAACGCCTAGAGATATAGCTTCAGAGGAAGATGATGACCCGGAAGTGGCTCCGAAACATCGTGAATGCACTGTGAAGATAAAGGGAGCTACTGTCGGGTCATATACATGCTGTCGATACGGGTCATATAGATGCAGTCATATACATGCTACTAGTCAAGCAAAGCGATGGAGGGGTCCCGGTTGCATTACGAATGGAGATCCCAGGGTACCTCGTATACGCTAATGGTAACCATCGTTAGGGTTTTAGACGGTTAAGTCCGGCATTACCTTTTCGTTGCCCCCACAGTGGAAGATATCTATCAGGTTTTATCTACCACAAAAAAGGCAACTCTGAGATGAGAGGACTCAAAAGAGTGTACGGACATAGCATCTCTTCACAGTTTTTCGTAGCGTTTTTATTCATAAGTATATTTATACATACATAGTAAATTTGTTTGTCACTTAAGTTTTATTAAAATATCCCTGTGGGCTACAGTATTCACTTATTCACTGACACTGTTGTCAACAAGTGAGCGGCAGAAATCGAAGAAAACTCGGAAACTTGTTTTTTATAGAATTAGGATGACAAGCGAGCACACAGTCCACCTGATGGTAAGTGGATGCTGTGGCCCACAGAAATCTATATATACATATGATTAAGAACCAAAATACAGATACGCTGTCGCCTCTGAGGACTAAGATAAATGCTTCGTTCCCAGTTTCTAGTAAAAAAAAGTCCTCGGTTCTGTATACTCACCATACGAAACAAAGCAGCATTAAGGTCTTATTTTACGTTAATATTCTGTGAGAGTTGGGTTTTTGCCCGGTTGAGCCGACCTATATTCTACACGCTACAACTATGTTGTAGTGGAGATCTACCACGTCTAAAACATGCATTTTTAATAGAATAAGGGTTGTCAAACGAGCACACGTGATGGTAATTGGCTGCTATGGGCCATAGACATTCTACATCAATCATCAAAACCAAAATGCAGATCCTTGTCGCCCCCGAAGATTAACATGAAATGCCTTGTTACCAGTAAAAAGGACCTTCGGTTCTTTACGCTCAACATACGAAACGCAGTAGCATTAGTCTGCTGTTTTACCTACAATAGCCAGTTAATTTTTCACTAACTAATAAACACATCATTGAACAGAAAATTGATATACTTAAATAAAAATATTGTATCAAATTTTTAAAAGCTTTCAACATAATAAAACTTAATATGACCTAACTTTAAAGATAAAGTTGTGCAATCGAAAGAGAAGGATTAATAAAAAAAATTAAAGACTTTTGTTGCTTGATGTCTAAACTTAGATTTTTTTTAAAATAAGGTACATCTAAATTGTTATATCTAAAAGTAAATATAAACAAAAATGTTGTATAAAATCATCTTCAAAAGGCATATCGTCTCATCATCGTCATCAACAAATGTAATATTCACAGCTAAAATATTTTTTTGTAAAATCACTAGATTATTTTAAAATAAAAACTTCCTCTTCTACTTCCAAAATAGTGAAGTCTGTTTTACTTACTTTTAATTAATTAAGTATATCTAAAATATTATAAATTTTATGATTATAAAAATTACAGACAAAAAAATTGATTTCACAATAGTGTAATACAATATAACACAATAGTAATATATATATACAATCATAATACATAGTTAGTAGTAGAAACAGGAATGGAAAAGTTAGATTTTAATATAAGTGATAAATTCATTTTAGGACACATGAGATTTTACTCGGAAGATAATGGGGAGTCAATAAAATAATTAAGGATAATAAATAAGGTATTCACGTCTGCGTGTATTTCTCGTCTAACATATATAAGTGCTATTTACTTTGCAATTATTAAATATAAACAAAAACGTGGTATCAAATCATCTTCAAAGAGTATATCATCAAATTATCGTCATGAACAAGTTTAATGTTTATAGTTATAGTAAAAATAAAAAAACAACATTTATGATGTAAGTTAATTAAAAATATTATTGATATTATTCACAATAATGAATTATGCAATAAGATTTTAATAGTTATTAATAAAAACTTACCTCTGATTTTCCTTCTGTGGTTTCCAAGACATAATGCGTTAAACACAAAACTGTCGCAAATGACCATAGATATCGTGTCATTTTAATTCTTTATTAACACACCGCCTTAAAAAATTTATTTTATAAAAATATCGTAATGAAGAGACAGAGTCGTTCAGTGGTCTTCCTTCGCGCAAAGACACGACGAGATTGCTGTATTAGCACTGCATGCAGGATTTCTTGTATACTTACAATGTACTCTGTGATGCAGGACTGATATAGGCACCAGCTTAGCAACGTTGTCAGCCAAATCTCTCTGAATTACGTACCTGTATTGCTTTGTAGTCAAAATATATTCTTAGATTATCCAAATTTTATATTTAATTACAAATATATAAATAATGGTATAGTGTTATTGCAGTTTTTGGATATACGACTAAATAATGCTTCTGCTTTTATTTGAAACTAGCTTTCTACCCGCGGTTTCGCTCTTATAAGCTTGAATTTAGGGACATCATTAAATGCTGTTCCGTGCTAAATTTAGCAAAATTCGATCGCTATTGGAGTCACCTCGGTGTCTGTGTCTCTTCAAAGATTTTTTTTAATTCTAAAAGACTATTAGACGTAGATTAGGTATTTGGCATTGATATAATATGCTACAGGAACACGCGAATATATACGTCTAGAAAACACCGTGTCCATAAGAAAGGTAAATTGTCTCGGAATGAAAATGTATTATAATCTATTATTTACATTTTACTCTTTACATTAATTCATAATTAAAGTTAATTTAGTTTTAACAAAATAATGATGAATTTCATGCCCTTCTATCAATTTACGGGACAATGTTTATTTGAGATATTTTATTCATATTTAATATTGATCGGCACCATAAAATCATCTATTTTAAATATTTCTTTTATGTTCGAGTAGACTTTGAAATTTCATAAATGCAGTTCTATAATGATGTATACAGTATACATCATTGTAGTTCTGCATTTATGAAATTATAAAATTTAGTATACAGTATACTATACATGGAATAAAAGTAATGCTAGGGATTTTATCACGTTTAATTTTAACTTTTATTACGTGGGGTTTGGTTACGCATCTTTGGATGAAAGTTCCATAAAAACCCGCGTAAAAGAACACATCGTGTGAAGCACCCAACACCCAATATTTTCGGGTATGTTACATTTTTGTTTTCATTCTATCGTAAATATTAAGGTTTGGAAAAATGAGTAGAACTCATTATCGCCAGCTTATCAAAAGTCCACTGAAATGAACATAGGCCTCCCCCATAAATTGTCAAGTAGCTGGATATTTGCTATAGTTGCCACGCTTGGTAGGCTTTTTTTTATAGGATACGGTGACAAACGAGCACACAGTCCACCTGATGGTAAGTGGTTGCTGTGGCCCATATACTTCTACATTTATCCTCGATTACGAATCAAAATGCAGATGCGTTGTCACCCGTGAGGACTAAGATGGAATGCCTCGTTTCCAGTAGAAAGAGTCTCCGGTTCTCTACACTCACCATACGAAACATAGCTGCATCAAGCTGCTATTTTACGCTGGTATTCTGTGAGAGCGTGGTCCTTCCCCGGTCGAGCCGACCCATTCGTGCTACAACTATACCAGTAATATAGCTGCAGCATGGCTCTACCACGTGAGATCTACCTAGTAATTACTCTTCCAAGGATGCCACGAACAAATTTTCAATTATTTACATCGTATATTCAGTAGCATTCTATTATTTAGTTATATCTGTCACTTCCCATTTTAGTTTGTTTGTAAGTAGATGGCGCTATTATTAGATGAAATAATGAAATCCAAAACTATAGTATCTAGTAATATCAGCGATAGAAGCGAACATTTATTTATTGTATCAATAAGGCATAAAGTGATGTCAATTCTGTTAAAAGTTCTGTTTCTTTTTAAAAAAAATACGCTATCAGCGCCTGTAGCGGTGAAAAACGATTTAATGGTATTGTCATATGACCATATTATGAAATAGCAACGTTGTGTTTAGTTATTAATATCTTCAAAAGGATTCTATTTATTGATTTGGTCAAGCTTTTTTACAGTGGTAGAGCCACGTGGCAGCTCTTGCTGTCGCACGGATGGGCCGGCTCGAACCGGGGTGGTACCACGACCTCACAGAGATCCAGCGTGAAGTAGCGGTTTACCTCTGCGTTTCGCTTGGTGAGTGCAGGTGGCCGGAGGCCCTTTTTACTGGAATTGAGGCATTCCATCTTAGTCCTCATGGGTGACAACTCATCTACATTTTGATTTGTAATAGAGGATAGATGTAGATGTCAATGGGTCGCAGCAACCACTTACCATCAGGTGGACTGTGTGCTCGTTTGTCACCCTTATCCTATAAAAAAAAAGCTATATCATGAGATGGTCAACAAACAGTGCTAAATATCATGAACTGACCGCACCATTTCACGAAATGATAGACTAGGTACTTTATGATATATTATTATTTATTAATATACTATTTATGATATCAATTCTACGATCTGACCACGACATATAAAAATATCTTTAATAAAGCTATAATGATAATGAAAATTTTGCAATAATTGCAAACAGACCAGTTTTAATCAGTTTACATAATATATATTAGTATAATTGAAATAAAAACCTTATCAATTTTCATAGTTTTGATAGATGTCACTATTATCTATTGAAATTATTACACTTTTAAAATAAAATAACATAAATACTAAAAAAACTAAACGTTACAATTTTTAAATAATTTTAAAAATCTTATTAAGATATTTATATTATTTAATTTAATTTTTTAGTAACTGAAGGCAAAATATTCAAATTTTTCCATTTAATGATAGATGGCGTTGTTTTGATAACTAAATCGGTGTATTTTACCAAGTTTATAACTATATTTTAAACTTTATTTATAAATATGGTATTATTAATATTTGGTTTATAAATATATGAAAAACACCCGTCATCCCGCTTACAACTAATATATTAGAAAATCAACATTTAAAGGAAGGAAAATGCTTAACCTTCTTTTTTGAAGTTCAGTAATCCGATAAAAAGTAGCCTATAAGTTGCCCCGGGTTACTAACTATCTACATACCAACTTTTATGTAAATCAGTCCAGTGGTTTTTGCGTGAATCCCGAATACACAGACAGACAGACAGACAGACAGACAAAAATTCTAAAAACCACTGATTTGTCTTCAGAACCCTTTATTTAGTCTTGGACTAGGACTTGTTTTTTCAAGAATATATTAGAATTACAGACACGACTTTTCCACAGATTTATTATATGTATAGATTATCCCAAATTGACGCGTGCAAGTGTGTGTGTGATTCAATTCACAAGTTTTAACCAAATGTATACTTTCTTAGTGACATGCTCACTACTAATGATTATGTTAATAATTACATGACGTGAATTATGATTCCAACTTTCCCGTCACACTTAACGGGCATTGTGTCGTCTTCTATACATATAATAAATAATAAATAAAATATAAAAATATATTTTTGCTTACATATCAATGACATAACCGATGACTGCAATTATTATGGCGTGAAAAAATGAATAAACTATTTACAACTAAATTACGCAAGTAGTTCTGATAACTAATATTTGTACCTAATATTTGTGCATAAACTTGAAGATATGGGAGTAAGGGGGTCTCCGCTTGCCCTTTTTCAGAGTTACTTAACGGACAGGAGACAAAGAGTAAAACTATCTGGTTGCGTTAGTGAAGCTCTTGAAGTGACGTGTGGCGTGCCGCAGGGCAGCGTTTTAGGACCTACCCTTTTTCTCATCTACATCAACGACCTATGTAGTATGAAGATCTATAACGCCAGAGTTTTGTCATACGCTGATGATACCGCTGTAGTATTTGCCGGTAATTCTTGGGAGGTGGTCAAAACTAGTGCTGAGGCTGGTCTGTTGCGAATCGCTCAGTGGGTGAAACACAACCTCCTGACCCTAAATACTTTTAAAACCAACTATATATGTTTTAGTACTAACAACAACTCGCAACCTCAGGCCGACTTCAGTTTAAAAATTCATGAATGTACAACGCATACTAATAAAAACACCTGTAACTGCCCTAGGATCGATAAGGTAGTTCAGACAAAATTTCTGGGAGTAATTGTAGACCAAAGACTATCATGGTACCCACACCTTGATCATGTCATCAATAGAATGAGGAAACTAACTTGGATCTTCAAAACCCTCAGATATGTAATGCTGGGCAAATCGGATGAGGACTCACCAAATTATCTCCTTAATCAAATCTACATTGCTCTTGCTCAATCCGTCTTGGCCTACTGTATTCCTGTCTGGGGTGGTGCAGCAAAAACTCGATTTCTGGAGTTAGAGAGGGCGCAGCGTTCTCTTTTTAAAGTTATGTTCTTTAAGAAGAGACGCTTTTCTACCGATCTTCTATTTCGTATAAGCGGCTTACTCTCTGTCAGGAAGTTTTATATATTCTGGGCAACCCTCAAACCTCACAAATCATTGTCTTATGATCCATGCCATTTAAATAAACGACGTAGAAACATGGTTGCCCAGACATACAGAATTAAAACCACATTTGCAAGCAGATATACGACAAAACATATCACAACTGTAAAAAACTTTTGTTGAAATGGATTCATCATAAGACATATGACGAAATAGAGAAGCTACTGGATCGTGTAGCATGATTTGTTCAGATTCAGACACTGTAATCACACATACTCTTTTTAACTCACGCAAGCATAGACACAAACACACATACACCCACACGCACGCACACACACACACACACACGCGCACACACACACACACACACACACACACACACACACGCACACACACGCACACACACGCACACGCACACGCACACACACACACACGTATACATAAGTAAATAAACTAAGAATAAAATTAATATACAACTTAAGTAATATATAACATTAATATGGATATAGAATATGTTTACCCATACTGCCTTGTAACACGGATATAGTATACAATAAAATTTATCTATTATTTATTATTATTATTATTATTTACCTCCAAATGAAATTCATTTCTCTCCATGCATAGAGAGTGTTTTCTTAAATAATTTTTTACACTAATTACCTGTGCTTGACCAATTTTAACTTCGGTCAATGCAGCAACAATTTTGCTGCGGCGGTCTTCATAACTTAAGACCTCTTTGACGTAATATCGACCATATATTTTCATGACGTATATATTTACCCCACAGATAAAATTCTAACGGTAAAAGTTGCGGCGAATTTGCAGGCCATGGTACATGGTCTCAATGGGCAATCCACGTAGCTTTTTACTATTTAAATTATCGCTCACTGCACTTGAATAGTTTGATGAGCTGTCTCTTCGATTACCTACCAATCACCGATGGCGAATATACAGGCACCGATTCATAGTATTCGTGGTTCGAATATTATTGTTCCGTCATTAGCAATGAAGCGACACTAACTACGAAAATTTTAAAAATAGTACACTCATACGTAATTTGGTCGCAAATAACACTGTCAGCTGTCGGCCGGTCGGGCGGATGTAGATACCTAGCGGTGTAATGGTTAACAAAAGGAAAGGGCGCGGGAAGACGCACGACAAATTACCTAAATTTGTAACCGAGTACCGTTATGAATGTGTGCATGCGTAGTAAAATAATAGACGTTAGATATTTATGAATTAGTTAGATATTTAGATATGATAATCAGTTAAAATAATGCACTACCACGCAATCTGAATTTAAAGATAAAAAGGACAGGATATTTACAGTTCGATAAAGTGTTTTACAACTGTTATTGCTTGATTCGCTCCAGCTTAGTTTAAGACTAAAATATATTATGTCTAAACCCGCTAAATGTGTTTTCATCGTCGTAATTAGTAAGGTGAAGTGTAAATTAACATGTTAAAACAAAAATTGTAACTATTTTGATATCGGGTCTCCACCTCACTTTTAATATTTTATATATAAGACCATAATTATGGAATATGAGTCGCGTCGTAGCAGCAACACGGCACAAGTGACACGCAACATCAACGACGCTTACGTAGCGAATACTACAAACGAACGCACCATCTGTTATTGGTTTTTCCGCTTCCGTTCTAGAAATTTCAAACAGAAAAATGAACCCCTTGGTCGTCTGCAAACTTTGGTTGATAGTGACGAATAAAGAGCGATTGAGGAAGCTGATGATACTCAATCTACGGCTATTTCCTATTTCAATTTTAGAAAAATATAAATATTATGTAAAAGGTGAAAGACGGTAAATAAATGGGTAATCTTTGTCACTCGTATATTGTAATTACTAATTCTAATAATATTATCTCATCATAATAAAAAAATAATTTACAGGTAACACACACTCGTATTAACAATAATACTCGTAACTACCACAAAGGAACTCCTTTAGAATAGTTACTAGGTATGTACATTTGTAACAATTATTTATAGAGAGCTTAAGCAACGATACTAATGAGAATGTTATGCACGTCATTAATTAATAAAAAATTAAAAATACGAATTAAACAAAAACATTAATTATAAAATACTGCAAGATTTTATTAATATAATTATATTTTTCCTTGCTCCAATTTTTATAATTGCTAAATTTTATACTACAGACGAAAACGATTTATCAAAAATATATGATTTATATGAAACTTCATGTATAATGACATTATTGTAGCGAAGAAATATTAAACTGCTAAAATAATCTATAATAATATTGCTGAATAATTGATAAGTGACATGCGTGAGTTGTAGATTCCTTTACATTTTATACTTTCTGATTCAATATCCCTACAATTCGAAATCGACTAGAGGAAGAGTGAACTTATTTCTATAACTCAGGCAAAGCGAGTTTCTCATTATTAAAGGAGAAAATCCCAAATGTACGCCTTTTATCATTATTTTTCTTCCATAACATGTTTTATTATGAGTCAGTTGAATGACATGATTTTAAATATAAACATACGATTATAGTGAAGAACTCTTTGAAACGTATGCACACATACAATTTATTTATTCTTTAACATAAATATAAATGATAGTAATTATGTTTGTTTCTAATTATATTAAAATAAAATATTTCAATAAAACTGAGCAGGTTTAATAGTTTACGTATAAATATAGATTTTAAAGTTCTTTTAAATGTCCTTCCGCAAAGCTTACTTAAATAACGAAATGAATTTGTATTATTTGAGGTCACAGATCAGATTACTATTATATAAAAATATCAATTTTTATTACGCTATTATCTTTATAAAAATATTTAAATAATATTAGAAAAATATTCGTATTTTTATTGTTCTACTGGACACGTATTCTCTGGTCTTGGATTGTATTTTCTGTCGTAGTGATAATCGTCTAGTATCTCATAGTCATAGTCTCGATAGTTCAATAAATCATCTAGACGGTTCTTAGCATTGAAGTCTCGTATTTCTTTAAGCACTGGAGGCGCTCGTACTACACCGCCCTCACTTGTTAAGTTGGCGAAGTAATGATCCTAGAAAATAGAACAAATAATCTTTGGAATCGTGTTATCAATTAATACAATAGTAAAATAAGGCTTAAGCTGCTGTTAAGAATCCTCCATGTGATCTATTTTAAAAAAATTAGTCCTCTGCACAGGCACATGATAACTTAAACTTTAAAAGCAAGGCAGTCGATAATGACATCGGCTCTACACCCGTTCAAATCTGTAAAGGAATGCATGATTTCGACATTCTTCTAAAAACCACCTAGCAGTGGGTTTAAAAGACTGCAAAAGAAGGACGAAAGAATAATATATTTTATTACTCACCATATCATCTCCAATAACATTAACATCTATAATCCTCAAGTGCTGAGCTCGAAGGGAGCGTACGTGATCCAGCCAAGTCTTTAACATTGTTTCTTGCGGTGGCAACTCGAATATACCTGCAGCTAAAGCAGCTGCGTACTGTGCCTGTAAAATTATGCCATTTATGCTATTAAAACGTAGGTAAATTCATTTATTAAATTATTATTAACTTGTATTGTCTGTTGTCAAACATCGCCTGTGGGTTTTAGCATATTACAAAAATAATTTTATTTCTTAAATGTTTTACACAAATAATTTTATTTTGAATTTCGGTCAAACTCGGGACCTCATCATCAGTAATGGCGTTTGCAACCACTAAACCAACGAGGCAGTCTAAATGACACAGCACCTTTCAAGTGATATATAGATTCCATTTCCCTCCTTTTTTTAATAAAAACTAAAAAAGAGGTCTTCTTATTATAATTTTCGATATTCACGTTTTAATATAATGATTTTTTTAAAGGAAATTCTAGTAATGCTTCGGATATTACTAATACTGCGGTTATCCATTCCATTTTAGTTTTGATTCCTTGTGTGGGTTAGGTTAGGTTATACACAGTAGTCGAATGGTGGATACAAACCAATGATATTATAGTTTTGTAGTCCGTACCTTTAGTCATTATGCTGCTGTCGTTTGTCATTATATGACTCTAACACAGTAATTAACTGCCTTATTCATAAAGTCGACGTGAATTTGGGTAAAGCTCAGGGTTGCTCTGTATCTTTTCATATAATGGAAATAGAAAGAGACATGTATATATAAAGGACCAAATATATGTACTAATTGACATACTGTACGTGTCCACCATTTACTTTAATTTCTTTATTGGTTGAGTTTCTCATTACCTTCGTTTTCGATATGTTCATTGATAGGCCAGGCCTACCTTGGCGCTTTTATCTGATAGTTGTTGTAGTATGTCTTCCAAATTATCTGGGTTCTCAGAATACAAAATAATATCACAGTCTATAAATCCATATGTTTATTATACTGTGATAATATCGTCTGCAAAACGTAGATAGTTAAATTTGTCACCGTTAATGTTGAGTCCATTTCTTTCCCATTCCAGGTTCCTAAAGATCATTTCTAGAACCGCAGAGAATAACTTCGCTAACATGGGGGCGCCTTTGCTTGTACTTTATGAATAGATAGATATCTTTGAGTTTTCGAATGTATTTGCTCTCAACTCCTTGACATTCTATTGCTCTTCAGATGGTACCGTCGTCTAAGGAATCAAAGGCTTTATTAAAATCCACGAACCTTAAGCAGTAGATTTTGTTGTATTCATTATACTTTTGAAGCACCTGTCTTAATACGTGAATGTAGTCTATCGAAGAAAACTAACTTCGGAAGCCAAACCGGTATTTAGTACCGGCATTTTAATAGCTAGTTAGTTATTTGATCTGAACCTGGCGCTTTGTCAAGTTTCTGTGTGTTCATGGCTCTTAGAGTTTTTTCCTGTATTATTGTTGGTATTGATTCTGAGTCTATCATTATTTGTTTTTGTGTTTCTACTAATGCTGTCGTTTGTTTTTGTCTGAGTATTCTATAGTAGTCTGTGAATATTTTGAGTGTTCCTTGTCTTTTACTTGTTGAACTTCCATTTTTGGTTTTTATGTTTGGCATCCAGATTTTCTTTTGGTTTAATTCTTTAAGGCCCTTTTTAATCTCTCCCGTTTTTTGAATTAAAGTTTTTATAGTTTTCTGCCTTTTTATTTTACTGTCTTTTCTATTATGCGTGCGTTTATCTTTTTGCTTAGTTCGAATATCTTATGATATGTTCGTTTATTTTTTTCTTTGTGTATAAGTTTCTTTCAATCATTAATATTTTTTTTGTTTCTAAGGATAATGTATTTTCTGTTTGTTTGTTTCATTTACTAACTTCTGTTTTAATTAAATGTAATATGTTGTTGTATCATTCCTGAGTTGGTTTATAGTTTTTTTTTTTTTTATAGAATAAGGGTGACAAACGAGCACACAGCCTAACTGATGGTTTAAAGTAGTTGCTGTGATCCATAGACATCTATATCTATCCTCGATTACGAATTAAAATGCGAATGCGTTGTCACCCGTGAGGACTAAGATGGAATGCCTCGTTTCCAGTAAAAAAGGTTCTCCGGTTCTCTACACTCACCATACGAAACTCACTCACCATACCTGATGGTAAGTGGTTGCTGTGGCCCATAGACATCTACTTTTACCCTCATTACGTATCAAAATGCAGATGGGTTGTCACCCCGGAGGACTAAGATGGAATGCCTCGTTTCCAGTAAAAAGGGTCTCCGGTTCTCTACACTCACCATACGAAACACACCAGCGTTATGCTGCTATTTTACGCTGGTATTCTATGAGAGCGTGGTCCTTGCCCGGTCGAGCCGACCCATTCGTACTACAACTATATATTTTTATATGTGGTAGAGCCATGCTGTAGCTATATTAATGGCTTGCCGTTGAGAGACATCCATGTCCATTTTCTCAACCTCTTTTTCTCACCGTTCTCTCTTGTGCCTAGTATTGCGTTGGCATATATTAAGATAATTTATTCAATATGGTTAATAATATTTATTTAATTTATTTATTTACATTTTATATTGTTTACTTTAACAGTTGAAATTTATAATAATCATCCTTAAAGCACGGCACAATGAGGAGACTGCGATAATAGGAAACGCAGTATATCTTATTAAAATACTAGCAATAGTAGTTTTTTTTAAAGAGACAAAGAGTCAGTAGTTTGCAGTCTACACTGTATTTTGTATCATTTTCTCGCAGGCTAAATCCTATAAATGTATATATTTGTCTATTTTCAGTGATGCTTTTTCGTTTCATTTTATTTCAATTCACAACGATTCTAAAGATTAAATAATAAAAAGTTGTTGAACATATTATGAAATATTGGTATTATTTACCTGTGCATCCATCACTCTGTTAATAACTTTCTTAACGACGCCAAGGAAAGCCATGTTAGGATGCCTTATGTTGACAATGTGTTGGTACAAAGGTAGCACGAACTTGCTAGATACCGTTAAACCAGTGCTTTCATCCAGAAATGAATGATTGTATTCATAACCTGGCAACATAATTTACTATTGTACAAAAACATGCGTGAATGTCATGGAACACTCGGTTGGAACGAAGTTCCTTTCGTAGTATATTTTTTTTATAGGAGAGGGGGCAAACGAGCATGCGGCTCACCTGATGGTAAGTGACTACCGCCGCCCATGAACAAATACAACACCAGGGGAATTACATATGCGTTGTCGCCCTTTGAAAAAGGAATAGGCTCTTTTCTTGAAGGTCCCTAAGTCGTATCGGTCCGGAAAAATCGCTGGTGGTAAACTATTCCACAAGGAAGTTGTGCGAGGAAGAAAACATCTTCTAAATCGCACAGTGGTGGACCGCCAATCATCCAGATGGTGTGGATGGTATCGTGAGTTCTGCCGCGATGTGCGTATTTTTGATAAATGTAATATATTTTTGATTAACAAATACAGCGTCTATTAAAATGAAGCGTCATTTAAAATAATATTTCTTTCATGGCAAGATAAGAAAAAGTACGAGGGAGATGGATGTTATTCCATCTCGCTTACTCATAGCCCCCAAGGTCGTCTACACTACGTCAGAAGGAGTCCTCATAAAGAACATCGTTCCAATAAATAGATACCTACCCTCACATAGCTTTACACTTTAATATTCTTCTTTCATAAGTCGAAATTAATGTACATCGTATTTTTTCTTCGCACTTCGCTGCACTTAAAGTGAAGTGCAAGTAAGTGAAAAACCTTTGTTAATATTCCCATCTTTTGTCCAAATTTCACCCTGCATGTGATGCACTCCACTGACTGACCGACATTTGTATTGTTTGTAACTGATTGCTTATTCGCCATCAGCTGATCCAGGGATCCATCCAAAAACGCTGAACCACATTTTACAGATTGTGATTCCTGACCATGTAATGGCGGTATTAGAATACCTATATAGGTTCATGGGTGCCGTAAGAGGCGACAAAGGGAAAATGGTCAGGAAAAATCAGAAGATGGTCAGCAACATCTTTCTAATAACAAATAAAATCAAAAACCTTTGTTGCCAACCCGCCTGCCAAGCAAGGTAACTATGGGGAATGTTCCCCCTATAAGGCAATCTATGGGGGAGGCCTATGTTCACCAATGGACTTTTGATTGCCAGTAACGGTAACGGCAAGGGATGTATAGCCAGTGAGGTGTAATGCTCTGCACTGACAGACTCACACCACTGAAGTGCAGCATGTTGAGCATGGCCAAACTTCTAAGTAAGGCGTGCCAGCTGGCGAATTCTTGGAAAAACGCATTGTTTTTGTGTTTCTGAAATACCTGCATCTTTCAATGTATATGTATAAAGCACAACACGTACCTGTACACAATATGACATCGTCTACATCCTCAAACGAACCATCTTGAAATACAACGCCGTCGGAAGTGAAAGATTCAATGTCAGGCTTCTTAACATACTTGCTTGGGAAGTTTGGCTGGTTGTAGACGAGGTGGTGGCTGTGCACTAGTTTGGTGGTGACGTTCACTAATTGCGTGGCGAGATCTAACCCAGAGGCTCCTGCACCCACTAATAAAACTTTACGGTCCTTAAACGTTTCCGCGTCCTTGTAATCGTGACTATGCATTATATTTCCTGTAATATAAAATACTCATAAGGAAAAAACACAGTGTGACAGACACCTCAAGGTTTAGAGTAATGAAGATAACAGGCACGTAGCGCAGCGATAAGGTTCAAAATTATTTATTCATGGTTACAAATAGGTGTGGCCGGTTTTCGAGCTAAACTAGATAGTATATTATCAAGTAATATTGGCGACAGTAGGTTAAGGCAAAAGCCGCAGACATTAATATAAGGCATTACC
Source organism: Parnassius mnemosyne (assembly GCA_963668995.1). Lineage (NCBI taxonomy): Eukaryota > Metazoa > Arthropoda > Insecta > Lepidoptera > Papilionidae > Parnassius > Parnassius mnemosyne. The sequence goes on from CAVLGL010000057.1 coordinate 25,789,065, forward strand.
CGTATACACCAAGAATAAATTGAATACACCTAAGACCTAGTTGTAACCAGCTAAATCTAAGTCTGTCTGCATTTTGGCTTTTAGGTATCATCAGTATGAAAAGATAAAAACAAATTAAAATCATCATCATTATAATCAATTACAAGCAGGTACGGAACATCGGCATATACCTCAAAACTTGCCACAAAGCACAATTTGTGAATCGTCTGAATTTATTGATTTCTATATTATATTATTTCAAACCAAACAGCAGCGCTTGCCTGCTGTGTTCCAGCCTAAAGGACATAGAGAGCCAGTATAATTTCAAGATGTGAGATATTCAACCTTAGTCGTCAAAAGAGACACGCATTTGTATCCTTTTTTGTTTAAAGTTAGTTGCATGTGTCTTTTGGATGTAGTGACTTAATCTGGTGCTTAATTTTACTGTGGTTGTCGATTCAAGATTCTAAAAATATCTTCGCGAACAATAACCCCAAATGAAAACAGAGCACACCTGATGGTAAGTGGATGCTGTGTGGTCGATTAGGAATGCAGATGTATTGTTAACCCTGAGGACTGAGGTGGAATGTCTCATTACTAGTTTAAAAGGTCTTCGGATCTCTACATTAGTATTCTGTGAGAGAGTGGTCCTTTTCCGATCGAGCCTAGTCGAGGTTTATATATTATGGGCGTTCCTCAGGGCTCGATTCTTGGCCCATTCCTGTTTTTAATCTATATTAATGACTTACCTTATCTTGTAGGGGACGATACCTCTTTAATTTTCAAACTCCAACGGCAGTTAATTAATTATGATGATGTAAATAATGCTCTATCGAAATTAGTACATTGGTTTAACGCCTACAATATACTCTTGAACGGCAATAAGACAAAGTGTATTAAATTCACAATACCTAATGTAAAACATTCGAATACCAATGTGCTGTTAAATGGGGAGAGTTGAGTCTTGTGGATATCACTGTTTTTCTCGGTATTACAATTGAGGCGAAACTTCAATGGGGCCCCATATATCTAAATTAGCAATCAGACTTAGTTCTGTAGCATATGTTGTAAGAAAGATTAGAAGACTCACAGATGTTGAGACAGCTAGATTAGTGTATTTTAGTTACTTTCATAGCGTAATGTATTTTTGGAATTTTGCTATGGGGTAATGCGACTGATATTTAAGCTATATTTGTTTTGCAAAAGAGAGCTGTTCGGGGGATTTATAACATAAATTGTAAAGAGTCCCTCAGACAAAAATTTAAAGAAATAAACATATTAACTTTGGCATCGCAATATATTTATGAAAATGAAATGTATGTACATAAAAACATAAATAGCTTTAATAAGAATAAGGATGTGCATACTTTAAACACTAGGAAAAAACATAAGCTTGTAATACCAGTTACTAGACTCCACAGAATCAGTAATTCATTTATGGGGCAATGTATACGCTTTTACAACAAAATCCCAGAACATATTCAAAGTTTGCCAATAAACAAGTTTAAAAGTTTTATTAAAGTAAGACTGTACAAAAAGGGTTATTATAATATCAAGGAATACATGAATGAAAATAACCCCTGGGAATAAGGTAATCGCCACCATGCTGGTTTTATGATAAATCATTTAAAATTGTATAAACGAAATTATTGTTAAGTGAAATATGTTTGAAAAAAAAAGTCCCGCTGGGTTTCTTGCTGGTTCTTCCCAGGACAGAGGTATTTTCCGTAACAGTGGTAAATAAAAAATGACTTTCAATAAGAATTATGTAATAATCAATATTGAATAAAAAATTATTCTATTCTATTCTAGTCATGCAAGGAAGTCGATGGATGCAGGTGGCTCAGGACCGTGCTTTGTGGTATTCCATAGGTAAGGCCTATGTCAGCAGTGGACTTGTGAAGGGCTGTAATGATGATGACAGCGGCAGGCGTCATTCAGATAACTGAAATAAACGAATTTACCTTTGAAAAGTTCTTCTCCTTCAAATTTAGGACGCACTGGTTTGCTGTATTGTCCACTGGCGACTATGACAAAGTCACACGCATCTGTGTAGCTGTTTCGGTCTTCGGTCTTGGTGTACTTCACATTCCAATGGTCACCTGCCCATTTTACGCGTGTTACCAAACTGCGGAACTGAAATAATGTGTTTTCAAAATAAATTCGAATCCCTTAGCGTTATTGCTCCTAAAGCATTTGAGGCTTTACATTTTGTACTTTTTAAACGTTACCCTCTAGCTATTTCTTTTGTATACAATAGTGGATTTTTATAAACATTGCTTTACAAATGGGCAAATATCCTGACCCGAAACTATTATTATTCGGAGGCCTGACCAATCCTTCTGCTGTACAGGATTTGCACCCACGCCTCGGTTTTGGACCGGAGTCAAACGTTTACTCATTGCGCTGTCGAACCGAATACGCTGTATCATGTAACATAAAATGGGGGGATGAGTCGCTCGCGTCCGTAGGTTTCGACCACCTAACCCTAGGCCCACCCTACACGTGTCCCCCGGGTGGTGCTAAACGAGCGACAAAGACGAAAGGATAAAGTCGGCTCCTCGCCGTATGGTAGTGGCGTAAAATCTACCACCCCTTAGTTCGCACCATGAGCCAACAATTAAAGGAAATGGCTTTTAGTTCCCGGCGCCCCTTTAGTGGGGCAGGGGTGCGAAGAATCTCCGGGAGAAAAACCGGCGACGAGGTTCGCCACCCGTCACGTCCTGTCTCCCGGAGGGGCAAAAAGTGGATTGCAAAGGCCCGTCTGGCTACGCTGAATGTATGTGAAGCAATGAATGATAAGATGGATGAAGTATGCGAAATGATGAATAATAGAGGAATAGATGTGTTATGTGTAAATGAGAAGAAACGACAGGGAAGAGATGTCACTCCACATGGGATGTATACCGCTTACTGGTCTGGTGTGGACGAGACCGATTGGGCATGCCAGGGAGTAGGTGTCATCCTTTCAGAAAGAATGGGTCAATGTGTGAAAGAATATAAATGTGTAAGCCCAAGGCTGCTGTGGAAACGAATTAAAGTGGGCTTAAAGAAGTTGTTCGTGCTTGGGGTGTACGCCCCAGATATGTCAAAGCCCACTTATATCCGAGAGCAGTTTTGAGACATGGAAAGGCTGGTGTTGATGAAATATAAGGAAAATGAAAATATTATTATGTTAGGAGATTTTAATGGAAGGTTTGGGGTGAAGAGGTCTGGTTATGAAAGGATATTAGGAACGTTTGGCGATGAAAGAATAAATGAGAATGGTGAAGACCTCCTCACCGTATGTGTGGAAAATATTTTTGTGGCGAACACTTTCTTTCGCCATAAGAGGATTCACATGTATACATGGGAAAGAGGGGATGATAGAAGCATGATAGATTTCATAATTGTGGATGAAAGAATGAGGAGCGCAGTGGTAGATACAAGGGTTTACCGGGGGTCCAACGTAGGGACGGATTATTACTTGGTCTTATGCCGAATTAATGGTCTATTCAGGCGTTGGCGGCATCGGACATCTGTGTCTACCACTGCGTTACAGCGTATAAGAATAGAGAGGTTACAAGATGAAGGTGTGAAAGAGAAGTATAAATGCAGACTGAAGGAAAATATAAGTGGGTTGAATGAATTATGTATGAATGATTTAGACTTGAATAACTAATGTATGGAACAATATTAAGAAAGTTTTGCTGGATGCAGCCACCGAAGTATGTGGTGTAAGTAAGAGAACGAATGAAAGGAAAAGTAATACGTTGTGGTGGGATAATGAGGTACGGATGGAAGTTGAAGCAAAGAAGAGAGCTTGGCTAGATTTACTAGCAACCAAAGCTGGTAATTGGGGCGGTATGAATGATGAGATTGAAAGAAAAAAGGCAGACTTTAGACGTATAAATAAGAGATTAAAAGAAGTTGTTGAAAGGAAAAAGCAAGAAAGGATAAATAAGAATGATAGAAGGGTATCTGACAACTTCCAGGCAAATATTAAAATGTTCTGGATGCTCGTAAGAACTGCCAGGGGAAATTCAAAAGAGCCTAGAAAGAATGCTGTACGAGACGAGAATGGCTGCATGCTGAATGATGAAGTTTCGAATTTAAAGAGATGGAAGGAATACTTTGAAAGCGAAAGCGAAGCGAAAGGAAGTGTGAAGAGTCGTCTGAATTAAGTGAAATAGAAATTCCGAGAGAAATGGGGAGCGGTAGGGAGATAAGTGTAGATGAAAACAATGAAAAGTATGAAAGCAGGTAACCTGCTAAATGCAGGTAGCCTTACCTGCATTTAGCATTTCGAGTGATGCTCTATAATATCCGGCTGGATAATATAGAGTATCACTCGAAATGCTAAGGGCTGGAGAGGGTGTAGTTGCAGGCCTGCTGTACACCTTGTTTAATTTATGTTGGGAACTGAAGCGGGTACCGGAAGACTGGTGCAAAGCCGTAATAGTCCCAATATATAAGGGAAAGGGATCACAGCAGGACTGTAAAAACTACCGTGGTATCAGCTTGCTTAGCATTGTGGGTAAACTGTATGCTAAGGTGTTAATTGAAAGAGTTATGGAAGAAACTGATGAAAAAATTTGGGATGTGCAAGCTGGATTTAGAAAGGGGATGTGGTGTACGGATCAAGTCTTCTCCATGCGCATGATTGCGAAGAAATTTTTGGCCAAAAACCAGAAAGTTTTTTGTGCGTTCATGGACTTGAAAAAGTCCAACGAAACAAAAACGTGTTATGGCAAACACTGACCTCATTTGGGTTGAGCGCTGGTTTGATACAGGCATTAAGGTCTCTTTATAGGGACTCTAGTGCTTGTGTCAGGATCAACGGGGTCTACTCGGACTGGTTTGGCATTCAAAAAGGTGTCAGACAGGGTTGTGTAGCTTCCCCGTGGCTGTTTAACCTATTTATGGACAGTTGTTTGCAAACTTTGAAAGTTGAAGAATGTGGATTGAGAATGGGTGAGTTAACCGTCAAATGCCTTTTGTACGCCGACGATCAAGTCATATTTGCATCGTCGGCGGCCAATCTGCAAATAATGGTTACTTTAATGAACTGTTTATTAAAAGAAAGGGGTATGAAAGTGAACGCAAGTAAGACGAAAGTGATGGTTTTTGAAAGAGAAGAAAGTAAAACGTTATGTGAAGTAAGAATAGAAGGGGAACGCAGGAAATAGAGTGAATGGGGCTCTACACGCTATTATGAAGAGTCAGAATGTGTCAAAGAAGACACTGTGTTAGTCCCTACTTTAATGTATGGTAGTGAAAGTTGGGTCTGGCAGAAGAAGCATGAGAGTAGAATAAATGCTGTTGAAATGTGGTCATTAAAAAGTATGCTAGGGCTGAATCTGAATGACAGGGAGAGAAATAGTGTGATAAGAGAAAAGTGTGGTTTGCAAGATTACGTTATGACCAGGATTAAAAAAGGAATGCTTCGGTGGTTTGGTCATGTAGAAAGAATGAACGAGGAAAGAGTGACAAAGCAAATTTATGTTTCAGAAGTGAACGGCAGAGTCGGGAAGAGACGCCCAAGAATAAATTTATCGACCAAATCGGCGATACGTTGAAAATGGGCCAGATTAGGAGTACCCTTAACCGACGAGCGTGTATGCGTAGATATTATATGGATGTAAAGGAGGCGAGAGAGGTGTGTCAGGATCGCGCCAAATGGAAGTCCGTAGTCTCTGCCTACCCCTCTGGGTGAGAGGCGTGAGTGTTAGTGTGTATAAAAATTATAAAAACATTATTATGTATATTACATGTAATTTGAAATAATCAAGGCAAAAAATAATGTGTTATGAGATTTAATTAATCTTGACGTTATTAACTGACACGGTTTTAAATGTACATAAGTGTATATTATAGGACCGTTATTATGTATATTACATGTAATTTTTTTAAAAATTATCAAAAATAATATGCTATGAGATTAATAATGGCTCAATAATCTTGACGTTATTAACTGACACCAAACTGACACAATGAAGAAACCAATACATATAGTTTCTAAAATTGTTCTAAAATTCAAATGTATAGAAATGTAGGTATATGGTACTAATTATTTTAGCTGTTATGATAATAGACTGTTATAAATAATGAAGGCTAGTGACTGCTACTGTAATTTAGATAATGATTTTGTACATTATTGTTTAATCAATCTAAGTATGTTTGTGTGTCATTGTTATATTTTTCAATTTTTACTGAAATAGATAAATTAGTAAACTGATTGTAAAGAGAGCAAGAGGGAAGAGGTTTAAAATTAAGCGGCACCTTCTCCTTCTCTACATAACCGTAAGATCTGAAAGGAGATGTCCCGCCCTGTGGGTCACTGATTTAGATAAGTTTACTTAAAGAGTAGTATATGCCCAAAGCTCTGCAGTGCACAACTCGGAAGGGACACTTTCAACATTATTTTTGTCCATTTGTAAATTTTTTTACGTGGTAGAGCCATGCTGCAGCTATATTAATAGTATAGTTGTAGCACGAATGGGTCGGCTCGACCGGAGAAGGACCACGCTCTCACAGAATTCCAGCGTAAAACAGCAGCTTAATGCTGCTGTTTTTCGTTTGGTGAGTGTAGAGGACCGGAGACCCTTTTTACTGGAAAAGAGATATTCCATCTTAGTCCTCATGGCTGCAAACGCATCTGCATTTTAATTCGCTAACGAAGATAGATGCAGATGTCTATGGGCCACAGCAACCACGTATTGAAGACGTCAAGTTACTTCCCGGTCGAAGTTGGACTTACCTAGTCGGAAAATTTGTCCGTAGTAAACACATGTCGACAACTTCGAGCGTAATGCTTCCAACTATCGGCACAAGTGTGACATGGACGTTACATATGACCTATCCGTTGGAAGAAACTATAGAAGTCATTGGGCATTGTGCTTAGGTACTCCAGCGATTTTGCCGTAAGGATATCGTCGGCAAATCGATGGTGAGTGATGTACTCGCCATTGATGTTTATACCGTATCCTTTCCAGTCGAGTAGCTTGAGAACGTCTTTTAATGTAGCAGTTCAAAAATATACATGGTATTAAGTTTTCAGAGAATAATAATAGGATTAAATCAAAATTTAAAACATTGTGTATACTATGCATCAAAGTCAACTAAGAGATGTTCCGGGATAATTCTAACAGCATCTAAGAACACATCATATCGCACCTTCATTTCGAAACCGTTACAAAACAAAAAAACTAAATTTTGTAGGAGAGCTAATTTACGATTTTTGCATTACTATTTACCTCTTAATAAGAAGTAATGAACACATTATGAGATATTCTGAGATTATTTGTTAAATTATTGGTTTCTTTTTAAGATGTGTAGTCATTTTAATTTAATATATTCTATAATTAATTTTTATAATCAGTTTAATTTTTATAGTAACACTTTTGCATTAATTATTTTTTCAGTTGAGGTTCAATTATGTAAAGCTAGTATAAAAACAATGTTACTATATTCAAAATCGAATTCTAGCCATTACATGAACGGTTAAAATATATTTTAAAGGTATTTTATGCACAGGTCAATTAATTATAAAATGAGCGAGAAAACTTCACAAGTTTAGGAGCATTTGTTTCTACTGTTTATATAACTTAAATTACATAATTTTTTACGACTGCAACACTCAATAGCAATTGTTCCTTAAATACAATTTCAGTCTCAGACATGTCTCTAGCTCTGTAATGAACTATAACGTGAATGAAAAACTTTATATCCTTTGTGCGCAGCATAACTTAAATTGTTCATGTCTGGTAGATACTAATAAAATATATAATTATAATAAGGACTCAGACTATAAATACGCTCTTATTTGTGGCTGTTTGAATCTTATTTTGGTCCTTCCCTCCAAGAAAATATGAGGATCTATAATAGTGTTGTGTTTAATTATTATTTTATATTACATTTCCCGTACTAGTTAAGATTCATTAAAGACTATCACTATAGTTATAACTGTACATATTTCATATAGTTCCACTTGTTTACGTGGAGTGGTTGACGGGAATAATAGTAATATTAATAGCGTTGCTACTATTCTCACTTTAATATGCGAATGTAAATGCCGTTTCCAATAAACCGATTATTTACATATTTATTGAATTTAATGACTGTGTATATTAATATAACGTAAGGTGAATATTTGTTCCTCAATTTTTATTCGTAATTTAGAATATATGTGAGAACGTCTATGGGCCAAAACAACCACTTACTACGAGGTGGATTGTGTACACATGTGTCACAGTTACTTGTATAAAAATATTATCAATATCTTAAAAGAGAATTAACTACTACTTACTTGAATATATTTCATGAGGTCAAAATATTTGACGAAGTTCTTCAGATAGTTATAGAAGCAATCTCCCGACGGATAAGACGGCGTATCATCCGGAAATTTGAAGCCAGCATACTCCATGGTCTGCCGCGGTGTGTTCGTTCTGAAAATAATTTAAAACCGGTTATGATTAATAGAAATAGATGTCATGCTTATAAATAATTTATAAAACAAAATACAAAATATTTATAAATGTACATAAATAAACTCGAAGCATTCCATTGCAAAGTGTACATATTAATAAAATATCTAGTCTCAATATATTATTTTATGAGACATAGACTTGCTTTTCCACAAAGCTTTACATTTAACAAATTTCATTTATGGCCTGAAACGTAGTAAAATAATGGATTGTGCAATTAACAGACTGCAATTTTTTATTTAGAAAAAAGAAATAGTAATACACACAACAGATTTAAACAAATGAATGCTCATAGTTGATGTAACATTAGCTCAGTGTTCTGGGACTTTATTATATAACTTTCTCTTAATAATGATAACAAACAAGACTCTACATAACTCTACATAGATTTTGTACACATTATTGTGTCATTTTAATGAGATAAAATTAATCCATAGTCTATCCATCTTTCTTTTTTTATAGTTCTGTAGAAAAAAAATTATAATTAATTATAAATTTAATGTTTTCATTATAATTATATAATTAACAATAACTTTTTTTACATAATTAAAAGTAAACAAGGCTTTCCATACATTTTGACAATGACGCTTAGCCGGGGACCAAAAATCAATCCTACTACTTCGTCGTAGTTTTAATTTTTTTAGCAATAAACTTATCGTCCACTTATTATAAAAATATTTGTATTACATAACTAATTAGACCCCATTCGATATGAAAATCAGAACTCGATAAGGATGCACGTAATAAATATTTACTGTATTATCGTGTCTTGATATGGAAACCTATAATAATAGATTATACTCCTAAATTATTATGTTATTTGGACAATAATTCTAGACATTGAGACGGACGCGCAAAACAAAATTGTAAATAAGCATAAAATGACCGCTACATAGATTATTGTCTTTTAGTGCTACAAAAAAAAAACTTGTCTTCACACAGGAGTCCCTTTTAATCTGGTAAACTTCTAAACCTAGCTTCAGTCACAAATTATATAATATTAGAAAATAGAACATAAATTTTTATTTCGTTGATCATAAAATCGTGGAATTTTAGTTTTTAGTTTTCTATTGTGCCAAATATTTTATATTTTATATTACGAGTATTATAATATGTTAATTTTATTTTATATGTCCACATTGAGGACCTGTTACTGTTATAGTTATATTTCGTATAAAACTTAACGGTTCTTAAACACGTATTAAATGTTTTACGATTTTTATAAACGATTTTTTTTTAAATAGATTAATAACTCAATGACTTTAAAAATTAGCACGGTCGTTTACCTGCCGTTTGTATATGAATGTCATGTAACATAAAAATATAAATATTATACTTTTAAAAGACCTTATAAAATAAAGTAAAAAAATAATAATACTTATTTTTTGTTTTTTAACTGAATTGTGATTTACAATCTTGAAAGGTTTTTGTAAAGTTTAATTTGATATATACATATAATGCAATATGTATTTAATAGCACGTGGTATTTCTTTTTGTATTTATACAAGTATAAATTACCAAGGAACGCACAGTCCATCTAATGGTAAGTAGATGTGGGCCTTGGACAGCGATATCTATCATATTCCTGATGTCAAATATAGAGTGTATCTTTGCTGGTAAAAGTTTTTCCGGTTTTCGTCACTCACTATTTGAATCAGCAGCGTTATGCTGCAATTTTACGCTGGTATTCTACGAGAGCGTTATCCTTACTCCGGGTCAAACTGACCCATTCGTGCTACAGCATTTATACGACTACGTCGTGGCTACTATATATAATTAAAAACAAGGCTCGGGCGACCGATAAATGGCAAAATATATTTTTAAATACAAACTTACATCCCACAAACAGAAACAGCATTACCTACAGGAGTGCGTGGCCTTTGGTACAGCTAAGCCACCGGCCTTAGCTAATTGTGCACTCTTACTATGTCAATTTTTCCAATTAAGGAAGCCAATTATTAAATTCTTGAAACACCTACATCCAGCCATAGACTAAAAGATGTATAATATAAAAAAAGAGTGTTTTTATAGGATAAGGGTGACAAGAAAGCACACAGTCCACCTGATGGTAAGTGGTTACCCATAGACATCTACAACTATCCTCGTTTACAAATAAAATGTCAGCCGTAAAGACTAAGATAGAATGCCTCTTTACCAGTAAGAAGGGTCTCCGGTTCTCCACACTCACCAAACGAAACACAGCAGCGTTAAGCTGCTATTTTCCGCTGGTATTCTGTGAGAGTGTGGTCTTTCCCTGATCGAGCCGACCTATTCGTGCTACTACAACTATACTTCTAGTTATACAACACTCAGATAGATACATATATATACAGATGTGTGTTTACAATATATAATATATAGCTCATATGGATGTGGAAAAAGCACTGAACTCGCGTGTTTATCACATTCAGATACTTATATATACGTTGATAAGAATAATTTCTAATATAAAATACATACTAAAAAAATATTTCTTAACAACCCAAAAATAATTTTTACAAGTTTGTGAAGCTAAGAAGTTTTCACTTCTGACGTGCAGTCCTACAACTGACCGCTATTTTTAAATTACTGTTTTAATCATTGGGTATGTGCTCCTGTCATTAATAATTGTGACCTTAATTGACTGTTAAACTGTTAAAAGGCTTAGTAATTACAATTAAACTATATGTATTAGGTAATAAATTATTTCTTTTCTAATCTTCACACGAATTCTACGTACTGAATAAAACTGTAACTGTATAGATGTCATAGCTTTTAAACTTAGTCCACTCTTTGATACAGATTACGCAAATGAAATCAAAGAAGCTAAATAAATCGTCATATTGATCGTACATACGGCGTTGTAATACATATTCGTAATTTAAAAAAAAATTTAATAACATTCTACACGTACCTTAATTTCTTATACATGCTGGTAAATAAGGGCAGACCGTCTTCGTCAGTTCCAACGTGAGGATCAAACCTCCATGTACCGCCAATATGTCGGGAAGCCTCGTACACGGTGAAGTTTACACCGTACTCTTGAAGATATCTGGCAGCGGCCAGGCCGGAGTAACCGGCTCCGATGACACACGTATGTTTACTTTCTAAAGGCTGAAAAAGAAACGTAAAGATATAATATTATAATTCTATAATTTTAAGAACACTTACTAACCGGGGAAGGACCACGCTCTCACAAAATTCCAGCATAAAATAGCAGCGTAAAGCTGCTGTGTTTCGTATGGTGAGTGTAGAGAACCGAAGACCATCTTTACTGGAAACGAGGCATTCAATCTTAGTCCTCACGGGTGACAATGCATCTGCATTTTGATTCGTAACCGATGATAGAACTAAATAAAAATAAAAGAACAACAATACTTCGAAGTACTTTAAGAGGCGTCTTAGTCATACGAGTATGTACGTACTACAAATGCAAAATGATTTTTATTATATTACTAGCTGGCCAGGCAGACGTTGTGGTGCGCTTTTCGATGAAGCTTTATATAAAAATCCTTATATTCGTAATAAAAAAAACATTGAGTGTCACTTATCAGGATAAAAACTATCCTATCTCTCAAGTTGGACCGAACTGCACACAGTGTGCAAATTTCAATGAAATCAGTTCAGTAGTTTAGGAGTTCATCGCGGACAAACAACGTGATACGTAATTTATATATATAAAGATAATAAAGGCAAATGCAGTCACAACAAGAATTTTCCAGACGTGTTTAAAATTATTTCTACAAGCTTGATCGTACCAAATAGCTGAACATCCAATGGAGGATTTGTCACCGTTGCAAGCGGATTAGTAAGCCAAGTGTCAGACATCGCAACTTTGACTCTGCTTCCCTTTGACTTGAGTATTTACTAAGCAAATTGAAAGTGATCACATTCTGATAATAATTTTCTAACCCAGCGGATCAGTAGGTGGAAGTGGCATTAGGCTGACCATTTTAGCTTGAAGAATCGAACATACCTACATCCAGCGATGGGAAAGCCAATGCAGTATTAGAATGACGATAAGATGAAACATGGAGCGAATCGATGGAAGCCTGTGGCTCAAAACCATGCTAAACGGAAAACTATGTATCACCTAATGTAAGAAAAAAGCTTATCTATGTACAACAGTGAATTTGTAATTGTATGTAAATATGATAATAATGAATAATCTGACAGATATAAAAATATACACGTAACAATAAATTTTATAAGATTCTCGCATTTATCGACGTATAAATACGTAATACGCGCTGCATATATATACGTAATGACGGCTTCGTAACACCTGGAAATTATGTTAAATTAAATTTTACATTGAAATATGGAGTGTGTGTGAAATTGCAAAATCGGAACACATAAAAATATCCATACATGATGAAATGTGGATTACGGTGTTGTGGTAAAAGTCTTATGCTACTATAAATAATTTTTTTATAGGATAGGGTGACAAACGAGCACACAGTCCACCTGATGGTAAGTGGATGCTGTGGCCCATAGACATCCACATCTATCCTCAATAAAGAATCAAAATGCAGATGCGTTGTTACCCGTGAGGACTAAGATGGAATGCCTCTATTCCAGTAAAAAGGGTCGTCGGTTCTCTACACTCACCATACGAAACACAGCAGTGTCAAGCTGCTATTTTACGCTGGTATTCTGTGAGAGCGTGGTCCTTCCCCGGTCGAGCCGACCCATTCGTGCTGCAACTATACTATTAATATAGCTGCAGCATGACTCTACCACGTACAAATTTTTTATAGGATAAGGGTGACAAACGAGCACACAGTCCACCTGATGGTAAGTGGTTGCTGCGGCCCATAGACATCTACATCTATCCTCTATTACAAATCAAAATGTAGATGCGTTGTCACCCGTGAGGACTAAGATGGAATGCCTCATTTCCAGTAAAAAGGGCCTCCGGCCACCTGCACTCACCAAGCAAAACGCAAAGGTAAACCTCTACTTCACGCTGGTTTTCTGTGAGGTCGTGGTACCACCCCGGTTCGAGCCGGCCCATCCGTGCGACAGAAAAAGCTGCCGCGTGGCTCTACCTCTGTTAGCGTGGTAAAAAACAAAAAAAAACAAGACTTTATAATAATAAGTATAAAGTCTTATGGAAAAAATTATGGCCATAATTGAAACAACACCTAGGTGTAACCACGATTTATGTCCATAATTTTACAATGTCAATAGCTTCAGTGGCAGCCTTTCGCATATCAAAGACGATTACCGCGGTAGTTTTTGGGTCAAGTAGCCACTGTACAGTTTGTTCAGTATGCGACATGAGTTCAACAGAAAAAAGACTAACATATTACGCTTTTGTGCATTTTTATCATCCACCATCTTATTATAAGTCATGGTTTAGCTTTGTTAAAATGTTAAAGATTCATATAATAGTAACTGGCACTCATAAAGTACAACACCGCCGCAGCTTCAACCTGTATCTTGAAATATGACATTTGCCCGCCTAATTCCTTATCATAAATATCTAAATAAACCCTAGTGTAACCACCCTACTTCACGCGGTAATTTAGGTAGTAATTTAATCTCATAATTATTGCGGTAAACGGGTGGTAGACGGTAAGGTACTATGGCCGTAGTCTTTATTTGCCGATGTTTCAATCCACAGTTAAAATTTTTTCATAGGCTAAAAAACAACATAAAAAGAATAGAAAATTATAGTTGTGCGGATAAAATATTTCAATTGTTTCACTTTTATGTTCAATCAAGTAAAGGTAAAGCCCTGGTGTTGGATGCTACTTGCGTAGACACTTTGGCGGCCACTCATCTCAGGGGTACCTCGTTTAGAGCCGGGGCGGCATCAGAGGCAGCTGAACTGAGTAAGTGGCGCAAATATGAGTCTCTGAGAGATGACTACATATTTGTGCCAATTGCTGTAGAGACTATCGGTCTCTGGGGTCCACGTGCGGTTAAATTCCTAAAGGAACTCCATTCGCGGCTGGTCGTTGCTGCTGGTGATAAGAGAGCTGGTACTTTTCTCGCTCAAACGCTAAGTATAGCCATTCAGCGGGGTAGCGCAGCCAGCGTTTTTGGCACAATACCGCGGGGAGTAGGACTATATGATAATTAAGTTTCTAGTTTTAGTTTATTTTTTATTATTATAGTCAATAAATCTCAATTATAGAGGAAATTTAGTTTCCCATTGACCTCAGTCAAGTTATAATTTATTTGATGTATTAACTTTTACATGACGACTGATAAATCAGCCTTAAATTGTCTGTAAATAGCCTTCTAAAAATGTACTATTTAGTAGGTATATCATTATAATAATAAATAATTATACTACACACCGCTATTTACACAATATATGAACATAGTGTCGCGGTTCAATTTTTTAAAGGTTAGAACCTTTTAAAAATTCGAAACGCGATAGTCATCAATCCTCATCATGCGTGTGTCATGGACGCATTACCCGGTTTTTATCTTGCATAACGTAGGTTACGGTGGGTATTCAAATGCACACAGCTACTTTTTTATGATCAAGTACACGAATAAATTTAAAAATAATTTGAACAATATTTCTTATGGTAAAAATTCATAATTAACTGATTTTATTCAAACTTATAAAAACATTTTACGAATATTAATATACAATTCAGAAATTTTTAAAATATAATATTAACACTGTAAATAAAAATGTACAATTTATGTTGCAATTCATCATGTAAAACTTGAATCCGCTTGATGTGAAACTTGTTTTTTTTTTTAATTTATTTTTACCTACAAACGATGATTTCTTTGTATTAATAATCCCGTACAAAAAATTATAAATACCGCGCAAAGCAGGAAATATTATAAATAATTCGATAAAAAGTTTTAAAATGGGTGCTAAATTCTAGTTTATTATAGTGACAAAGAAATATTTTAACTAAACTAGACTACGCTAATTATATTAAAATGTTAAGAATTTTAGTTATGTAATTCTTATAAAAAACATTTAAAAAATAATTGTTCTTGGTGACACCTATATATAAAAAATATTATCTCATGTAGTATTGGTTTGGTACGTGACAGATTAACAAAAGATTTGAGGTAAAAATCGCTTAGGTTTGTGCCTTATTCAAAACAAGTTCGCAGATACACAGTTGTTTGTCCTTAGCGCTTGAGCTGTACTATTCAGAGATGAAGAGAAAGAACTACAACTTTGACGTTTGTAGTTAATGAACTTTCAATAATTACGTTTAAGAGTTTTATTATTCCCAGATTTCTGAGGTTTATATCATTCATATAAACGACTGAACGAAATTTCTCCAGGGCTAGAGAAGAGGGAAAAGAGGAGTGAATTTATATTACACTGCATCGTCACTTACGTAACGATGACTCCTAGGTCAGTTTACAATTCACGTAAATTACTTATCTAACGGCCATCCGAACAGGTGGTGGCGAACCTCGGATCTGACGGTTAACTCGTATCGTCCATGTTCTGAGCAGTAAGAAGCGCCCAGGGACGCAGGTGTACGGTGCGTACACGGTGTGGAGTCTGCAGAATCGCCGCATCCCATTAGTTGTTGTCCTAACATTATTTGTGGCACTGACTGGCCGACGACATTTCGATCATCGGATCAAAAAGATAAGATCGCGCTCTTTCTGCGTAAACACGATGTAGACACCACGCTAGTGCATGAGACCTTCTTGCATCCTAGCCATCGCGACCCTAGGATTGCAAATTACACCTTAGCTAGAAATGACCTACTACAAAAGATCCTTGCACTGCGTACCGACCGACGCTCGGCCCACCTTAACTTTATAGTTGAAGAATGCTCTCGTAAAGTTAGTGTGTCGAGCAATCGACACATGAAGCTTCCTAGTGATATTCGACAGCTGATTAAAGCGAAGAACGCGGCTCTAAGACAATACGATCACTATCGTAGATAACAAATTCAGACTGTGCAACCTCCAAAACGAGGTAAAACAGCGCATCAAAGAGTTTAGACATGATAAGTGGGATAATCTGCTGACGGATATCGAGCCATCATAAACTGCCTTCTGGCAGTTGACCCGACCTCTGAAAGCAGAACAATTCTCACCTATGGCGCCTCTCATTAGGCCAGGAAACCCTGATCTCGCCTTTAACGACTCCGAAAAGGCCGAGTACCTCGCAGACAGTTTAGAGAGCCAATGTACTCCCTCTAGCGAAACGATAGATCCAGCTCACCTTGCCGAGGTCGAAGCGGAGGTCGTGCGTAAGTCTGCATTACCACCTGCGGGCAACCCTTTAGATTACTATACGATAAGGAAGCATAAGAATCTCCAGTCAACAAGTATCTTAATGCAATAGCAAGTCAATAGTTTCAAAATCACACGTTGACCTTCGAGTAAAATTCATAAAAGATCCGTCAGACATTCGGAGATCACTCGAAATATTAATTCTTCTTTTTTCTCGTTGTAGTAAGAAATTCCCCATCCAGCACCTTCTCTTACAATTACTTAATAAGTACTATGTACACAGCACTAATCGCCACAACCTCCTCAGGCGACATTTCTATGAACACTGACTATTGTGGCCTGTAAAATGTTCCGCGACATGTCTCGGGACATTCCACGTAGTTGTTGGGCAACATGTTGCGCAACATGCCGCTCCTTTTGTCCCCAAGTGTATCCAAGGCTTTATTCTGTTTAAAAAAATCCCGACGTAAAAATGGGTGCTTTTATTTTTCACCGTTTGCAGTTATATAATATATCATTTACTGTTAACCGACTTATAATTAGTGATCCAAGAATAGTCACAACACAACTTGCATCTAAATATAATAATTTAAAAAAACATTGATAACGATTTTAGGTTACATTTAAACTGCGACTGTAGGTCAGCGTACTCAGTAGTCCGTGGAATCACCCAACCGTATATAATTCACACACTACACATGTAAAAGTAATTGGATACAAGCGTAGGGCCAAAATAGAATTGCGTTGACAACACAATTGCATAACCAACTACCTACTTTACGTAGGCTTACATCGTAACCACGTTAAAATAAACTTTCTCGTACATATTACCATCATTCTGTACATGGTAATGAGATTCATCATTACCATAACAGCTTAACAGCCTATCAAAGGTCCGCTGTTGAATTTAGGCCTCTCTATTAATGTTTATTTTTTTTTAGAATAAAGGCGACAAACGTGCACACAGTCCCAGAAAATATACAAAATTTGACCTGCTCAAAGTTTTAAAACTTTATTAAACAAAGTTTTTATAAAAAGGGTTATTATAATATTACGGAATTTATGGATGATAATAACCCCTGGAAATGAGGTGATCGCTACCAAGCTATTTCTAATTTGTGTTGTGTTATTAATTGTGTAACATACATGATTGTAAGCTGTAAAAAAAAAGTCGTGCTGAGTTTCTTGCTGGTTCTTCGCAGGACAGAGGTTTTTTCGAACCGGTGGTAATTAAACAAAAGAGTGACTTTCAATAAGTATTATTTATAATCTATATTGAATAAAAAAGTTTCTGTTTCTGTTTATAGCAAGAGGGTTGGCAACCGTCGTTTTTTTTAGTTGTTATCAGGAAGATTCTGCTGTCCAACTCCTGTTTCAGTTTCCCTGAACGATATGGAGTAGGTGATATTCTTACACTGGCACTACATGGTTAACGGTGTAGTAGATTGTATTATCTGTTGTTCATTGAATTCAATCTACTTGAACGTGATCGATTTATATGTGTATGTGTGTATGTATGTATATATGTATGTATATATATATATATATATATATATGAATGTGAATGTATATATGTAGATATATGTATGTGTGTATGTATATATGTATATATGTGTGTATCTGCACCTGCCACAAAATCTCATCACTCCACGGGTTGACTGGCAGAGAATGCCGCTAGGCATTAAGTCCGCCCTTTGTTACCCTTGTTATTAAGGTGTCAACAAAAAAAGATTAAATAAAAAAAATAAAAATATACATACAACGGCAATTGAGAGCCATTTACTACAGCAGGGTGTAGGGGATAGGCGCTATTACAAACGAAAATCCGAATTGGATACACGTTGACACGTGACACAATTCCGAAATCCAAAAACAGTATAAGTTCAAGCTTAACCCTGAAAAGTCTCCTAAACTGAAAACATAATTAAAATCAAGTACTGGATGTCTACTTCATAATACTAGACCAAATTGACATATTTTCGTTTCGTTATACGAAATTTTTAGTGAAATTTATTTTTACCGTAATTAATTCAAAACGCATTTCCGACATCCAAAAACAATATAAAAGGTTCAAGCTTAACCCTGACAAGACTCCTAAATAGATAAGATAATTAAAATCAAGTACCGCACGTCTATAGCCAACCCTCAAAGTCTGCAACGAAAACGAAAACATCGATAAGCCTTCTACAAGTTCTGATTCACCGAAAAACACAGACGAATGTGCAGTTTTTCTATGCTTGACCAAAAATTATTCCTTCAATAGATTAAGACAGTAATTTAAAACTTCTTCACGATATCGGATGAGTCATTCTAAAAGACCATTATGTGTGTAAAGGGTTGATTGCTTTATACTTTTCTAACCAGTAATGGTAAGACCCGACATTATGGAGCGTCTCAAACTGAGAGGCGGTATGAAATGAGAAAGAGCTCCACAGGAACTTCTACAAGGCTCTACACGAGCCTTTCGTAGACACGGTTACCTCCCTCCACTGGCTACGGTTCGGGGAAACCGAGGACCAACAACTATTGGAGATACATACTAAGAGATGGCATCGGGGATAGCTGAAGAGCTTGTCGTCATCCCGGTGGGTCACTTAGGTGTGTCATCTCCGGAAATAAGAGCTTTCTAACTAGGAGTATTTGCAAAAACACAACCTAGTAGCATCACCCGAAACTCGCTCTGAAATACGGTCTCATGAACCGGTACTGCATTATTATAAGGACTTGCTGGAAGCTGTATGCGAAAATAGCCACGTCAAGTTCTACTGGGACCAGGCAATAGCCTGTCCTAGTAGTATAGTAATAATATTACAGATAGGACTATTCTTGACAATAAGCCTGATATTGTGCTGATGGACCGCATATAGTTAAGGATTTTTTTTTCATAAAATTAGGTTGACAAACGAGCACACGGTTCACCTGATGATAAGTGGTTGCTGTGGTCCATAGACATCTGCATCTATCTTCGTTTGCGAATTAAAATGCAGATGCGTTGTCAGCCGTGAGAACTACGATAGAATGCCTCTTTTCCAGTACAAAAGGGTCTCCGGTTCTCTACACTCACCATACGAAACACAGCAGCGTTAAGCTGCTATTTTACGCTGTTATTCTGTGAGAGCGTGGTCCTTCGCCGGTCGAGCCGACCCATTCGTGCTACAACTATACTACTAATATAGCTGCAGCATGGCTCTATCACGTGAAGGGTATTCTTGGTCGACATTACCATTTCGTACGACGAGAACGTCGTGAAAGTCGAAACAGGTAAGCGAACAAAATATCTGGACTTGGCTCAGGAGATGACCGACATGTGGGGTGGTCCGCCGACCGAAATTATTTCGGTAGTCGTTTCTGCGAACAGCTAGATTATGGTCAGTCCCTCGGGTCATCTGAGACGACTGGGAGTTCAGGGCGGATCGCACCGGGATCAATGCAGAAGGAGGTGCTCCTTGATACCGCCCGAATCATCTTTTACCATTACTGATTTCTTTTCCTTTCCGCTTACACTCAGCTGTTCCATACCATTCGCCTTCATCATTTTAAGTTGTTATTTTTTAATTTGCTATATTTGATGTATAGTATTTTATAACATACATATTTTAATTTATATTATCTATCATTTTTCATACATACTTATACCGTACAATCAGATGAGAATACAATTTATATATCTCAAAAATAATAATAAAAAAAAACTAAACACTAAAAATAACTAAAATTATTATGCATATAGTCCTACCCTCTCCAGCATAGTGCCATGAAAGTTGTGTGATGTTATAAAAATGCAGCCCAGCCACAGCCCTTTAATTAATTAATTAATAATTATCAATCAGCTAATTACTACTAATTAAATAAAGGAACTAATTAAATAAAGGAACTCCATCCGCGGCTGGTCGTTGCTGCAGGTGATAAGAAGACTGGTTCTTTCCTCGCTCAAAGGCTAAGTATAGCCATTCAGCGGGGAAACGCAGCCAGCGTTCTTGGCACGATACCGCGGGGAGTAGGACTGTATGGTAATTAAGTTACTAGTTTTAGTTTTTTTTAATATAGTTTTTAATATTGTATAAAACAAAATATTGTGTATTATGTTATTTACATAATAATTAAAATTTAGCTGTTGTAATGTAAAAAAAACTAAATAAGTAAGTACACCAGCTCATATGACTAGCGTGATATTGCGCGCGAATCTGCAAATTAACCTACGAATTAACAAATTAACTTGCGTATTTAATCATCCGCTTCTGATGCCTATACAAAGATGCATATCAGAAAGTTTTTTTTTTAGATACAAGGCTAGTGAATTACGATGTT
This sequence comes from Parnassius mnemosyne, assembly GCA_963668995.1. Lineage (NCBI taxonomy): Eukaryota > Metazoa > Arthropoda > Insecta > Lepidoptera > Papilionidae > Parnassius > Parnassius mnemosyne. The sequence continues at coordinate 25,809,983 of CAVLGL010000057.1, forward strand.
TTGTTACACAGTCAATTAGTAATAAACGTGTAGCACGACCGTAGCTTGGCATTCTTATAGACACGTCGTTAATTCAAATATCCTGTAGAGAATTACCCAAAATTGTCACAATGAATAGTTGTATTGCCAAAAGGAAGTCTCGCTCTATAGTTATTGTATATCTACCTGTCACGTAGATTATTAGAAGACGGACAATTTTTTGTGATTTTCAGCCAACTTTCGGACTCCACAATACTTTGGATTTGTCTTAGTCAACTTTTACAGGTTCGGGATAATTTATAGCCAATTTTTAAAAAAGTAGGAGGTTCTCATTTCGACTATATGTTCTTTATTTTGTGAACCGATATTTTAATGTCTTTTTTTAAATAGGTTTACACTTGAAATGTGATTCCCCATAAGTATTTAATGTAACAATAGAGACGACAATCCAGTTGTTACCTTGAGTTTGTAATATTTATTAGTCTTCTAGAATGGGTCGCAAATTAAAATTTAATAAAAAGTAATGGCCGGTTACAAAAAACTAGAAAGAATAAAATAATCAATTACTAAATTTATTTTTATTAAATAAGTGTTACGGTCCGAAGGTTAAAGAGAGCTAATATAATTACAGGCTATGATGCATTCCATATTAATCCTCTGTGACAACGCATCTGGTGTCTAGTCATCTACATATGAAGTTGGCTACAGGTACCCGTGGACTGGCAGTCAGTAGCCGCTCGACTTCAGGTGGACTATAAATTCACTTCAGTTTAATTAAAATATATCTGTGGGCCACAGCATTCACTTATCCACTTACATGTACTCACTGACACCTGCACATATGAATGGAAATGCAGACGCGTTGTAAAAAGGGTCCCCCAGTTAAAAACTCTCACTGTACGAAACACTGCAGTATTATGCCGCTATTATACGCTGGTACTCTATGAGATCGTGGGTACTCCCTGGTCAAGCCGACCAATTCGTGATGCAGCCATAATGTAGTTGCAGCCTTGCTCTACTCCTGTTCTACTTCCTTAATGAGAAGGAGCCTGTAATTGGCTACTGCTATCGGGGCTGTGATAGTCCCGACAAACAAAGGAGCTCTGCCGCCCCCTCGGTAGAGAGATATTCATAAAAATTTCTTCGCATAAAATAACTAAGTGGCTTTTAAAGTAAGTTAATAGTCGAACAGCAGACTCGACTTCACGACTTTTAGTATTGCATCCTGTAGCCTTTAGAATTTGAAACTCAAATGAATTCTCCAGCTAATCTGGTACCGACACCACACAATTAATTTTATTTTACTGTTATTCATATGTGTGGTTATTTTTCATTGTTCCGTTTGTCCAATATCAATAAAATATTTTTCAGTTTTCATAAACATCATCACTTTTAATTTCAATCGCTCGTAGCTCGTATCATCTTGTATAATGACGACCTGCAAATGTATGTGCAGGCTACTATCGATGAACTCCATAACGCTATTGCGAATACAATTTGAACTTAAAAGCTGTTAGGAAATGGTTAAATAATATTAATTTAAAAAGAGTGCAGAGACCGAGCATTTTGCTGCGACGCAGAGAACCCACTGGTTCAACAAGTTTTATTTTACTTTAAATAATTGCATCAGGTCTGAACGCCTTTTTGTTGAGTAAGGGTGACAAACGAGCACACAGTCCACCTGATCATAAGTGGATACTGTGCCCCATAAAAATATACATTTATCCTCAATTAAGAATCAAAATGCAGATGCGTTGTCACTACTGAGGACTAAGATAGAATGTCTCGTTTCCAGTAAAAAGGGTCTCAGGTTCTTTACACTCACTATACGAAACACAGCAGCATTAAGCTTAAATTTTATGCTGGTATTCAAAGCCTGGCTTGGTTTTCGATTTTAAAATAAAAATAAAAACATGCGTGAGTGTCGTGGAACACTCGGTTGGAACGAAGTTGCTTTCGTAGTATACGAGTATTATTATTGATAAACGTATTATATTATTTATTAACAAATACAAATAAATGAATTACTAGCACCTATTAATAAGAAGCGTCATTTAAAATAAAATAATATTTATTTTATTATTCCATCTCGCTTCCTTATAGCCGCCAAGGCCGTCTACACTACGTCAGAAAAAGTCGTGACTCGTGACGGTAAAATCTAACACTTTTTGTCGCCTAGCCCCGATCCGCCAAATTCGTACCGTACGATAAAGAAATTCGTTCCAAAAAAAATAGAAAACAGTAAAAGACTGCAAGACAAAAACTAAAGTATATATTTACACCAAAAATGATAGTTATGAATGGAAAGAGCCCTTACTTATCTCTCTTGATTGTAGGCCCGTTGATTACGTCTATACGGAAAAGTAAAGTACTAGTAATGAAGGTTGGCTTATTCATGAGATTACATAAACTTGCATTTCACACACGGCAACATAATAGTCTAGCCATCTATAAAACATCGTCCAAGGAAAGCGAAAGTCGCGTGCAAACGAACGTAGCCACAAATGTCACACTTAAAACGTATTGCAATTCAAACATCAATGTTTTATATATATATATATATATATTTTTTTTAATAAAGGCGACAAACGAGCACACAGTCCCAGAAAATATACAAAATTTGACCTGCTTAAAGTTCAAAAACTTTATTAAACAAAATTTGTATAAAAAGGGTTATTATAATATTAAGAAATTTATGGATGATAATAACCACTGGGAATGAGGTGATCGCTAGAAGCTATTTCTTTTTTATTGTGTGTGGTTAATTGTGCAACATACATGATTGTAAGCTGTTATCTTTCGTAGCCTACATTAGGGCTACGATGGCTAATTACTGTACAAACACTTCAGCACTTCGATATCCCGACAGTCCACTTGGCACCGCTGGAGGGACTGCAGCACCGCCCAAATTTCGACGGAATCAAAGGCTTTCTCATAGTCCACATACGCAAGACAAAGTGACAGATATTACCTAGTACGCTTCGGTCTTCTGTACAATTTGTCGAAGAGTACGTATATGGTCTACGGTGCTAAAGCCTTTTCGGAAACCGGCTTGTTCGGTAGGCTGGAATTCGTCAAGTCTGCGTGCGCGACGATTCGTAATGAGTCTCGAAAACAGCATGTAGACGCGGCTCAGGAGGGAAATCGGTCTGTAGATCTTCAAGAGAGCGTTGTCGCCTTTCTTGAAGAACAAGACCACCATATTTCTGCTCCACGCCTCCGGTGTAGTGCCACCATGGAGGACAGAATTAAAGAGCTTCTGAAGGACTTCAAGTACCGGTTTTCCACCCGCTTTCAGAAGCTCCGCTGTAGTTCCATCCTCGCCTAAGGCCATGCCGTTTTTAAGGTACTGGAGAGCCTTTCTAATCTCGCTCAGACTGACGTCCGGTATATCATCGGAATAGCTCATTTTAGATGGAATGCCTCATTTTCAGTTAAAAGGGTATGTGTGTCTCTACATTCACCATACGAAACACAGCAGCATTGTAAATAAATAATGTGTCCAAAATATATCAATAATGTGTCTGAAAACGGTCATTAGAATTACATTGATCATATGCCGCAATATCCTTGCAATATTTTATGTAAGCATTGCAGGCTAGGACCACACCAGGGCTAGGACCACACCAGGGACAGAACCACACCACGTCTAGGACCACACCAGGACTAAACATAATCATAAGGTTTTTGGCTTCAATCGTTAATGTTATTCATGGATATCGTATCACTTTAACTGAAAAACACAGTTATAGAGCCTCGGATCAAGTACTAGAAATCTAGAAACGGAAATAAGTGAAAGCCCACTATGAAATGTAGGTAGGTGGATGCCCCTATTACCAGCCTTTTAGTGCCAATTTCAACTTTAAAAATTCCTACAAATATAAACAAATGTTTAAAAATGTTGTGTCCTAATTAAAATATAATTAGGACACAACATTTTTAAACATTTGTTTTAATCGATAGGTTATTTATGGACAAATGTAATGAACATTTAGTTACAATCATATTATATCAAGAACAATTTTAAAAATGACGATAAGCAAAAAAAGGCGTAATGGCTCAAATTCCAGCCACCCTGAACCGAATGTCGTCCTTTTGTGTACCTAATGTCAGCATAGCATAGGGTTATGCCTAATTAGTTGGTACCTATTGTAGATAAGTTTTAGAGGCAAAGTAATAAATTCGTAACAATTTTTAATTTTGAATCTGCATGTCACAAGCATGGAATATGTATTAAGACAGACGACAACATTATTTTATTTTAATGTTTTACTATTTAGCTTACTGTGTTTTAGTTTAAAGCAATTCAATGAATTAAAGCAAATTATGATAAAATATTATGTAGTACATCGATTTCTAATAATTTAATCATCCAAGTTTTCAAATCATCATAGTCATTACAACCTTAAACAAGTCCACTACTGAACATCCTCCTCCATAAACTGCCGCAAAGTCTGGTCTTAAACCACTTTCCTTGTTATGAGTTTTTCATTTATGTTCTAAGTTGTAATTAGTATTACTAAGTTATAGTTTTTACTTGTATATATACTATATTTATTGCTTGTTATTTCTTCTTTCTCAAAAAAATAATTGAATACTTACATAAGGTGTTTTTAATATACATCGAATGTCAGATAGAAAAGCTAGTACATTACTAGTACTAAACTTTAAAATCTAAAACCAATTTTAAAACAGCCGAATTGATCATAGCTCCCTTAACTATAAAATAAGTTATGATCTAATTAATGGTATTTATTCCAGTTTATGACAGCCCTGATTTATATTACGTGCCTGAAATTAGGTACTTCTTATTAGGTACGTCAAACCAAATAACAGCCGGGCGGTTGACATCATGCACTCCATACATTTCGTATATCTAATTACAGCCTCATTAATTTCCACTAAAAGAAAATAAATAACTTGTAAATTTAAACAAAAATAACTGCATTACTATGTCTATAGTCATATTCATACAAATCAAAAAGCCTATACATGAGATAATGTAAAGTAATCTTAATTTCACCGGGATCCAAACTTGTCAAAAAATTAGGAAAATTAGCATTTTTCGTTGCGTACGTGTTTTGATTTTCAATTTAACACTGTTTAAAATTGTGAGGTAATATTTGAATATACTTTCCTCTAGTTACGAAGAATTTTTTAGGTGACAATATTTGTAGTTAAGACTACTAGTAATCTTATTTACGAAGTAAAAAGGCGAAAAGGCTGCAATTAGAGGCATGGCTGGTATTAGGGGCATCCACCCTACTGCTTTTGTGAAATCTGGTGATACTTTTAAATTTTTAAAAATCTTCACCACGATTTGAATTTGTCGTGTATAATGGAAGCGTTTCAACATTCAAAAATTTTATAAGGTCAGGGACAAGGATTATTTGTATACATACAAATACCTGTACCGCACGCGGTTTCAACCTGCGACTAATAATTTTGCAGCCAAATGCTTAGAAACTGCGCTACGTGCCGGAGCCGTCAAATCACACATCAATAAGGAAGATGTCACATTATCATTCTACTTCCATAGAAACATCATCAGCTGCACTGTTGCTGGCTGGCTGTGTTATTAGCAAACATTATGTGCATTTATAAAATAATTTTATTCATGTATTCATTACAGACTGTCAAAAGTTCACAGTTCACAGCCATGCCGTGCTGTTCGTAGCCGTGTCGTGGTGGTGGAAGTGAAACCATTACCCCATTAGCTGTCGTTAGAGGCGACTATGAGAAAACTCAGAAAAAATAAAATAAACATAAAATACCCGTTACATACAGCAGTATCAAAGATGCGAGACGTCCGTTACGACGTGACGTGACGTGACGTGCGGTGACGTGACGATTAAGGCAAATCATTTTTATAGTAAAGGGGGCTAGCGAGCATGCGGCTCACCTGATGTTAGATGTTTAAAAAAGAGTAGGCTCTTTTGTTGAAGGTATCTAAGTCGTATCGGTCCGGAAAAATCTCTGGTGGTAGTCGATTTCACAAGAAAGTTGTGCGAGGAAGAAAACTTCTCTACAATGGGACGGAAGAAGGAGTCACTTTGTTCTTGAACATAGCCCTCCCCATTCGATTGTCTCATAGGGATCCCCGCATTTGCATTTCCGCAAGTACGTTTGCTACCATATTTTTTTTTATTTGTTATCAGGAAGAAGCTGCTGCTCATGTCCTCATGTTAGCTGCCCTAAGCCGCTTCTTACGACACCCACGCGATGACATGGGTAAGTAGATTCTCTTACGCTGTCACTATACAGCACAAAATAATTGTTATGATCTAACTATTAGTGTATACCAACATAGGAATATTCCTGCCAAATTTTAAGTCTATAGGCCTTATGGTTCCAGAGATCACGTGATGAGTCATTTCAAAGTGTGATAATTTTTAATTAACGCCCCCGAAATCCCCCCTGCAGTGGAATTTCTGAAAATCCATTCTTAGCTGACCTATACCCGACAAATGGAATATTTCTACCAAATTTCAAGTCCGTACATGGGTGGAAATATATTATATATATAAATAGATTAGGTATATAGATAGGATACACATATTAAATTAAAAGATTTCGTCATCATCATTAACCATTTCAAATCAACTATAGGGATTTTTCGTACTCTAGCACGTACAAAAAACATTTTTTGTATGTGGTAGTTAACAAAAAATGTCACTGTAGTTGTACTTTTGTACTTGGTAGAGCTACGCTGCAGCTATATTATCAAACGAAGCATTCCATCTTAATCCTCAAGGTTAACAACAAATCTGCATTTTGATTCGTAATCGAGGATAGATGCAGATTGTCTATGGGCCACAGCGTCCACTTGCCATCAGGTGGACTGTGTGCTTGTTTGTCACCCTCATTCTAGAAAAAAGAGAAATTACGTTTTTAGCAAGATGCCTACTTATATAATATAAGTAAAATGGACGTAAGTGTAATTCCATATTTTTTTTATAAAATTTAAGAGTCTACCCAAACGTACTTCTTTTCTCATGTCTATAGGGTACAGCAGCTATTTACCATCAGGTGGACTGTGTTATCGTTTGTCGTTTATAATGTTTTTTTGGGAATCCAAGCAGCCGTCTTATCACCAGCAGCAACGACCAGCCGCGGATGGAGTTCCTTTAGGAACTTCACCGCACGTGGACCCCACGGACCGATAGTCTCTACAGCAAATGGCACAAATATATAGTCATCTCTCAGAGACTCATATTTGCGCCACTTACTCAGTTCAGCTGCCTCTGATGCCGCTCCGGCTCTAAATGATGTACCCCTGAGATGAGAGGCCGCCAGAACGTCTACGCAAGTAGCATCCCATACTAGGGCTTATCAAAATAAATAATTTATTGTTGAAATTTTAAAACCGATCGACCGATTTCGATAAAATCAAAATGGAAACAAAAAAAGAATTTTACAAATCGGTTCCGTCTTCGAGTAATCGGTGAACATACATTAAAAAACAGACGATGAATGTAGAACTTCCTCCTTTTTTGAATTCGGTTGAAAATACCCAAACCAGTAACAGGAAGTAGCGTTAACGGTACGAGATAAGCAATTATGGTAAACCCTACCTAGATCCGTGTCTAACGTGAACTGTAACGGGCCCATAAAAACAATAAAATAATATTATTAAATATTTTATGTTCTAATTATGAATAATTCTCTCATAAAGCAGACGAGGCCTGTGCGTGATGAATAAGTGAGACGATAAATGTAAATAAAGCAACTTTACTAAGATGTAACACATAATATAATATTTCAAATTGTGTATTCATCCGTTATTAAGAATTGCCATCAGAAACATCATCCATGCAAATGCAGTCAAGGACAGCTAGTTGCTTCATAACAAGTTGGATAATGCCTACAGTTTTCCATAAAAATTACATTAATACACCATTGTACACGTCATTTTATCGGCCATGACACGGTGCGAGTAGTAATAATTGCATTAAGTGGGTATGCGCTCGGGAAGTTATGTTTTTTTTTCTAAACTATCGCAATTTAGATTTTTTTTAAATTAAACAAAAAAATAAAAAATATACCTTCAATAAATTTTCTAAATACATAAAATAATCTTAAAATAAAAACTTACTAAGTTAACACACCATTATCCATTGGCAATTAACAACAAGTGACTTTTTATCGTACGCCGTTTGTCCCATTTCGACCCATGAGTGTCCTAAAAGGGTACTAAAGGAAATATCCTATAAAAATCTAATGAATATCGGTTTTTGTTTACGCCAGACCTAATATTACCTACTAGCTGCTCTTTGAAACTTTGCCCGCGTGGAATTTATAACGGTTTATTACGATATATTTTACACGGAACCCTGATTATTTTTCTAAAATAAAACTAGCCTATGTTACTCCTTCTAACATCAGCTATCTGCCAGTGAAGTCCCGTCAAAATCGGCTCAGCCATTTCAGAGATTAGCCGGAACAAACAGACAGACGGACAAAAAAAAATTTTGTTTTAAGTACCGTATATACTTTCATATACATATAATAACAAGCTGTTATTTTGACATTACAAACAGACACTTTAATTTTATTTATTTGTATAGATATTACCCAGACCAATGACTGGCAGCAGCGCTTCAGGAAGTCTGGAACTGCGATCGTCAATCTGCTAAAAGTAAAGATTAGGGTAAATGTTGCCTACAACGTGTAAGGCTCATGTCCAGCAGTGGACTTTTAAGGACCGATAAAGATAAAAATAAGTATTTTTATCGTAGTGCAATAATTTAAAAAAAACTCATCAAGAAATTTGTTATCACACCAAACCTTTCACCTAAACAACCTAACACGCCAATCCTTCACACAAAGACACCTGTTTTAATTGCCTATTGACAATTGAAAACAGGTATCCTTTGTCGTAGTGCAAACGAAGCACGTGCAACTATTTGTACAAACATGGAGCGACAACAACCAACCGTTCACAAGCTCACTTCCCGCTTCAGTTCCAATTCTGACCACATTTTTCGCACTCCAACCATTGCGCGCGTGTTTTGCGATTTTGCGATCCACTTAAAGCTACACTGACAAACACACACACACATTTAAAATAAAAATTAAAGAGAAATACAACTTGTACTTAAATACTTGTTTATTACGAAACGGATTGCGGAAAAACGATAACTTATAGAAATAAAATATAATTTATTGAAAGCTCGGATAATGTCTGTCCCCCTCATCCTCTAATCCAGAGTCTTGAAACCTATCAGCTCGAGCTACAAAACCGTTTTAATTGTCTAGAAGATTGCAATGCAGTGGACGATATGAATGACAAGCTCATGGAAACTGTCCATGCGGTCGATACTAAGTTCTGCAAGACACTCCTCCAACACAATCTTAATCTCATCGCTGTTAGACGGGAAATGAAGCTGCAGTCTTCAGCAGAGTTGACAGCGTACAGGCAACTGAACAGACAGATCTCCAAATGCATGCGGCGGGACTTACGCAACTTCAATACAGCACGTATTGAAGAAGCGATCGAGCGGAACCAGGGCTCCAAAATCTTTGCTAGAGCCAGACAGAGCCAACTGTCGAAGCTGTAGACCGAGTGTGGTAGCGTCGTTTCCGGGACACCAGAGATTTTGAGTGAGATTGAGAGGTTCTACGGGCAACTGAACACATCATCGTTGGAGCCACACGTAAGTGTGAGTAACCATCCAAGAGCACGTCTTATCCGACTTTATTCTGATGATATTCCGGACGTAAGTCTGAGCAAGATTATAATGACTCTCCAGCACCTTAAAAACGGCAAGGCCCCAGGCGAGTATAGAATTACAGCGGAGCTTCTGAAAGTAGGTGGTACTTAATGTCCTTCAGAAGCTCTTTAATTCCGTCCTCCGAAGTCTAGGGCGTCCCCCAACTAGATGGAGTGAGGACCTGGTAAGACATGCAGGAAATCGATGGATGCAGGTGGCTCAGGACCGTGCTTGGTGGCATTCCTTGGGGGAGGTCTATGTTCAGCAGTGGACTTGTGAAGGGTTGTAATGATGATGCTGATGATCCAATCATTACTATTTTTTTTTAATTTATTTACTTAAGGAAAACATATAGCTTTATTAATACACTAGATGTTACCCGCGACTTCGCCCGCGTGGATTTCGGATTTCATGGGTTTTAATTTTTTTTCGCGGAACTCTAAATCTTTCCCTAAAGTAAAAGTAGCCTAAGTTACTCCTTATAACATCAGCTATCTGCTAGTGAAAGTCCCATCCAAATCATTTCACAGGTTTTTGCGCGATGCGTGTTCAGACAGACGTGTTAGAGTTTTATAATAGTAAATACATAGATAGACTTATCACTTTTGACGAGCCGTGGTAGTTTGGGCATACGCGTTCGCTATACACGAGCAACTTAAGTTCGATCCTTGGTAGCAGCAATAAAATCGTTAAATCCAATTTTAAGTACTTATTTACTACGTGGTCGGCGGTGATGGAAAACTCGGAAACCTGTTATAAGGGCGAGTACACAATCAACCTAATGGTAAGTGGATGCTGTGGCCCACATACATCTACATATGACTTCGATTAAGAATCAAAATGCACATGCGCTGTCACATCTAAGGACTAAGATAGAATGCCCGGGAACGAGATAAAAGTGTATCTAGTAAAAGTGTCTCCGGTCATGTATACTCACCATACGAAATAAATCAGCATTAAACTGTTATTTTACGCTAGTTTTCTGTAAGAGCAGCGTCCTTATAGAATACTAGCGTCCTATTCCTATTCTACACGCTACAACTATAATGTCGCTGTAGCGGAGACATACCACATGTAAAACATGCATTTTTAATAGAATAAAAGTGTCAAATCGAGCGTATAGTCCACCTGATGGTAATTGACTGCTATGGGCCATAGACACTACAACAATCATCACTTAAAAACCAAAATGCAGATGCGTTATCACCCTTGAAGACTAACATGAAATGCCTCGTTACCAGTAAATAGGATCTTCGGTTCTCTACACTCAATTTACGAACCACAGCAGCATTATTCTGCTGTCTTACGCTGATGTCTTGTATTCTGAACGTGGTCCTACCCCAGTCGAGCCGACCCATTCGTTTGCTTTTTTTTTGGTAGAGCCACGCTGCAGCTTTGTTTAGCTGCGACGTGGCTCTATCACGTAAATTTCAGAAAAATTAAAAAAATATATTTGTAAGGTATCTAGGAAGTCAACCAACACGTATTGGGACACTGCAGAGAACACTTCCTTACCCTAAAACCTTCTAAGAAATGTGAGGATTAGTGGGACTAATACTGTAACTTTAATTTTACTTCTTTAAATATAGGAAAAACATACAAAAGTCTGTTTATTTTTCACTATCTAATAACAACATCAATGGCAGAAAAGTGTTATAAAAAATATTTTATATGATATTTCTAAAAGCTTTGAACGTAATAAAATGTCATCTGATCTTTAAAGGTAAAATTGTGCAAACAAAAAAGAAAAACTAACAGAAAATAATCATGGACTATGTAAGTTTCTTGATGTATAAATTTAGAATTTTTATTATTAAGTATATCTAAAATATTATAATTATTATGATTATAAAAATTACAGACACAAAAATATTTGGTTCTTGCATAGTTGGTAGTAGAAACGGGAATAGATTTTAATCTAATTCGGAAATTAATTATAGAGCGCATTAGATTTTACTAAGAAGATAATGGAAAATCAATAAAATAATTAAGGATTTTGTATAGAAAGATAACATCGCGATATTCACTTCTGCGTGTACATCAGATGTAATTATTAAAATATAAACAAAAAATGTTATATAAAATCACCTCCAAAGAGTATATAAACACATGTTCGTCATCGACAAATTTATTATTTGCAGTTAAATTATTTTTTGCAGAATCACTAGATAATTAAAGAAAAGCTTCCTCTTTTACTTTTAAAACAGTTGAAATAAAAACAATGAATAGTAAAAAAAACAAACAACATTATTGACGTAAGTGAATTAAAAAATATTTCAAATATTATTGATATTATTCTCATAATGAATTATGCAAAAGTTTAATCGTTATTAATAAAAACCTACCACTGATTGTCCTTCTGTGGTTTCCAAGACATAATGCGTTAAACACAAAACTGTCACACATGACCATAGATATCGTGTCATTTTAATTGTTTATTAACACACCGACTTAACAATTTTATTTTATAATAATATCGTAACGAAGAGACAGACGCGTCCGGCGGTCTGCCTTCGCACGAAGACACGACGAGATTGCTGTACGAGCGAGCACTGCATGCAGCACTGATGTAGGGACCAGCTTAGCAACCTTGGCTGCTAAGGCTCTCTGAATCACTTACCTGTATTGCCTTGTAGCAAAAAATATATAATTATGATTTATTTTTCCCCTTTGCTAAAAGCAATTTATGAACACTTCTGAGAACTTTTGTTTTATTTCAACTTTAATTCGTCCTTCACAGTCATTTAAATCAATCACTAAACAACCAACATATAGAATGATGCATATATTTTATTAAAAAGGAAACTAAGCATTGCCCAATACATATTTTCAACACAATTACTCTATAATAATTGTAATAAATATGTTTTAACGGGGAAATTATAGATCAAGCCGCAGCTGTATGACTTAAAAATTAAACTTTTCAAGGAATCATAACATGACTTCAAGAACAAAAAATTATAATGTTCATATAATGCTCCTGAAGTCGGTATTAACACATACTGTATCGAAAAATCAAAGTCCCGACTTTAGAAGCTAACATGTAGAAATTCAAAAGTCAGTCTCCTTTTTTGCAAGTTTAATTTTTATTCATTTAAAAAATTTTCGCCTATATTTCTTCCCTTAGGGGTGAATTTTTTTGTTAAACTTATATGAGACCTCACTTGAATTCTCTTTAAACTATTTAATAAAGCCAGAATTATTAAGATCGGTTCCATTGTTTCCAAGAAATCGGTGAACATACATAAAAAATATACACATTGAATATTGTCGTCTTTTGATTGAACTCCGTTAAAAATAAAAAATAAAGTTATCATCAACCGTTGACTAGATTTTTCAATAAAATTACCGTAATAGTTGAGATGCTCGTAATACTTGCAGTTGTGTAATAATATCAATATACAACCTCAACCTGTTTATCAAGCTTGTGTCATGCAACAGCTAGTACTCGTATCCATAGATTACTGCTCGTATCCTACACAATCTCGATTTTTAGGAAGATTTTCCCCACTATATCGTAACACAAATGTATGTGCATACAGTAAAATAAAAACGTCCTTCAAGTTCCATTCTCTTCTTAGTCTGGGGCTCCGTTTATTGTCATTAAAATTGTAAACAAGGAATCAAATAATATTTAAGTACTTTTAACTTTATACAGGTACACAAAGCTTCAGAAAATAAATTAATTGTTTTTCTTTTATTTATAATGAGCTGATTGATACCCGCGACTTCGTCCGCGTTGCTTGGTATATTAATAAAATTTTCGTATGTGCGCAGGAAAAAACATCAAGATGACAAAATTTCTTTGTAAACAATGTTATTCGTTGCTCCGTTTGTAGCTAAAATATATAAATTATCTGGGTTAGTAACTCGAGAGCAAGCGACGTACAGTTGATCGTGTGAAAACCCTGTATTAAAATCGTTGTTTTTTAAAACTTTATTAACTTTATATTAAATGAAGATATCGAATTAGTTGAAATCTATCCAATAGTTTTTCCGTGACGCGCGCAACTACAAACCTCTATTATTTTATTCATAGAGATAAATATAAAAATATCGATCATCTTGAATTTTATACTGTACGAAAAACGACAACTATTGTTTCAATTCGACTGTAATAACAAATTTGGTAGAGCCATGCTGCAGCTATATTTCCGGTATAGTTGTAACACGAATGGGTCGCCTCGACCGGGGAAGGACCACGCTCTCACAGAATACCAACGTAAAATAGCAGCTTAATGCTGCTGTGTTTCGTATGGTGAGTGTAGAGAACCGGAGACCCTTTTTACTGGACAAGAGGCATTCCATCTTAGTCCTCACGGGTGACAACGCATCTGCTTTTTGATTCGTAATCGAGGATAAATGTAGATGTCTATGGGCCACAGTAACCACTTACCATCAAGCGGACTGTGTGCTTGTTTGTCACCCTTATCTTATAAAAAAAAACAAATAACGTTTCTGAAATAAAGAAAATTATTTTGATACTTTTATTACGAAGTCCTTCTGGGTGTACTTAGTTATTCTATTTCACGATGAAGTTTTGACATTGGTTATTGTTAGCCGTGCACATACACACTGTGTTTGTGCGCGTAAGCAGCGGGCGCTCGGGAGTAGCGCTCCCGAGGCCTACGTACACTAACACACTGTGTATGTGCACGACTAACAACTACCGAAGTTAAAACTTCATCGTGAAAAAGAATAACTATACCACACTCTTATCTATTTCTGCTGCTCAATTAAAGTGCTTGCACTGCTGTTTACCGGTCTGAAAGGAGATATAGAGCCAGTTTATTTATTTTTGACAAACGAGCACACAGCCCACCTGATGGTAAGTGGTTGCTGTGACCCATAGACATCTACATTTATACTCAATAAAAAATCAAAATGCAGATGCGTCGTCACTCGTGAGAAATAAAATGGAATGCCTCTTTTCCAGTAAAATAGGTCTCCGGTGCTCTACACTCACCATCGAAACACAGTTAGTGTTAAGATGCCATTTTACGGTGGTATTCTGTTAGAGCGTGGTCCTTCCCCGGTCGAGCCGACCCATTCGTGCTACAACTATACTACTAATGTAGCTGCAGCATGGCTCTACCACGTATTGTAACGTACCACGTAATTACAGGCTATTTGGCGTTCCAGTTTAGTCCTCACAGATAACAATGTATCTCTAGCTTTTTTTCTTTGATACGATAAATAAACTATGATAAGTAACAACTGTTATAGATTTCTCTTTGTTTATTTTTAGGTTTTAGTTAGCTCTAAGTTTATGATTAAAATATATTATGTCTAAACCCGATAAATGTGTTTTCATAGTTATAATTAGTAAGGTAAAGTGTAAGTTGACAAGTTGATGGCGTAAGGTTTCCACTTCACTTTTAATATTTTATGTATAAGCCCATAATTTACATTCGATTTGTAGACACGCTGTTTCATAATAATACATTACGACTGCACAACAATGAAGAGAGCACTTGTCTTTATCTTATACAATAAGACGGGTGACCGGTAAAGCCGGAAAAATGTCATCATGATGTGGGTTGTAAGTGACAGGTACTTCATCGTAGTCTTCATAGATGAAAAAGCATCTATAGGCTTCTTTATTTGAAGTTAGCTGCCACGTTAGTCACTAACATTAAATTCACTGCAAGCTCGTTTGTCACTCTTTTTAAAAATAAACAATTAGGTTATAAATTACCATATAACACCATACCAAGTTGTTAATGTACTTAATGTATAAATTATATTACCTAAGTATCTACATTTCAAAAGTTATTGTCACCGCGTACCTGCGGTGACAATAACTTTAAAAAATAGTCCAATGGATTAAAGCCTATACTCCTTGTTATATAAGTTCTTTGGATTAGTCTTCAACACTTGAACAAAAACAAAGGTGTCATAAGTTTCGATTATTTCTGGATCTGGCTATATATTATAATTAAACGGTTTGGGTGAACTGAATCTGTCAGACTCCAAGGGTAATGTGGCCCCTGGACACTACTGCGTTGTACTTAATGAATAGGCATTGGAGATTTATAATCACAATAGACTATTAACCAACTTATATGCAAATATTTACGCGTGATAGAGCTACGCTTTAGCTTTTCACTGGTTATATGAAGTATCGCACTGTATCGCATCCCGAAACAAGCCAAAGTATTGGTCTACCGCTAGTTATTGTGAAGCCATGGCTATATCACGAAACACCAGTAATAAGCCTTATTATGTGGCTCTACTACAAATAAATGTTCATCTGTCTAAAAGCCATGAGATGGTATATCATCACGTTAATCCCAAACGTAAATCACCCGGACTCGCAACACGAAGCAGCGTCACAGGTGCGAAACGTCTGACAAATCCTCCTAAAAGCGGAAGAGACCCGAATCCATTAGAGGACTTCTGCAGGTCACATGCACTTCTGCAGAACGTACTATAAAATCAGAATAATTGCCATCACTGTTTCTTATATTTACCGACTACAACACATGGAATAAAACTAATTTTACGAATTTTATCGCATTTAAAGTTAACTTTTAGTTCCTGACGTTTCGGGCACTTTACAGCACCCATAGTCACTTAGGTGTTTAACATCCTGATGACGTTCACGTGTTTAACATCCTGATGGTAAAATTGTGAACGTCACTGCATTCTTAGACCACCTTAACTCCATACATTTTAAAATTAAATTTATCTCTTAGAATAATGTGAAAAATAAAAATACACATATAAAATGACTTTTTAAGTGTACTGTGTCACATAATTCAAAGGTCTGTCGCTTCAGACTAATTTCACAAGACGTCAATTGTATGGTAGCTTCCATTGGATATTCCCACAATTATCTTAGCAATTACGATTGCCTAAATTAAGTTCATTTATTTTACATTATTACAATGTGACCAAGGGTGAGCTATTTCGACTAAATGATCTAGTCACTGGCACAGAATAAATAACAGTACTTGTGCACGACGCAACAATATTAAACAAACGAAAGAAAATGCTTATTGTAACCGGCGCTAGTTGAACAACCTAGGAGCGGTGGGCGGAGCCATGACGACGGTGTAATTATCAGGCCACGCCTCTGGTTCGACAACTAGCAAGGGTTATACGGCGGAACTAGCGCAACCTTATGTTGAATTTAAATTATAATTTGTGTAAATAATTGTATTACTTGTATCGAACGATAAAAAATAATGATTGTATTATAACTAAGTTTAAGGTTGAGTTGTAACTGTGCAATAACTCTCCCAAATAAAGGCACCGTATGAACAGGGAGAGTTAGCATAGTCTTCTAATGAAAACTATAATTGTTAAATATAATAAATGTTTACTTTATTATATAATAAATATATTAGGCCGTTAGGCACATAAAAAAAATAGTAGTAGTGTAACCAAAGAGCATGTTATCGTGACGCGGCCGCGGAGCAAATGAAGCCACGCGCACCGCGCCACGACGTTTTATATTTATAGTGCTGAGGCGGGGGGAAGGATTCTCCGCCTAAAGCAGCTGAAAATTATAATGTAAACCTGTAAATAAGTAAAAATATTGATATGTACACCCTAGTCTAACAAGTAGTTATAAGAATATTATATAGTGAATTATGTTTATTAGTTTGTAAGGTTATTAAATAAATAAAGATAGGCGCGGGGGTGAGGCAAGGGTCCGCTGGCCAGCAGCGGCCAAATCATATAAAAAACGGGCCGGCCGCTAGGGTCACACATTCCGCCTGTGGCACCGCTCTCGAGCGGTCGTGTCCAGGTAGTCCGCGCATCCGTCCCCGTACGGTAGTGCTCTCTCGCTCTCGCGCCTCCGCTGTCCTGCTCGCGCTTACAGCGTCGACGCCTTGGTGAGTCATTTTACGCTAACTTCAGTTATTACCTCCCTGTCTCCGGGCGGGGCGGTTTGACTGTTGGTCTTGCTTGTTATTGTTATTTTTATTGTTAATTCTTTTGTTAACTATTTCTAATTTTGTTTTCGTTATTTATTTGTATAACGTGTACGTGTATATACTGTTTCTAGGGAGTTACTTGCTCTTTTCAGAGCAAGGCCCTGCTCTTTTGAGAGCAGGGGCACTTACTCCTAGAATTAAGAACGTCCCGTTCTTCTCAGAACGGTGATCCCGCCCTTACTGTTTAGGTACATAACGTCTCTGTTCTTTTCAGAACAGCACCCACTAGCCCCTTCCGTATCAAATACGTTTCGTAAAACTACTGCCCTCAACATGTCCACAATTACCCAAATCAAGTCCCTCGTCGCCGCCCTAAACCAAACTCTTGGTCTGGGCCTAAACCTCGATGAGACGGCCCTTGCCGCCATCGCCGCCCATGTTACTCCCGCTGCCCGTCAGGCACTCCAACCGCCGCCCGTACTTGCGGCCTACCTAGAGACAAAGAACTCTTTCGCCCCATTAGAAATGGAGTACGCATGCTCCGAGTCCTCTGCATCGGCCTCCCGGAAGAGGCCCGCCACCAATTCTGGCACCGGCTCATCGGAGTCCTGTGACTCCGACGGAACCGGGGATTCTTCGTTCACCACGGTGAACTCCAAGCGCAACGGTAAACGCGCCGCTAAAAACCGCACCCTCCCTGTCTCAGCGGCCCCTGCCGCTCCTTCAACCTCCGCAGCTCCCGCTGCCGCCTCTGCCCCCGCAGCCCCCGCCGCTGCCTCAGCCCCACTTATGTCACTAGACATTCCCGCTCCGACCAAGCCAGCCTCTCGCTGTGCTCCAGTCCTTGCCAAGAAGCAAGTCCCGCCCCCTGTCTTCCTAAGAGACAAGGCTAAATTCACAGAACTCTCCAAAACCTGCTACAACGCAGGCATAAAATATGACCACGCCATCAACCTCGGGGAGGCTATTAAGATCATCCCCCAATCAATCGACGACTTCCGGCGACTCACCAGGCTATTCACAGCCGAACGAGTTTCTTATCATACATACGCTCTTCCGGAAGAGCGCAAAGTCAGGGCCGTCATCCGCGGCGTCCCCTTCGAATTTTCAAACGAAGAAATCCTTGAGGACCTTAAGTCCCAAGGTTTCCCCGTAGAAGCCGTGCACAAAATGCACAGTAGAACAGGCCAGAGGTTCTCTCTTGCCCTAGTAATTTTAACCAACGTGCCGGAGGCGAAAGCCATCTTCCGGCAGGTACGCACAGTGTGCGGCCTGTCGAGAGTGAGGGTTGAGCCTCCACATAGGCGCGGGTTCCCGGCGCAGTGCCACCGCTGCCAGCTGTATGGTCATGCGGCGGCCAACTGCTCCGCCCCACCCAGGTGCGTTAAGTGCCTTGAACCCCACAACACTAAAGAGTGTCCTCGGCCCAAAGACGCCGAATCCCCACCCGCGTGTGTCCTGTGTAAACAAACGGGCCACCCGGCTAACTACAGAGGCTGCCCTTGCGCACCTCATCCTCGCCCCAGTAGGCAAGCTCCACCGCCGGTCAATGACCGCTCATTCCCGGCTCTTTACCAACGGATGCCCCGTCAGGGCCTTTCTCAGCCCACCCAGGGCTTCTCTCGACCCTCTCAGGGTCCTCCTAGGCCCCCTCAGGGCACTATTCGGCCCCCTCCGGGCTTCTCTCAGCCTATGCAGCCCCCAGTTTTTCCCTGGGGCCCCAAAAAGGCAGTACCACCGCGGACATCCTCCGCCCCTCAACCACAACAATCACAGCCCTCAATGGCTGATGACCTAAAAACGGTGTATTCCGCAATTAGGAACATCAACGTTGAGGAAATCGCTGTGTTAGCACGCAAATTGCGCGCTGCGAGGTCCCCTCAGGATCGTCTCCTCGCTCTTGCAGAGCATCATAATCTTTTGTGCTCATTGTAAGTTAAGTTAACTTAATTAACTTAACTCACAATGACAGAGCAGTTTGCTCTACCAAAATCCCACGGTCGTATCAAACCTAAGGGTTTATCGCTTGTATCCTTTAACATTCGCGGTTTGCGAAATAACCTCCCAGAGCTTAAGCTCTTTCTTCAAAATCGTGAAACCGATTTCCTCCTCCTACAGGAAACTAATCTCCATACTAAGGACACTAAAGGCCTTTCCATCAAAAACTTCTCTCTTCTTCGTAATGATAGACCCGACCGCCGAGGCGGCGGTACGGCCATTTATTACAAGAAGACACTTCACTGTTCTCCCATTTCTACTCCGCAACTTTCCAACATGGAAGCCACGGTATGCAGGCTAGCTATGACTGGACATCAGTCCATCTTCATAGCCTCCTGTTACATCCCTTCTAAAACCCTTCCCCTCAAAAAAGATTTTGAGGCTATTTTATCTCTAGGCAATTCAGTCATTATGTTTGGAGATTTTAACTCCAAGCATACTGAATGGACATGCCGTACTACCACCCGTAGTGGCAAGTTACTGCTCGATATCACGCAGTCTCTTGATATTACCGTCCACAGTCCTCTCGGTGTTACTCACTTTCCCGATAACACCGACTATGCCCCCGATGTACTAGATTTTGCGTTACTCAAAGGAGTTTCTCTCAACCTTAGGGCAATCGAGACACTAGACGATCTAGGATCCGACCACCGACCGGTCTCTCTCATTCTTGGCCATCAGCCACCACTCCCAACACCCTCTACTAAAACCTTCACAAATTGGAAGGGCTTCAAGGAGTCCCTAGCGAAAGCTCTGGACTCACAGGACTCCCCCATCTCCCTATCTTCGGACTTAGACAGTCCTGAAAAAATCGACACCGCGGTCGATTCACTCTCCACCCTTATTAAAACCTCCCTTAAGGAGAATGAAAGGGTCGTCCCGGTTGCTAATAATAGTGGGCTTCCCCTGCATATTAGCAACCTATTAAAAGCCAAAAAAGCTGCTTTCCGGAGAGCAGCAAAATATCCCACGCCCGAATATAGGCGCACGGCCAATCGTCTTCAACGAGAACTCCGTTTCCGCCTCTCTGAATTTCGAGACCTCAAAAAGAGTAAGCTCATGGAGAATATCTCTCCCTCTCATACAGCGTACTATCAGATGGCAAGAGCCCTCCGCATAGACGCTATCTTCCACACTCCCCCTCTCTCCCGTCCCGACGGTACGGTAGCCTTCGAGGACGAGGAAAAGGCTGAGTGCTTTGCAGACAGCATTGCCGCTCAATGCTCTCCTAGCTCTCAACCCGTAGACCCCTCACACGTCCAGGCAGTGGAGGATGAGGTCCGCCGCCGGAACTCGCCCCCTACAGCCTCCGAACCTATCTCTGTGTCCAATGATGAGCTTTCATCCCTCATCAAAGGACTTAAGCCTAAAAAGGCTCCGGGTGCGGATGGCATCTCCAACCAAGCCCTAAAAAACTTTCCTGAGCAGGTGCTAACCCTTTTATCTATTATCTTCAATGCCTGCTTCAACCTTAGTTACTTTCCCACTACGTGGAAAGAGGCAACTGTGATTGGTATTCCCAAGCCAGGCAAGCCTCTTAATCTCCCCTCCAGTCATCGTCCCATTAGCCTCCTCAAGGCCATGGGCAAGCTCTTTGAAAGAGTCATTCAAAATCGCATGAGGCGCCATCTGTTTCCCACAGACGGTGACCCTCTTATCATTCCCCATCAATTCGGTTTCCGAGCGAAACACTCCTGCCCCCAACAAGTTCACCGTATTGTGGAATATATCCTCAGCGGTTTTTATCCCCGTCGTCATAAGACTATCGCGGTCTTTTTCGACATCGCCAAAGCCTTCGATAGAGTCTGGCATACAGGCCTTATCTATAAACTATACAAAATAGGTCTCCCCGATCGTCTAGTACGTCTCGTGGCCTCTTATCTTAATCATCGTACCTTTCGTTTTAGACACGAAGGCACGCTATCTTCACAGCGCCCCATCAAAGCTGGTGTCCCTCAGGGCTCAGTTCTTGCTCCTCTGCTGTACATACTGTTCACCAACGACATTCCCATTCCGCCGAAAGGTGTTCAGCTCTCCCTCTTCGCAGACGACACTGCTCTCTACTGCAAAGGTATCTCGCTACCTTTCATACGGAACAAGGTCCAAAAGTCAGTTGATGACCTAGGAGCTTGGTTCAAAAAATGGCGCATCGATGTGAACCCGGAGAAGAGCTCCGCCGTTCACTTCGATTATAAACGACGCCGTCTCAAAAACACTCCACCAATACGTATGCTAGGGACCCCTGTCCCCTGGCATACGTCTGCCAAATATTTAGGTGTCACTCTAGACACAGGGCTAACTTTCAGGCCCCACGTCAAAAGAGTAACCCGTCACGCACGTTTTTACCTGAATAGGCTCAACAGTATGTTGGGCCGACACAGTAAAATGTCCCTCAGAAACAAGCGTACCCTTTATAAGGTCTGTATACGACCAGTCATGTCCTACGCGGGCTCCATTTTTGCCCACGCTGACCCTAAAATCATTAATGAACTCCAAGTAGTTCAAAACCTTTTCTGTCGTCGAGCTGCGAACGCACCTTGGTACGTCCGCAATGCCGACCTTCATCGGGACCTAGAGCTCCCTACAATTCAACAATTCCTTAAAAAACTCTCTGAGAACTTCTTCAAAGCCTCAGAGTCGCATTCCAATCATTTTATTCGTGAGGCTGCTAATTATGCAGCCCCACTCCCCTCCCGCTATAGCGTCCGCAGGCCGAGGAACTCCCTCTCGGACCCGCCTAATAAACTTTCAAACGACCTGAACTGCCTCCTGGCGGCTCAGGCCAACTCTAATTAAGTTATTCATAATTAATTTGCCTTCCCAGGCACTCCCTCAGCGGCTTATAGCCGCCTGCGCCCTCTTTTCCCAAAAGAGGGTCGCTTTACGATACGGCATGTGAAGCTTTCAACAGCTGGTTGCCAGTCCCCAAAGGCAGTTTTTAGAGGGTATCACTTAGGTTCCCCCTTGTAGGTAGTGAGTCCCTCATAACCACGATGGACCGGCCATCGTGGTATGCGTAATGCATTTTCTGCCTCCCTTCGGGGTAGCCCTTTTCCAATTGCTTCGGGCGCAAAAAAAAAAAAAAAAAAAAAAAAAAACTAGGGTCAGCATTCCACCTGTTGCACCGCCCCCGAGCGGTTGTGTACAGGTAGTTCGCGTGCCTAGCGTCCCAACGCTAGTGCCCCCCCGCTCCGCGCCTCGCGCTCTTCAGATAGTGGGCGCCTAGCGCTGAAGTCCGGTAAGTGTTTTCCTGCTAACTTTCAGTTCTCACCCCCCCGCCCTCGGTCGGGGAGGTTGGCTGACCGCTTGTTTATATTGTAGAACACTAGATACTAGTGTATAAGTTTATTAGTATATTTTATTACATATCTGTTTATTATATTCCGTGTATCTGTTTCTTGTAAAACGTTACTTGCTCTTTTCAGAGCAAGTCCCTGTTCTTTTGAGAACAGGGGTCTGTTTCTTGGAATAAGAGCGTCCCGTTCTTTTGAGAACGGTGATCCCCCACGTCATACGATAGTTCTAATAGTTTTTAGTTTATTTTTAGTTTGTTAGTTGTTAGTTAGTCCCCAACGACAATGTCCTTGCAGAATTTATTAGGTCCCCTGATCGATATAGCCCATAGGTTTCATAATGACCCGCAAGCTCTTACAGCAGCCATCACAGCCCTTCTGGCTCCTCCCGCCCTTCAGGCACCGCCGCCCGTTATAGCGGACTACCTCGCGTCACGTAATTCGTTCGCGCCGCTCGAAATCGACATGGAGTGCTCTCACTCCGATTCCGCGTCATCAACATCTGCCTCCCGGAAGAGGCCTGCCAAACAGTCCGGCACCAGGACATCGGAGTCCTCTGACTCCGATGATACCGGTGACTCCAATACATCGTCGTACACCACGGTGTCGTCTAAGCGCGCAGCGAAGCGCGCCGCGAAAAACCGTTCGCCCCCCGCCGAAGCGGCCCGTGCCGCTCCCCCCACCCCCGCAGCCCCCGCCGCTGCCGCGTCTACCTCCGCAGCCCCCGCCGCTGCCTCGACCCCCTTAGATATTGCAGCGCCGTCGAAGCCGGCTTCACGTTGCGCTCCGCAACTCGCGAAAAAACCAGTTCCGCCCCCTGTCTTTTTGAGAGACAAGGCCGAGTTCACTAGACTGAGCAAGGTATGCTACGACTCTGGAATTAAATATGACATAGCTACGAACATGGGCGTAGCGATAAAAATAGTTCCCCAATCTATTGATGATTTTCGCAGACTCACTAGGCTCTTTACTAACGAACGAGTATCGTACCATACATACGCTCTTCCGGAAGAGCGTAAAGTCAAGGCCGTCATCCGAGGCGTCCCGTTCGAACTCTCCAACGAGGAGATTCTTGATGACCTTAAGTCACAAGGATTCCCCGTCGAAGCTATTCATAAAATGCACAGTAGGACCGGGTTGAGATACCCGATAGTCTTAGCTATCTTAACCAACGTTCCGGAGGCGCAAACCATCTTCCGGCAAGTACGCACGGTGTGCGGCTTGTCGGGAGTTAGGGTTGAGTCACCGCATAGGCGCGGTTTCCCGGCGCAGTGCCACCGCTGCCAACTATATGGTCACGCGGCGGCCAATTGCTCCGCCCCACCCAGGTGCGTTAAGTGCCTAGATCCACACATCACCAAAGAGTGTCCCCGGCCTAAAGATGCCGTATCCCCGCCCGCGTGCGTCCTGTGTCAACAGACAGGCCACCCGGCGAGCTACAGAGGATGCCCGTGCGCTCCTCGTCCGCGCATAGCAAGACAGGCACCACCGCCGGTAAATGACCGTTCATTCCCGGCCTTATATGTTAGGAAGCCCCGTCAGGGCGCATCTCAGCCGTCTCAGGGCTTTGCACGACCCCCTCAGGGTCCCCCGAGACCACCGCAGGCACCGCTTAGGCCACCACCGGGCTTCTCAAAGCCTATGCAGGCTCCAGTTTTTGCCTGGGGCCCCAAAAAGGTAGATCCACCGCCACAGGTATTTTCTGCTCCGCAGCAGAAACAGTCGACAATAGGCGATGACTTTAACACGGTTTACGCCGCGATAAGGAACATCGACATTAACGAAATCTCGGTTTTAGCGAGTAAACTGCGCGCCGCCCGATCCCCTCAGGACCGGCTTTTGGCTCTCGCAGAACACAGTAATTTATTGCGTTCGTTGTAAGCTAAGTTAACTTAATTAACTTAGCTTATAATGACAGAGCCTTCTGCTCTGCCTAAAAGTCACGGTCGTATCAAGCCCAAAGGGCTATCGCTTATTTCATTTAATATTCGCGGATTGCGTAATAATCTCCCAGAGCTTAAGCTCTTCCTTAAAGATCGCGAAGCTGATTTTCTCCTCTTACAGGAAACCAATCTTAAACACACAGACAATAAAGGCTTATCCATTAAAAATTATTCTCTTCTTCGTAATGATAGGCACGACCGCCGAGGCGGCGGCACGGCCATTTATTACAAGAAGACACTACATTGCTCTCTTATTGATACTCCACAGCTTACCAATATGGAAGCTACGTTATGCAGGATATCTATGACGGGACATCAGTCTTTAGTCATAGCCTCCTGTTACATTCCCCCTAAAAACCTCCCCCTCAAAGATGATTTTGAGGCAATCTTATCTCAAAGTAATTCAGTCATTATGTTTGGAGATTTCAACTCTAAACATACTGAATGGACATGCCGTACGATTAATACTAATGGTAGGATACTGCGTGATATAACGCAGTCTCTTGACTTAACCGTTTTCAGCCCGCTCGGTGCAACGCACTATCCCGATAATACCGATTATAACCCAGATGTACTAGATTTTGCGTTACTCAAAGGAGTTTCACTCAACCTCAGGTCTATTGAGACACTAGACGATATAGGATCCGATCACCGACCGGTCTCTCTTATTCTTGGCCATCAGCCACCCCCAATTATAACTACGAAAACCTTCACTAACTGGAAGGGTTTCAAGGACTCACTAGCAAAAGCTATGGACTCGCAGGACTCCCCTAATTACCTATCGTCGGACTTAGACTTAGACAGTCCTGTAAAAATCGACACCGCGGTCGAATCACTTTCAACCCTAATTAAATCCTCCCTTAAGGAGAATGAAAGGGTCGTTCCGGTTGCTAATACTAATGGGCTTCCCCTATATATTAGCAACATATTAAAAGCTAAAAAAACTGCTTTCCGGAGAGCAGCTAAATATCCCACCCCCGAATATAGGCATACGGCTAATCGTCTTCAACGAAAACTCCGTTCGCACCTTTATGAATTTCGAGAGCTCCAAAGGAGTGAACTCATGGAGAATATATCTCCCTCACATACAGCGTACTATCAGATGGCTAGAGCCCTCCGTATAGACGCTACAACTCACACTCCCCCTCTCTCCCGCCCCGACGGTACGGTTGCCTTCGAGGACGACGAGAAGGCTGAGTGCTTTGCAGACAGCATTGCCGCACAATGCTCTCCTAGCTCTCAACCTGTCGACCCCTCACATATTCAGGAAGTGGAGGATGAGGTCCGCCGCCGGAACTCACCCCCCACAACCTCTGACCCTATCACTGTGTCCAATGATGAGATCTCGTCCCTCATCAAAGGACTTAAGCCCAAAAAATCTCCGGGCGCGGATGGCATATCCAACCAAGCCCTTAAATACTTTCCAGAGCAGGTGTTAACCCTCTTAGCTATTATCTTTAACGCCTGTTTTAATCTTAGTTACTTTCCCACTTCTTGGAAAGAGGCAATTGTCATTGGTATTCCCAAGCCAGGCAAGCCTCTTAACCTCCCCTCCAGTCATCGTCCCATTAGCCTCCTAAAGGCCATGGGCAAACTCTTTGAAAGAGTCATTCAAAATCGAATGAGGCGCCATTTGTTTCCCACAGACGGTGACCCCGTTGTCATCCCACACCAATTTGGTTTCCGCGCAAAACACTCGTGTCCACAACAGGTACACCGCATTGTGGAATATATCCTCAGCGGTTTTTATCCACGTCGACTAAAGACAATCGCGGTCTTTTTCGACATTGCCAAAGCCTTCGACCGAGTCTGGCATGAAGGCCTTATTTTCAAATTATATAGGATAGGACTCTCCGATCGTCTAGTACGTCTCGTAGCCTCTTATTTACAACATCGTACCTTTCGTTTTAGACACGAAGGCACGTTATCCTCTCAGCGCCCCATTAAAGCTGGTGTTCCTCAAGGATCAGTACTAGCTCCCCTCCTGTACATCTTGTACACCAACGACATTCCTATCCCGTCGAATGGTGTACAGCTCTCACTCTTCGCAGATGACACTGCACTATACTTCAAAAGTCCTAGAATATCTTCAGCAAGGAACAAGATCCAAAAGTCAGTCGATGACCTAGGAGACTGGTTCCAAAAATGGCGTATCGATGTGAACCCGGAGAAGAGCTCCGCAGTTCAATTCGATATTAAAAGACGCCGTAATAAAAACAAGAAAAATACTCCACCTATACGAATGCTAGGGACCCCTGTCCCATGGCACATGTCAGCAAAATATTTAGGCGTCACCCTTGACTATAGGCTTACTTTTGAGTCTCATGTCAAAAGAGTAACGCGTCTAGCACGTTTCTATTTAGGTCGGCTTAACAGTATGTTAGGCAGACATAGCAAAATGTCATTGCGAAATAAGCGAACCCTCTATAAGGTTTGTATACGACCGGTTATGACTTACTCGGCTCCTATTTTTGCACACGCTAACGATAAAATTATTAACGAACTCCAAGTAGTTCAAAACCTCTTCTGTCGTCGAGCTACGAACGCACCTTGGTACGTCCGTAATGCCGACCTTCACCGGGATTTAGAAATCCCAACAATCCAGCAATGTCTTAAAAAATTCTCTGAAAACTTCTTTAAAGTATCAGAGTCGCATACTAACACACTTATTCGTGAGGCAGTTACTTATACCGCCCCACTCCCTTCTCGCTATAGCGTCCGCAGGCCGAGAAACACTCTCTCGGACCCGCCAAATAAGTTGTCAAACGACCTGAACTGCCTCCTGGCGGCTCAGGCCAATCCTAATTAAATTAAAAATTAGTTAAAATTAATAATATGCCTTCGTAGGCAGTCCCTAAACGGCACTTAGCCGTCTGCGCCCTCTTTTCCCAAAAGAGGGTCGCTTTAGATACGGCATATGCAGCTTTAATAGAGCTAGTTGCCAGTCCCCAAAGGCGGTTTTTAGTGGGTATCACTTAGGTCCCCCGGTAGGCAGTGAGTCCCACATAACCAGGACAGACCGGCTGTCGTGGTATGCATAATGCATTTTCCGCCTCCCTCAGTGGTAGCCCTTTTCCAATTGCTTCGGGCGCAAAAAAAAAAAAAAAAAAAAACTAGGGTCAGCAGTCGCTCTCCAGCCACCGAAAAGGCACCAGCAAGAAAAGAAAAAGTACAAGTTCCTCCTCACCGCCGCTTGCCTCCAGTTAAAAGCAAGACCAGCGCGTTTTATTCCATTTTTCGCACGGCATTACGGCGATCCGTAATATTAATGGTCCTTCGAGAAGCCGGATTACTAGAAGAAAAAGACAATATCGGTCTTGGTATTGCCGGAAGAAAGAAGCAAACCGCAAGAACGAAAAAATATTATTGTGAAGAAAAATGGTGATTACGCGTAGTAACAACGGAGAATCATCGAAGCGTCGCAAGGATGAACAAACAACCCAGGGGGCCACAGAAGAGGCCTCCGGGGGCGACTCAGCCGCTAGTGGTTCAACAAACACCACTAGCGAAACCACAACGGTCAGCGATACGACCGCTACCTCGGCAACCGATAGAACAACCGCAACGGAAGAAACCCAGCAAGAGGGTGATCAAAGATCGCAGTGCACATTGAAGCCCGGCGAGACTAGGTCACGCCGCTCCGTAGCCTCACGCAAGAGACTCCTCGCGGAGTTAGAGGCGAAAGAGCGGTTAGCCGAACTCAAGCTCGAGCAGGCGCAGTTGCAAGCAAGAACAGAATTGCAAGAAATACACGTGCAGCGACTACAAGCAGAAGCCGGATCAACCGATGAAGATGAAGAAATAGAAGACGATTTGGCATCAGTGCGCATTAGTACATGGTTGCAAGAAAAACCTACATCGCAACCCGCGCCTCAGCCCGCGCCTCAGCCCGCGCCACAACCCGCGCCACAACCCGCGCCGCAGCCTGCGCCGCAACCCACGTCGTACTTCGCGCCGCAACCAGCACTGCAGATCGCACCACCCGTACTTCAACAGTGTGCGCCGCAATACGCTCCGCAACATACCGCGCCGCAGAAAGAAGACTATGGACAGGCGCAGCAGCAAATCGACGTCGCTACCTTAGCCGCTGCTCTATCACAAGCAGTACGAAGCACAAGGGAGCCGCCGAAATATATACAAGAGCTGCCCTCATTCAATGGTAGCAGCAAGGAGTGGCTCAGCTTCAAGACAACGTACGAAGAATCTTCAAAGTACTTCACGGCGAACGAAAACATAGCGAGAATACGCCGAAGCTTAAAAGGGACAGCAAAAGAAGCCGCAGGTTGCCTACTTATAAGCCAACCAGATCCCAGAATTATAATAGAAGCTTTGGAAAGGAGATTCGGACGACCAGAAGCGTTAATTCACTTGGAAATAGAGAAGCTGAAGCTGCTGAACAAAGTTACGGACAATCCCAGGGAGCTATGCATATTCGCAAATCGCATAGCGAACGTAGTGGGCACCGTGGAAGCACTCAAGAAAGCACACTATCTGCATAGTCCAGAAATGACGCGAGTTATCACAGACAAACTCACGCCCATATTGAAAAGCAAATGGTACGACTATGCAGCCAGAAAGAAAGAAGATATCCCAGAGCTTAAGAAGATATCAATGTTCTTAAACGAAGAAGCGGATAAATGCAGCGCGTATGCCTTGCCGGAGTTCATCGCAGAGGACAGCGAAACGAGAGAGCGAAGACCGAGAAAAATAGAACGTGCCTTCGCCACAAGCAAGAAACCATATGAAGAACGCTGCCCTCAATGCAAACAAGAACACAAACTGCCCGATTGCAAGTCATACGCCGCTCTGTCCACAAATGACAGATGGGAAGTAGCAAAGAAGTACAATATCTGCTACCGCTGTCTGCGAGGCAAACATCGTCGATTACTGTGCAAAGCTCCACCGTGCGGAAAAGGCGGATGCATGATGAAACACCATAAATTGTTGCATCACGACAGAACAGCAGTAATGGAAAAAGAACCCGCTATGGAAACCGCAACATCGGCAAAGGAGGTCAACACAGCGACTCGACCGTACAAGCACCGCCGCGCTTACCTAAAGATTGCGCCCGTAACAATAAGGGGGCCGCTAAGCTGCGTCGAAACATACGCATTATTGGATGAAGGGAGCACGGTCACCTTAGTCGATGCCTCAATCGCCGACGTCATCGGCGCCGACGGCCCAGCCCACACAATGTGGATACAAGGGGTCGGCTCGGAGGTGAAACACGAGAAGAGCAAGATCGTCAGCTTTAAAATAAGAGGAACGTACGCGCAAGAAGAACACAACATAGAAGCAGCGCGTACTGTAGAGCGGTTGGACTTCGCGCCAGAATCCGTGAATGAAGATCACTTGGGGAATTGCCCACATCTGTTGGATATCAAAGAGGATATCACCTACGAACGCGCCTCACCGAAAGTACTAATCGGGCAAGGTAACTGGCACCTCATAGTGTCTAGAAAACTGCGCGTCGGCCGTCGAGACCAACCAGTCGCCTCATACACCAACCTGGGCTGGGTTCTGCATGGCTGTCATAGCTCATTGACGTCGACGGTCACCTTCTGCGGCAGACTACATCAGAGGGAAGATGCACCACCGATAGAAGAAGAAATAAAAAATTATTTCAAATTGGAGTCGCTGTGCATCGAGCCGAGAAGACCGAAAGAAGATCCCGAGCAGCGAGCCATGCAAATATTGGACGAAACCAGCCAGAGGTCAGCGGACGGCAGATTCGAGACAGGGTTGTTGTGGAAACAAAAGGACTTCCAAATACCAAATAATTATAAAGAAGCGGAAAGGCGCCTGCACACCTTAGAAAAGAGGCTCGACCGAGACAGCAATCTCAAGCTACAGTACGAAGAACGCATCGAGAACCTCTTCAACTCGGGTTACGCAGAGCGCGCGCCAATGCCACCGCCGCAAGGAAGGACATGGTATCTGCCACACTTCCCAGTCATCAACCCTGCGAAACCGAACAAGCCGCCGAGATTGGTACACGACGCCGCAGCGAAGACAGCCGGAATATGTCTCAACGATATGCTTCACTCGGGGCCCGACTTATTACAATCACTGCCCGGAGTGATCATGAGGTTCCGACAGTATCCGTATGCAGTGAGCGCCGATATAAAAGAAATGTTCATGCAGATTAAAGTGCGCAAAGAAGATAGAGACGTTTTACGTTTCTTGTGGAGAGGCAAGCGGCGGGAGGACCAACCGGAGGAATATAGGATGACGTCAATCATCTTTGGAGCGACATCATCACCATGCACAGCATTATACATCAAAAATAAAAATGCTGAAGAACATGCAGAAGCGTACCCAGAAGCTGCGGTCGCCATAAAAAGAAACCATTATATGGACGACTACTTGCAGAGCTTCCACTCTGTCACGAAAGCTCAGCAAACAGTAAAAGCAGTCGATCACGTCCACAAACAAGCGGGATTCGTACTCAGCGGGTGGACATCGAACGAAGAAAAAACAATAGAAGAAATAACGACAGAGCATAGACAACACGACGCGACCGTGTGCCTGGGCGGAAAAGAAACTGAGAAGACGCTAGGGCTGCTCTGGCATGTACAAAGCGATCATATTGGATTCAATACTAACAATATGAAGATGCCTGCCGACGTAAAAGAAAAACAACGCTTGCCAACTAAACGAGAAGCGTTGAGCGTCATAATGGCATTATTTGATCCGCTGGGGTTAATATCACCGGTGACCACCCCAGCGAAGAGAATATTTCAAGACACATGGCGTTACAAGGCGGACTGGGACGACCCTCTGCCAACAGAATTAAAAGAAAAATGGGAAGGCTGGATTACTTCACTTAACGCCATAGAACAACTAAGAATACCGCGATGCTACGATTACAACCCGGTGTCGACGCGCCAACTACACACATTCGTCGACGCAAGCGAGGAGGCCTACGCAGCAGCAGTGTATTGGAGAACGGAGCGAGCAGACGGCAGCGTTAACATATCATTGGCCGCCGCCAAGAGCCGCGTAACACCACTGAAACCAGTTTCCATACCACGGCTCGAGTTACAAGCGGCACTGCTGGGAGCTCGTCTTGCGCAGACCGTGATCGATGAACACGATGGCGACATAGCAGGCAAGACATACTGGTGCGACTCCCGTACTGCACTGGTGTGGATAAGATCGGAGCCTCGCGCGTACAAAGCTTTCGTCGCTCATCGCCTGGCGGAGATAGAAGATACGACCAAAAAGAACGAATGGCGTTGGCTACCGTCTAAAGAAAACGTGGCAGACGACGCAACCCGAGCCACACCAGAAGGGTTCGACGAGTCACACCGATGGTTCCGAGGGCCCCCGTTTCTGCAGCGTCCACCGGCAGAATGGCCGCAGGAAGAGAAAACGACACAATATGACACCGGGGAAGAGCGAGAAATATGTAACATCGCTGTTAAAAGTGAAGACTCGACAACAACACATCTTCCACAGATAGGAAGATTTTCTAAATGGATTCGCCTCATAAGGGCGACAGCGAGAGTCCTCCTATTCATCGACATGTGCAGACCAAACAAGCACGTAGTGAAGGCTGGGCGTAAACGCAACAAAGCAAGACAAGGTAGCGACCCTGGCTGGCAGAGAACAAACAAACGCAACACCCCCGCCAAGGAGAAAAAGGCGACTCCTACTGCCTCATCGCTTGTAGGAATACCGGCCGCTTATCATATGAGAGCCGAACAACTGTGGGTGCAAGCCAGTCAGCGGAAAGCTTCACGAAGGAGCTCAAGAGAATCACCAGCGGAAGTGTTCCGGGAGGCGACGACAAACTAGGCCACCTGAGCACATACATTGATGAAGAGGGGACCCTACGCCTCAGAGGTCGAATAAAAGCGGCATCAGAAGTGGAGGACGACATGTACGACCCTCCCATATTAGATGGGAAGCACGCATACACTCGCCTGTACATAGCACACGTACACGAGAGGCTGCATCACGGAGGCGTGGAAACAGTTGTGAATGAATTAAGACAGAGATTGTACGTAAGAAAAATACGTCCAGTAGTGAAAACTGTCGTCAAAGGATGCCTGCCGTGCCGTCTAAGAAAAGCCAAGCCTGCATCACCGTCTACAGGAAACCTGCCGTCCGCACGCCTCGCTCATCACGCACGTCCGTTCACATACACCGGACTAGACTACTTCGGGCCAATAGAAGTCACAGTGGGACGACATCGCGAAAAGCGCTATGGCGCGTTATTTACCTGCATGACGTCGCGAGCAATACACATAGAAGTAGCCCACTCGTTGAGCGCAGACTCAGCCGTGTCGGCACTTAGGCGTTTTATGAGCAGAAGAGGATGCCCAAAAGAAATATGGAGTGACAACGCTACGTGCTTCAAGGCAGCAGACAAGGAGATGGCCGAAGCAGCACTCGCAGCCCTCGAGCACGAAACCACGTGTCAACAGATTGTGTGGAAGTACATACCGCCATCAGCACCGTTCATGGGCGGCGTATGGGAGCGAATG
The DNA here is from genome assembly GCA_963668995.1 of Parnassius mnemosyne. Classification (NCBI taxonomy): domain Eukaryota; kingdom Metazoa; phylum Arthropoda; class Insecta; order Lepidoptera; family Papilionidae; genus Parnassius; species Parnassius mnemosyne. The sequence goes on from CAVLGL010000057.1 coordinate 25,843,287, forward strand.
GTTCGCTCCGTAAAAGAAGCCCTACGCGTCACCCTCAACGAGCGCTATCCCAGCGACGAAACATTGGGGACCCTGCTCGCCGAGGTCGAAAATACTGTAAACTCCAGACCTCTCACACACGTCTCAGTCGACCCAGGAGACCCTGAAGCCATCACGCCGAATCACATCCTCATCGGTCCCAACTCGCACGTACCTGCGCCGGGACACTTCAGCAAGAATGACGTGACGGCCCGCCAGCAATGGAAACGAGCTCAAGCCCTAGCCGACGTGTTTTGGAGAAGATGGGTTAAAGAATACCTGCCCCTACTCCAACACCGGCGGGAGCCCAGCAGCATAGGAGTATCGCCGAAGATTGGAGACCTAGTCATCATTTGTGACTCCAATCTACCACGCAACACCTGGCCCAGAGGGAAAATAAGTAAGGTATATCCTGGCGTCGACGGAGAGGTACGAGTAGTGGACGTAACCACCGGCAGTGGGCACATACTAAGAAGACCAACGAAGAAGATCGTCGTGCTACCAGAGGGATCGCAGCGTGGCGACGGCGGGAGAATGTGCACGACGCAACAATATTAAACAAACGAAAGAAAATGCTTATTGTAACCGGCGCTAGTTGAACAACCTAGGAGCGGTGGGCGGAGCCATGACGACGGTGTAATTATCAGGCCACGCCTCTGGTTCGACAACTAGCAAGGGTTATACGGCGGAACTAGCGCAACCTTATGTTGAATTTAAATTATAATTTGTGTAAATAATTGTATTACTTGTATCGAACGATAAAAAATAATGATTGTATTATAACTAAGTTTAAGGTTGAGTTGTAACTGTGCAATAACTCTCCCAAATAAAGGCACCGTATGAACAGGGAGAGTTAGCATAGTCTTCTAATGAAAACTATAATTGTTAAATATAATAAATGTTTACTTTATTATATAATAAATATATTAGGCCGTTAGGCACATAAAAAAAATAGTAGTAGTGTAACCAAAGAGCATGTTATCGTGACGCGGCCGCGGAGCAAATGAAGCCACGCGCACCGCGCCACGACGTTTTATATTTATAGTGCTGAGGCGGGGGGAAGGATTCTCCGCCTAAAGCAGCTGAAAATTATAATGTAAACCTGTAAATAAGTAAAAATATTGATATGTACACCCTAGTCTAACAAGTAGTTATAAGAATATTATATAGTGAATTATGTTTATTAGTTTGTAAGGTTATTAAATAAATAAAGATAGGCGCGGGGGTGAGGCAAGGGTCCGCTGGCCAGCAGCGGCCAAATCATATAAAAAACGGGCCGGCCGCTAGGGTCAGCAGTCGCTCTCCAGCCACCGAAAAGGCACCAGCAAGAAAAGAAAAAGTACAAGTTCCTCCTCACCGCCGCTTGCCTCCAGTTAAAAGCAAGACCAGCGCGTTTTATTCCATTTTTCGCACGGCATTACGGCGATCCGTAATAGTACTGGTAACACGTTTTATACGCGGTAGAGCCATACTGCAGCTATATTGTAGTTGTAGCACAAATAGGTCAGCTCGACCGGGGATGGACCACGCTCTCACAGAATACCAGCGTTAAATAGCAGCTCATTGCTGGTGTGTTTTGTATGGTGAGTGTAGAGAACCGGAGACCCTTTTTACTGGATACGATGCATTCCATCTTGGACCTCAGGGGTAACAACGCATCTGCATTTTGATTCTTAATCGAGGATAGATTTAGATGTCTATGGGCCACAGCATCCACTTACCATCAGGTGGGCTGTGTGCTCGCTTGTCACCCCTTTTTCTATAAAAAACACGCTTTACCATCAAGTAATCTCGGCACATTACTTGACAGGGATAGCTATAGCTATAGTTAAGCTGTAGGATATCAATATTTTCAGTGCTCTTGTGGTAGCGACGTCGAGGTCCATGTAAAAAAAATACTGGTAGGTTATCCCGTCACGGTTGAACGATGATGTCAGAAGCGCTCTTGTCTCTATAAATGTTCTCTCGGTTAATGAACCTTACGGAATATTTAGAGACGATGGCAGGAGAACCGAGGGTGACTTTGGTCCATTGGTAAAAGGTAGTTGCATCGACACTTTGGTGACATCTCATATTAGGGGTACCTGATTTAGAGCCGGGGCGGTATTAGAGGCGGCTTAGCTGAGAAAATGGCAAAAGTGTGAGTCTCTGAGAGAAGACAACACATTTGTGTCATTTGCGATAGCGACTATCGATCCGTGGATTTCAAGTGCGATAAAGTTTCTAAAGCAACTGTAATCACGACTAGTCGCCGCTGGCCAGGCTGGTTTCTTTTCTCGCTCAAACTAAGTACAGCCATTCAGTGAGTAAACGCAGCAGGATTGTATGATAATTTTAGTTTTTTTTTATTAATATTATTATTATAAAATAATGTATAATACTTTCACTCACTCGCTAACCTATTAAATATTCATCAATTTTATTTTTAACAATATTACTAGTGATCTTAATATGTATCTCTAGTACGCATAGATATAGTATATACTAGATTGGCGATGGAGTGATTAGAGCGAGAACAAAATCAAACTACAATGTGCGTGGAAGGTGTATGTGTGGGAGACAAATAGTGCTGAACCATACATTGCCTCCCTCAACTTCAATCATCGATACCGATTGCGTTGAAGAACATGTGAATAATCTGTGTAAAAATGCCTGTAGGGGTCTCAATGTGTTAAAATCATTAGCAGGTGTGCATTGGGGAGCTGACCCAAAGTTGTTATCAATGCTTTATAAAAGTATAGTTCGAAGTCAATTTGATTACAGCACATTCGCATACTTAAATGCAAACAGATTGATTTTAAAGAGATTAGATATAATTCAGAATAAAGCGTTGCGTATAATAACTGGGGCTATGTGCTCTACACCAATCCATGTAATGGAAGTAGAAAGTTGTATTCCTCCACTTTTACTAAGAAGGCTACAAATTGCTGAACGGTTTGGTGTTAAATTAATCAGTTCAAAAAATGATTTAGTTAAAAAAATACTTCCTTATGAAGTTCCTGAGTTTGATTTTGATGATAGCTTATACATTGATGTAGATATGCTTTTATCTGGTCGATTACCAGACATCCTAAGGATTGTTTTTTACTCACATACCCAAACCAAAAATGTGTATCAAAGTAAACCATGACATTTATATAAAATAGAATATGATTCTTTACTGAACATTAATGTTTCTGTATGTCAAGAATAACGTTTACATAATATATGACGAAATACTGTTTAGAAGAAAAATACTCCGCAAGTTCTAGGATTATTGCCCATTTAGCTGTGTTCTTGAAAAAATATTGAATAGCACTAAAAGTAATGGTTATTCGTTTTTTTTATTCGAAATTACATTTGTATGACAGTAACAGGATTGATGCATGAACTTTTACATTCGTATAATCATCTAATCCAAGATTTGTTTCATAGATCACAGTGAAAACCAGTACCACAAATCTTTTGTATTATTGACTGATAATTTTATGAAGGTATATAATAAATCCCAACCAAATATAATAAGTCAGATTGATAGCGGATACCTAGCGCAAATAGCTGAAAATCGGAAACGGCTCATTCTGATTATTGAAACAATTGAATTATGTGGATGTCAAGAATTGGCACTGGGAGGTACGTGCGACTCAGGTGCAACAAAAATCAAAGATGCTGAGTCAGAAACAAATGATGGAAACTTTCGTGCTATCTTACGGATGAGAAGCAGATGTGGAGACTTAAATCTAATAAAGCACACAGAAAATACGACGTTGAACACTACCTACCTAAGCCCGTCCATACAAAATGAACTTATTGCAATTTGTGGTGAAATAATCCAGAAAAAAATTGTGCAAGGATTTAATTCTGCGAATTGATTGATGTTTCACGACAAGAACAGATGTCCATTTGTCTAAGACATGCCGAGCCGAAAGATAATGGGTTTACCTTGGGTGAAGATTTTTTAACTTTTGTAACAGTTGAGAATACAAAAAGAAGATATTTAGCTAATGCAATTTTATCTGAATTAAAATCTTTGGGATTGCGAATATTTAGTCGGACAAGGATATGATGGAGCTTCTTCGATGAAAGGAAATTTTAAAGGTATACAGGCAGTAATTCGTTAGTCACATCCAGAAGCCTTATACGTTCATTGCAGCTCACATTCATTGAATTTAGCTCTGAGTCATTCTTGCCAGGTTCAGCCTATTCGAAATACTATTGGTATTATAAAATCGGTTGGAAATTTTATCAAGTGCTCGGCAAAACAAACCAAGTCTTTAAGAGATAATATCGAATAAAACTTCCCTGAAACACAATACAAAACCCTTACGGCAATGTGCGAGACCCACTGGGTAGAAAATCATTTTTTTTATAGGATAAGGGTGACAAACGAGCACACAGTCCACCTGATGGTAAGTGGTTGCTGCGGCCCATAGACATCTACATCTATCCTCGTTTGCGAATCAAAATGCAGATGCGTTGTGACCCGTGAGGACTAAGATGGAATGCCTCATTTCCAGTAAAAAGGGCCTCCGGCCACCTGCACTCACCAAGCGAAACGCAGAGCTAAACCTCTACTTCACGCTGGTTTTCTGTGAGGTCGTGGTACCACCCCGGTTTGAGCCGGCCCATCCGTGCGACAGCAAAAGCTGCCGAGTGGCTCTACCACTGTTAACATGATGGGTTGTTAAGATTTAAAGAAATTTATAAAGCTATTGTTGATACACTAGACGACTTAAGCACTGACATGGATTCTGAAACATCGTCAAAGGCTAATTCTTTTCTGAGATCAGTCATTTCAAGTGATTTTGTTATAAGCTTATGTTGCTTAGGAATGTTGTTCCCGTACACACTGACACTGCAAAATACTTCAATCTCCCCTATGCGATTTGGCAGCAGCTTTACAACATGTCGATTTAATTATAAAGACTATTGAAGATGTTTGCCAAAATCGTTTCAAGAATGCACAGAACTTGCTCAGTACTGTAAATGAGGAATTGAAAATTCCGCGAATAAAGTCACGCCAAGGGCATAGGGCAAACTACAACACAAAAGATCCTAAAACTTATTTTAGAATTACTATATTGATTCCACTTTTGGATGATTTCATTGATCAGGTTTAGGCGAGATTCCAAAATCATAAAGCCACATTATCATCTCTCAGCATTTCAATTCCGTCTGTGTTGCAAAGAACAAATTAATCAAAATTATCAAGAAAACTACTTTGAGCTCTATAAATAATATTTGGAATGGGACTTTGTAAAAGCTGAATTAAACATGTGGCGAAAATGGGTGGAAGAATCTGAACTAGATCGACCAACATGTGCTATTGAAGCTCTCGGAGAATGCAACCAGGCCTTATTTCCAAACATTCACAAACTTTTAAAGATCTCTGCGACACTGCCTCTTTCTACATGTACTCCTGAGAGGACTTTCTCTTCTCTGAAACACATCAAAACTTATTTGATAAACTCCACAGGCCAGGAAAGACTCAACGGTTTGGCGTTAATGTCAATCCACCGCAGAATTGACATCGACACCGAGGAGGTAATTGATTTGTTCGCTGCAAAGAAAGCTAGAAGACTAAATTTAATTTTGTAATAAGGTGTTAATATTTCTGTAATGGTTTTCTGATAAATATATATGATAAGTAACACCATTTTATTTCTTTTTATTAAAACGATTTTATGTTTTCCAGTTCCACCAAATCTAACCCCCCCCTCCCCCCTCCCCCGAAATTATTTTCTGGCTACGGCCTTGACGACCTGTAGAGCTATTCTCTAAAATACGATTTCGATACTCACTCAGACGATGAAGCTCACTTCGAAAGCGAACTCGCTTGATCTAGATTCGGTATTCTGTAAGCATGTGAGTACTGGGTACGCACAAGCGAAGTGAAGTGAGGTTCGAATCGAAGACCGCTTTAGCTAGGGAAGGACTCATTAAGAATAATTCAGTCGATTATAGTTGTATATCCCTTTTTTTAGTAATAAACGTAAATTTTCTTGTGTAATTTTATATTTAATTCACGACTATTCAATATAACTACATTCTTTATATTATGTTATTATATTTTAATGTCCAAAATAACGGCACTTTTAATAACTTGACTCTATAGTGCAGTGTCTTTGCCGCAGTTTATTCAGAACTTTATGACATAAACAAAGTTTGTTTACATCATTTATCTCTTTGGGACTTTGGGTCACAGAGTACTTTTATATATATAGGAACTTTGGGTCTTTGGCTCTCTTTGGTTTACATCTGTTTATGGTTTACATTTTACAAGCCCTACGCTAGCCGATTGACAGTGCGAACTGAAAAATATTTTGCGACGATTTTTATAAATTAAAGTCTTCATTTAATTTTTAAAAAAAACATGAAGTAAGTGAATCAACTGTTTAAATTCTTCAATTCATGTTTAATAGAACTTACTGGCTACACACTTTACCATCAAGTAATCTCGGCACATTACTTGTTGGGGAAAGCTTGCGCATCGCCGTAGGAATCCGACTAGGAGCGGCGATTTGTCAACCCCATCAGTGCCCCTGTAGTAGCAGCGTCGACGAATAGCTCTTGTCTCTATAAATGTTCCCTCGGTTTTAGAGCCTTGTAGAATATTTAAAGACGATGGCAAGAGACCCGGTATTTCTTTAGTGATCTGTGGCTCATGCCTGCATGAGTATATGGTCGCCGAGTGGGCGGGGTAGGGGTGGGAACCTCCCCCTAAAAGGGGGAAGTGCCGGAAACCTTTCCGAAACCCCCGTTTTTGCTGCAGCTGAACTGAGTAAATGGCGCAAATATGTGACTCTGAGAGATGTCTACATGTTTGTGCCATTTGCTGTAGAGACTATAGGTCCGTGGGGTCCATGTGCGGTGAAGTTCCTAAAGGAACTCCATCCACGGCTGGTCGTTGCTGCTGATGATAAGAGAGCTGGCTTTTTTGCTCTCTCAAAGGCTAAGTATAGCCATTCATCAGGGAAACGCAGCTGGCATTCTTAGCACAATACCGCAGGGGGTAGGGCTGTTTGATAATTAAATTACTAGTTTTAGTTTTTTTTCATTATAGTTTTTAATATTGTATATATTAAAATGTTTAATAATCATTGTTTTATAAATTAAAAAAAAAATAGAACTTTGCTTAACCGTAATAAACATTTATATTGTAGCCCGATAGAAAGAGCTTCACACCCATCTCAGGTTCAAATTTTAACTCTTTTGGACATTTTTCAAAGAAATCCAAGTTTGGCAAAAGGATTTCCAAGAGTGCCTAGTGCAAAAGATGCCACACGTAAAATGTGGGAGAAAATCACCCTACAGTTAAATAGCTTGGAAGGCTGTGTTAAAACTTCGAAGCAATGGATAAAGGTTTGTTTATCTTAAATGAAATTCATCTATTAATTATACACTGTAGTATGCTTAAAAAAGCTTAAAATGGTTTTAGTATTGGGCCGATAAAAAAAGTGCAGTAAAGAAAAAGGGGGCTTTACGGTTCCGTACAAAAAATAAGACTGGTGGTGGAGCTGAGGTTATGGAATTGACAGACATAGAGGAAAGAATTTTGACTTTACTGGGTGGTGAAAGTTTTGCCATAGGTGACAGGCACTTAGAAATTAACCCTTTTGAAGTAAGTTTTAACATGTTTATGCCAGTTTATTTATAGGTTCTAAGTACAATTGTTTAAATTATAAAATTTTATTCTTTTTAAGGATACACATGCTAACCTAGATCTTAACACTGATGATAGCAGTCCATCATTGCTGACCAACCAATTATTTATTGGTTTGAATGCAGTACCACCAAACACAATGGTAAGTGGATAATTATTTTATGTTGTTTGTTATTAAAGTTATTTAATGTTTAAACGTCCATTAGTATGCAGTTTTGATATACATATTACAATATATATTTATACTAGCTGGCCAGGCAGACGTTGTACTGCCCTTATCGGCGAACCTCTGTACTATAAAAATACTTAAATTTGCAATAAAAAATACTGAGGGTCACTTATCGGGATAAAAACTATCCTGTCTTTTAAGTTGGACCAAATTGCACACAGTGTGCACAAATTTCATTGAAACCATTTCAGTGGTTTAGGAGTTTACAAACAATGTGACACTTAATTTTTATATATAAAGATTTTAATTATGTTATGTTGTTTGTTATTTACATTATTAAATAGTGTCATGTTTAAATGTCCATTAGTAGGCAGTTTTGATATATTTTTAAAGTTAATAAATATAATTACAAAATCTATTTAAAAGTATAGGTTTTAATTCAAAAAGTTATTTTGTGTTTATGTGAAATAGATTTAAGACAGTTTATATAATATGTATTTTTTCAACAATATCTTACTATTTTCAGACACCACAGCAATCCAGACTTGAATGTGTTCCTGGGACATCGCATTTGTCTACACAGCCAAGTGTTGAACGCATAGTATGTAACTCATTTAATGGTTTATTTTAGAATTCTTGTATTAATTAAAACTACTATAAAAATCTTGGTTTTAGATGTCACAAAGCTCCATGCCAAAAGCACAGACTGTGCCCAGCACCCCTCCAAGAGCTGGTTCGCCAGTAACTCAGATGCCTATAAAACCTTCTGGATCAGGCAGACACCCACAGCAAGGTATAATAAATGTTCTTCGTCTGCTGGCCAGATCCATAATGCCAATCCATTGCCACCCCAATGCCAGTAATTATATTTTTAGACTATTATTTACAAACATGAAAGTGTGTTTGTCAGTCTTTCAGTCGAAACGGACTTATGGATTAATGTGGTTTTTACGTGGACAAAGCCTCGGGCGACATGCTAGTTTTTTGAATTATTATTCCCTTTAGTACAAGAAATATTTTCCTTTAAATTCTTATGTGTAAGTTCAATTTTTTTATATAAAAATAAGGTTCTGTATGTTTGAGTCTGCAAATCACGGAAAGTAATTGATGGATTGACTCCATAACTACATAAGATTCCATTGGACAAGAAAAGTTTTTATGTACTTTTTAAAAAAAAGTAACTCTGTCTGTTTGTTGCATTTTCACGGTTCAACCACTGAACCGATTTTGATGAAATTTGGTATGGACATAGATAGCTTAGACCCTGAAGATGGATATAGACATACTTTTTGGTTGGACGCGGGTGGGGCCATGGGCAAAGCGCTAGTAAATAATATTATACAAAGCCACAGCAAAGCGTGGTCGAGTTTAGCTATTATAATACTAGCATTTCACCTGCGGTCCGGCTTGTGAATGTCGGTTATTACGACAAAAAGTATAGCCTATGTCAAACAGACTTATAATTATACATATATATATATATAAACACACCGGCACAATTAGCGGAACACAAAAAAAGCAGGATTTTAAAATCTTTTACTTGAGGAACTGGCCAGTTATGATATTTTTTTAATTTATTGTCAAATTTGAAAATAGAAAATTAGATGACATACACTTTTTTCATTCATTTGTTTTATTTTCCCGAACAATATGTTTTGTCAACTTGTTCGAGTAATAACTACGTTATTGTAATTTTTTTGAAAAATTGCACTTAATGGTTTTTTATAAATTTGTTATTTTATAGGCAATTTTGTTTATTAAAAGCTCTTTATTATGCCTGACTTAACATCACTGGAAATCATTAGGGCTGATGAAATGAGAAGAAATGGCCATACCTACAGATCGATTGCCTCAAGGCTTCGTCGACCAGTATCAACGATTCATCACAGCATCCAGCGGTACAGATCGTCTAATTCTCTTGTGAGGGGGAGGGGTCAAGGTAGAAAAAGATGTATATCGAGGCGAGATGACAGTTTTTTACAACTTGGAGTTCGTAGGAATACGTGATTAACGGCTGTACAAGCTCGAAATGAACTGGAAGACGTTCGAGGAGTACGAGTAAGTGAGCGTACATTTCGCAGGAGATTTGAAGAAGTTGGTTTAGGGTCGTATATACCTGCCAAAGGCCCAAAACTTGAGAGACGTCACCACGTAAACCGATTAAGCTATGCGCGAGAACATGTCATTGGGATTTGAACGAATGGCAGCAGGTTCTCTTTACTGATGAGTGCAGATTTCTTTTAAAACAGATCGATGGGAGACAGCGAATATGGAGACGCAAAGTAGAACGCCACATACAGTCTAATTTTGAACACACAGTGGCTTATGGTGGCGGCTCGATTATGGTTTGGGGAGGGATATGTTTGGGAGCTCGCACGGAGTTAGTGATAGTCACAGGAGGGACCATGACAGCAGATCGATACATCAGAGACATTTTAGAAGAACATGTTGTACCATTTGCCCCATTTATTGGTGACGACTTTATTCTAATGCAAGATAATGCTCGTGCTCATAGTGCACAATCGGTACAGGCATATCTGAGCCACGTAGGTATACCGGTGATGCAGTGGCCAGCAAATTCCCCCGATATGAATCCGATAGAGCATGTCTGGGACTTGCTAAAAAGAAGGGTTAAATCCAGAATGCCACCCCACAACAATCTGAATGAACTTGGAAACGCATTACTTGAGTAGTGGGAGCGGTTGCCGCAAGAAATCATCGATAACATAATCTGTAGCATGCCCAGACGAATGGAAACCGTAATCAGAGCAAGAGGGGGAAACACTAGTTATTAATTTTGCTTTAATTTTATTGTTAAATCATTTAATGCTTACTTTTTTTTATTTTTTGTGATGGTTCATAATCATCTAAAAATTTCACTTATTTCAAATTTCTTTATTTTTCAATAAAAATTACGAAGACTTTTCAAAGTCGTTGTTAAAAGATGTTAATCAATTTGTTATTTTGTGTCAAATTACATTTTCGTCAAATATATGCGTTATTATCTCATAGTCTCACTTTTTTTTCTGTTCCGCTAATTGTGCCGGTGTATATATATATATATATATATATATATATATATATATATATATATATATATATATATATATCGACGTTCGAAAGGAAAAATTATCCAAGGGACATCAGACTATCTTTTTTTTTTTTTTTTTTATAGTAGAGGGGGCAAACGAGCATGCGGCTCACCTGATGGTAAGTGACGTCCGCCGCCCATGAACAACCGCAACACCAGGGGAATTGCAGATGCGTTGCCGGCCTTTTAAAAAGGAGTAGGCTCTTTTCTTGAAGGTCCCTAAGTCGTATCGGTCCGGAAAAATCGCTGATGGTAATCGATTCCACAAGGAAGTCGTGCGAGGAAGAAAACATCTTCTAAATCGCACAGTGGTGGACCGCCAATCATCCAGATGGTGTGGATGGTATCGGGAGTTCTGCCGCGATGTGCGTTCATGAAATTTGGCGGCTGGGATTAATCCGAACAATTCCTCAGAGCACTCCCCATGGTAGATGCGAAAGAAAATGCAAAGAGATGCAACATCTCTTCGCAGTGCCAATGAATCGAGCCGATCGGAAAGGGCTCGGTCGTCGACGATTCGAGCCGCTCTGCGCTGGATGCGGTCAAGTGGAAGGAGCAGGCACTGGGGAGCCCCTGCCCAGAGATGGGAACAGTATTCCATGTGAGGCCGAACCTGCGCCTTGTAAAGTTGCAGGCGGTGTGCCGGCATGAAATACTGTCCCGCTCTGCTGAGCACGCCAAGCTTTTTAGAGGCCAATTTGGCCTTCTCTTCCAAGTGACCACGAAACTGCACGTCACTCGATATGTCGACTCCGAGGATACCAATACTGGCTGAGGCAAGAAGGGGAGTGCCTTGAAACTGAGGAGATACGACAAAGGGGTTCTTTTTAGCGGTAAACGCGCAAACTTGTGTCTTCTGAGGATTAAACTGGACTAGATTTAGTCGCCCCCAATCCGAGACTTTGTCCAGCAAAGACTCGACTTCAGACACAAGTTTGTTCCGGTACTCGGCGACGTTTTCCCGAGAAATATTGGCCCGGCCGGTGTATAGAGCATCACCAGTGCTGTCATCCGCATAGCAATGAATGTTACCAGTTAGCAACATATCATTGATATGCAGAAGAAACAGCGTTGGTGATAGCACACAGCCTTGTGGAACACCAGCGTTAATAGGCTTGTAGTCAGAACATGCACCGTCTACAGCGACCTTGATGCTCCGATCTGCAAGGAAGCTGGTGATCCAATTGCACAATTTCTCGGGAAGCCCATAGGAAGGGAGCTTCGAAAGAAGCGCTTTGTGCCAAACCCGATCGAAGGCCTTCGCAATGTCCAGACTAACGGCCAACGCCTCCCCCTTGGACTCTACTGCCTCCGCCCATCTATGGGTCAGGTAGACTAGAAGATCACCAGCTGATCGACCCCGACGAAAACCGTATTGGCGGTCACTGATCAGCTGGTGATCCTCAAGGTACCGGATGAGCTGGCAGTTAATAATGGATTCCATTATTTTGGAGAACAAGGAGGTGATCGCGATAGGCCTATAGTTAGACGGGTCTGAGCGGTCGCCTTTTTTAGGGATCGGGTGGACAAAAGCTGTCTTCCATGAGTTCGGGACAACGCCATGGGAGTAGGAGTACCGGAAAAGACGCGTTAGAACCGGTGCCAACTCCGGAGCACACGTCCTCAGCACAATTGGGGGGATTCCGTCAGGCCCACTCGACTTGTGGATGTCAAGGGAGAGGAGTGCTCTGCGAACCGAGCGCTGTGAGAATAGCACATCCGGCATAGAGCACTCACACCGCGGGATGGTCGGCGGTGTGTTCCCCCCGTCATCAACAGTCGAGTTGGACGCAAAAAGGGAGCCTAAAAGGTCGGCCTTCTCTTTTGCGTCGTGGGCCAGTGAGTCGTCCTCCCTGTGCAGAGATGGTAGTGATGGCTTACAGAAATTCCCTTGGACAGCCTTGGCGAGAGACCAGAATGCACGGGTTCCCGAAGGAAGGCGAACTAGTTTCTCGCCAATTCTGCCTATGTGCTCAGACTTTGCCTTGGCAATAACTCTTTTGAAGGACCTGGAGGCGAAGTTATACTTCTTTTTAAGTGTGCTGGTGTTTACATCCCGAGTCACCGAAGCCGCAACCCAGGCTTGATAACACTCCTGCTTTCTGCGCAATGCAGTCTTACAGGAGCGACCAAACCAAGGCTGAGATCTGCCTCCGATGGGTACCACAGATGATGGAATAAATAGTTCCATTCCCTGTAGCACCACATCAGTGACAGAGTCAGCAACAGCGCTGGGATCATCCGGCGAGAAGCAAACACGCCCCCATGGGTAGGATGCAAAGAAAGACCGCATTCCGTCCCAATCCGCCGACCTGTAATGCCAAACACGGCGGAAACCTGCAGAACGCAACCGCGAAGGGAGCGTGAGTGGCACCATACTCCGGATCAGACAATGGTCCGAAGAGCCGAGAGGGGCATCGACGGAAACCTGATATCCGTCCGGATGAGAGGTCAGCAGAAGGTCCAACAGGGAAGGTGTATGATCCTCCACATCTGGAATCCGTGTAGGCGAAGTAACCAGTTGTGTCAGACCATATGCCAAAGCAAAGTCATAAACAGATCTCCCCGCATGATCGGTTAAACGTGAACCGAGCCATTCGGCATGGTGGGCGTTAAAATCGCCAAGGATCACGATCTCTGCGGATGGGACCTGTTGTAGCAAGGAATCATTAGAGCTGTTTAAAGTTTGAATTTTCAGAAAAAAAATCGTGTAAATTCTTGTAATGGTCCAAAAAGCCTAGTTCTTAGAAATGTATTTGTTTATTTTTTATCTACATTATAGTATACGTAACTATTAAAAATAATGCTTAGTTTTAAAGTTAGGGTCGCTTAGTAAAATTTTCCCTAAAAGTAGAGACGGGAAAAATTGACTAACCGACAAGCTTTGATTAAGGAAGGTACGGTAAAAATGTAATATATATCTTTTTTTAGAATTTACATCAGAGTAAAAGTTGCGTTACCAAAATAAAAAAAAAAAAACATGTGGAAGTTGAGGCAAAACAACCTAAATATTAATTTAATATAATTTTTTTCCGTAATTTTGACATAAACGACATTTTTACAGAAAAATGGATTAATATTTTATTAAAAAAATGTAAATAAAATGCATTTAAACTATCTTGAGTTTAATTAATTTTAACAAAGCAATATTTAAGTAATGTACTAGTAGATTTATAATACCTAACTAAGGTATTATAAATCTACTAAAAAACTGGCAATTTTAACTAAACGCCATGTAGGAAAAAACAAATAAGCCAAAATTACTTAAGTGATAAAACAATAAATCCTTTCTGAGGAAAAAATATACTATGCGCTTAACACTATATTGCCAGATACTGAAAAAATTTACTAAGTGGAGTAATTACCGTACGAACAGAAATGTCAAACTTGACCAAAGGCAAATTTAGCATTTCATAATTACGACAACCACCAAATTTTCAAAAATGGTCGAAAATTTTGTCGGTTAGTAAGGAAGAAAAAGTGAAATCTCACGAACTCCAAAATGTCGAAGCGACATCAAAAGTCATCGTAGGAGGACGTGAATAAGACCAAATGACGCAGAAAAATCAGGCGATTCCAACAATGTATATAACTCAATATGGCCAAAAGTGTCGCTTGGATATTTTTTCCTTTCCAGCGTCTGTATAATATATATATATATATACATATATATATATATATATATATATATATATATATATATATTATATAGGCGGCGCAAAGCGCCGCTTCGCCGACTGCAGTCCCGAGGTACCCCGGCCCCTGCTTTCGGAGTGAGTCTCATCGAGCGGGGGGCTCGATCTGATTCAAGGGCCCTTCAGAAGGAGGTACGAACCTCGGCTTGAATGACTATCGCAAAACTTAGAAACGCTCCGTATCACGGGTGTTGAACCTCGTTTACGGCATGTGTCTGTGACTACGCGTTAGCCGGCGAACGCGGTGTGTCTTAGTGTTCTGTACTAGAGTAGTGTCTGAGTGTGTGTAGAATGTCTAAGATTTGCTTTTGTCTCTTTATAGCAACTTCAAGTCGTCGTGGCAGACGTCGCAGACGACCACCATCACAGCGACAGTCCCGTTTAACGGATTTAGCCGAGCGGTTCCTACGAGTGAAAGAAAAGCGGAATGAAACTCAACAGCAGAGCCTTGCAATATTGCAATCTTATCTGGATAATCAGATAGAAAGGGACCGCTCTATAGTTCAAGCAATGCAGGTCATTGGGGATGGGTTGAAGTTGTTGGCAGAGGTGTTAAAAAAATAAAAATAAATATTTTGTGAAATGTCTTTTAATGCATTATGTTCCTTGCACGCCATAGTCTAGTCTATTTACCAAGTCTCGTCGACTTGATTGCCTCAAAATAGCTTCTGTGGACACATCTTCAACACTAAAGCCTCGTGCACGCATTGCAGTGTGGAAACAAATTTATTCTTGTAGATCATACGCGCCTATATCTGGAGCAGTAAGCCTTGCACGATTGCAAATATTATGTAGCACACAACAAGCTATCACAATTTTTGCAACCATTTCAGGATCATAGTGAAGCACCCTGTGCACCAATAAACACCAAAATTTTCCCTTTAGACTGCCGATCGCTCTCAACACACTATTTAGGTGTTGTAGCATGTAATTTGTTATAGTGCTCTTCTGGTGATCTTTCTACAGCGTTAGGTATTGGTACCATCAAATATGTGCGTTGTGCATATCCGGAATCACCTGCAATATAAAATGTTTAGTTTGTTGTATTTTTAATGAATTCAATACTTTATTGTGCTCCAACTAATCGACGTGATCTTTATGTAGTGTGGGTGTAGATGAACTATGGGAATGTTCTAGGAAAGTTATACTATTTTTACGTAAATATATGACTGATTCTTTTAACTTACCTAGCAAATATACTGTTTCACCAGTTTCAACTAAACTTACAAGTTTAGGTTGAATCACACAATTATTAAAATTGAAACCGTCCTGTGTATCGCCTCCATAAGTTGCGTCAACGTGTAATATATTTAAGTCGGCGTCAGTGATCTATAAAACAAAAAATATTGTGATTGTAAAAACACTGGCCTTTTAAATTCTTATATTTTCGTATATTTTACTTTCACGAACTCCGTATTTATACTTACTAAGTTCACATTTCTTACATGGTTTCCTTTTCAACAGTAATAACCCTCTTCATTCTGTGATGGCCTCATCATTGTAATGTAGGTCCTATCAACACATCCTATTACTCCAGGAATATTATATTTTGTGAAGAATCTGTAAATTTATTTAAACATTACTCTACACTGGATATATTTTCTGTATCGTTGGTGCATTTACAAACAGAATATTACATGCACTAACATCCAGACCCAGAACACCCGTGGATCACACAAATGTTTGCTCCATGCAGGAATCGAACCCGTGACTCGCGGTGCTGTATTCGGGTGGTTCAGCCACTGCGCTAAACGTGCCATCAACAATAATATTAAAATTTAAAAATGATATCTTTAAATTATAATTATATTTATTAATATACTGTTAGTTTATAAAATAAAATGTCATTTAAATGTGTCGGCAAGGCGCTATTTAAAGGCGAAGCCTTTCTTGTTTTTGTAGGTACCTACTTTTTCTTTAGTTGCAGCTTTTCTTCAAAGTTTTGCAGGAATTGAATATATTTATTGACAACAGGACAACAGTCGAATGGTAAATGGCTTCTACAACCTCATGAACCTGACCCTGACCGCGAGACCCTGAAGGCTGCGACACATAAGTGTTGATATTTTTACCGCATATTCTTTGGTAACTACCACTAGCAAGGAACGACAGTGCACATAACACCTGAATAATAAACCAATAATTACATGAAACATCTGGTTTTTTTTTGTTAGCTAGTATTATAGGAACTCATTTAGATTGGTTTGGTGGAGACCACTTGACTCCAGTGACGTAATAACTGCAGCCGCTTATCTAAGTTATGCAAAGTAAGTACCTTATTTTTAGTTTCATGGCAGCCACTTATACACAGTTATGTTTAAAGAAGTTGAATTTATGTTGTAAAATACCAATGGGTATTTAAAAAAGACTTGCCATTAATTTTACTGACAAACTTCGTCGTCGAAGCTGCCATTTATTCTGTGACGCTGCGGAGTTTTCAAAAGATGTTTGATATCTTCTAACAAGTTATTAATGAATTCTTCCGACAAACGATAATTTTCTATAGAGTCTTTGTGTTTATTAAATACTCTAAATTCACGAAAGTTGCTGGCTTGACGATTACTTTCATATAAATCAAAAGAATATGCATCTTGCAATAAACTATATAATATGAAGGAATGAGCCATACTATTTATATTTAAAATTTATATAAAACCATTAAATTACACTGTTAAAATTTGTTCTAAGCACTACGAACTCAACTCGATAGCTCCCGCACAACTTTTAAAATGACAGGAGAATTCGCGCTTCGCCTGTGATGAAACTAGACAATCAAAACTCGAATTTCCCTAGAGAATACCAAATACATCAAAATTCTCACTCACAAGAGTTCGTCTCGATTCCGCGCTCGATTGAGAGGCGCCACCGGCGCATTCGAATTTTACAGAATTTGATATTTCACTGCGCATTCAGCTTTCGAGATAGAAAAATGTTCTTACGTACGTAAGAGATGCAGGAAAGTCGATGGATGTAGGTGTCTCAGGACCGTGTAGCATTCCTTGGGGGAGTATGTTTAGGGGCCTATGTTCAGCAGGGACCTTGTGAATAGCTGCATAATAAGCTATATGAATAACAATAATATTCTGATATATAATATAACATTTGAAGGTGAATTTTGAGGTCCGTTATGTCAGATCCTACCGTTTTTATGGTCTAAAATATCTTGAGAAGTAATAATGATGTCGTCTAAAGCAATTTTATTTGATGCTTAATTGCATATTAAATACCAGATTCAGATTTTATTAAAATTATGAAGTAAATTAAAAAAAAAAGATTATATAATACACCAAATGGAAATTCGAGGTAAGAGTCGTTTTTCCCAAATTGAACGTTTTGTCGACGGATCGACCTTTACGAATGTGTGCGTGGGCAGCAGTGGGCAGTAAAATCAGTTAAAATAATGCATTACCCCGCATTCTGAATTTAAAAGATAAAAAAGAGAATAATAATAATTGAGATTTTTTCATTAAATTTTCTTCACCGTTGGCCTATATTACTTATTCTGAATCTTCCCTGCAAATATGGTCGGTTATTGCAAAATAACCCTATATATATATATATATATATAGTTGAGTATCGCCAGCAACGCAAAATCAGGAATTTGCATTTAGAAAAATCCAAAATTAGGGGATTTTTAGGTGCAAACTTTAAAAATTAGGTGCTCTAAAATTTTCACCGCAACGAACTGTTGAAATTTGCATTGCTAGCAAAACGTCTCGCTAGCAACGCAATGAAGTTATCAGATATACGATAAATATTAATAGCAAGGAATTAAGTGCTAATTAGGTGCTGCAAGTATACGCAATAACAAGGCGCCCCTAATAAAAATAAAGTCGTTATTCAGAACATAGCAGATGCAAAATTCAGGTTTTCTGAAAATCAAAATAGAATCAAAGTTGATTTCAGAAAAAGCCCAAATTAGGGGCTTTTTAGGTGCTAATTAGGTACCAAGTTTAAAAATTAGATACTCTATAATTTTCACCGCAACGAACTGTTGAAATTTGCGTTGCAGAAATATTGACATAGTTACTTCTGCAAGAGCTTCGGCGCTGCGCAGAGTGCAGCCTTTTCGCCCTTGCGTAGCAAATCACAAGCACCCATGCTCACCTCCGCAGCTTCGGCTTATTGGTCGCCTTCGGGGACCAGCCTCAGCCTCTACGGCTCGCACAGATGCCTGCATTCTGCCACAGCGGGCGGGGTCCGCTCTCCCTCTGCGCCTACGGCTTTACAAAAATACTCAAGGTGTAAGGTAGACTCGACTACGTGGAGTCGGGGCGTTCTGATTCGGTTTTAGTACAGATTCGACCTATCTTATCTATAATATATAACTGATAAAGAACAAAAAATGTCATACATATCTTATAGTAAGGTAATGGTGATCCTGGACCCGATAATTCCCAGAATATTACCGTCATCTACATCCGACCCTAATAATCTTTCAACACTTAATTAGCACTTAATTCCTTGCTATTAATATTTATCGTATATCTATTATCGCCACTGCGTTGCTAGCGATAGGTTTTGTCAGTAACGCACAGTTCGTTGCGGTGAAAATTTTAGAGCACCTAAATTTTAAATTGGTACCTAATTAGCACCTAAAAAGCCCCTAATTTGGGCTTTTTCTAAAAGCAATTTTGATTCTATTTTGATTTTCAGAAAACCTGAATTTTGCATCTGCTATGTTCTGAATAACGACCTTGTTTTTATTATGGGCGCCTTTTTTTTATAGGATCGGGTGACAAACGAGCACACAGTCCACCTAATGGTAAGTGGTTACTGTGACCCATAGACATCTACATCTATCCTCAATAAAGACTCAAGATGCAGATGCGTTGTCACCCGTGAGGACTAAGATGGAATGCCTCTTTGCCAGTAAAAAGGGTCTCAGGTTCTCTACACTCACCATACGAAACACAGCAGCGTTAAGCTGCTATTTTACGCTGATTTTCTGTGAGAGCGTGGTCCTTCCCCGCTCGAACCGACCCATTCGTGCTACAACCAGGGGTGTCACTTCCACTATGGAAGGTATGGAGCACTCCATACCTCAAGTTTTTCAAGGTATGGAATTCCATAGCTGAAATTAGGAAATAAATCGCATATTACTACAAACCCCATATAAATAAATCGCAAGCCCTTAAACCTCAATACCCCACATCTTATAGTTCAATAAATAAGTTGAGTATATACACTGCAAACTCTTAAACCTTAATACCCCACGAGTATTGCGAACAAATTTGAAAATCGCGCCACCATTTTCCATACCTCAGATTTTTACAAAGTGACACGCCTGGCTACAACCATAATATAGCTACAGCATGGCTCTACCACGTAGAAAATTTTCAATGCCTATTTTTGCAGCACTTAATTAGCAGCTGTTTCCTTTTTATTATGAAATCAGCTATCTGCCAGTGACAGTCCCGTCAAAATCGGTCCAGCCGTTTCGGAGATTAGCCGGAACAAACAGACAGACAAAAATTTTAAAAATTGTATTTTAGTTATAAGTACCGTATTTACTTTCATATGCATTTAGTAAAAAACTGTAATTTTGACAGTACAAACAAACACTTCAATTTAATTTATTTGTATAGATAACAATTGGAACGTCTCAACGGAAAGATGAATGTTAAATTAAAGGTAATTCCACACTCATTATTACTATTATTCTGCAGATGTTTATTTTCATAAAGTTTTGAGATAATAACGAAGAAATCTTTCACAGATCGTACTTACTTTCTTTCAACTTTTACTAAATAGGGAAACTTCGCCATAAAATAACTGTAATATTATGGTTGTAGTACCAGGGACCTGGGAAGGACCACGCTCTCACAAAATACCAGGGTCAAATACCAGCTTAATACTACTGTCTTTCGTATGGTAAGTGTAGAGAAACGGAGACTATTTTACTTTAAACGTGTCATTCCATCTTTGTCCCTCTTCAGGGATGACAACACATCTGTATTTTGGTTCTTAGTCGAAGATAGATGCAGATAGATGTTTATGAGCCACAGCATTTACTTAGCATCAGGTGGACTGTATGTTCTTATGTCACCCTCGTTCTATAAAAAGGACACTATAGTATTTAGTTAATAAAAATTTATAGCATAAACGGTTTTTATTAACAATACTAACGAAACTTGTAGAAATTTCTACAAAATCACGAAAATCGTTCACCTTTAAAAACATATTGGTGGTGCAGCAAAAACCAAGTTCCTTGAGCTTGAAAGAGCTCAACGGTGCTTAATTAAAGTTATGTTCTTAAAGCCCTATCGATTCTCTACAACTGAACTCTATGAATTGAGTAATTTACTTTCGGTAAGCAAATTTTACATTTTAGCAACCGTTTTAAAACTTCATAGTTTCCTAAAATACCAACCGTCATCAACGACTAGACGTAGAAAATATACAGTACCGTACGAAGATTCATTTAAGACTAAGTTTGCATCAAGACAATATACAAGACTTTCAATTTACTTATATAATAAAATAAACCAAAAAATTGCTACTACTACTGCTATTTACGCTGGTATTCTGTGAGAGCGTGGTCCTACCCCGGTCGAGCCGACCTATACGTGCTACAACTATATTAATAATATAACTGCAGCATTTTTTTTTATAGAAGAGGGAGCAAACGAGCATGCGGCTCACCTGATGGTAAGTGACTACCGCCGCCCATGAACAACCGCAACACCAGGGGAATTGCAGATGCGTTGCCGGCCTTTTAGAAAGGTGTAAGCTCTTTCTGTTAATGTTACAAAGACTTGTAACTTGACAAAAAGTAATTTATCAAATAAGTATCTAACGCTTGGTCGTTCTTAGAATTGCAGTCAATCGTAAGGAGACAAATCCTACCATTACCATTACAGCCTATAAAAGTGCACTGCTGAACATAGACCTCCCCCATTGATTGCCTCATAAGGGGGTTTTAGCCATAGTTGCCACGCTTGGTAGGCAGCTTGGCAACTGCAGTTTAGTATTATTTAGAGTTTTTGACTGGAAGATGCTGTTGCCCATCACCTATTTCGGTTTCTTTCTGCACCTCTTACGACACCCTTGGGCTATATATAATATGGGGTAGTGAATATTCTTTCACCGCCATTACGCGTTTACACAAATCCTTAGCATGGTTTTAATTGCTTCTTTTTTTAATTCTATAAATTTATTTTGATCTTCACGCCTACATAGTATTGATGGATCTACCTTAACTCTTTCCTTGTTCCATGAATCATAATTATATGAGTGATTTGTGTCTATATCGCGGACAGGGAAACTGTTAATATTGCTACTTGGGGGGTTAGTAAAAATGGCAGTTAAAGATGAAAAATTGATATATTTTTCGACACACACAGCTAGTTTGTATTACGTCGTCCAAAATCGCTAAGCTTCTTCGGTGAGGTCCTCAATAAGAGATGAAGAAGATGAGAGAAGAGGTGTCGTAGGTCGAATTCTCGTAGTCACTTCCCGGAGTAGAGTTCACTTTCGCGTTCCCGAAATGATTAACTTTCCGAGCGCCAGCACTCGCTTTTATAATTGATATAAGGAATATAGAACTATCTAGGTCAATCCAGATTATTCCAAACTTTCAACCGGAAAGTACTAGAACACTCGTCATAGCATTACGATAACAATATCCAAAGGAGAAAAGGCTTTGAAACGTAGGCATAAGGTTGCTTCTTGCTTGCATTAATAGTCCGAGCGTTATCTATTTTTATGCCTAAATATTTTATTACTTGACACTGACCCTTATCGTCGGGAAGATTCTCGTGCAATGACACATAAGTAAAGTTCACGTGGCAATACGCAACTGATTATCGTAACGATATAACGACGGGTCTTACGTAAACTGATGCAACCCGCAAATTGGCAAAATCCGTTTTTTCACATCAAACGCCTTTGAATAACCTATATTTTGCGTCCTGTATAATTTGTGGTAAAATATCAAATAATTTTGAAGATATAAACTTGTACACTGATGCAAGTGACATAATTTTAAGCTAAGCTACCAGTGTAGACTGATGTAAGTTACTTGCACCACACCACTATAGATAGTCGCGTTCCACGTGCTGCGACAATGCAAGTGAACTTTCAACTTCATGTATGAGGTTTTTTTTGAAAGCAAATTTGATCATCATAAAATAAGACTAGATTATGACATAAAATACAATATTTTTTAAATACAATATTTTTCATATTCATATCGTCATATTATAGTCATTCATATAGGTTTTAAACATCTCTCATGTATAGTTGTGTTTTGCAGTTGCATCAGTTTACGTAGGACCCGTCGATAAAAGGTCTTGAGATGATATTAATACACATACAATAGTCGACACAGTATTATGAAGAGCATTGTACAAATTAAAACTAGTATTTAGGAGTTATTCTGCGAAAATGTATTTAATGAGATATTTATGTGTATTTTTAAGCGTTTGGTGTTTACATTTTATTTCCATATTTGGCTACCACATAAAAGTAAATCAGGTAATGTTTTAACTACTTTTACTATGTTTATACAATTTTTTACATAAAGTCAATTATATTACACTAGCTTTTCGCCCCGCAATTTTATCCGCGTTTAAGTTGTAACGTCAGACAGTTTAGAGTCTAGACCCAAGCTTATTATGAGATCGCATAATACGGAGATTTAAAATAAAACTATTTATACTACTTGATCTATTCTATGATAAGACTAATTAATTTGGCCTTTGGAATAGTGAAAACCGCTCCAACAATCTTTCTTTTCGTACAAAACGCAAAAGCCATAATATCAATTTTTATTGATCTACTTTTTAAGGGTAAAATGGGGCAGATTTTGTAAAGTTGCAAAATATGTAGGACCCATAATTATCAAAATTTAATTTTAACGTTTTCCCTAGCAATTAAAAAACCATAACAGTATGGTTAGAGTTTTGGAAAATTTTAAATGCGTACCTATTTCAATGATTTAATACAAAAGTAAGTATACCAATATTAAAGTTAGTGTAATCGTTTGATAATGTTTCACCATACAAATATGAAATCGTGAAATAAGTGTCGTACAAACCGTAACACACTATTTTTACACTTTATTTTTATATTCTTTCTTAGTGAATCATCATCACCATCAGCCTACGACAGATCACTGCTAGACACAGACCTCTCTCAAGGCGCGCCACTTAGCCCGATCTTCGACTACACGCATCCAGTTTCTACCAGCCACCTTGGGCAGATTGTCGCTCCATCTGTTCAGGGGGCGTCCCACACAACGTTTGCCTAGACGCGGTCTCCACTCCATAACACTTCTACTCCACTGGTTGTCACTTCTGCGACAGATGTGGCCAGCCCATTGCCACTTCAGTTTACAAACGCGAAAGGCTATGTCAATAATCTTGGTTCTCCGGCGGATTTTTTCATTTCGAATTTTATCTACCAGAGAAACTCCGAGCATAGCTCTTTCACCTTTCTTGTCACATTTCTTATTAAACAAGATTGTAATGCTTTTGATCCACGCCTTTAGATTTCGCCCATCTCGTGAGAAGCAGCTAACAACTCGACAGAGCTCTTTTAGCAAGGGTTGACTCCCAGCCTTTAAGAGCTCCGTGTTAAGAACTCCACCTTCTTCAGGTGCTTTTTTAAGTTGGCCGAGGGCCAGCTCAATCTCCCCGAGACAGATGTCTGGCAGCTCGTCGGTATAGTGTCGGGTCAGTGTTGCTCTGGGATCATCGCATTTAAGATCAAGTTGTGGCTCCTGTCAGGCATATAGTTTGCCATAATAGTCTTCGATCTCAGAGAGAACATCAGGCTTTGACGTGAGAACTTTGCTATCATGCGTCTGCAGTCTTGCAATGTACCTTCTCCCAAGTTCCTGTGCAAATATCTTTAGATCACTTGTTTCGCTCTATTGCCGTTTGTATCGCAATTGCATTAGAGCGGCGCAGTTCCCGCCTCACAGCTTTCCTCATAAGCTTGGTGTCACCTGTTCCGATAGAGTTGTTGTTGTTGTTAACTCACGCCTTCTTTTCATAATCTGAAGTGTCTCCTCTGAGAACTTCGACTTTCTGCCCATATGTTCCTTGCCACAAAACCTGTTGCCCTCATACCTTAAGATCTTGATCACACTGATAAGGTACGAGGACCCAACATATCTCTAAATATCCAATGTGGGTCTCAAGGCATCGAATCGGTTTTTAAGTTCTAGCTATAAGTGTTGTGAGCCAGTTACGGTTTGAGGCAGATTTAGTCGCAGAGTGGACTTCATCAATCGGGACCTTTGAAGCGTAAAATCGATATTCAGAGTGCCTCGGACAAGGCGGCTCGCTTCCTTATTTAGTCTGAAGCCGTATAATGGATATTATGCTTTTTTAATTAAAAATATTTTACATATTTTGCAAGTTTTTTTTTAGTTTAACTTCTTGACATGCACTCACGCACACATATTTCTTTTTTCTTTCTTTTTCAGGCAAAATCAATTAGTCCACGCGTATGCATAATTGGTGCTGGAATTGCAGGACTAACTTCTGCTAGATATTTAAAGGATGAAGGAATAAATTTCACCGTTTTAGAAGCCACTAAATACATAGGCGGTACGTGGAGATATGATCCAAGGGTTGGCACTGATGAAAATGGTTTACCTATACATACGAGCATGTACAAGCATTTAAGGTGATAAAAATATTTAAAAAAAAATTATATTTCCACATTTATTCAACCACATTATTGTTACGTGGTGGAGCCAATGTGTCATTTATTGTACTTTATTTAAGTTTTATCTTTCTTTTTTATTTTTCTACCGCGAAAATATAATCCTATGATGTACTTAAAAATTACGGCACTTTGAATCCAACTCACCTCACCTATAGATGTGGGATATTTACCAAAGATTACGACACTGTAGCTATATTATGGCAGCAGCACGAATGGATCGGCTAGTCCGGGGTAAGGACCACGCTCCCACAGAATACCAGCGTAAAATAGCAGAATAATGCGTGTTTAGTATGGTAGGTGCAGAAAACCGAAGATCCTTTTTACTGGAAATAAGGCATTCCATCTTAGTCCTCGGGAGTGAAAACGCATCTGCATTTAGATTCATAATCGAGGATAGATTTAGATGTCTATGAACCACAATATCCACTTACGATCAGGTGGACTGTGAAGTCACTTGTCACCCTTATTCTATTTAAAAAAAATTACCACGCTTGGCAGGTGGCGTTGGCATCTGCAGTTTTTTAATTTGTTGTTATCAGGAAGATGCTGCTGCCCATCTCCTGTTTCATTTTCTCTGTCGCTGCTTACAACACCGGGATGATTCGGAGAAGTAGATTATCTCGTGCTGCCTATCACGCATGTGTTTGTATGTAAACGGTTTCTATATATATAAAAATGTACCTACTTTAATATATATATAAAGTTCGTAATTCTCTAGAAGTTTGTAAATGGTCTTCCGAAAAATTGCACAAAACACTTCTAATCTATAGTTTTCCATCTGTAATAGAACACAACACAATTCATAAAAGGTTATTTTTAACACTTTAGGAACGGATTTCCATAACGGTCTTTGGGATGATGTTGCCCATGGACATGTGTCTTCGATTAAGAATCTTAATATTGTTGCATGCAGCTCTACCACGTGTTAACCTATCTATAAGAAAGAACCGTGGTAGCTCGACGGATAAATGCATCTACGTATTAGGTGGCTTGAGTGTATTAATTCCTCAATTACAGTGTCACCTGTCGAGCTCAGATTTTGTGGTTTTTGTTTTGGCTCTAAAACAAAATTCACTATTACGAATATTAATTATCTTTAAGCATAATTATAGAATTTCTTAACATCTGGTCTTTCGATCCAGCATAGCATGTGAACCATCGTCTAGACAAAACAAATTAATTTTGTAAATTTGATCTCAATTATTTGAAATCGTTAAGAAGTTATAGAACCCTCTAATATATATCTAATATATAATAAACGCACCAACAAATATAATAGGGCTTGGCAGAGGCTGGTTTACTATTTACGGTGGTAATAATGGTCCGGTGGTAGTAAAATAATAATATGTCGACTACAGCGCCAGCTCCTTCTTCCATATTTTGTGATTTTCTTTTTCAACACAAAACCTACTTATGATGTGAATATACTGGTTTATAAATTGGTCTATATATTATAACTATATATTGGTCTATAAACACAGAACATGTTGATAACTTTACTACAGCGCCACCTATTGAATCTTAGCATAGGTATGAATCATTGTCTCAAAAAATATTTTTTCTTGATGTCACAAAAACGTGGAACGTTACATATACAACTTTTCGACCAAGACAATCCACGTCATACAATCGGTAACCGATTATTTCGTTGGCGAAAAAAAAACACACAATTTCATACGGTAAACGCACAATTTTCAACGTCCACCGTGCCGAATGGTTCGTTTCTCGTACTACCGATCCCAGCGGGAAGATCTGTTTACGACTTTACCTTGGCATATGATCTGACACACCTGGTCGCTTCACCTATCGGAATTCCAGATGTGGAGGATCATACAACTTCCCCGTTGAACATTCTGCTGACCTCTCCTCTGGCTATTAGGTCTCGATCGATGCCCCTCTTGGCTCTTCGAATTACTGCGATGTGGTGCTTCAGGGGATGAAGCTTTTCACCCCGTTATCTGTAGTGCCTACCGGCAGCAGATCTCAGTCTTGGTTTAGACGCTCCTGCAAAATTTCATCGCGGCAAAAGCAGAAGTGTTACAAGGCCTGGGGTGACACATCGGCGTCTCGGGATGGAAACACGTTTTTATGTGGTAGAGCGATGCTGCAGCTATATTATGGTTGTGCCACGAAAGGGTTGGCTCGACCGGGGTAGGACCACGCTCTCACAGAATACCAGCATAAAATAGCAGCTCAATTCTGTATGGTGAGCTTTTCATTGGAAACGAGGCATTCCGTCTTAGTCCTCCGTTTGATAGATGTAGACGTCAGTTAACACTGATCACGTGGACTATGTGCTCCTTTTTCACTCAAAAAGAAGTACAACTCTGCTTCTAGGTCTTTCAAAACAGTTATCGCTAGGGCAAAGTCGGAGCACATTGTAAAAGTTTGTCTTCCGTCTGCAACTCATGCGTTCTGATCTCTCGCCAAGGCTGTCCAAGGGAATTTCTGTAAGGCATCAGTACCAACTCGACCAAGTGGGAGGCCCTGGTGGTTAGTTTGGACATAGCGAAGGCTTTTGATCGGGTTAGGCACAAAGCGATTCTTTCAAAGCTCCCCTCTTATGGGCTTCCCGAGAAATTATACAATTGGGTCACCAGTTTTCTTACAGATCAGAGTATTAAGGTCGTAGTCCATTGCGCATGCTCCGACTCCAAACCTGTAAATCCTGTTGTTTCTCAAGGCTCGTGCTATCGCCTACCCTGTTCCTTCTGTATATCAATTATATATTGCATACTAGTAACAATCATTGTTATGCAGATGACAGCACTGGCGATGCTTTATACATACACCGGCTGTGCTTATATTTCTCGTGAACACGTCGACGAGTGCCGGAACAAACTTATGTCTGAAGTCGAGTCTTGTTCAGTAGTCTTGTCAGTGACTAAATCTAGTCCAGTTTAAGCCCGAAAGAAGGGTTTGTGCGTTTACCGCAAAAAGAACCCTTTTGTCGTATCACCTCGATTTCAGGGCACTTCCCTCGTTACCTCAGGCTGCATCGGAATCCTTGGCGTCAACATTTCATGAGACGTACATTTATCAAATTAATTGCATCCAGCAAGCAATGCATCAAATGCATGAAAAGGAAATAATGAAATAAGGACAGTTACGTGAAATGGAATATTAGAATGCCTGCAAGCGGCTACTGTGTCGCTGCAATCGTCTAAATACCCTTTAGGAATTATTTTATGGATATGTACAAACAATGCGATCCACATTTTCAGATATCGAAGCAAAAGCCAAAGATCTGACGGGATGTCATGAAAATCAGCAACAGACTTCATGACAACGCAAGCGAAACACAAATTATGATCATTTTAGCGGTTCTAGTACATGTGAAACACCTGGTGAATAGTTGAGGTGTTTGTTGTAATTATTGATAACTTAATATCTGCTTTAAATAAATGCTTAAAAGCATACCAAAATCTACCTGTGCTTTTGGAATATTTCGACACTTAATATCTATTACAGCAGAAGAAATTAAAAAAAAAAACTCCAATTGTGGTCAGTACTTATGCAAATGATTTGGAAGACAGCATAGACAGCGAATTAGTGCAGTTTGCTGAGCTGTTTAAAAACGGATAATATGGCTGGTGCGATTGACAGTACGAAAACCATGTTTATGTTTTAAGAACCCATAGCAGATCAAGGGCCCCTCGATAGAATTTGCTACGGGCCCCGCGCTTGTTTAATCCAGCACTGGAAATATAATATAAATATAGGCAAATGGTAATGAAAAATAAATTTAAAAAAGTCACAAATATTCTGTCCTTTTTATGTTTTAAATTCAAAATGCGTAGTACTGCATTATTTTAACTGATTTTGCTGCGCACGCACACATTCGTGTCGGTTGGTAGGCAAAGACGTTGTTGTCCATAAATCAAATATAAATCAAAATAAGGCTAATTCAAAATAATTCAAATAAGGCTTCTACTTTTATTTACTCGTATTTTACAAAACTGCATTAAGGGTATATCATTATTTATATATTTGAACTTAAGTTTAAAATTTGGCTACTCTTTGAAAAATAACCCTGTTTAATACAACGAACTCATATTTAATTTTTTTTATAAAGTTCGTTGATATAACATGTATTAATGTGTCTTGATATATTAAACAGTATAAATTTTGCTGCGAGTTATAAGTTTTTACTGAAGGAACATTTTATTTTCAGAACTAATTTACCAAAACCAACAATGGAACTTCGAGGATTTCCTGTACCAGAAGATATGCCATCATTTCCTAGCTGGGAAATATATTACAACTATATCAAATCATATGCAACTCATTTTGAAATTGAGAAGCATATTAAGGTAAACTTTATTAAGATACATTATATTAATAGTGTGTTCCAAAAAATAGAATCAAACTTAAAGTGAATTCTATAAACTAAAGATGAAATAGGTATTATTATAATTTATTTTTATTATCACAGCATAACGTCCACTGCTGAATTTAAAAAGTAATTTTTGGTAAAATAAATATAACATACCTATACTTTTTCCTTCTAAGCTTATAAATTTTATCTTAAAATTTTGATTCTATTTCACGAAATGTACCGTTCTTTCATTCCTTTTTATACCATTACAGCCCTTCAAAAGTCCACGGCTGAACATAGGCCTCCCCCAAGAAATGCCACATAGCACAGTCCTAAGCCACCTGCATCCATTGACTTCCTGCATGTCCACTCCATCTAGTGGGGGGCCACCCTACACTTGGCCTACCGGTACGAGGCTGCGACTCGAGAACCTTTCTTTCCCATCGGTTATAGGTTCTTCGAACTATATGGCCAGCCCATTGCCATTTTAACTTACTAATCCGTTGGGCTTCGTTTTACTCCACAGTCGGACTATTTGTCCCAGGTAAACATACTCGTCAACAACTTCGAGCTTAGTGCTCCCAACAACTACCGGCATAGGTGTGACATGGACATTAAACATGATCTTTGTTTTGTCCATGTTCATCTTAAGACCTATCCGTTGGGAGATACTATTGAGGTCATTGAGCATTGTGCTTAGGTCCTCCAGCGACTCTGCCATAAGGAATATATCGTCGGCAAATCGAAGGTTAGTGGTTACTCGCTATTGATGTTAATACCGCATCCTTTCCAGTCCAGAAGCTTGAAAACGTCTTCCAATGCAGCGGTGAAGAGTTTCGGTAATATAACGTCACCCTGTCTTACACCTCTCTGCAGTTGGATAGGTTTCGTACTCTGATTCTGTACTCGGATAGCCATCGTAGCTCTACTGTACAAACACTTCAGCACTTCGATATACCGACAGTCAACTTGGCATCGCTGAAGGGACTGCAGCACCGCCCAAATTTCGACGGAATCTCAGGCTTTCTCATAGTCCACATACGCCAGACAAAGTGGCAGATTGTACTCTTTGGTCTTCTGTACAACTTTACGAAGGGTATGTACGTGGTCTATGGTGCTAAAGCCTTTTCGGAAACCGGCTCGTTCGGACTGGACGTCGTCGACTCTGCGTGCGAGACGATTCGTAATGACTCTCGAAAACAGCACGTAGACGCGGCTTAGATAGGAAATCGGTCTGTAGTTCTTCAAGAGAGTATTGTCGCCTTTTTTGAAGAACAAGACACCCGCACTTCTGCTCCACGCCACCACGGAGGATGGAATTGAAGAGCTTCTGAAGGAATTCAAGTACAGGTTTTCCACCCGCTTTCAGAAGCTCCGCTGTATTTTCTTTCTCGTTCGAGGTTTTTAAGGAATAGTGTCGGATAAGACTTGCCCCTTGGATCTTTACTCACACTTGCATTTGGCTCCAACGATCACGTGTACGGCTGCCCGTAGAACCTCCCAATCTTACTCAAAATCAGGTGTCCCGAAAATCATGCTACCACATTCGGCCTTCAGCTTTGACTGTTGGATCTTTCTGTCAGACAAATCTCGGGGAAAGACTATGGAGCTTTGATTCCGCTCAATCGCTTCTTCAATAAGAGCTGTATTGAAGTTGCGTAATTCCCGCTGCATGTTTTGGAGATCTGTTTGATCAATTGCCTATATGCTGTCATATTTGTTGAAGACTGCAGCTTCATTTTCCGTCTAACAACCATGAAATTAAGTGTGATTGGAGAGTTTTGGGTTCTTCTACGACAGGTATTGCGGAACTTAGCTACATTAATTTTTGCCTTTTATTATTCATATACCAGTTTTCACCCTCGCGATCACAGAGACATCACTGAAAAGTTGCCGTCTGGTCGTCATAATAAGGTCTCATACTTCGTCTCAATTTATTTTTTGTCGAACCGTCAGAACTTGACCAGGTTCGCTTTCTATAAGGCCGCTTCTGAAAGAAAGATTTCATCATAAACAGTCCCTCTTTCTCCATGAAGTCGGCCAGCAGCTGGCCCCTTTTATACGTGGTAGAGCCATGCTGCAGCTATGTTACTGGTATAGTTGTAGCACGAATAGGTCGGCTCGACCGGGGAAGGGCCACGCTCTCACAAGAATATCAGCGTAAAATAGCAGCTAAACACTGCTGTGTTTCGTATGGTGAGTGTAGAGAACTGGAGGCCCCTTTTACTGGAAAAGAGGCATCCCTTCTTAGTCCTCACGGGTGATAACGCATCTGCATTTTGATTCTTTATTGAGGATATATCTAGATGTCTATGGGTCACAGCAACCACTTACCATCAGGTGGGATGTGTGCTCGTATATCACCCTAATTCTATAAAAAAGGCAAGCAGGTTGGCACCCGCAGTTTTTTTATTGTAGTTTTACTAATCCTTTATTGAAGTGGAATGTGATTTTTCATTTACGTTTTCAGTTTTCACACAATGTGACATTAGTGCGAAGAGAAGAAAACATATGGAAAGTAAGACACAGGCATGTAATAACAGGAGAGGAATACGAGGACGAAGTGGTCATTATAATAAACCTAATATGCTGGAAATTCCAGGGGAACAACAATTCAAAGGTAGGTACTACTAACGATTCCAATTGCGGGTCAGGTCAAAATCAGTTGTTGGGTCCTTCTGGCAAGGAATTCTCAGTAGCAGCCCAGAGGCAAGAAATTAGCGGTTTTTACCTCCGTGCCTCGGAAAGCACGAAAAGCCGTTAGTTCCGCATTTGTTCTCTCTCCTGTCCTGTTTAATAACTGTTCCATCGAACCACAAGAGTCAGGATACAGAGAGTACACTTGAGCTTACGCATACGCTCGGGCACTATAATCCTGTCTGTTAAATATTGCCTATATGCTGTCTATATGCTGTCAAAAAAAACAACTGAACATAAAAGTACTGGAAATAGTACATACATGAAACAGTTTTTATTAAAACCTATTCGTTCGACAACTTTTAGTGTCTTAAAATGTTAAATAATTGTCATTTTTTTCTTCAAGCATAGTCGTGAGCCTCTTAAGTTCTAATACACCAATTTTACTCAAATTTCAGGAACTATAATCCACAGTCATGACTATAGGGAACCAGATATCTTCAAAAACCGACGCGTCCTGATCGTCGGTGCGGGCCCCTCAGGCTTGGATATCTCCATCGATGTAGCTTATTATTGTAAAACGCTCTTTCACAGCCACCATTCAAAGGTGAACTTTCAAACAAATTTCCCGAAACATTACATAAAGAAACCCGACGTGAAAGAATTTAATAGAACGGGTGTATTTTTCGTCGATGGTACTTATGAAGAAATTGATGATGTCATATATTGCACTGGTAAGATTAGATTAAATATTCGTGGATATTGCAATAAATGAAGTCATAGCCGAAACACCTACCTTAATCGTATACAAAATAAATATACTTTCATCACTCTAACTGCACACCCAAATGAATTTTTGAAACTTTCCTTTTATTTCATAGTTTTCCTATTAACTTTGCATTAACAATCTTATTTAGTGTTTTGTATGAGAGAGATATATTTTTTTATAGTATAGGGTGACAAACGAGCACATAGTCCACCTGATGGTAAATGGTTGCTGTGGCCCATAGACATCTACATCTATTTTCGAATTAAAATGCAGATGCGTTGTCAGCCGTGAGGACTAACATAGAATGACTCTTTTCCAGTAAAGAGGGTCTCCGGTTCTCTACAGTCACCATACGAAACACAGCAGCTTTAAGCTGTTATTTTACGCTGGTATTCTGTGAGAGTGTGGTCCTGCCCCGGTCCAGCCGACCCATTCGTGCTACAACTATACTACTAATGTAGCTGTAGCATGGCTCTACCACGTATAATAGATATGCCATCAAAACATAACTTGTAAAAAAATCCAAGTCTCGCAACTCAGTTCTTCTACCGTACAAAGTTGTGAGATCCATGTAATACCAAGTCGGTTAATTTATTCAGTCCCCACTTAAGGGTCCTTCTGTCTTAAGTTATTACGTAATTAGCTAACCTAACATCTTATAGTGACCATATCAATATTAAAAATCTTTTATGTTTTAAATAGATTGACAAAGATTTTTAATGTTGATATTGTCACTATAAGATGTTGTTAGGTTAGCTAATTACGTAATAACTTAAGACGAAGGACCCTTAAGTAGGGACTGAATAAATTAACCGATTTGGTATTACATGGATCTCACAACTTTTTACCGTAGAAGAACTGAGTTGCGAGACTTTACAAGTTATGTTTTTAATGGCATCTCATTTCTTTTTGTAGATAGTTATATCTAGGTATCTATCTACACCTATTATTCCATAATATTATACATAGGTACATAATTACACTGATTCATTTACTGCAAATGTAACTTTGTAATCCTATATATTTATATGGAATTACGAAGTTATTTAAGCAGTTGGTGTATCTCGAAAACTGGACCGAAATTGCAAAATATTTTTGTTTTTCCTTAATTTTTATACTAAACAATAATTGTATTCCAAATTTGAAGCTTCTATGTCTGCTAGAAGTGCCTTAAGAGTTTTGATGATCGGTCAGTCAGTGAGTGACAAAATTAAGAAACTTTGACTAGTTACTCGTATAACTCTTAAACTACTGGTTCAAATTTAATGAAATTTGAAATATACTGAGTTTATACAATGCCTTCTTGGTTACTGAATTCAGGCTTCTAGTTTTATCCACAACGAAGTTATAGGGTTTCGAAAATGGCCTGAACTGCTTCGAGAAAGGGATGGTCGGGGACGGCCGTGCCGCTTTTTTGCTCGACTTGGCAGGGGCACTGCCGTGCCCCCAGATATTATTATTGAATACATGGTTGGTGTTAACTCCTAAGAATGAGATGATATCTGCCAAGAAGAAATGGTAAAAGTAGGAAATGGCTTTCAATTATACTATTATTGGAACGAAGTTCCTTATCGGACGGCACGAATTTAGCGCATGGGGGCTAGGCGAAAAAAAGTGTGAACCCCTTCTGACGTAGTGTAGACGGCCTAGGCGGCTATAAAGGAAGCGAGATGGAATAATATCCATCTCCCTCGCACTTTTTCTTATCTTGCCATGAAAGAAATATTACTTTATTTTAAATGACGCTTTATTTTAATAGACGCTAGTAATTCATTTATTCGTATTTGTTAATCAATAATGTATTACGTTTATCAATAATAATATACTACGAAAGGAACTTCGTTCCAACCGAGTGTTCCACGACACTCAAGCATGTTTTTTTTCGATTACTTACTATTCTCTTCTAACCAAAAAAGAAGGAGTGGTAAAAGTTGGAAATTACTTTCAATTATTATTCATACGATAAGTTGTATAAATATTATTCTATTCTTTACTATTCTCTTCTAACCAAAAATCCTAGTATAGGTGTACCTCTTTCTAGCACTTTATGACTGTCACGTTTAACAACAACATGCTTTTTCAGGTTATGAATACAGATATCCGTTCTTAGACGATACTTGTGGGTTAACACTCGGCAAACGCAGTGTTGTTCCGCTGTACAAAAACATGGTGAATATAAACCAACCAAGTATGGTATTATTAGGCCTTATAATTCAAGTTTGCCTGGTAGTTGCCATAGATGGCCAGGTAATGATGTTCCATATTAAATAATGACTGCCGATTTACTTATGTACTGCTTTTTATGTTTTTTTAGGTCATAACCGAGAATTATTTATGCTGGATATAATGTTCCCTCTCATGATCAATTTCGTCAACAATATCCGAATGCTTTTGGCAATAAAATTAGTTGAACATACAATCATAAAAGCGTTCATTTGCTCTTCCTCATCATGTTTCATCATGTTTTTATACAAATTTTAGTCCCGAGTTTTTATCTATACAAATAAATAAAATTGAAGTGTCTGTTTGTAATGTCAAAATTACAGTTTTTTACTAAATGCATATGAAAGTAAATACGATACCTATAACTAAAATACAATTTTTAAAATTTTTGTCTGTCTGTCTGTCTGTCTGTCTGTCTGTCTGTTTGTTCCGGGTAATCTCCGAAACGGCTGGACCGATTTTGACGGGACTTTCACTGGCAGATAGCTGATTTCATAAGGAGTAACATA
The DNA here is from genome assembly GCA_963668995.1 of Parnassius mnemosyne. NCBI lineage: Eukaryota > Metazoa > Arthropoda > Insecta > Lepidoptera > Papilionidae > Parnassius > Parnassius mnemosyne. The sequence goes on from CAVLGL010000057.1 coordinate 25,879,038, forward strand.
GGCTACTTTTATTTTACAAAAAGAATCAGGGTTCCCAGAAACATAAAAACCCTAACACGCGAACGAAGTCGCGGGGAACAGCTAGTTATTAAATATATTCAAAGACCTCTCCAATAGCATCTCTAAAATATTTTATGTGCCTGAAACAATTTTTGAAACACTTTTTCCAGCCCGCCTCAAGCATCTCTACGACCTATCATATTATGATGATGAAAACGTGATTCCTTTCAGTCATCTCTCAAAATTAGTCGACCGTGCTCAAATTTGTTATACCAGCGGAACACGGTTGCATTAGAAGAGCTTTAGTTCTTAATAAATACTATATTTAAAGTCTATCAAATGATTCATTGGCTTTTAGGCGACTTATGGAATCGTAAAAAATCATCGCACGAGAATATATCTGACGCGGATCTATTTTGCAATGAAATACGAACTACTATCTACTTATTACTTAGGTAAATAAGTGCAGAAGCTAGTTAGTTAGTGGTAAAGAGGCATTCTATCTTAGTCCTCACGGCTGACAACGCACCTGCATTTTAATTCTCAAACGAAGATAGATGTATATGTCTATAAGCCGCAGCAACCACTTATCATCAGGTGGACTGTGTGCTCGCTAGTTATCCTTATTCTATAAAAAAAAATGCGTTACAAATAATCTCACTCGTTGTAAACTAGTGTCGCAACGCTGTAATGATGCTAATCTTTGATCCAGCCTTGCTTATTTTATTTACATCACTTTACCTTACACATTGTTTCTATTAAAAACAAGTTTAGTAAATTTATTTGTAAATAAATTACTTACAGGCCCGTTACGCGACAGCCCTAATAAAAGGTAATTTCACGCTGCCGTCATACGAGCACATGATGGAGGAATGGCAAAAACAAGCTGACATTATTCACTCCAAGGGACGGCCGTTGTCTGATATACACTTTATAGCTGAGAAAGAGGTAATTATTAATTGAATTAAATTATTTTTTAATGAAAATTAATAAATTTTTATTGTTTTGAATTTTTGAAAAATGAATTAAATATATTATATACTTTGTCACGCCTGTAATCTATGACGCAGAGTTCAAAAAACAGCGACATACTTAGATTAAGTTTCGCCGAAAAAAATTGGGTTTTGATGAAAAATTGTGAAAGAAATCACAAAACCCAATATTCTATTATTCGCCTTTTAAAACATGCTGGGCAAACACAGTCGGTACTTTCTTTTTTTTTATTAAATCTCCTTTAAGAGACCAATAAGTGCCAGACCAACATAGGACGTATAATAACTTTAAACTATCGTAACATTTCTAAATAAGTCTTTTTTTATAACAATAAAGTTAATAACTTGTTAAATAGATTAAAAGTCCACCTGTTTGTAAATAACTTCTGGAGCCTATTTACACCTGCAACCAACTTAAAATAAAAAAGTTATAGGTAGGAACGTGCCACCTCTAAGGACTAAAACAGAATGTCTCCTAGTGTGCAATATTTTTTTATAATTAAAAACATGAATTAAAATCATTAGCAAAGATCTTCGAGCAAGAGAATAAAAAGTATTATTTATTGTTAGCAAAAGTATAGTTCGTTATCTAATTGTATGTAACGAGAATAAACGGTTTATCGTACGGTTTTTAAAATTTAAGAAGTGTACACAGTAGATAAAAGCAATATATAAGTTCTCTGACAACATTTAGTCCTATATTGAATTTCAGGATCAGTATTATGCCGAGCTATCAGCAGAGTCGGGCATCGATAGAGTTCCCCCAGTTTTGTTTAAAATCCGCACCTTCGTCAAAGAGGACAGGCTTGAGAACCTCTACGGATACAGAAACTACGTCTACAATGTTATTGATAATGAAACATTTACAAGGAGTCTTAACCTTGACCTTAAACGGGAAAAAGAAAGATATCAGCGTACAATTCTTACAAATAAATAGGATCGTTATTCTTTGTATAATTACTCTCCCCTTATCTATTTCTTGCAGTTTGCAAATTTTTTTTGCACATTTTCTTACTAAATAAATTTATATGACTACTTAAAATATCGGCCACACACGGTCATTTAAACTGATCAGTTTAACTGACGTATATCCAAAAACTGAACGTGAGTGTGAAATCTTATGGTCGGCATACACGGTCAGTTAAACTGATCAGTTTGACTGATGTAATGGTCGCCACACACGGTCAGTTAAACTGATCAGTTTAACTGACGTATATCCAAAAACTGAACGTGAGTGTGAAATCTTATGGTCGGCATACACGGTCAGTTAAACTGATCAGTTTGACTGATGTAATGGTCGACACACACGGTCAGTTAAACTGATCAGTTTAACTGACGTATATCCAAAAACTGAACGTGAGTGTGAAATCTTATGGTCGGCATACACGGTCAGTTAAACTGATCAGTTTAACTGACGTACGTCCAAAAACGGACCGTGAGTGTAAAATCTTAAGTTGAAATTTTTAACTGACGACAACCCACGGATTTTTTCGGGCGTATTGTCAGTTAATATGCTAAGTTGAACTGACGTACACCCAAAAACTGATCGTGAGCGTCAAGTCTTAAGTTGAAATTTTTAACAGACGGCAAACCACGGATTTTTCCGGGCGCACCGTAATCAGCTGCCTTCAGTTCGTTTCAATTATTAGTAAGTACTTACTTTCTTAGTAGCTACTTACATTATTTCTATGCTATTTAGATTTTTTATATTTTATATATTTAGAGAAGTTCGTTTGACGGAGGATGGAGACCAAGGGGGCGGTGATGATGTAACGTTCCTTATGATGGATTCAGAAGGTGGGTGAAGGATTTCAGTGATGCTACTAAGTAAAACCATCGTGTTTGGACTCATTTTCAAAAAAGGTTAATGGAGACCTAGATAACTGTGATGATATCACCTTTCTGATGGTGCAATCCGAAGGTGTACCGCCTAGAGAGCGAATGAGTAAAATGTGGCGACATCGCCGCAGTTGAATGGGATAGCGTAACTAAATTCAGTTTCGCCTCTAGTACGTAGTACATAATAGTTCAATGCTTAAGTAAGATAAATTACTGCAAATTCTACAGGTTTCGCGAGCGCATGGAAAATTTGGCTTAATCAAAACATATTTTGACAGAAAACTGATGCTCGCACTATTATTCTACGTAAACAAGTGAGATTAAATCATTACACATATCACGATCAATTTGAGATAATATTTGTCATTTATGTCCAGTCACTAATTCTTATATTAATTATAATATATAGTTATATCATTTAAAAATACCTTTAAGATGCTTAAAGATTTAGTTACGAGTAACAGTCGCGTCGCAATCATGTGTAAAATATTTATAGGTGGCACAAGAATTTGTAGTATATCTTTCAGCTTCATAAATCACATTTCACGCACCTTTGTATCGCTTTACAAACTCACCATGCCGCTATTGTATACCGCTGCTGTAGCAGTGAAGCCCGTATAAAGTCGGCCCTTTCCGGTGGTATAGAAATGATTGACAAGTTTCGCTACTGTAGCACTTACGTAAGAAGGTAAAGCCAGTATATATATCAGTTAAGTGGCTACTATAGCGCTTTGTTATACCATTTGTGTGCTACTTGGGTGGGTCAGTACCATGTAAGAGGTCACGCTAGAATAACATAAAGCGTCTTATTCACGGTCCATCTTGATGTACGTCCGGTCAAGGCTGTGTGACCTATTGTGCACGCATCCAGCGTGCTAGATGAAACATAACTTTAGTAGCGAAAGCACGCAATTTTTTTTTTAATGCCACCAGCGTTGTCAAAACGCCAAAGGATGGGAATTCTGCTTGTATTATCTTTATAACACAAAAAAGTAATGAAAAAAGAGGAAAAGATTCTGATGAAAAATTCTATCAAAAACGTGCCCAGTACATACAAACTAATAATATAATGCAAGATTTAAATGTGATAGCTTTAACGATTTAACTTTACGAAAACCAATAAAAACCGACTTTAAAAATAAGTGATACATAGCTTTAATAAACCACCACTTCCTAGTTTGAATACTTCTTTTTGTTGGTATGTAAACATCGTTTATAGGGGCTACATACGATCACGTTTAACTGTTAGTTTTGACAGACCAGTTTTAACTACCAGTGAAAACTCAGTCACTTTCGTCAGTTTTTTTTTTATTATTAGTTAAAACTGATGATATTTTGTTGAAACATATTTTTTAACTGAAATGAAGGAATACTGATCAAATAAAACTGTGCGTGTGTAAGCGGTGGTTCTTCAGTCGTGTTGCGATCGCGAAAAGGAAATTGGTCTGTACATGTTTGTCCTCTTCGCGTACGCAGAAAAATGCAAGAAGTTAAGTTGTTGAAGCTTCTCCAGAAAGTTAATAACCATCAGGTGAGCCGTATGCTCGTTTGCCCTCACGCCTATAAAAAAAAGTCTTTTACTTCGATGATTATAATCCTCAAAGCGATGATTACAAATACTGTAGTTATTATAAATGTCACGATCAGTTTTATGTTCAAATTTTTTCAACTATCCCTTTCCATTGCTGAAACCTTTCTAGTATTCTACTACTATTCAGGTTTTGGAAAGTAGTGTAAAATATATCTGAAATGATACACTATAATAATTAATTTCGAGGCGAGAGAGGTAGGTAAACTGAAAGAGGAGATGGGCTGGCATTTTCCTGATAATTGGGTTGGCTATAGACGTTCGGTACTTGTTTTTAATTATGTTTCCAGTTTAGGAGGCTTGTCAGGGTTAAGCTTTTACACTGACTTTAGATGTCGAAAATGCGATTTGATTTAATTACAATAAAAATAAATTTCACTAAAAATTGCGTATAACGAAACGAAAATTTGTCATTTTGGTATATTATTAAGAAGTAGACTTCCGATACTTGATTCTACTAACTAGTGTTTTTGGATTTTGGAAATGGTTTTTGAATTCATTAGTATCAAAATATATTTCGCTAAAAATTGCATATAACGTAACGCAAATATGTCAATTTGTTTTTTTCTTAACACCGGTACACCCACAGATAATAAATTTAATAACTCGGATCCAGACAATCCATTTGTGGCTGAAGATGGGACTTATACACAACGATTGAGTCGTAGTGAAGAGCAGTCAAGAGATCAAAATTATAACAATTCACATTAAATTGTTTCATATAGCACTATCATAGCAGAGTTTAGGGCAACCTGAATTTATAGATAAGATAGCTCGAATCTGTACTAAAACCGATTTAGCACGCTCCGACTCCACGTAGTCTTGTCTGCCCTACCTGTAGAGTGTTTTTGCAAAGCCGTAGGGGCGGAGGGACAGTAACCTCCACCCGCCGTAGCAAATCGCAGGCAACTGTACGAGCCGTAGCGGCTGAGGTCTGGTGGTAAGCCAAAGCTGCGCAGGTGAGCATGGGTGCCAGCGATTTGTCACACAACGGCGAAGGGGTTCCACTTCCCGAAGTCGTTGCAGAAGTTACTTTGTGTCAATATTTTGTGTAAAAAATTGAAAGTTATGATTTTGCAAAAAAATCACTATTACCATTAAACAAAACCATTAAAAACTGTGGTTGTCAAACCGCCTGGCAAGCGTGGCAGCTATGGCGAATACTACCGATGAGACAATCTGTGGATGCATAATATCCTACGCATACTAGTTTCCTATGCATAGCAGTGGACTTTTTATGATTACAGCCCATGCCTTGAAGCTTCAATTTCCTAGACTGTGGCAATTGCGGAAATTGTGCGGACATTAAAAAAGTATTTATACCAAATTGGTCACATTGAAAAACGCACTGCCTTTGTGACATTTTTGCGCAAAAGAAAATACGTAAAATTACACGAAAAATCGGAATAATCTGAAATTAATACTATATCCATTTAAGTATAACCGCCATTAACTGCGTAAACACTTGACAGTTAATATTAAACTAGTAAACGTAGTGATTATATACTCTTTGGTATATATAATAAGCACGTCCTCTAGCACAGCGGTGACACTCTCTGTACGTGAGAGTTCAAGCACTGGTGACATTTAAGCCGGAGCGTGTAACGCTAGGGTTGATACCGAACCAATATGGAATATTATAGACTTGTGCCAAAGAAGATACATAGTAGGTATATGTTATATAATGTAAACATTATGTATTTAGGTAGTGAAAAATACGATCATTTTTAAATCAACTTTTTTTAAATATCTTTACAGATGGGGCAAATTTAAATTTCCGACAAAACAATATGCACGACAGTTAATGGTAATCTTAAATAATTAACCAACACTTAGTATTTCAGTACGCAATAATCAGTAATACCTACTACCCTTTAAAAATTACTTACTCTTATATATTTTTGGCTTTTTCGATGACTTTTATAATTTTATTATTATTTCTAACAATTGCAAAAATTCGTAGCCGTATGTATAATTTTTATAGAAAATCCATAGGGAAGCATAGATAGATAGTCAACAATATCTTCGGATGTGGAAGGCTTCAGTCTTCCTTGACCACACTCCTACGTGATTATATAGTCTATGCACACAGCTGGGTCGACCCGGCACACTCACTAACTCTTAATTACATTGATTTTATTTTGGAAGGTTTAGACAAGAACAGCCATTACCGATGCAGTTCGTCTTGAGTCTTGATTACATGTGTCTATCGATCGCGTCGACTTCTCTTGCAGAAGCTTTTGTTGTAGGCCAACAGATGGCGCCATAAGTTTTGTTTTGCATATAATTGGAAGGAAGGATGTGATAGAAAAGTAAGGAAGGCAAGCCAGTACAGATAGATAACACTATTGTACGCCAAAAAATAACTTAAATAATAACAAAAGACGGGAGATGAAGCTACATTCTTCAACAGATTTAACAGCATACAGGCAACTGAACAGACAGATCTCCAAATGCATGCGGCGGGACTTACGCAACTTCAATACAGCTCGTATTGAAGAAGCGATCGAGCGGAACCAAGGCTCCAAAGTCTTTGCCAGAGATCTGTCTGCCAGAAAGCGCCAACTGTCAAAGCTGAAGACAGAATGTGGCAGCATCGTTTCCGGGGCACCTGAGATTTTGAGTGAGATTGAGAGGTTCTATGGGCAGCTGTACACGTCATCGTTGGAGCCGCACGCAAGTGTGAGTAACGATCCAAGAGCGAGTCTTATCCGACATTATTCCGTTGATATCCCGGACGTCAGTCTGAGCGAGATTAGAATGGCTCTCCAGCACCTTAAAAACGGCAAGGCCCCAGGCGAGGATGGAATTACAGCGGAGCTTCTGAAAGCGGGTGGAAAACCGGTACTTGAAGTCCTTCAGAAGCTCTTTAATTCCGTCCTCCATGGTGGCATTACACCGGAGGCGTGGAGCAGAAGTGCGGTGGTCTTGTTCTTCAAGAAAGGCGACAACGCTCTCTTGAAGAACTACAGACTGATATCCCTTCTGAGCCGCGTCTACGTGCTGTTTTCGAGAGTCATTACGAATTGTCTCGTACGCAGACTTGACGACTTCCAGCCTCCTGAACAAGTCGGTTTCCGAAAACGCTTTAGTACCATAGACCACACACACATCCTTCGGCAAATTATACAGAAGACAGAGGAGTATAATCTGCCACTTTGCCTTGCGTATGTGGACTATGAGAAAGCCTTTGATTCCGTCGAAATTTGGGCGGTGCTGCAGTCCCTTCAGCGATGCCAAGTTGACTGTCGGTATATCGAAGTGTTGAAGTGCTTGTACAGTAGGGCTACGATGGCTATCCGAGTACAGAACCAGAGTACGAAACCTATCCAATTGCAGAGAGGTGTAAGACAGGGTGACGTCATATCCCCGAAACTCTTTACCGCTGCATTGGAAGATGTTTTCAAGCTTCTGGACTGGAAAGGATACGGTATAAACATCAATGGCGAGTACATCACTCACCTTCGATTTGCCGACGATATAGTCCTTATGGCAGAATCGCTGGAGGACTTAAGCACTATGCTCAATGACCTCAATAGTGTTTCCCAACGGATAGGTCTTAAGATGAACATGGACAAAACAAAGATCATGTTTAATGTCCATGTCACACCTATGCCGGTAGTTGTTGGGAACACTAAGCTCGAAGTTGTTGACGAGTATGTTTACCTGGGACAAATAGTCCGACTAGGTAAGTCCAACTTCGACCGAGAGGTCAATCGACGGATTCAACTCGGCTGGGCAGCGTTCGGGAAGCTACGACACATCTTCTCGTCAGGTATACCTCAAAACTTGAAAACGAGACTGTACACCCAGTGCGTGTTGCCAGTGATGACATACGGAACTGAGACGTGGTCCTTCACTGCTGGCCGGATGAGGAAGCTCAAGGTCGCTCAGCGAGCTATGGAGAGGGCTATGCTCGGAGTTTCCCTGCGTGATAAACTCAGAAATCAGGATATCCGCAGTAGAATTAGAGTGACCGACATAGTCCAACGGATTAGTAAGCTGAAGTGGCAATGGGCCGGCCATATAGCTCGAAGAACCGACAACCGATGGGGAAGAAAGGTTCTCGAGTGGCAGCCTCGTACCGGCAGGCGAAGTGTAGGGCGTCCCCCCACTAGATGGAGTGACGACCTGGTAAGATATGCAGGAAGTCGATGGATGCAGGTGGCTCAGGACCGTGCTTTGTGGCATTCTTTGGGGGAGGCCTATGTTCAGCAGTGGACTTGTGAAGGGCTGTAATGATGATGATGATGATGAATAACAAAAAATGAGAAAAAGAAATGTGCTACAATGGGTGGTCTTATCGCTAAGAGCGATCTCTTCCAGACAACTTTGGATGGGCAGAATTGCAAGAAAACAATAAAAACGTGTGTGGTTTGGCGACCAAAAATAACATTATTTTTATAAATACCATAAAATAGAAATATAGAATGGTATAAGTACATAGTTAAGATAAATACATACATACATACATATCAATATATATGTATATATATATATACATATAAATATATATTTTTATAAATACAAATATATAAAAGTACAAATATATACTTTAAAACTATTATATATAACATAAATGTGCCATACATATAAACAAATATTGTAACTAAATAAAGCTATAATAATTGTATACAAATGAATAGGCATTCTTTTTGTATAAAGCGCAGTTAGTCTGTGCTTGCGTGTGGTGTTTGAGATTAGAGAGACGAGACGCGTACTACTACGTACTAGCCCTCGACCAGGGCAGTCGGCGACGGCCCGTTCCACGCCCCGCGCGCCTTACAAGGCCCCCGCACACATCCAGACACCCACACATAGCGGCAAACGATTTTACATGCACACATGCTTAAGTGTCGTTTCTTTTCACGTAGTGTACATTTTCTTTGTCTCTAGTGAGATAAAAGCAACTCTAGCCTATACGCTTCAGATTGTAGATCGAAGTACGAATAAATCATAGACATAGAATATACTGGCGTATAGACCGACATAGTGTAACAAGGGAGAAGAAAATTCCTTATGGCAAAAATGCAACATAGAAAAGGATACCAAATGCTGACTGGCTGAACTGGCTATAACCGTGAGGCGATTTCATTGTCGCCATTTTGGCGCTGACAGCAGAAGTGAACGTCCAGTTCCGTGGACGTAAGTAATTGATATAAGACAGTGTGAAAAAATATATCGATAAGAATTCTATACCCAGGCCTACCAGTACCATCCATTCTATTTATGTATCATATTAATATAATGCTATACAATAAATAAATGTATCAATTAATACCTAGGCCTTAGACGCAAGCATTATACTTCCTGGAATGTTATTCCACTTTCCTTTTGATAACGAGTTTTACATATTACGCACACTCTCATTATTACTAAAAATAATTCTTATTAAGTAACTAAAATCAAACAATCAAACCACATAAAATAATTTAATTTTTTTATGATTTAAATAATACAACAGACTTTGGCATATTATGTCAATTTTAGTTCCCGGTACGGACAAAGAGAGCGCTTGAAATCGGCATAAGCATTTTGTAAGACATAGCCAGTCCAGCGTACATGTATATATAGAGATCAGTGATACGAAAGCTCATGACTCTGTAACCGATTTTGAATGACAGGTCGGCACAAGTCGGCCCGCAAGAAATAAGCTCCTATAATTAATAGAATCAGGCGTTACTTTGCGGAAATCCGTTATATAAAAGCTTTTAGAAAAATATACTTCGCAAATATCCGCGTTATAAAATAAAATAATGTGTCTTACCTAGTATGAAGAGCACCTTCCGCCCTCCCTCAAATTCCGCTCGCGACTAATGCTGCTCGGGGCAAGCGGAACAATACAATCATGGCGACCCCTGTCACGCTATCCGTGAATTGTTGCAATATCGGGGGACTTCATTCCAACCTTAACGCTGTCCATTACCATCTAGAGACGGCGAAGCCGGCCTTGCTCTTTTTAACTGAGACTCAGGTGTCCTCTCCGACTGATACTTCATATCTCTCCTACCCGGGGTACAAATTGGAACACTCCTTTGTGCCCCGGGCTGGAGTTTGCGTATACATCAGAGAGGACATCTGTTTTCGACGCCTCGGCAGTCTTGAAGGTACGGACCTGTCCATCCTATGGCGGCGCGTAGACAGCGACGACCATCCCCGCGTCTACAGGTGCCTCTATAAGTCCCATAGCGGTAGTGCCGACACAGACCGACTCATCGACCACGTCCAAATGGCTGCAGACTCCGTACTACAACAGGTCCCATCCGCAGAGATCGTGATACTCGGTGATTTTAACGCCCACCACGCTGAATGGCTTGATTTTCGTTTAACCATTCATGCGGGTAGATCTGTCTATGACTTTGCTTTGGCATATGGTCTAACTCAACTGGTTACTTCGTCTACGCGGATCCCAGATGTGGAAGACCATGTACCTTCCCTGTTGGACCTTCTGCTAACCTCTCATCCGGACGGATATCAGGTCTCCGTCGATGCCTCTCTGGGCTCTTCGGACCATTGTCTGATCCGGTGTACGGTGCCACTCACGCTCCAATCGCAGTTGCGATCTACAGCTTGCCGCCGTGTTTGGCACTATAGGTCAGCTGATTGGGACGGGATGCGGTCTTTTTTTGCATTCTACCCTTGGGGGCGGGTTTGCTTCTCGCCGGAAGATCCCAGCGTTGTCCCAAGAAAATTTGAGGGTTCATCAATAAAAGATCTTTGTCAGATCTCGGACTAATTTATTCACATGTAATTGCAGATAGGGATACCAGTATCTATGCTTGTATCAGAAATGCCTGAACTTATGATAATATTACAGTTGGTAAGGTCCCCAGAGCAGAAAAACTTTATTAAAAGGAGCACTATTTTATAGAGTAAAAACCCGCTCTCGCTAGAAACTAGGAGAAAAGTTGACAGCTTCATGGTTTGCCAGAGTTTGCAATCGGTGTGAAAATACCATTTATACGTAGTAGAGCCATGCTGTAGCTATATTTTTTTTTATTTTTTTAAAAAAACGTTACCTCCACACTAGGATTTTCTCCTGTGTCGTGGAGGCAGTTTACAAACATAAATTGCACGAGAACAAATATCCAGACCCGGATCAATTATTTGTAGGCCATACAAATACTTGTTCCGTGCGGGATTCGAACCCGCGGCACCCAGCGCAACAACTCATTGCTAAGCCACTACACTACGGAGCCGTCGTATTAGTAGTATAGTTGTAGCATGAATGGGTCGGCTCGACCGGGGAAGGACCACACTCTCATAGAATACCAGCGTAAAATAGCAGCTTGACACTGTTGTGTTTCGTGTGGTGAATGTAGAGAACCGGAGACCTTTTTACTAGAAAAGAGGCATTCCATCTTGGTCCTCACGGTTGACAGCGCATCTGCATTTTGATTCGCGAATGAAAATAAATGTGGACGTCTATGGGCCACGGCAACCACTTACCATCAGGTGGACTGTGTGCTCGTTTGTATATCCTATAAAAATACCGTGCTACCCTTATTATACATGTATTGTCTGCTATCTTCTCTAATCACTGTAGTGTAACACAGGCTCGGCACGCACTGAACTAAACACGTCCACTCTCGCCCGAGGCTCTCGTGAAACTGACGCGGTGCGCTTGAGACAGTGACTTATATATATATATATATATATATATATATATATATATATATATATATATATATATATATGCAAACACTACATCTCTTTCTTATCAAGTTTTTTTCTTTTTTTTTTATTATAACTCATAACAATCACAAAGCACCTTGTATTGTCTGTATTAATTTTTACATATTTTCGTCTTCTTTATCCTGTTCTAGATTTTGTTCTTTTTCATTCTGATCGGGTGGAATAGCCGTCCAATTGCCTCCTACTTTTTTCAAACGTATCATATTTCTCCTAAACCTTTGGTTCTTTTCACTATTGCGTAGAGTGCAGTCACCGTTTCGTGCACTCTCTGCGACGTGTGGCGTCGGTTTAAAATTTGTTTTAAGATTATTCGATTTTTCCACTGCTTTTACGTAAACCTTATCTCCCTGTATTATATCTGAGTGAGTTGCTCTGCGTTTCCTATCTACATACTCTTTTCCTTTTTCTTTTTGTATTTTGTCTCTATCCCTGCTATCTGAATCTAAATGATTGTCTGTAATTTATTTCACCTATTCATGGAATTTTATCCCTACTTTTTCGTTGAAAAACAGTTCAGACGGTAACCTCCCGGTAACTGTAAAGAGGGGTGCTGTTATACATTAGAAGATACTCCCACGAACATTCTTTTAAATCCTTCCTCTCGATCTGGCTGATACGAAGACGTTTCAAAATATCTCTGTTTTGTCTTTCAACTTCGCCGATCATTTGAGGCCAATATGGTACACTACTAAATAACTTAATGTTACATTCTTTGAAGAAAGATCGAAACTCTTCACTAACGAACTGCTGGCCATTGTCTGCGGTGATAGAAATAGGATAACCAAGTCTACTGAACATTTCTTTTACCAGTTTAATAATCTGTAAGCTTGTGATGTTTTTGTAATTTTTACTTCTTTATATCGACTATAGTAGTCGACCACTACTAACAGATACTCGTTACTTGGCAATGGTCCCATTAGATCCATTGTGACATCTATCCATGGAGCTGCAGGCAACTCTCGTCTCTTCCTTGGTGCAGGTGGGTTTGGCAAACCCACTAACGTACAACCTTTACAGGCCTTTACTAATTGTTCTACGTCTTTATCGATACGGGGCCACCATACCTTTGATCTCAAGCGTCCCTTCATCGCTACAATACCTGGATGACCCTCGTATGCAGCATCTAATACACTCTTGCAGAGTTGCTGTGGTATCACAATTTTATTTCCACGAAGTAGAATGCTATCATGGAAACAACTCGTTTTCAAAAAATTTGTAACTCTTAATCGAATCGTCCCAGTCGTTCTGATAGACACCTTTTTTCACTTTGTAAATCTCTTGGTCTTTTTCTGAATATGCTACAATGGTACTCATTGGTATAGCAACTGGTCTAGAATTTTCCACTAATTGGTACACATGCTGGTATTTTCCTTTTGGTGGGTTATCAGGATAGTTACATAATCGTGACAAGGGATCAGCTATATTTGTTTTTCCTGGCTTGTATACAACCTTAAATGAATAAAACTGTAGCCTCAGTACCCATCGTTCAATCCTCGCACATGGTTTTGACTTAGACCCGAACAATATCTCTAGCGGCTTGTGGTCAGTGACTAATTCAAAAGGCTTTCCAAATAAAAAAAATATTAAATGTTCGACGCCCTAAACTAATGCTAGTGCCTCTTTTTCAGTTAGGCTATACCTGCGCTCGCAGTCTGTCAAAGTTCGATTACCATAGGCAATAATTCTAGGGCCATTTGTATAATTTTGTACAAGGACAGCAACAAGTCCGACAGGGCTAGCATCTGCTATCACCTGTCTTGCATCTCTGACGTCATAATACCCTAAAATCTGTATTTCCGTGAGCATCCGTTTGAGTTTTTTGGAATGCTTTATCTTGTTGCCCAGACCATTGTTTTTCCAAGCTCTTCCTTTTGCTCATCTTCTGTCTTAGCAGGTGCTTCAGAAGTTCTGTCATGGCGGCCAAGTTAGGTATCCATTTGTTTATGTAGTTTAAGAGTCCTAAAAAACTTTGGAGTTCTTCTATGGTCTTTGGGACCCTAAATTTCATAATGCTCTCAACGTACTTGTTGAAGGGTTTACTCCTTCATGTGTAAGCCTGTGTCCCAGAAAATTCACATCCTGCGTTTTATATATGCATTTATTGCTATTCAGCACGGCGTTGTTTTTACTAAGTACCTGTAGAACTTTCTTTAGTCATGCGTCATGTTCTTCTTCACTGTTCCCGAATACCAGGATATCATCAATAAAATTGACGACTCCTTCACAGTTTATCAGCATCCTTTCAATGATCTTCTGAAAAATCTCGGAAGCGCAGATAATTCCAAGCATTATTCTTTTATATCTATATAATCTTTTGGGGGTTATAAAAGTCGTTATGTGTCTGGATTCTGGATCAATTTCCACTTGATGGAAGGCATTTATTTATGTCTAATTGTTAAGATATTTAGCTTTCTTCATTTTAGGCAAAAATGGTCCATAGTAGGCAGGGGGTGGTTTTTCTCGCAATATAGCGGCGTTCGTACATCTCATATCAACGCACAAACGTAATTCACCATTTTCTTTCATGATTGGAACATTAGTGAAACCCATTTAGACGGGCCTTGCACTTCTTCAATTATATCACTGTTTAGTGATTCCTTAATTTTGATTGCAACCTTCTCTTTTTTAACTCTTCCCACGTTTTGTAAGATATAAGGTTCTTGCACAATTTCGAATAACACTTTTCCGCAATTTCATCTATGAGATGATCATCTTGCTTTTCGAATGCACACTTTTCGGCCTGTTGACGCAATCTTATCAAAAACTTCTCAAATGTTTCTCCTTTTTCCTGTTTCATCGAAAAACATGCCGTTCATAAACTTTGCTCCGTTTAGGTTGAAAATACTCGTCGAGTTTTTTTTATGGCTACTTTAAATACATCAACGGTTTCTGATGATTCGACATTGGCACCCGGTAAATTGTAGAATATTTCTTGTATCCCAGAGCCACCAAAATGCAATAGCGTAGCTCGTTTCTTGAGTGCTGATATTTTTTTTTTATAGGAGAGGGGGCAAACGAGCATGCGGCTCACCTGATGGAAAGTGACTACCGCCGCCCATGAACAACCGCAACACCAGGGGAATTGCAGATGCGTTGCCGGCCTTTTAAAAAGGAGTAGGCTCTTTTCTTGAAGGTCCCTAAGTCGTATCGGTCCGGAAAAATCGCTGATGGTAAACTATTCCACAAGGAAGTTGTGGGAGGAAGAAAACATCTTCTAAATCGCACAGTGGTGGACCGCCAATCATCCAAATGGTGTGGATGGCATCGGGAGTTCTGCCGCGATGTGCGTTCGTGAAATTTGGCGGCTGGGATTAATCCGAACAATTCCTCAGAGCACTCCCCATGGTAAATGCGAAAGAAAATGCTAAGAGATGCAACATCTCTTCGCAGTGCCAATGAGTCGAGCCGATCGGAAAGGACTCGGTCGTCGACGATTCGAGCCGCTCTGCGCTGGATGCGGTCAAGTGGAAGAAGCTGGCACTGGGGAGCCCCAGCCCAGAGATGGGAACAGTATTCCATGTGAGGCCGAACCTGCGCCTTGTAAAGTTGCAGGCGTTGAGCCGGCATGAAATACTGTCCCGCTCTGCTGAGCACGCCAAGCTTTTTAGAGGCCAATTTGGCCTTCTCTTCTAAGTGACCACGAAACTGCACGCTACTCGATATGTCGACGCCGAGGATTCCGATACTGGCTGAGGCAACAAGGGGAGTACCTTGAAACTGAGGAGATACGACAAAGGGGTTCTTTTTAGCGGTAAACGCGCAAACTTGTGTCTTCTGAGGATTAAACTGGACTAGATTTAGTCGCCCCCAATCCGAGACTTTGTCCAGCAAAGACTCGACTTCAGACACAAGTTTGTTCCGGTACTCGGTGACGTTTTCCCGAGAAATATTGGCACGGCCGGTGTATAGAGCATCACCAGTGCTGTCATCTGCATAGCAATGAATGCTACCAGCTTGCAACATATCATTGATATGCAGAAGAAACAGCGTTGGTGATAGCACGCAGCCTTGTGGAACACCAGCGTTAATAGGCTTGTAGTCGGAGCATGCACCGTCTACAACGACCTTGATGCTCCGATCTGCAAGAAAGCTGGTGATCCAATTGCATAATTTCTCGGGAAGCCCATAGGAAGGGAGCTTCGAAAGAAGCGCTTTGTGCCAAACCCGATCGAAGGCCTTCGCAATGTCCAAACTAACGGCCAATGCCTCCCCTTGGACTCTACTGCCAACGCCCATCTATGAGTTAAGTAGACCAGAAGATCACCAGCTGATCGACCCCGACGAAAACCGTACTGGCGGTCACTAATCAGCTGGTGATCCTCAAGGTACCGCATGAGGTGGCAGTTTACAACGGATTCCATTATTTTGGAGAACAAGGGGGTGATGGCGATAGGCCTGTAGTTGGACGGATCTGAGCGGTCGCCTTTTTTAGGGATCGGGTGGACAAAAGCTGTCTTCCATGATTTCGGGACTACGCCTAGGGAGTAGGAGTACCGGAAAAGACGCGTTAGAACCGGTGCCAACTCCGGAGCACACGTCCTCAGCACAATTGGGGGGATTCCGTCAGGCCCACTCGACTTGTGGATGTCAAGGTAGAGGAGTGCTCTGCGAACCGAGCGCTGTGAGAATCGCACATCCGGCATGGAGCACTCACACCGCGGGATGGTCGGCGGTGTGTTCCCCCCGTCATCAACAGTCGAGTTGGACGCAAAAAGGGAGCCTAAAAGGTCGGCCTTCTCTTTTGCGTCGTGGGCCAGTGAGTCGTTCTCCCTGTGCAGAGATGGTAGTGATGGCTTACAGAAATTCCCTTGGACAGCCTTGGCGAGAGACCAGAATGCACGGGTTCCCGAAGGAAGGCGAACTAGTTTCTCGCCAATTCTGCCTATGTGCTCTGACTTTGCCTTGGCAATAACTCTTTTGAAGGACCTGGAGGCGAAGTTATACTTCTTTTTAAGTGTGCTGGTGTTTACATCCCGAGTCACCGAAGCCGCAGCCCAGGCTTGATAACACTCCTGCTTACTGCGTAATGCAGTCTTACAGGAGCGACCAAACCAAGGCTGAGATCTGCCTCCGATGGGTACCACAGATGATGGAATAAATAGTTCCATTCCCTGTAGCACTACATCAGTGACAGAGTCAGCATCAGCGCTGGGATCATCCGGCGAGAAGCAAACCCGCCCCCATGGGTAGGAAGCAAAGAAAGACCGCATTCCGTCCCAATCCGCCGACCTGTAATGCCAAACACGGCGGCAACCTGCAGAACGCAACCGCGAGGGGAGCGTGAGTGGCACCACACTCCTGATCAGACAATGGTCCGAAGAGCCAAGAGGGGCATCGACGGAAACCTGATATCCGTCCGGATGAGAGGTCAGCAGAAGGTCCAACAGGGAAGGTGTATGATCCTCAACATCTGGAATCCGCGTAGGCGATGTAACCAGTTGTGTCAGACCATATGCCAAGGCAAAGTCATAAACAGATCTCCCCGCATGATCGGTTAAACGTGAACCGAGCCATTCGGCGTGGTGGGCGTTAAAATCGCCAAGGATCACGATCTCTGCGGATGGGACCTGTTGTAGCAAGGAATCTGTAGCCATTTGGACGTGGTCGATGAGTCGGTCTGTTTCGGCATTACCGCTATGGGACCTATAGAGGCACACGTAGACGCGCGGATGGTCGTCGCTGTCTACGCGTAGCCAAAGGATGGACAGGTCCGAACCTTCAAGACTGCCGAGGCGTCGAGAACAGATGTCCTCTCTGACATACACGCAAACTCCAGCCCGAGGCACAAAAGAGTGCTCCAATTTGTACCCCGGGCAGGAGAGATACGAAGTATCAGCCGGAGAGGACACCTGCGTCTCGGTCAGAAAGAGCAAGGCCGGCTTCGCCGTCTCAAGATGGTAGTGGACGGCGTTTAGGTTCGAGTGAAGTCCCCTGATGTTGCAGAAATTCACGGATAGCGTGGCAGGGGTCGCCTTGGTCTTGTTGCTCAGTTTGCCCCGAGCAGTTATTGTGTTGAGCGGAATTTTGCCCCCCCCCCCAGAATACGCGGGGCAGCCTGAGCACCCACGCTCAGGAGTGAAATAGCATGGTCGTGGATGCTCAGCGAGGGATTCTCCAGGGGTACTGGTACCCTCCTGGGGTAGTTTATAATTCCGCTACCATGTTGATGGGGGGGGGGGGAATTGGGCATCCGGTCACCTGCACTCACCAGCAGCAGACGAAACGCGGAAGCAGGGCTTCCACTTCACGCCGGTATTCTGTGAGGTCGTGGTACTAACCCGGCTCGAGCCGGCCCATACGTGCAACAGCAAAAGCTGCTGCAAGGCTCTACCACCGTTTCAGCTGCGTCCAGATAGATTAGTAGAGACCTTTTCCATTTTTCACACCTTATAGCCATAGATGTGATATCACATTAAAGTTGATAACGGTATCATTATTATTTTAGGGGCAAACTGAAACAGTTTCTTATATATTTATTTCCAATTTAATGCTGGTATTTTAATACCCTAAGTCCAATTTAATGGTAGTAACTTAGTACCCAAAGTCCAATTTAATGGTAGTAACTTAGTACCCAAAGTCCAATTTAATGGTAGTAACTTAGTACCCAAAGTCCAATTTAATGGTAGTAACTTAGTACCCAAAGTCCAATTTAATGGTAGTAACTTAGTACCCAAAGTCCAATTTAATGGTAGTAACTTAGTACCCAAAGTCCAATTTAATGGTAGTACTTAGCACCCAAAGTCCAATTTAATGGTTGTACCTACCTTAGTACCCAAACTCCAATTTAATGGTGGTATCTTAGTACCCAAACTCCAATTTAATGGTGGTATCTTAGTACCCAAACTCCAATTTAAAGGTGGTATCTTAGTACCCAAACTCAATTTCATGATAATAATATGTTCCATAACACTCGCCCTTCTGTTTCGGTTTATTTGTTATACCGACTACTTCCATTGCTGTGCCATTTAGGCTTTGGGTGAATTCAATACCTATAATGCGCATTTACAGTATTACTAGTTACCTACTATGCAATTTACAGAAGTCGTGAAGTGTCCACGATTTTTTGTTAGACTTATAATATATGTCATGAAAGCGGTAAAATAGTATTTTCATTAAAGGCGATAAATATCACACCTACATGTAAAATGCCTCTAAAATTTAGCTAACGACATTGTATTTCGGTTCGAATCGAGGGGAGTGATCAGTTACATCTACTATTTTTCCATCAAAAATCTTTTTAAATAAAAGTTGTGCTAATAGACATATGTTAAAATAAATCATTATTTTATCATTGCTACATAAAAAAAAATTTTGCACACCTTAAGCATGGTCATATGCGAACATATAATTTATATAAATTATTAAAATGATTAGCACAGGTTTAAAAACAATAAATCATAATTCATAATCCAAAGTATTTTCCGCGGGTACTCTAGGATTTAGTTTACAATTTGCAAATGCAATGCTAATAGTTGCACATTGCTAACTTATTTTTGTTGATATCTTTATACTAAACAGGTACTTACCTTTTTCTCGTCGCCACTTGTATTGTCTGCTATCTTCTCTAATCACTGTAGTGTAACACAGGCTCGGCACGCACTTAACTAAACACGTCCACTCTCGCCCGAGGCTCTCGTGAAACTGACGCGGTGCGCTCGAGACAGTGACTTATATATATATGCAAACACTACAATACAGACACTATATGACTACCATTTAAGCAATATGCCAATTATAAATATAGCAAGAACATCGAAAATTAGGCATCCCGAGAATTAGAAATAGCTTTAAATGTTAATATATAAGATTGTCGATTACACATAGTCCACGAATTTTATTTTCTGTGTACACCAGACGGCTATTCGCAGACCAACCAAGAAAGAAAAACGGAGCGCTGCTTATATTTCAACTGATGCAAAAACCAAGCCAAAACCATGTACACCTTATTGTAAAAAGACGCACTCACGTACATGTATGCATTTAAAATCATTTTCATCCATCAACATGGTTTGAGATGTATATGTGTGCATCCATCAGTAAACTTTTACGGGCTTATAAAGAAAAATGTGTGTGTGAGATCATGTGAACTCACGCACACATCTTTCTTCGGCTTCACTTGAAATGTACGCCTTTCTTCCTTTGTTGTTCTGAGCATGTATAAATTTTGTTATGTTCATTATATAAAATAAAGCGGAAAACTAATTACGTACGTAATTACCTATGTAGTACTTACTCTGAGATGAGAATATAGTCAATGTAATGACATCATAGTTTTTACAGTTTATGTTATTTCTATATTTTCAAATATTAAAAATCTTATTTAACTTAAAATAGTTTTAGGACAATATTATTTAACTATGTAAATGTAGTGAAGTCTAATAATGTCTATATGATGTAGTGATTGGTAAATAATTCCCCAATTGTAATTAAGCCCTGCGTAGACCTTCTATTATCCGTCGATCGGGGAACTCCTTACCGATTAGCAGCACTGTTTTTTGGAACGAAGTTCCTTATCGAATGGTACGGGTTTGGCGAATGGAAGCTAGGCGACAAAAAATGTAAGATTTTTTCGTCACTACCCCTTGTGTCATAGTGTATTTTATTTTAAATGACGCTTCATTTTAATAGACGCAAATAATAAATTTATTTATATTTGTTAATCAATAATATAATACGTTTATCAATAATAATATACTATGAAAAGAACTTCGTTCCAACCGATTGTTCCACGACACTCACGTTTGTTTTTTTTTTATTTACGGTACCTTGAGGATCACCAGCTGATTAGTGACCGCCAATACGGTTTTCGTCGGGGTCGATCAGCTGGTGATCTTCTGGTCTACCTGACCCATAGATGGGCGGAGGCAGTAGAGTCCAAGGGGGAGGCGTTGGCCGTTAGTCTGGACATTGCGAAGGCCTTCGATCGGGTTTGGCACAAAGCGCTTCTTTCGAAGCTCCCTTCCTATGGGCTTCCCGAGAAATTGTGCAACTGGATCACCAGCTTCCTTGCAGATCGGAGTATCAAGGTCGTTGTAGACGGTGCATGCTCTGACTACAAGCCTATTAACGCTGGTGTTCCACAAGGCTGTGTGCTATCACCAACGCTGTTTCTTCTGCATATCAATGATATGTTGCTAACTGGTAACATTCATTGCTATGCGGATGACAGCACTGGTGATGCTCTATACACCGGCCGTGCCAATATTTCTCGGGAAAACGTCGCTGAGTACCGGAACAAACTTGTGTCTGAAGTCGAGTCTTTGCTGAACAAAGTCTCGGATTGGGGGCGACTAAATCTAGTCCAATTTAATCCTCAGAAGACACAAGTTTGCGCATTTACCGCTAAAAAGAACCCCTTTGTCGTATCTCCTCAGTTTCAAGGCACTCCCCTTCTTGCCTCAGCCAGTATCGGTATCCCCGGAGTCGACATATCGAGTGACGTGCAGTTTCGTGGTCACTTGGAAGGGAAGGCCAAATTGGCCTTTAAAAAGCTTGGCGTGCTCAGCAGAGCGGGACAGTATTTCATGCCGGCACACCGCCTGCTACTTTACAAGGCGCAAGTTCGGCCTCACATGGAATACTGTTCCCATCTCTGGGCAGGGGCTCCCCAGTGCCAGCTCCTTCCACTTGACCGCATCCAACGCAGAGCGGCTCGAATTGTCGACGACCGAGCCCTTTCCGATCGGCTCGATTCATTGGCACTGCGAAGAGATGTTGCATCCCTTTGCATTTTCTTTCGCATCTACCATGGGGAGTGCTTTGAGGAATTGTTCGGTTTAATCCCAGCCGCTAAATTTCACGAACGCACATCGCGGCAGAACTCCCGATACCATCCACACCATCTGGATGATTGGCGGTCCACCACTGTGCGATTTAGAAGATGTGTTCTTCCTCGCACGACCTCCTTGTGGAATCGATTACCATCAGCGATTTTTCCGGACCGATACGACTTAGGGACCTGCAAGAAAAGAGCGTACTCCTTTTTAAAAGGCCGGCAACGCATCTGCGATTCCCCTGGTGTTGCAGTTGTTCATGGGCGGCGGTAGTCACTTACCATCAGGTGAGCCGCATGCTCGTTTGCCCCCTCTCCTATAAAAAAAAAAAATTTAAGAGGGGCCAACAAGCATTCGGCTAATGCTATGGTATAGACTGTTTGGACTTTTAGCGGGGTCTTGACTGCCGACGAATCGTTACTCCTTATTATTGTTTCAATAACAGTTTTAAATGATTTTTTGATACATAAAAATTGTGGGTAACGCTGTCGTTGAAGTCTTCTTAAAACTTCGCAATGTGGCACATTAACATAAGAATCATGTGAATAAAGTATACTCGGACTAGTAAACTTTATATTATTGCGTAAGAAAAAAATGGGCACTTAATTAATAATCAAATATGTAATCCCTATCAAAGCGTCTATATATGTATATTATACTCTTTAATCACTACCTTAAGCTAATGTCTATGGTTTTGGTGGGAACTTAACCGGCGGCGGATTGTTGCTCCTGTATCATTGTTTAAATAATGGTTTGAAGTGGAGTTTGATACGTAAAAGTGGTGCGATTTTCTGAATTAAATGTCTGTGCTTGTGAATTATTTAAAACGGTGAAACAAGTGCTCTGATGGTGATGTGAACCTTAAGATAAGGTGTCTGTCTGTTTAGGCGCCTTTAGATACTATTGCCAATTGTCTGCTTGCTCAAGTTGCTGCCAAAATCTCCCAAGGGCTGCGCAATATGACGCATCAACATATTGTGAAGCAGACTACTATAAAGGTTTATTATCACCTGATACTGAGATAAATTATGACATGGCGTAAAATACAAGCCTCCAAGCTAAAAATCTTAATAAAAAAGCTAATGTCAATTGCTATATTGCTAATGACAAAAATGTTATGTCAATGTCAAATACTTCGCTGGCTGGCTCGCAAACATCTCGACTGGTTGGATACCAATTTTTTAGATAATAACCAATATTTTTTTCTTCGCTTAGTTCAAAACACTATCTGTTTAATGATTGATGATATAATTTGATTTGGCAACTAATACGTATTCATAGATACTAAAAATGTCGTTAGAACAAGAAGACGACATTTCTGATTTTAAGGTAAACAATTAAATTTTGATCGTGTAGTGACGTTGTAAGAATCTCTCACTACCCTATATCGTCCCGAGGGTGTCGTAAGAGGCGACCAGGGGGAAACAACCTGGAAGATGGCCAGCAGCGACTTCCTAATAACAACTAAAAAACTAAAAAATCTGCGGTTGTCAAACGTAGCGGCTATGGCAAATATCCCAATGCATTTAGCAGTGGACTTTCATAAGCTATAATGAATGAATGAAATTAAACTTCATGGTAATAATTTAATTATTTATGATAACAATTTCACTACTGACAACCGATAGGTAAGAAAGGTTCTCGAGTGGCAGCCTCGAGTAGTAAGCGAAGTGTATGATGGCCCCCATAATACTAGGACAAACGGCAAGCAAAATATAAAAAAATTAGTTCTCAATATGTTACAGATACCACCAATATTCGAAGATTTAAACGAGCGTGTGAAAGAATACTTATTAAAGCCCGAGAGGCTCTCTATACATAAATGGGAAAGATCTCAGACACATTGGCATAGAAAAAGTGATATTGATTCACTTGTTAAATTTGAAGATGATGAAATTGGCATTGATACTACACTTGAAGTAAGTTGTTTTTAATAATGGTTTTATTAATCAGCTATCGAATTTGAGAGGCCTTGTAAAAGAACAGCAAGCATTAAGTATGTAAGTTTTTAAATTAAAATAATATACAAAAAATTATTGACTGGATCTTCCTACCTATCAGTTTTCAAACCAAATCTCAAATTAAAAAAAAAGGCTTAGAATATCCCAATAGATATACAGGTAAGATTTATTGGTTAAACTATAGACATCCGGTACTCGCATACTGCGGTGGGAGGGAGAGGGGGGTGGGTTCAGGGAAAGCCTCCCTTACCCTTCCCCCGTTGCGGAAATGTATAGTTTATGAGTATTCTGATTTAGTTTTAGTACAAATTTGATCTATCTTATCTATAAAGTCAGGTTTCCCTAAACTCTGCTATGATAGTGGTGAATGAAACAATGTAATTTTAAATCAAATAAGTTCAAAAACAGAGCAGAGGACGTCGAAAAAACAGGGAAAACACAAGAGAGAACATTCGTGTGACCACTAGAGAAACAGAATGACAATTGACATTTGACACCATAGATAATATATTATATTTGACATTTATGGTTGCCCAAATTATGGCCGTCAACACCGTCCCGTTTCACACTTTTTTACATCGATTATTGACATCTAATCTCATAACACTGTACAAAATGTCATTATGTCACATTTCGTTATACGGAATTTTTAATGAAATTTATTTTTATCGTAATTAATTCAAAACTCATTACCGACATTCAAAAACAGTGTAAAAGGTTCATGCTTAGCCCAGACAAGCCTTCTAAACTGAAAACATAATTAAAATCAAGTACCGGATATCTATAGCCAACCCGATCCATTTAAATCCAAAATTAAATTTGTCATTCTTTAATTAAAAAGTATCTAATTAAGCTTCTTGGGTTATGCACAAGATTGTCCCTAAAACTAGTAAGAAAAATAACTTCAATGGTAATATCCCCTTGTAATTTTCAAGCTTCATATTGGCAGAGTATCATCGGTTACACAAGGAATTCATTTTTCTTTCTAAATAAGAAAAAGCGGAATAAAGAGTTAACTATAATTAATCTGTCTGAAGTATTTTATGCTTATATGTTAATTAATACTCACACACTCTTATCATAGATAATTGTTACATCTTCATCAGATTGGCAAGTTCGACCACACAGCTAATAGAGTTGTTTAATATGGGTAACTCAAATTTTTTATTATATCTATGACTATTATATATATTTTTGTTAGCAGGAATGCTCAATTTTTATTATAATAATCTTCGATCAACAATACCAACTACATAACGGGTCACATACAAAATCATAGCTAAATGCTGTCCGCGTGAATATATACTTATACATCTACATTTGTTTACTAAAGAACTGAGACAAAAAATTAAAACAGTTTTATGTTCAACCCAATTACAACCATGGAAACTAGTAATAAAGTCACAAATCTTACGATCATTAGTTACAAAAGAGGAACAAATCAATGCATTACTCATGTCACTTGGAAATGAAAAGACATAGGTCAAATAACATTTCGTGTGAAATCAACCTTTAGTAATTACAAATTAAAGTATTTTTTCCTGTTATTGCCTTGCAAGCTATGTCGTTTTGTTTCGTTGCTATTTGCTTCTTTGAATTGTGCTACAGTTTAGTTATAGGGAGTTGCATTGAACACTAAAATAATTTACAATTTATGATCATAAGTTTAGTAGAAGATTCTATACATGGTAGAGCCATGCTGCAGCTATATTAGTAGTATAGTTGTAGCACGAATGGGTCAGCTCGACCGGGGACGGACTACACTCTCACAGAATACCAGCGTCAAATAGCAGTTTAACACTGCTGTGTTTCGTATGGTGAGTGTAGAGAACCGGAGACCCTTTTTACTGGAAAAGAGGCATTCCATCTTAGTCCTCATGGGTGACAACGCATCTGCATTTTGATTCGCAAATGAGGATAAATGTAGATGTTTATGGGCCACAGCGACCACTTACCATCAGGTGGACTGTGTGCTCGTTTGTCAGCCTATACTATAAATATAAAAAATTAAAAAGTTAAAATTATGTATGTTTGGGCATTTATCTGTGTTGTTATACATATTTTCCACACTAGCCATTAAATATAATATAGTATGTAGTATAATGATTGGATTTAATTAGATAATTGAATATATATTTATTTTACTTTTTGTATGTATATATGTTTGTAGTATATATATTATATATATAAATACAGTGGACCCCCGGTAATCCGGCACCCCCTGTAATCCGACATGTTCTATTATTTATTATTAAATATTTTTTGATAATCTTCGCAAATGCATGATTGAACAAGTTATAACTTGTACGCACCACCACTATTATGCTCGACGCGTAGGGTATTGTTTTGAATTTTAATTTACTAAATTTGACATATATAATGAAGCATAATTTTTACTTCAGAGTACTTATATATAATATATACAATCTCATCATTGGATCTAGAATTTATCGGATTACAAGGTACTCTTTTATAAAAAAATCCGGATTATAGGAGGTCTTAGGCAGTACTCTATAATCCGACAAATTCGATAGTCCGATACTGCCCTGCAAAATGTTTGTCGGGTTACCGGGGGTCCACTGTATGTGTATTCTTTTTTATCTCACCAATTTGCCCTACCCCTGTTATCTTCGTGTATTCCTATTGATTCATTGGTTGGCTCAAAGAAGTTGCTGTTAGGAATAAGACCGGCCATTGCATACTTCTTTGTGTTGGTGTGCAATAAAGAATAATAAATAAATAAAATACTTATTAATTTAAGGTTTGGTGTATAATATGATTATTTAATTTATCAGTGTTTTTGTGTCGTAAACAAAAAGTAATAAAGTGTAAGTACGCTTTTTGTTTTTCAAATGTATGTAATGTCAGCGGCTGGCAAAGGTGTCTGGATAGCTGAATGTTACAAACGAAAATATCACTAAATTCCACACACATATATATATATATACTCTTTAAAATATTTATAATAGAAGTAAATTTCAGTACAATCAATAAAACAAAAATCCAAATATTTACAACGATTCAACATTAATGATTTTTCTTTTCTGCTTATACATGAATTAATTTCCTTTAAATAATTTGAGTTTGTTGTACAATTGTCGTTTTGATTTATTTTCGATGACACAAACAGAGACAAAAGTAGCAATTACCATTATTTAAAGTTCTGGTAACAAATTACTAAAAATGATTACGATACAAATATACTCCATGCATTTACTGTTCTGTTTCACAAATATTTACGCGTGTATTGGCCAACCTTGGCAAAACATTTGTAGGGGTGCATTAAAATCGGTAATTTTGTTTCAAATATGATATTATTTGTTAGTTTAGAGCTTAAAATATAACTTATTCTACATGTACTTAACGAAAGTAAGACACTCCGGCCGTTAAATTGCTTTTTCGGGCATTATTCTTGCAACTTTTAAACACACATTGTGGCATTGTGAAACGTGTTTACATTGGCTGTATTTCAAGTCAACTAAATGACATAAGAGCTCACGTCTACAGTGCGCTCTTATTTACTTGGACGAATTTTTTGCGCCGACCCGACATCTAGTTGGGTATTGTTGATCGAAGATAATAATACAATTTTTTTAGGTATGTAATTTACAAGTTATATCAAAGAAAATCTTGATGTTGTAGGTTATTCGAAATCCCATAACAGGGGAAATTGAGGGTGTAGAAGAAGTAAGCATACCAGTAGAAGATGATGATGATAGTTTATCAATGGCTCGGGCACCATTACCACCTAGCCTTGCCACTAGAGGGACGACAACACAGAACCCTTTTCTACCAGCTGGTTTTGAAGAGGAATTACAGAAAATGCTAGAGGAAGCAGCACAATGTGGAGAAATAAATATAAATCTAGAAGATGATGAACCTGGAAAATTTTTGGGAGAAGGTATTTAAACTTTAGGTTACTCGGAGAATACTACACTTAATTTTCTTTTAAAACCTGATAGTCTTAAAACATTCATTAAAAATAATTGACAGTACTTTCAAAGTAACATACAATATACCTCTCACATTTTAAAATTGTTTCCTATTATGATGTTAATATATTTGTGCATTCTTTATAGAAATTTTAACAATTCCTCCTGGGAGTAAAGAGAGTGTTGTTTTTGCCAATGATGGTTTTACTTTACTCAATAAAGACCTCAATATTGAGGAACAAAGAGTTGCAGAGAAAGATCTGGATACATTGGTTAAAATAAACCTAGAAGAAGTGGTAGATAATAATGTGCATTTAGTAGGTATGTAACCAATTTTAATTCAATATTTATGATTTCTAGTTCAAAGTAGGTGATAAATAAAATAAATTTTTGGTAGATTTTTGGAAAGATGAAGATGAAACTGAAACAAAACCTATCAAAGTGAAAGAAAAGCCCAAAAATATTGAGCTGGACAGTGACACTACTGAGAGTGATAATTTCCTGGAAAACACCATCATTCAACCTCCAGTTGAGTTACCAGAGATCCCAGTATTAAATATCACTAGTTCTAAGGGAAGATTAGCCGTCACATCTACTGAGTGGGCAGAGATGATCGATGTCACCCTTCCAGTGCCAGACTTTAGAGAAAAAATCAAGGACATGGCACATACATATCCATTTGAATTAGACAATTTCCAGAAGCAGGTAAATTATATTAAGTCAGGTTAAAAAAATTTTGCGATAAATGGGCGAAACAGTTAACTTTTTAATTTAAACACTTATGAGCAATTTTTCATATTGTTCGTTTTTTTAATGTTGCCTGTCTCACATGACTGTTAATAAAACATTCCATCTTAGTCTTCAGGGGTAACAATGCTTCTACATTTTGATTTAAAATTAAAGATAGATGTAGCTTACGTCCACGCAAGTGTCCATGGACCATAGATTAAAACTGTGCAGGATTCGAACCTAATAGCTAAATGCTTATCCACTATTGAGTGGTTATATTCTTGCAAACTTCATATAAAAGAACAAAGGAGTTCATATAAAGGAACAGAGGCAGCATGCCTTGTCTGATTATGTATTTGTTTGGTTACGTCTGATCTCTCTTAGTTTCTGAAGTGTTTTAATGGGAAATGCTAAAAAGATCATATGGATTTCAATACAAGGCAAAGGGCAGCGTTAAAAGTACAAGACATTTGTTTTACTTGTTTTATGTTATTCATTTTGTAGGCTATCATTAAACTGGAAGAAGGTCACCATGTTTTTGTGGCAGCACACACTTCAGCTGGAAAAACTGTGGTAGCGGAATATGCTATTGCGATGTCCAGGAGAAATTGTACAAGGTAAATTGACAAACAACTGCACAATTTTATAAATTTATTTAATCAGCATGTCACTTTACACTATTGGATAAAAACCTCGCGTAATGTAGTTAGGATTTATAAATATAACCAGGCCAGTATCAGATGTCTTAACCCTCTAACTCTGAATTATATCATCAGTCTAGGTATTATACATCTGGCATATGCGAGATTGTTATAATACGTGGTAGAGCCATGCTGCAGTTATATTAGTAGTATAGTTGTAGCACGAATGGGTCGGCTCGACCGGGGAAGGACCACGCTCTCACAGAATACCAGCATAAAATAGCAGCTTAACCCATTCACTGCCTTCCTAAGAAATGCCAACATTACCCCCATGCCGTCTTATACTGGTATTCAGCCCGCCCATCGGCGGGCCCGGCATCAACAAATTATCTTGACCCGCCCATCGGCGGTTTCGGCATGAGGCCTTAGATTTCGACGTGAGATATTTTTAATGACTATATGTCCTGTGAATTGCGTAGAGCGTGTTTGCGTATATTTTTGTGTTATTTGTGGAAACAATTGTGCCAGTTACATTTGTTATTATTGTTACTAACCAAATTATTAATGGAGTGTGAAGGTAAGGTAAAACATTCAGCTAATTCAATTAAGACGAAGCCAATGTATCTTAATCTGCGTATAAGATAGATTTAAGCACGTACTTAGTACAAGGAAATCTAAAATGAAATATAAAAGCATACATTTTAGGGCTTTTCTTTAAGTCATGCATAGTCAACCTTTTTGTATGTTTAATTTTTTCCAACGTCTTACCTCTTTTGCATTAATTCTTACTTTTGAAGGAAATATTCGTTCACAGATAGGAATTATAGGCAGAGGAGATAGTCTCAACTTGATGCACACGAACAGCAAACGAACTTCCAAAACACTCAGCAAAACTCAAGTTGTGAAAACCACGAACGTTAAGATGCGAGTGAAAGCTTTTTTTCGTAGACAATTTTTTTCTATAATATGTTACTTACGTTAAATCATAAATCATGCAAATTGTAAAATTATTGGTGTCCATAACAAAAGGTTCATCGGCACTTCTCTTGCTTTCAAAGTGACTATTACCGACCGGCTCCTTTTGTTCAGATCACCATCTGCATTCTTATCTTGTTTCCTATTTACCGACAGTTTATGATCTTATCTGTATTAAACCACAATCAGAAATAGGTCATTAGCCAAAATTAAATCATAAATCATACCGAAAAATTATATATGGTCGGTGACCAAAACAATGTTTTTTTTTTATAGGATATGGGCGACAAACGAGCACACAGTCCACCTGATGGTAAGTGGTTGCTGTGGCCCATAGACATCTACATTTATCCTCGATTACGAATATCAAAATGTCAAGATGCGTTGTCACCCGTGAGGACTAAGATGTAATGCCTCGTTTCAAGTAAAAAGGGTCTCCGGTTCTCTACACTTACCATACGAAACACAGCAGCATTAAGCTGCTATTTTACGCTGGTATTCAGTGAGAGCGTGGTCTTTCCCCGGTCGAGCTGACCCATTCATGTTACAACTATACCAGAAATATAGCTGCAGCATGGCTCTACCACGTATGGTGGTGTCGGCACTTTGTCCGTTTTCAAAGTGACGAATACCAATCGGCTCCTTTGATGTAGATCATCATCAGCATTCTTATCTTACTTCCTAGTTACCGACAGCATATTGCCTTATCTAGAAGGTGTTACAAAAACCGGGTAATCCTCTTAGGAAGTGATTCTATTGCTCAAAAACAACAGCTTCTTCTATGGGACCTATATCGAAATCTAAAACAAAACACAAAAAAACCACAAACTCGTCTCAGCTGATCGGCCGTTTAGTATGGGCAAGTAATTTTTTTTGAGATTTCGATGTAGGCCCCATAGTAGAAGTAGTATTTGAGCAATAAAATCATTACCTAAAAGGATTACCCGCTTTTTTGTAACAGCTTGTATAATGTTACGGTTTTATAGTTTTAATAATAAGGTACAAAGAACAATAAAGTTTATATTTTATTATCATTACATGCAAATATACTTTATTATATAGTTTTTGATTAAAATTTTAACAAAAGGTTTGTTAATTCCGAATACGCGTACTGCCCGCCCATAGGCGGGGTCGCATGACAGGTCAGAATTGTCCTTTTATAAAATCTTAGATATCCGCAGGCCGTTTTGGTAACGAATCAATCATAATAAAGCGAGTTATTAGACAAAATCTTATAATTTTTTCATGTATATTTGGCATACTTATTAAGGTTTGAAATTCGCCCGCCCATGGGCGGGCTCGTCATGTGAATAAAAAAGCTTTGCCTGCCCATGGGCGGGCAAGGCACTGAATGGGTTAATGCTGCTGTGTTTCGTATGGTGAATGTAGAGAACCGGAGACCCTTTTTACTGGAAATGAGGCATTCCATCTTAGTCCTCACGGGTGATAACGCATCTGCATTTTGATTTGTAATAGAGGATAGATGTAGATCTGTTGTAGATTGTCTATGGGCCGCAGCAACCACTTACCATCAGGCAGACTGTGTGCTCGTTTGTCAACTTTATCCTATAAAAAAAAGCTATCTATCAAAGGCCATAAAATCTTCCTCATACTTCCCTTGGTCCATGTATAAAATATGATGATTAATTATCTTAAAATATAAACAGGTAATCACTAACTGACTGTGAATCCGCCACCTTTTCACCTTTTATGTTCTTTGTCGGCTGCTGAGTCCCTCTTTTATCAAATATATTATATTGTATAAAATGCGTTGTAAGGCTTTTTATATCTAACCTAAATCACTTACTCATAATTCATCACTATCTACACCGTTTCATAAAATCACCAAGCTTGTGATTTTTTAAACCAATTTTCCATAATGGGTAATGTAATGAAATTTCACTAGATACTATTTATCTAATCATCATCACCATTACAGCCAACCACATATCTACAGCTGGACATAAGTCTCAACCAACGAAACCACAAGTTGTGGTCTTAAACTCTTGTACATGCAGGTGATGTCACCAAGGTGTAGAACTTCTTTCCTCTTATCTATTTCTGCTGCCAAGTTGTAATGTTGTCTTCCAATTCCAAAGTTAAGAATGCCAGTATAATTAAAAAATATATTTTCTGTACTATACTTGCCAGTACAAGTTGCCACTTGATAACTCTTTGTTACTGGTGTTTCTTGTTTTTCTCTCTAGTTTTTATTAATTAGCATAAATGAACCCATCATTTCATTTCATACCATGGGTACCGTAAAAGACGACTGTAGGAATTGCCAGAAAGGCACCATGACCAACATTAGTTAGCAGTTTGCCATTTTACATTGGGCGTATACAAGAGTATACACTAAATGTAAAATAGAAATACCCATACTGACAACAGGAAGCAATGTCTAGTTGAGTATATGATACATGGCAACTTGCTACAATGGGAAAGACCTATGTACAACATTGAACAATAACAGGCTGATAAAGAAAATTATTTAATGATATTATTAAAATATTAATCTATTATAATTTTGATCCCTAGAGCAATCTACACTTCGCCGATCAAAGCTTTGTCAAATCAAAAGTACAACGATTTCAACAAAATGTTTGGTGAGGTGGGCCTACTGACTGGTGACCTCCAGATCAACGCAACCGCTCCCTGTCTAGTTATGACCACAGAAATTTTGCGCTCCATGTTGTATTGCGGTTCGGACGTCACAAGAGATCTCGAGTTCGTAATATTCGATGAAGTACATTATATCAATAATGCAGAGGTATTATTGTTTTAAATTTAATTTTTACTTTCTATACAGGGTTATTTTCCCAAAGAGTATCCAAATTTTATATTTAAGTTCGAATATATAAATAATGATATACCTTTCTTGCATTTTTTGAAAATACGTGTAAATAAGGCTCTCTTTTATTTGAAATTATCCCAAATTGAACGTGATTTATGGGCAATAACTACGCGTACGCACGCTCCTCTGTCTGCTATTCAATTCACAATGTTTGTTTTGCCAACCGAGCGATCCTTATGAATGTGTACGTGCGTAGTAAAATAGTAGGCGTTAGTTATTTATGTATGACAATCAATTAAAATAATGCATTATCACCCATTCTGAATTTAAAATATAAAATGGACAAGATTGATTTTTTTAATTAATTTTCTTCACCATTCGCCTATATTACTTAATCTGAACCTTGTCTGCAAATTCGGACGTATATAGCAAAATAACTCTGTATAAATACATTTATTATTCTAAGTTAAAACTCCGCGTGGCTCGTGTTGCTAGAAACCATGTGCATAATCTAAGAAGGCGTCAACATCATCATCAGGGTGGCTGTAAGCCTTTCATAGGTCCACTGCTGAACATAGGCCTCCCCCAAGGAATGCCACAACGTGATACTGAGTATAAGGTACGCAACCCTCGTCGACACACTCTCAATCTTTACAACGTTGTTAACGAGAGACTTGTGGACGATAAATCCGACACCTCCTTGGGACAGATGGTCGCCCTCCCGGTGATAGAACAAGTTGCTGGATTCGAGGATTACCGTATCCTCCCCTCTCTTCGGACTTCGGATAATTCTATAATATGCCAGCGTAACTTGTCTATATCTTCTTCCAGCTCCACGATCTTCTCGTCAGTCCTCAGGGTGCGTGCGTTGTATGTTGCCAGGTCGAGTCGTCTTAGGTGGCAACCGAACCTCCACCGTAGATTCTTAGCACCCCCTAAAAAGGCGTGCGGGGGACCAAATGGGGACCGAGATCTTAGACCACATGTTACCTAGTATTTACACTGGCGAAAAGTCCACATCTCTTCTATTTATGGCACTGCGAAGAGATGTTGCATCCTTTTGCATTTTCTTTCGCATCTACCATGGGGAGTGCTCTGAGGAATTATTCGGATAAAACCCAGCCGCCAAATTTCACGAACGCACATCGCGGCAGAACTCCCGATACCATCCACACCATCTGGATGATTGGCGGTCCACCACTGTGCGATTTAGAAGATGTTTTCTTCCTTGCACGACTTCCTTGTGGAATCGATTACCATCAGCGATTTTTCCGGACCGATACGAATTAGGGACTTTCAAGAAAAGAGCCTACTCCTTTTTAAAAGGCCGGCAACGCATCTGCAATTCCCTCCCTGGTGTTGCAGTTGTTCATGGGCGGCGGTAGTCACTTACCATCAGGTGAGCTGCATGCTCGTTTGCCCCCACTCTTATAAAAAAAATATTTTATAATTTATTTTATGTGTATAATTCCAGCGCGGCTATGTGTGGGAAGAAGTGCTAATATTGTTGCCGGCTCACGTGAGCATAGTCATGTTGAGCGCGACTGTACCCAATACTTTACAATTTGCGGATTGGGTTGGACGAACTAAAAAACGAAAAGTCTACGTCGTGTCCACACCCAAGCGGCCTGTGCCACTCTGTCACTATTTATACACAGGTATTTTTAATTTACTACCTGATGCTTAAATTTGTAATTAAACATTTATCATAAATTGTTAAAACCTTTGTTTTATCAGCAGTACATTTTTGTTTAATATAATTATATATACATAATCTTTGATGAAAGATGCATTAATACTTGTAATAATATACATATAAAAAGCATGCATAAAACAAGAATGGCTTGTGTTAGTGGTGACACAAGAGAATGCGTCACTCCATCTTATACCAGCGTAAAATAATAGCTTAAAACTGCTGTTTCGTATGGCGGGTGAAGAGAACCGGAGATACTTTTTACTGGAAAAGAGACATTCCATCTTAGTCCTCACGGGTGACAACGCATCTGCATTTTGATTCGCATATGTGGATAGATGTAGATGTCTATGGGTCTCAGCAACCACTTACCGTCAGGTGGACTGTGTGATCGTTGGTCACCCTATCCTATAAAAAATATATTGAGTAGTTGTCGGGAGAGGCAGCTATAGGAAATGCTCAAAAAATTATGAAGCCTCCAATACATGCCGGTATAACCATCCCTCGTCAGATGTAAAATAAAAAACATGCATGAGTGTCGTGGAACACTCGGATGGAACGAAGCTGCTTCCGTAGTATATTATTATTGATTAACAAATACAAATAAATTAATTACTTGTGTCTATTAAAATGAATGGTCATTTAAAATAATATTTCTTTCATGGCAAGATAAGAAAAAGTGCGAGGGTCTTATTATTCCATTTCGCTTCCTTATAGCCGCCAAGGCCATCTATATTACGTCAGAAGGGGTCGTTATGGAAAAATCTTACACTTTTTCTCGCCTAGCCCCCATCCGCCAAATTCATACCGTCCGATAAGGAACTTCGTTCCAAAAACTTTTTCAATGTCGTTAAAGTTGACTGAAATAATGTATCCCCTTACTGGTAACAGAAAAAAACTAGTCCAAACCAGGTACTAATGACAGTTATGGGGAACAGCATCTAAGGTACAAAGCGTCTAGTACGCTTAACGTGTCGATAACAACAAAACCTTGCAATTTGGCAGATTAATAGTATGCTCTACGGTACACTCCTAAGCTCACTATAATGGTGTTTTGTTTTTTTTCTCATCATAATTGTATCCAAAGTTAATTTCACCGCTGTACGCTTCCTCAAAGACTACAGTGCAGATCCACCTGCTTCCATTGACTCCCTGTATATCACATAAAGTCTTACAAATTGTTAATTTGACATGGTTTTGAAAATATCAGTAATAGTAACGCCATACATAATTAGTCATTCCTTGCTTGGATTTACATAATAATATATTGTTTCAGGTTCGGGCGGTAAATCGAAAAATGAAAGGTTTATGATAGTTGACCAAGAAGGTAACTTTTTACTTAGAGGATATAATGAAGCAGTCGCCGCTAAAAAAGCCCGAGAGAATGAATACAAGAAAAGTTTCGGGCCTAAAGGTATAAATTACTATTTTATCTTTTAAACCACATCCAACTGTAAGATGCAGTAATATTAGAGTTATATTCATATTTGATTGTGAATGTAATCTCTATTATATAAGGCACAAGAAAATGTCAATTAAAAAGAGCGTAACGCTGCGTAAAAGAACACATTGTTGACGTAAAATATCGTCGCTCCATGAAACCTGATTTTGATTAGAATATCCTCACAATTACGACAGATTTGATAAGTTAAAAAAAAAAGCGGCCAAGTGCGAGTCGGACTCGCCCATGAAGGGTTCCATAGCAGCAAGTAACATAATTTTACGATTTATGACGTATTAAAAAAATACTTACTAGATTTCGCTCAATCCAATTTTCGGTGGAAGTTTACATGGTAATGTACATCATATATTTTTTTTAGTTTTACCATTCTCTTATTTTAGAAGTTGCAGGGGGGACACACACATTTTACCACTTTGAAAGTGTCTGTCGCCCAAACTTTTCACTTTAGAAAAAAATGATATAAGAAACCTCAATATCATTTTTGAAGACCTATCTATAGATACCCCACACGTATGGGTTTGATGAAAAAAAATTTGAGTTTCAGTTCAAAGTAACCCCCAAAATTTATTGCTTTATTTTTTCTATTTTTGTGTGAAAATCTTAATGCGGTTCACAGAATACATCTACTTATCAAGTTTCAACAGCATAGTTCTTATAGTTTCTGAAAAAAGTGGCTGTAACATACGAACGGACAGATAGACAGACATGACGAATCCATAAGGGTTCCGTTTTTTGCCATTTGGCTACGAAACCCTAAAGATCAAGCCAAAAAACACCTACTGCTGCTGAGTATGGTTCACAAGGTCATTGAAACAATAAAAAATTCGTAACTCAATTATTATTATTAAAAGATATTAATAAAAGAGGCACTGGCAATTAATTGCAAGACTGTGTACATTCATTCATACATGCATACATACACTTAAAACTCGTTAAAGCGTGTTAGCCTTCCCGCCTACCCTTCTATAAAAAAGTAGATTGGATCAAAATTGTTAATTAATAGCTTAATCTGTGTGTGGTCCTACTAGTTATTTTTTTATTATAGGAGTGGGGGCAAACGAGCATGCGGCTCACCTGATGGTAAGTGACTACCGTCGCCAATGAACAACTGCAACACCAGGGAGGGAATTGCAGATGCGTTGCCGGCCTTTTAAAAAGGAGTGGGCTCTTTTCTTGAAGGTCTCAAGGTCGTATCGGTCCGGAAAATTCGCTAATGGTAATCGTGCTTCCATAAGGAAGTCGTGCGAGGAAGAAAACAATTTCTAAATCGCACAGTGGTGGACCGCCACTCATCCAGATGGTGTGGATGGTATCGGGAGTTCTGCCGCGATGTGCGTTCGTGAAATTTGGTGGCTGGGATTAATCCGAACAATTCCTGAGAGCACTCCGTGGTAGATGCGAAAGAAAATGCAAAGGGATGCAACATCTCTTCGCAGTGCCAATGAATCGAGCCGATCGGAAAGGACTCGGTCGTCGACGATTCGAGCCGCTCTGCGCTGGATGCGGTCAAGTGGAAGGAGCTGGCACTGGGGAGCCTCTGCCCAGAGATAGGAACAGTATTCCATGTGAGGCCGAAGCTGCGCCTTGTAAAGTTGCAGGCGGTGTGCCGGCATGAAATACTGTCCCGCTCTGCTGAGCACGCCAAGCTTTTTAGAGGTCAATTTGGCCTTCTCTTCCAAGTAACCACGAAACTACACGTCACTCGATATGTCGACTCCGAGGATTCCGATACTGGCTGAGGCAAGAAGGGGAGTGCCTTGAAACTGAGGAGATCCGACAAAGGGGTTCTTTTTAGCTGTAAACGCGCAAACTTGTGTCTTCTGAGGATTAAACTGGACTAGATTTAGTCGCCCCCAATTCGAGACTTTGTTCAACAAAGACTCGACTTCAGACACAAGTTTGTTCCGGTACTCGGCGACCTTTTCCCGAGAAATATTGACACGGCCGCTGTATAGGGCATCACCAGTGCTATCATCCGCATAGCAATGAATGTGTCCAGTTAGCAGCATATCATTGATATGCAGAAGAAACAGCGTTAGTGATAGCACACAGCCTTGTGGAACACCAGCGTTAATAGGCTTGTAGTCGGAGCATGCACCGTCTACAACGACCTTGATGCTCCGATTTCCAAGGAAGCTGGTGATCCAATTGCACAATTTCTCGGAAAGCCCATAGGAAGGGAGCTTCGAAAGAAGCGCTTTGTGCCAAACCCGATCGAAGGCCTTCGCAATGTCCAGACTAACGGCCAACGGCTCCCCCTTGGACTCTACTGCCTCCGCCCATCTATGGGTCAGGTAGACCAGAAGATCACCAGCTGATCGACCCCGACGAAAACCGTATTGGCGGTCACTAATCAGCTGGTGATCCTCAAGGTACCGGATGAGCTGGCAGTTAATAATGGATTCCATTATTTTGGAGAACAAGGAGGTGATCACGATAGGCCTATAGTTGGATGGGTCTGAGCGGTCGCCTTTTTTAGGGATCGGGCGGACAAAAGCTGTCTTCCATGAATTCGAGACTACGCCTTGGGAGTAGGAGTACCGGAAAAGACGTGTTAGGACCGGTGCCAACTCCGGAGCACACGTCCTCAGCACAATTGGGGGGATTCCGTCAGACCCACTGGACTTCTGGATGTCCAAGGAGAGGCGTGCTTTGCGAACCGAGCGCTGTGAGAACAGCACATCCGGCATGGAGCACTCACACCGCGAGATGGTCGGCGGTGTTTTTCCTCCGTCATCAAGAGTTGAGTTAGACGCAAAAAGGGAGCCTAAAATGTCGGCTTTGTCTATTGCGGCATGGGCAGTGAGTCGTCCTCCCTGTGCAGAAATGGTAGTGATGGCTTACAGAAATTCCCTTGGACAGCCTTGGCGAGAGACCAGAATGCACGGGTTCCCGAAGGAAGGCGACCTAGTTTCTCGCCAATTCTGCCTATGTGCTCTGACTTTGCCTTGGCAATAACTCTTTTGAAGGACCTGGAGGCGAAGTTATACTTCTTTTTATGTGTGCAGTCTTACAGGAGCGACCAAACGAAGGCTAAGATCTGCCTCCGATGGGTACCACAGATGATGGAATAAATAGTTCCATTCCCTGTAGCACCACATCAGTGACAGAGTTAGCAACAGCGCTGGGATCATCCGGCGAGAAGTAAACCCGCCCCCATGGGTAGGAAGCAAAGAAAGACCGCATTCCGTCCCAATTCGCCGACCTGTAATGCCAAACACGCCGGCAAACTGCAGAACGCAACCGCGAGGAGAGCGTGAGTGGCACGACACTCCGGATCAGACAATGGTCCGAAGAGCCGAGACGGGCATCGATGGAAACCTGATATCCGTCCGGATGAGAGGTCAGCAGAAGGTCCAACAGGGAAGGTGTATGATTCTCCACATCTGGAATCCGCGTAGGCGAAGTAACCAGTTGTGTCAGACCATATGCCAAGGCAAAGTCATAACCAGATCTCCCCGCATGATCGGTTAAACGTGAGCCGAGCCATTCGGCGTGGTGGGCGTTAAAATCGTCAAGGATCACGATCTCTGCGGATGGGACCTGCTGTAGCAAGGAATATGTAGCCATTTGGACGTGGTCGATGAGTCGGTCTGTTTCGGCATTACAGCTATGGGACCTCTAGAGCCACCTGTAGACGCGCGGATGGTCGTCGCTGTCTACGCGTAGCGAAAGGATGGATAGGTCCGAACCTTCAAGACTGCCGTCGTCGAGAACAGATGTCCTCTCTGACATACACGCAAACTCCAGCCCCAGGCCCAAAGTAGTGCTTCAATTTGTACCCCGGGCAGGAGAGATACGAAGTATCAGCCGGAGAGGACACCTGCGTCTCGGTCAGAAAGAGCAAGGCCGGCTTCGCCGTCTCGAGATGGTAGTGCACGGCGTTTAGGTCCCCTGATGTTGCAGAAATTCATGGATAGCGTGGCAGGGGTCGCCTTGGTATTGTTGCTCAGTTTGCCACGAGCAGTTATGTTTTTGAGCGGAAATTTACGCTACCATGTTGATGGGGGGGGGATTAGGCCTCCAGCCACCTGCACTCACCAGACGAAACGCAGAAGCAGAGCTTCTACTTCACGCCGGTATTCTGTGACGTCGTGGTACCAACCCAGCTCGAGCCGGCCCATACGTGCAACAGCAAAAACTGCCGCGTGGCTCTACCACCGTTAAGTCCACATCGGTATTGCACATACCTCCTTTGTAGAACTGTCAGAACAATTGATTTTTCAATGTTATTTATAATTATTATACAACTAAAATTCTAAAAGTTTTATTAGAATTAGTCTCGTTACTAAATTACGAGAAATAAATTATGAGAAAATATTTCAAATGACGACCTTCCGCCATTATGCGACTTTACTTTTAGAACTACGTCGACTTCGCAGGTCGATGTAGACTACATCATCATCATTCTAAACGGTGTGCCAAGTACTACATCATGTAGTATTTGACACACCGTGTATACAGCGTAGTTACAGAATCATTTAATTTCTGAGATTTGTTTTACCAGATTTCTGCCTTAAAGTTGCCAAGTTATTTGAAAACCTCGAAAATGGGATTATTCACCTATTGATGTTGTATCGATCCATTAATTTTAAAATACTATGTTGTTTTTTTACTAATGAAATAATTCTTTAACAGCGCTATCTACACAGTGTGTGAAGTACTACATCGACCGGTGAAGCCGACGTAGTATATTTAATGGTATATTCAATGCCGCATAGGTTCCATACAATAGTTGACAGAGCCTGGTTTTGAGAACCAAAAAAAATTATTGATCTTGGCCTGACCACTGGTACTACAATGTTGGTCCGATATAATGTCGGAATCTGAGAGGTTAATACAGTCCATGTTAGTTATCACATCAAGATGTCATCTTAGGTTTGTCAGGGAATCCTCCCCTGTGATATTTAAAGGTTTATTATTATTCTATTTGGAGGTACTTGTTTACTTCGTCTATTAAGAGGAGGAAGTCTTTTCTTCATACAGACGCTCTCGCCCGTTTTCTTTCTAGTTTATGACCGTATAGCAATGGGTTTTACAGTAAAATAAATATCAACCTCTTCTATGTCCCTACGTTTTCCTTTTTTATGGTACATTATCTTTATAAGCACTAGAATCCTTACAAAATGCTCAAAATTGCCTATTTAGACTGCTGTCAACAGAGACCTAGTGTTCAAATTTAATAATTAATATTAAAAAACGAAAAACGTAGGGACACAGTGTATCTCTTATTCAGTTTATGAAATATCTTTTATAAATTGGTACAATATTAGAGGAGGAAATGGCGGACTTAAGCTATTCAGTCGGATCTGCAGTTGTCCTTATCGGTCGCCGAGCACTCGCAGAGCGACACCAATAGATTTTTCAAATACCTAATTTTCAAAAGTCTCTCGGCCTCTTATTAAAGTAAATTTAATGTAGATAATTTGATATTCACCTATTACACAGACAGTTTGTCTTTTGTCATGCTACCAAAACATTACAATATTCAACGTCTGTCTTTTATTTAATATTCTAAACATATTAATCCTGTGACAAATCGCGCAAAATATAGGGAATATAAATTAAACATAATAAATTCATTTTTTTTGTTTTCTACCGGACTGATAAGTTTTCATTTCAGGAACAAAGCAGTATTTGAATCCTAAAGCAGAACAAACAATGTGGGTGGCGTTCATAGATCACTTGAAGACCTGTGACAAGTTGCCTGTGGTTGCGTTTACTCTATCTCGAAACAGGTAAATTGTACGTGGCGACCCTTTGTCATTTTGTTGTTTTGTTCATAACGGTAGACAACAAACATTTAAAAGTAATGTTTCAATCATCCCACTGCTGGGCACAGGCCTTCTCTCATTTCTGAGAATGTTATATAATAATTAGTCTGCCGCGCTGCCCCAATGCGTTGTTGAAAGACTTCACATGTCTTGAAATCTTTTATTTTTTAGACCTGCAGGTTTCCTCACGATGTTTTCTTTCACCGCCGAGCATGTTTGAAATCATCATTTAAATTTGCAATTAACAATTTCATCTGATAGTGATTCCATTGGTAGTTAAATATGTCATTTAAGATGTGTCTATATAGCGTGGTAATTTCTGGTAAAAAAAAAAATTCCATGGGTAGGCTCCATAAATTTTATCTGTAAATCTGAGAGTGAAATAAAATTTGTTTTAAATTAAATTACAGATGCGATCAAAACGCTGAAAATTTGATGTCGGTTGATCTAACAACGGCTAAAGAGAAAGGCCACATTCGGAACTTCTTCCAAAAGTGCCTACAAAGGTTGAAAAAGCCGGATAGACAGTTACCACAGGTATTTGATAGGATTCACATGGTCTCCAAAAAACGCTTTAGTCCAATAATGCTTTCAATGCAAATATTCCATTCTTTCATTTATTAGATAAGTTACATATTTATATAAATAAGAGGGTTCAATTTCCAGTCGTGTTTCTCTCCAAATTTGGGCTAGTAAAGAACGTTTCTTAATATTTGTTTTTAAGGTGATAAGAATGCAGAGAGTTTTGGAAAACGGCATCGGCGTACACCACAGTGGTATACTGCCACTGCTTAAAGAAATCGTCGAAATGCTGTTCCAATCCGGTTTCGTAAGTAAA
Organism: Parnassius mnemosyne; assembly: GCA_963668995.1. Classification (NCBI taxonomy): domain Eukaryota; kingdom Metazoa; phylum Arthropoda; class Insecta; order Lepidoptera; family Papilionidae; genus Parnassius; species Parnassius mnemosyne. The sequence goes on from CAVLGL010000057.1 coordinate 25,921,724, forward strand.
ACTATAGTTTTTAATGTTTTACTTTTATTATTATTATTAATATTAGAATTGATTAATTTTGTCTATGTATTATGAAGCCTCTGTTGTGTTGGTGGCATAAGAACAACTGTCACCCCATATTAACTTCAATATCATGTGCTTTTTATTAAATATCTTTGCCATCAACCTAAGAAAATGGGTAGACGACACTCTACTTATATTCTAAAATTACATCATCTAATTGTAATTAGCTACTTTTATAGTAATATTATTTTATTGGTTTTTCATTTTGGATTAAATTAGAGTTTTAATAATAAAAATATACAAAAAAAAAAATATTTTCATATAACAGTTGATGCGTCTGTTAGTTATCGTGCAACTTTTGAACATCTTTTCAATCATAATACTCTGGACCCGATAAGTGGCGCTGTGGTCGAATTGTAAAAAAATAATTATATATTTACACTTGCAATTTTATTTTATACGTGATAGAGCCATGCTGCAGGTATATTATAGTTGTAGCACGAATGGGTCGGCTCCACCGGGAAAGGACCTTGCTCACAGAATAATAGCGTAAAATAGCGGCAGACTGTAGTGGACCGGAAACCCTTTTTTACTGGATACGGGGCTTTCAATCTTAGTCCTCAGGGGAGACAACGCAACTGTATTCTTAATCGAGGATAAATGTAGATGTCTATGGGCCATAGCAACCACTTACCATCGGGTGGACTGAGTGCTCACTTGGCACTCTTATTCTATAAAAAAAAAACTGTAAAATGGCCGGATAGAAACTCATAGTGCTAGTTAACGGAAACTGGTAACAGGCAAAAACATTTCAAATACTTAAAGTATTTTTCTATGCACTAAATGTGTCACGTGTGACAACTTCTCTATTTTATTTGCAGGTGAAAATATTATTCGCAACAGAAACGTTCGCGATGGGCGTGAATATGCCGGCGCGAACAGTCGTTTTCGACGACATAACGAAGTTTGACGGCGTGCAGAGCCGCCATCTTATGCCCGCCGAGTACATACAGATGGCGGGACGGGCAGGAAGACGAGGTACATAACATATTATATTGTACGAGGGCGGCACTGAAAATTTCGGGAATCAAGGAAGTGACACAACATTACTATTTAAAAATGTTTCTATTGCTTTTCGAAGTATTCTCCGCGAAATTTGACACATTTTTCCATACGATGGAACCAATCATTGAAGCAACCATTCCATTTGGAAGTTGGGGTCTCCAAAATGGCCGTTTTGTAGGCGTCCACAGCTTCTTCAGGTGATGAAAATCTCTGTCCACGCAATTTATTCTTTATTTTAGGGAAAGTATAGAAATCATTAGGGCTTAGGTCGGGGCTGTACGGCGGATGATCTAATAATTCTATGTTTTCTTGCTCTAAAATCTCTTTTGTTCTGTGTGCGGTGTGAGAACTCGCATTGTCGTGATGGAGGATGATGCGGCGGTTGCAGTTCTCTTTACGGAGTTCAGAAACGACCTGTGGCAAACAAATGCTAGCATACCATTCTGCATTAACCGTTCTTTGTCCCTCAAGAGGAATAGTCGTAACATGGCTGGTTTTGGAGACAAACGTGGCCACCATTTGTTTTGCAATACTCCGTGAACGAACAATTTTTGTTGGCTTTAACTCATTTTCGAACACCCAAACTCGTGACTGGTTTTTTGTTTCGGGCTCGTACGCTTATATCCAGGATTCGTCACCTGATACGATTTTGTATACAGCATTTGAGGATCCTGCGTGGAATCTTTCGAGAGTTCTGACGCACCAAGTAACGCAAGCCGCTTTTTGCTCTTCACAGAGCGAATGCGGTATCCATCGGGAAAACAACTTTTTTACACAAAATTGTTCATGCAAGATTATTTGTATTTGACTCATGCCAATGTCTAAAGTTGCCTGATTTTCGCGCTATGTCACATATCGATCTTCCTCAATCAGCTTACGCACAGCATCAACGTTTTCTTGGGTGACTGCAGTTTTTGGACGACCTTGACGGGGATCACCACTGAGCTTGACACGTCCACATTGAAATTCAGCAAACCAGCGATAAATTGTGGTTTTGGATGGGGCTTCATCACCAAATGCAGAAATCATCCGGTCAACACACTGTTTTTGTGTTAAACCACTTCGAAAGTCATAATAAATCATCGCTCTTGAATTTTCTCGAGTCAATTCCATTTTCTCAACGACTAAACAAGTTTGACAAAACCTTGTGACAAGACCGAGAATCTTTTTTTAAATAAATAAATGGTATTCGATTTTTAAAACCAAGGACTTTTCAATTAAAAAGATTTTAATACGACAGGAAGAGTGGAAATATTCCATTCCCGATACTTTTAGTGCAGCCTATGTATAAAAATAATATAGGTCCCAGCTGTAGTAGATATCATGAAACCAACACTTCCTTTTTTCTAGTACATTAAAAATAGTTACTACCGTTAGGAATTTTATATTATTCATGATATATTTTCTGTATCGTTAAGGCGTGTTAAATTTATATTTTTTTTACATAGAAATTATTTTTATAACTCTAATAGGAGCATTGTCGCCTTTCTTGAAAAACAAGACCACCGCATTTATGCTCCACTCCTGCGGAGTCGCGCCATAATAGAGGACAGAATTGTTAAGCTAGTTTTAAAAGTGCTGAAGAACTACTCTAATTCCGAAATAGCTTCGGATGATACTTCTATTGCGTTATTTGTCACACTTTCGTGCGGCTTCAAAAATGACGTGCACGGCTGTTCGTAAAATCTCTCGATCTCGCTCAAAACAAATCGTCGCAATTTAAAGTCTTACATACTTGTAATAAAGGGCTGCTACTGTGTGTGCTGAAACAGTTGGAGATTTAAAAAGATAATAATGGTAATGTTGGACTGCTGAATGATCAAACAAATATTTCTAACTCACCTCTCTTAAACATCTTTAAGCCTGCTCTCTAATAACGGACAGCCTCGCAATACGGTCGTTCGTCACCCTCACGGTGATCAACTTTTGATTGCGTGGTTGGCCAACCCTAGGCGGGGTTTGTTATTAATTTAATAGCAGGCGCCTGCGTACGTGTTTTATCGCATGACGCAGTCGCTTGCTACTTAAGTGTGGAGCGCTTGCGTCGGCGAGTTATATAAATAGCAGCTGTTTTTGGTTAGCCTAGCTGTGAAACATGTATAGACTGTTACGAAGCTAAAGATGGTTTAAGACAACATTTCTGTCGCTATCTATCCCCTTATTATTTAAATTAACTATTTCTTTCTGCTGTCACAGGTCTAGACGATACGGGAACAGTGATAATCCTGTGTAAGGACGAAGTACCGAATCAAATCAAATTAAAAGAGATGATGTTGGGCACGCCTGAAAAGCTTTCGTCGCAGTTCCGCCTCACTTATGCTATGATACTCAGTCTCTTGAGGTAAAAGCATATGTAGGAAGTTATTTTAATGTAGAGCCAAAATAGAAAGCTTTAATCCCACTTCTGATGTGGGATGATATTAAAATGTAGAATTAACAAGGAAAAGGCTTAAGGCTGAGACGTACTTTAACTTTGCTCAGACTTTACTTACGAAAAACTTAGCTGAGTATATGCTAAGACCTAGACAGTCAAAAAATTTATGAATGCCACGCATTATGTTCTTGATTTTACTGTATAAAATTAAAAAAAAATTAATGCTTAAAAATCGAAAAGCAGTTCAAATAGCATTTCATAAATAAGTTATTATTACACGAAATAGAAAACGGGCGTATGAGAATCGGAGCGGATGAGAATAGTGCAAAATCAGAAAAAAAGATTTTAAAACATTCGAAATAAGTTTGAAATTACGTTAATAGAAAATAGATTAATGCTATTATAAAAAACAATTTAAAATTAATACTGTGGTTTTGGATAATATCCTGAGTTTTATGTAAGTCGTCGATTTCGTCGACTTACGCTTTACTAAGCGCGCAATCAGCACGACTTCGAAGTTAGCTCTATAAATACCGATATTGTCTTAGCTCGAATGTAAAGTCTGAGTACGTGGTGTTCTTTCTATCTTAGCTGGCTGTGAAGCATTCTATTTCGATTATCACGGCTGATTAGATAACACATTTGCAGCTAAGGGGGGTGAAAGAATAAATCGTAGGGAAATCTGCGTGTCTTAGTAATAAAATATTTCACGAACATGTGAAGTCCACTAATAGGCACTATAGCAGGGCAGTGGACTAATTCTTCTTCTTCTTGCTTCTCCATAACTCCCTGAGAAAAGAGATCGGTATTGTGCCCAGAAGTGGGAACTATATAGGCCGTAACTTTATCTTCACTTAATTATCTAATTTGCTGTTTATTTTTAGATTCCTCTAAGTAACACCAGGTTCCATCTATTCCAGAGCGGCGACAGTATCAGTAGAGGGCATGATGCAACGATCCTTTAGAGAGTTCCATCAAATCTGCCAAGCTGATTACCATCGGAAGCAGTTGCAACTTGCCGAAAAGGAGTATTCTGAGAAGTGCAGCACACCTTTAGCATCGCACCTGGCTCCTCTCGCTACTTTCTACGACACGGCGGCGGCATACATTGACGTACTGAATGACATTATGCCCATACTCCTCGGACAATCCAAAATGGTAAAGGAACTCGTGCCTGGAAAGGTACTCATGCTATCAGCAGGGCCGTATATCAATCAGCTTGGTATATTTTTAAACAGTAGTGGTAAGTAAATAAGTTTTTTTTTAAATACTAGTAATGCTATTAACACATTGTTCCCTTTAACCACTCCTGGTAAGCTTAAAATGCTTGTGTTTAGGAGTAGTTGACGACAGTAGTTGAATGGCGGGTTCGAATCCACGACCTTTTGAGTTCGCAGTCCACACCCTGCTATTTGGCTAGTGTCACTTCTAGTGTCATTTGTTTAGTTAACGTAACACTACAGTGATAACTAGGGCTTCCATTCCGTAATTACGTAATTACGCAGTTACGTAATTACGCAAAAAAATTAAACTTCTGACAAGTCCGTAACTGAAGGGTTGAAATCCGTAATTACGTAAGTATAAGTCCTTATTATCATCATCATCATATCAGCCTATTTCTACCCACTACTGCTAGGTGAAGGGTTTTAATAATAAATAAAAATAATATATAAATCAATTTAGCGACTTATTACATACAACATCCTCTTTTTTAAACAGTATGACATGATAACCCAGGAGCCAACATTGAAACAGAACGAGCGGGTATTTCCACGTAGAGAATAAATTCAAGACCCCATATGAAGCACCCCAAAAGAAAACTAAACTCACGGATTATTATGTAAGCGACTCTTCCATGGAGTTAAGAGTGACTAGAATGGCAGCATCGGATGGTATCCCGTTGAGCAAATTTTGTACTTCTGATGACCTAAGGCATATTTTCAAAAAATCCGGCTACGATCTACCGAAATCATCAACAACTATAACCAGGATAGTTTTAGAGCTACATGATAATACAAAAAACGAACTGATACGTCTTTTAAAGGAAATGAAGTCCCAAAACAAAAGATTTACAATGTGACATTTGATGAGTGGACCTGTACCCGAAATAAAAGATATATGAATATAAATATCCACAGTAAAGATCTCGAACCAGCTAATTACAAAAATTTGGGTCTGGTGAGAATAAAAGGTTCAATGCCAGCAGATGTAGGAACTCAGCTAATACAACAACATTTGAGCAACTTCGGACTTAGCCTCGAAGACATAGTTGCTTTCACAACAGACGGAGCCAGCGTAATGGTTAAAATGGGCAAAAATTTTGACGGCCACCATCAATTGTGTTTCGCCCACGGCATACGACTTGCGCTTCTCGATGTGCTATATAAGTCAAAGAACCAGTCAACGCCCAATCACAACCCAAAGCAACAAGATAAAGAACTGGATTACGACTCTGAAGATTCTGAAGAAAACTATGGAGGATTTGATATCGAAGTACCAAGAATTCCAGAATCTGAATTTCTGTACAAAGATACTATAAAAAAAGTACGAGATTTGGTTAAATCTTTTAAAAAGTCACCCTTGAAAAATGACTTGTTGCATAAATACTCTGTAGAATAATGTGGAAAGGGCCTGGATCTTATGCTCGACTGCAAGACTAGGTGGAACAGCTTGTCGGATATGATTGGCCGATTTTTAAAATAAAAATCAAGTGTCATGAAGGCATTACTGGATTTGAAATCAAATATAAATTTTACAGAAAAAGAAATCCAAGACCTGCACGATATTCATCATAGTTTAGATGTTATAAAAACAACTGTGATGTCTTTGTGTCGCCGGGATTCAAACTTATTGACGGCAGATGCTGCTCTTCAGTTTATGTTAAATAAACTTGATCATCAGCACAACGAACTCAGTGAAAGGCTTGTTATTTCCCTTAGAAAAAGAATAAAAGAGAGACGAACGAGTGTATCTGGTATTTTACAGTATTTGCATAACAATGAACAATTTTACGAAACCATATCAACAGAAAACTTCACAAAACTGACGTCAGATTATATAAGGACATATATTACAAGATTATTAGAAAGGCTGAAATTAACAGCTAACACAACGTCTGCACAGAAAAGTCAAAGTCCAATACAACAAATAAGCACAGGACATACTGACTCCAGTGATGAAGAGTTAACTGTAGCCCAGGAATTAGAAAAAGAGATATGTAAAGCCACGTCACAGGTAAACAAATCTACGGTTAACACAGATCTTGAGTCCATTGTTAGAGTGGAAATGTGCATCTATGATAGTGCTGGCGGTGGTCGTGGAGTTTACCTAACAGCAGCGTATAATTATTTACTATCAATTACACCAACAAGTGTTGAAGCTGAACGTGCTTTTTCTTCAGCTGGTTATCTATGTAGTAAATTAAGTTCATTAAACGATAAAACACTAAACGCGTTGTCGTTTATGAGATCTCATTTTCAGGAAAAGTCAAATAAGTAAAATAAAAGAGCATTCTGTTAAGGAAAAAGATCTCTTTATTTTGTTATAAATCTATCTAACCTAATTTATCTAATATCTTTGTGTTGTGGTTTGAGATTAAGTTATATGATTGGTATTCAATAAAAACTTTAGTTTAATCAAAGTTCTTGTACACTTCTTACATTACCTATTGCTACCTATAAAATAAAATATTCCATTTCAAAAATATCTTAGAAATTACGTAATTACGTAGTTACGTAATTGGACCACCAAAATTCGTAATCAGTTACGTAATTAACATATCCGTAATTTTGGAAGCCCTAGTGATAACGTATGATTCCATTTTAGGCAAAAGGCTGAGAAGTCATTTTTCGTGTTTGGTGGCTGTGTGAGAGAAATTATTACCCTATTTAACCCCGTGTGTATCGCAAGAGACGACTATGAGAGATGCGGGAAGGTTCTCATGGCTTCCAACACATGGCAATTTTGACCGACTCGTTTACGCCACAATTGCCACACTTACTCACTTTTCTCGCTGTCACATCGACTTACGCTAAATCCGAATTCGTTTGTTTTATTTACATACGTTATTTTTATTTACGTACCTTAAGTAAGTTTCCGAGTCCATCGAACCGTAAAAAAAAAATTTCATACAAATTGTAACACCCTATTCCACCCCCTCAGGGGTTGAACTTTCCAAAATAATTTCTTACTGGATGCCTACGTTATAAAAGCAGCTACGGTCCACATTTCAGATTTCTACGTCTAGTGGTTTGGACTGTGCGTTGATAGATAAGTCAGTCGCTCAGGACATCCTCTGTTATATATATAGACTAGCAATCCACCCCGGCTTCGCAGGGGTGATTTCTGGATCTCGACAACAGCACCACCTACCGGGTACCAATTGTGCATCTAAACCATCCAGAGACCCATTCAAACACACACAAAAAATTCATCAAAATCAATAGAGCAATTTTCGAGGCACAGAATAAATAATAGTACAAGAACAGAAGAATCGCTCTCTGATAGCAAACTTGCGAGTTTAAACCTAGTTACAACGTCACTAATGTTCATAATACTTTGCACGCCTCCGATGCGACCTTCGTTAAAATAGCCTATAGATTGTTGTGGTGCGCGTATTAAATCAAAATGCACCATACGTCCGTGTGAGAGAGTCTGTATCACTTAGCTCGTTACGCTCTCTTGTTAAAGGGTTAAGACCGCCCTATTGTAGGGTTAGGTGTTGTGGGAAAACAAATTGAATCCTTTGATAAGTATTAGTAATTTGTTGATAATAAGAACATTATTGTTCTATGTGAGGAGCGTTAATATGTAAAATCTAGAAAAATTAAGATAATAATAACGTGAACGTCTTTGAAACACAGATAATTTACCTACTTACCATTTTCTGTTTCACATTTTTTGCTATTTACAAATATGCGACACGTGACGACATTCTTAATGAAAGCGTGGCAATGAGATGTGCTGCTATTTTAAATATCTTTCTTTTATCGACCAAGTGTTTAGCTAATAACCAGTATATTATGCTGATCTTACATTAGTAGGCAGTAGCTAGTACTGTTAGGTCTACTTACACTGAACGATTATTTAAGGTCATTGACATTATACGCGAAAAAATCGAAAACTGCGAAGCTGTGGTTAGGTCGCTAATTAAATAATAAATCTGTAACTATGGAGTTGGTAACTAGATACCTAATTATCTAGATCTACCTATAAATAATAATATCTTACCTTTCGGTATCCTTAGGAAAGAATGAAAGTCGACATTCCTATTGTTATTTAAGCACCCGATGCTATGCAGTAACTTTGGCTTTTTGAGATGCCATACTTGAATAAAAACTCAAAATAAATATCCACAGTGCCTAAATACCTATAAGAGAAAAATACAATTTTGTTAACGTTCCTCACGGAATTAGCCCCTTGTAGGGAGCCGCGTAGCGCAGGTATATTTTCATGCCTAAAGCGTGGAGTGAGACAGGTCTGTCTTAGCGAGACTAACGAACAGTAATTGATTTTTATATATAGAGATTGTCCATCTGATGGTAAGTGCATACTAACGCTCATATTTCTTCTTTTTCAGCCCGTAAAAGTCCACTGCTGGGCATGGACCTATTGTAGGGAGAATTTGCGTTAATCATCACTCTATGCAGGCTGATTGACAATCGCAGTAGCACTAAACGTTTCGTATCTCGTATCTTAAACTTTTTTGATGGTGTTTATGACAGCCCCACTTCAAACAAAGAAGGTATCATATCACAGCTGAGGACTAAGATAGAATGCCTTACAGTCAGTTATTGTACTGGCCCTCTCAGTACCTACTAAAAATAATATAAGACCTAAAACACAGACTAGTTTCTTTCGGAGCAAAGAAGGTTTTTAACGTGGTAGAGCCATGTTGCAGCTATATTAAATGTATAGTTGTAGCACGAATGGGTCGGCTCGACCGGGGAAGGACCACGCTCTCACAGAATACCAGCGTAAAATAGCAGCTTAACACTGCTGCGTTTCGTATGGTGAGTGAAGAGAACCGGACATCCTTTTTACTGGAGAAGAGGCATTCCATCTTAGTCCTCACAGGTGACAACGCATCTGCATTTTGATTCTTTATTGAGGATAGATGTAGATGTCTATGGGTCACAGCAACCACTTACCATCAGGTGGACTGTGTGCTCGTTTGTCACCCTATCCTATAAAAAAAAGGTTGAAGACATGAATAACGATCATCAATACTATAATGTACACTGTAATGTTTACAACAAAATATTTGAATTGAATAGAAGGTTATACAGGTATGTTGAAAAATAAAAAATGGTTTTTAACCCCCGACGAAAACGGAGGGGTGTTATATGTTTTTAGTGTGTATCAGTATATATGTGTGCCTGTCTGTGGCATCATAGCTTCTTAACGGTTGAACCGATTTTGATGAAGTTTTTTTCGTTTGAAAGGTGTCTTAATCGAGAGTGTTCTTAGCTGTTTCATTAAAATCTGTTCAACCCTTTGAAGATCACCAGCTCTTTTGTTTCGGGAGTTTTTTTTTTTAATTTTTAATCTTTATCTTTATTTCTTTGACGTAAATATTATGCTCGCTAATTTCTTTATTTTCCCTCGTGTCTGTAGAATGTTGCAGAAAATTACATGTTTTTACAGGCCCTCGGCAAACACCGTACAAGGTCCTCGTGTTGAACACCGTCGAGCATGACCCAAATAAATACAATTTCGAAGTGGACGACAACTGGTATAGGATGCTCAGCTTCTCGGCTATGTACGATGCCATTGGTAAATTTGATTTGTAATTCCTAGTATCTTTTGTAGTTTTATATTATTTAACATTAATGCGCATAACAATAGAGCTGAATATTAGTAATAAGAGGCCGTATATACCTTGTTATGGACTTCTATACAAATCAATCCTTTAAAATGTTCCCATTTATATCTAATCTATATCTATCCTCGATTCAGAAACAAAATACAGACGCGTTGTTACCCCTACGGACTTAGATTAAATGCCTCATTACCATTAAAAAGGGTATCCGGTTCTCTGCATCCATCCAACGAAAACGCAGCAGCAATATTCTGCTGTTTTACACTAGTATACTTTGAGATCCTGGTCCCTGGTCAAGCCGACCCATTCGTGCATGTCATTCCATATGTCTGCAATACATATATAGCTACACCGTGACTTTACCATGTTAAACTGTGCTCTAGAAATTAAAAAAATAGTTAATTTTTGTTATCCTTTTCTTTCATATTTTTAATGAGACACTTTCTCAGGTACGGAAGAGAATACGATAGATCATACAATACTCTGTATTGCGCCTAAAAATATTATAGCGATCACCAAGATGACCTTCAAAATAGACCACAATCTGATCATTCAAGACTGGGAAAAGCGACAGTTTCCTAGGTACGTCCTAATTTTATTTATAGAAATTAGTTTACATTGCGTAATCTAACCAATTACAAATATAAATAATAATTAACATCAGGTCTGGAAGGTACCTAGTACGTAAGCCTTTTTGTGATCTACGTTCTTCCTCTTTTCGTAAGTTGCACTTTATTATACAAAATTTGAAATGAATGAATGTATGGTTTTTCGTTTATAAAGTAGATTGATGTTGATTTTTTTAAATGTGCTTAATAAAATATTTCTATAATTACGAACGTACTCTGCTAATGGAAGACAGTATCGAAAATTTAAAAAAATATATAAATTTGCAACCTAAATCCGTCTTAATTTTGGGCATAGGTTACTTTTATATTTAATTTAATTTGAAAGTTTCACTTCTACCACGTGTGAACTGCACACATGATTTTTTGTCAGTGTGTCTGTCTGTCCGGGCTAATTTTCGAACTGATTGTGATGAAACTTCACAAACAGAAAGAAAGCAATAAGAGTCGTCTAGGGTGTATTTTATCCGAAAAACTTAGATATTGTTTTTAAAAAAATGAACGCGTGAAGTGGAAGCTCTGCTTTCGTCTGGTGAGTGCAGGTGACCGGAGGCCCAATCCCCCCCCCCCCCCATCATAGACTACCCCAGGAGGGTACCGGCACCCCTGGAGAATCCCTCGCTGAGCATCCACGACCATGCTATTCCACTCCTGAGCGTGGGTGCTCAGGGGCAAAATTCCGCTCAACACAATAACTGCTCGGGGCAAACTGAGCAACAAGACCAAGGCGCCCTTGCCACACTATCCGTGAATTTCTGCAACATCAGGGGACTTCGCTCGAACCTAAACGGCGTCCACTACCATCTCGAGACGGCGAAGCCGGCCTTGCTCTTTCTGACCGAGACGCAGGTGTCCTCTCCGGCTGATACTTCGTATCTCTCCTACCCGGGGTACAAATTGGAGCACTCCTTTGTGCCTCGGGCTGGAGTTTGCGTATACGTCAGAGAGGACATCTGTTCTCGATGCCTTGGCAGTCTTGAAGGTTCGGACCTGTCCATCCTTTGGCTACGCGTAGACAGCGACGACCATCCGCGCATCTACGGGTGCCTCTATAGGTCCCATAGCGGTAATGCCGAAACAGACCGACTCATCGACCACGTCCAAATGGCTACAGATTCCTTGCTACAACAGGTCCCATCCGTAGAGATCGTGATCCTTGGCAATTTTAACGCCCACCACGCCGAATGGCTCGGTTCACGTTTAACCGATCATGCGGGGAGATCTGTTTATGACTTTGCCTTGGCATATGGTCTGACACAACTGGTTACTTCGCCTACGCGGATTCCAGATGTTGAGGATCATACACCTTTCCTGTTGGACTTTCTGCTGACCTCTCATCCGGACGGATATCAGGTTTCCGTCGATGGCCCTCTTGGCTCTTCGGACTATTGTCTGATCTGGACTGTGGTGCCACTCACGCTCCCCTCGTGGTTGCGTTCTGCAGGTTGCCGCCGTGTTTGGCATCACAGGTCGGCGGATTGGGACGGAATGCGGTCTTTCTTTGCTTCCTACCCATGGGGGCGGGTTTACTTCTCACCGGATGATCCCAGCGCTGTTGCTTACTATGTCACTGATGTGGTGCTACAGGGAATGGAACTATTTATTCCATCATCTGTGGTACCCATCGGAGGCAGATCTCAGCCTTGGTTTGGTCGCTCCTGTAAGACTGCATTACGCAGTAAGCAGGAGTGTTATCAAGCCTGGGCTGCGGCTTCGGCGACTCGGGATGTAAACACCAGCCTACTTAAAAAAAAGTATAACTTCACCTCCAAGTCAAAGTCAGAGCACATAGTCAGAATTGGCGAGAATCTAGTTCTCCTTCCTTCGGGAACCCGTGCATTCTGGTCTCTCGCCAAGGCTGTCCAAGGGAATTTCTGTAAGCCATCACTACCATCTCTGCACAGGGAGGACGACTCACTGGCCCACGACGCGAAAGAGAAAGCCGACCTTTTAGGCTCCCTTTTTGCGTCCAACTCGACTGTTGATGACGGGGGGAACACACCGCCGACCATCACGCGGTGTGAGTGCTCTATGCCGGATGTGCTGTTCTCACAGCGCTCGGTTCGCAGAGCACTCCTCTCCCTGGACATCCATAAGTCGAGTGGGATCCCCCCAATTGTGCTAAGGACGTGTGCTCCGGAGTTGGCACCGGTTCTAACGCGTCTTTTCCGGTACTACTACTCCCAAGGCGTAGTCTCGAAATCATGGAAGACAGCTTTTGTCCACCCGATTCCTAAAAAAGGCGACCGCTCAGACCCGTCCAACTACAGGCCTATCGCCATCACCCCCTTGTTCTCAAAAATAATGGAATCCGTTATAAACTGCCACCTCATGCGGTACCTTGAGGATCACCAGCTGATTAGTGACCGCCAATACGGTTTTCATTGGGGTCGATCAGCTCAGCTCAACCTATTACTCAAATGTCTTTGTTAATTTCCTACTTTTTCATTTTATATTAAAATAGTTTGAACAATGATTCAGGTTTTCTTTACAATGTTCAGGTTCAAAGACGCGCCAGTTGGTTCAAACTGTGCAAATGCGGTCCAGGAACTATCACGTTTATCTCACGCAGTGCGTACTGGAGCCACTACACTGGAGCGACTGAACCTGACGCAGTCACTCGCTATCACCACCGGTGAAGTATTAGAGAGCCTCGACAAAATGAAAAAATATAAGGTAATTTTAAGTTAATAATAGCAGACTATGAAGTTTTATAATATCATTGCATTGCTTTTGTTTATTCAACGAGTGAATTAAAACAAAAAACTCAACACTAGTGTTTATGTGATATATTTCAAATACAAATTTTAGGGAATGTAATTTCCTCATTAAAATCCTTCAAGTAATACATGCCCGTGTAGTGGCGGTGTAAGAATATCCGCTACCCATGTTATACCGTGGGTGACGTAAGAGGCGACAGAAGTAAACAAACCAAGGGATGGTCACAGCAGCGTCTTCCTAATAACAAATAAAAATAAAAAAAACCGCCTGCGTGGCAACTGTAGCAAATATCCCACCAGTTAGCACAGTTTAAAGACCTTACAGTTGTGAAACACCTTTGATGTCAAGCAACGCCGCCGCCCGCGTATTTAGGCGGCCAGCGTGTATGCTAGGGCTTGTCACGAAAATGAAAATAAAATCATTTTGTATATTATATTACTCATTATCATTTGTTAACATTATGTAGATACTTCTAAGTTAAAAACGTTTATCGAACAAGATCATTTTAATTACTGCAAGAAAAAACACATTTACAAGTGTTGCACTGACAAATACTTTCGTAACACTTTCTTTTTATATATGTTTTCAGTTTTCGATTGTTAAATTTAATTATGTAGTGTATTCGCATTCGAATTTAAATTTACTTAGTAACTCATAGAACTTATAACAGTAATTCACCATTATTTGTTATGTATCAATATCCCGAATACATCTTGAGCACTAGTCTTTCCGCCTAAAGTCAGCACTTCCGGCTACCTTACCTGCCTGAAGGGGGCACCCCATCACTGTTTTTGCTTTGTTATTTAAGCAGTGATGAGTACCAGGTCTCGTCATTACAGGGTTGTTTTTCGCGCCGTTCACAAGTTAGCCTTTTGTAAAAAAGTTTGAAGTTTACTAAAATTAAGTAGCTACCCTACTGAAAAGAATATGGAGGAGCAAAATGTCGTCGAAGTTACATTATTAAATTCTCAAAACGTGTGCGTAGCTTAGCTTAGTAGCGTAGTATTCGTGCTACAACTATACTACTAATATAGCTGCAGCATGGCTCTACCACGTGAAACGTAGTCAAGATCACGTTTTTTTATAACACCGTTTAAATAATTATTGTGAGGTGCATCGTACAGTGTGGGGTATTGGGCCACCTGGTTTATCAGTTTCTCTTCCTCGGAATCGGTGAAACTCATTTTTTGAGAAAAATTCAACGTGTTGTCGCTCGCGCGTTGGCAGCAATACTGATCTGCGGTCGGGCTACCAGTGTCGTCTGCCACTCGGCCCGTAGCGGAAAACGACGTGTCGCTAGCTACGGAAGGTATTTTATAGAAATACATGGATACCAGTAGTGTCGCAACGACACGTCGCCTGCTGCCTGCAGTCGGCTACGGAATTGTACCTTTACATACAAACAATTTATTTTTTTAGTAAGCAGCGTTGTCACATCGCTAAATCCACGTTCACACAAATATGACGATGGGAATGCTATCAAAAATCGTTGAACGATCGACCACATCGTAGACACAAGAAAAGATGATTTAAAATCTTGTACAACCGACTTCAATATAAATTATTAAGAATAACTCAAAAACTATTGGTCAGACCTTGATCAAATGTATATGGGAGCACATGTGAAGCACCAGCTTTAAAATAAAAAAAGTCATCGAAATCGGTTCACCCAGTAAAAAGTTATGAGGCATCACATAAAAAGTATACAGTCGAATTGACTACCGTCTCCTTTTTGAAGTCGGTAGAAAAATGGATCAAACCGTGAGTAATGAACATTTAGAAATTTTATCCCAGCAAATTTTTTACTAATATTATTACAAAATCTAGTGAAATTACATGCCAAAACCAAAAATAATTCCTTCACTTAATCTCAACTTGCACCGCCCTACAATAGAAGGTGGGGACAAAATAAACCAGCTCAAGCAATCAGATTTGAGTACCACGGTAAATGATCCTATTTATTCACATGCAAATGAAATACATTTAAAGAAATTAGTAGAATTACAGCGTTTTACTTGTGATGATTAATATGCTGTACGGTTTATCGATGTCCAGAAGAAATATTTATCTACTTTTGTTTTCGTTTGTTTTGTCGAACTTGCTGTAAATGATTCGTTGAAACGATTTGAATCTGCAATGTTACGTGACGATCCTCGCTCTTATTTGCTAGATCGTTCCTTCATCGGATTAACTAACGCCTTACTTTGCCAAAAGAAAGAATTACAAAGACCATTACAAGCACTACTAGAATGGGCCAGTGTTTCTCAACAAACATTGACTCCAAATTCATTATTAGATAAAATAGAGCCGTTATTTTCGAAGGAATCACCAAATAGCAAAGTAACTGAAGATTTATTTCAAATAGTTTGTGGTAAACGAGCGGATCTTATTAGCTGACGCCGAGGTTCATTACTGCGACAAATTCCTGAAGAATATCCTCGCGAGGTTTTGCAAAAAATCCCTCCTAACGTAGAAACTCTGTTTAACGACGATTCCATTCAGACCTACCTTCAGAAAATTAGATAAATTGATCACTTCATCCCGATCAATGCCTCTTACTCAAAAATAAATTATGAAAATCAAAAGCCATCGACGAGTAAACAAGCTGATGATACATTTTTTCATCGAAGCAATCCCTCGAAAAGAGGAAAACGTGCACTCTGCCAATCCAACCTAACGAATCGTGATAAATCTGGCAAAAATAAACAAAGAGGAAAGAAATCGAAATCGCATTTTTCCTTTAAAGATGATCGTGGTAAATGACTCAAAAATTTCATGGCGGCTGTCTGATGTGTTGGGATGCGCGCCGAAACAAATATGCACACTATTAAACGGCTCATACACCCCATTCAAAATCAAGCGGCCTCTAATACTTCCAAATCCAATTGCGATTCAGAGCTACAGGACCAAAATCACTTAAATATGACTCGCCAACTACAAAGTATGTTAAAGTCCGGTGTACTCGAACAGGCGGAGCCGAGTGCTAGCTTCCTTTCCACATTCTTTTTGGTGCTAAAACCAGACGGCGCTACCGTACAATATTCAATTTGAAACAACTGAACAGGTTCGTCAAAGCGAAACCCTTCAGACTGTTCAGTCACTTTCGAGTACCCACCTTCTTGCAGCATCAGGATCGGATGGCAAAATTAGACCTAAGCCAAGCCTACTTTCACGTTCCCATTCTCGCCGTCATCGAAGATACTTGAGGCTAAATTAACACATCAATTCAAATCAGCACCAACTGCTCCAGATGGCCTGCTTACCGTTTGGCCTTTCCTCTGCACCGAGAACGTTTGCCTCAATAACAAATTTTTTTTTAAATAAAAATAAAACTGGGTAGCAGAGTTTCTCAAGAATCGGGGCATCAGATGTGTAGTTTATTTGGACGATTTTCTATTGGCAAGCCAGTCGATGCAACAACTACAAGAAGATATATCATTAACGATAAAGATCACGAAGTTTCTAGGTTGGATAATAAATTTTGAAAACTCCGTATGACTCCGACACAGTGCCTCTAGTTTCTCGGCATAACATGGGACACAAAACGCAATGCAAGGTCCTTATCGGAGAAAAGTGCTTAAGGCTACGCAACGCACTTCAGCAACAGCTCTTAAACGGCAAGTGGTCCCTCAAACAGTATAAAATCTTAATTGAGAGACTTAATTTTGCCACTTACGTAACCCGGAGAGGTCGGCTTCACTATCGAACACTGCAATACTTCAGTCGAAAGTTGTCAAAGGCCCACCCTTACCCCCAAGTGAGTATTCCACTACCAGTTCAATTCGAGATGGAATGGTGGCTACAAGCTGTAGGTCAATCTATACCGATACACATGAATGCAGTAGTAACTCATCTTCTAACAACCAATGCTTCAGACATTGGCTGGGGCGCTCAACTCTGCGATATAAGTATCGGGGGACCTGGATGAAACTGATGAAACTGCAACTACTAACCTGACACGCAAACAGAAAAGAAATGTTCGCAGTTCATGCAGCGATATCACACTAATAAAAACTGCTACAGAACTCACAAATGCTTCTTCAGACAGACAATCGAACAGGCTGTCTTACTTATGCAAGGAAGGCGTGAGAAAGTCCAAAAAGCTTCTCGAGCAAACTCTACAACTACTTGCACTTCTAGACAAATTCAATATACACCTTCAGGCCCAGTACTTTCCAGGCAGATTCAATGTCGAAGTGGACGCCTTATCACGCCAAAAGGCTTGCCCCGAGTGGCACCTCACTACAGCGGCGACATCCAAAATATTTCGAATGTAGGGCACGCCGGAGATATACCTATTTGCGTCGAGTACTGCTCACGTGACGCCGAAGTATGTTTCAGAGAACATTCAGGACAAGCAAGCACAACACCACAACGCATTTTGTCATCAGTGGTACTACAAACTAAAGTGGTCATTCCCACCACACAATCTTATTCCCAGAGTCCTTAACCATTTGAATCAAGCCAGCGGATTATATATTAATTGCACCGAAATGGAACAAGGTGTTTAGGCAAATACATGTTCAACGTCGAGCTCTGCACCCTCCTTATCGGATTCTAGACCTAGTCCACACTTTAGTAGACACGAGAACAGGCATACACCCACCACAGATTCGAGACTTGCTCTTGGAAGCATGACTGATTTTAGGTGGCAAGATTTGTTAACAGAATGGACGGATAAAGAACAGAAATTGTTAACTTCAAGTTGGCGACGCTCTACGATCAACACATATAAACTAGCATGGAATAGATAGAAAAAATGATACGAGTCTAATTCGGTTAATTATAAATATCCTAACCCAGAGGGCTACCTAGAACGAGTAGCCCGTTATCTGGCACTTTTACATTCTAATATAGGTCTTGCTTACAGAACAACTTTAGTACATAAATCTGTGATTTAAATATTCACTCACTTAACTTCAAAAGTAGGTTTATCTTCAAATTTCTTTATAAAACATATGTTAAAAACAATATCTATGGCCCGTACCAAACCAATAAAGCCACCAATTTGTAATCCTAAGTTTCTTGTATAATATAATCTAAATGAAAACAATCTGTATGAAGTATCTAGGCATACAGTTACATTATTACTTTTGACTTCTAGTCTGAGAGTAAATCATTTACTTATTACAGCTAGAGGTGACGCTAAGCATCCCGTACTGTAATTGCTGGGTGGCTAAAATCGCTTTTGAGAGAGGCGGGTATTGAGGCTACTCCTGGTTCAGTAAGATCAGCAGTATCTTCTTTAAATTGGTTAGAAAATTTTTAGCGACTGGTAATTGGAAAACTGTACATAAATTTCAAAATTACTATAAAAAAAAGAACTAAAGGAAATTGAGATAAATAATTCTGTATCTTTATCAAATTATTTTAATGCCATTAATTGATTGATAGAGCAACTATTATATTAGTTTGATTTATTATTGTAATTAGTAAAAGCAAAAATTATTATAATTATGGTCAGTTATTATCAAATAATGTAAATCTCTTGCAATCATTCCTTTATTGTTTACCTTACACACTATAGCGTTAATAACTATCATAAGTTATTAGCACCAGGTGATAACAAACACGTCACTCAAGATCGATTCCGGATATTGATACATAACAAGTAATAGAGAGTTTTACCATAAAATAAAACTTACCTATTATTTTTTTTATTAATATCCGAATCCAGGTAAGGGCTACCTGGTGCATCATGAGTGACATAATGACGAGACATGGTGCTTGTCACTGCTTAAATAACAAAGCAAAAACAGTGATCGGGCAGGTAAGATAGTCGGAAGTGTTGACTTTAGGCGGAAAGACTAGTGCTTGACTCAAGATGGATTCCGGATATTGATTAAAAAATAATAGGTAATTTTTATTTTATGGTAATACTCTCTATTATAGATATTATATCGATAACTGCACTTAAAATTAGTTAAATAATTACTATTAAAACACGCTCGCGCCAACACGTTGCTCTGCGCAACTACATTCGTTTCCCAACTGTAAGGTCTAAAGGCGGCTGTTCACGTTGGCCAACACAGTGGCGAATGTATTGGCAAAGATATTAGCCAAGAGTTTGTAATGGCGTCCACACGTTGGAACGTCGTTAGTTTGCTTTGGTTCAGCCCAATGTGCGGACGAATTTATTTAAATTGATGTTGAGGCGCTAACAGCTGCTGCGGTTTATTTAATCACAGCATACCGCTACTGTGAATGTGTATAAGAAAAGGGTGATCAAAAAGAAGTGTAAAAATAGAAATTTTATTTCTTCTGTTCCACAAACAATTTTCGGCTTGGCATAGAGCTCTATAGACCGAAAAGTTTCTTCATTGGTTATTGTTACTGCCATTTTGTAGGCACCACTTTCGTCATTATGTTGGCCAACGTGAAGAGCCGCCATAAACCTAAACTGTGCTGTTAGGCAATATAATATGGGGAAGACTTATGTTCACCTGTGGACTTTTAATACCCTGTTAAGGTAACGGTAAGTGAAAGCATACACTGTTCATTTGCTTTTACTGATGTCATATGAAGAGAATCCACTACCCCAAGTGGACGGATCCGTTGCGCATTGGCTTAGCATTGCGTTATTGCGCTGAGGGCGGCAGGCTGAATTCCCGAACGGAACAAATATTTCTGTGGCCCACAAATAATTGTTCCTAGTCTGGTTGTTTATCCGTGTGATCTGTTTTTTTAACTCATTTTTGAATGACTTGGGGGTTGGAACGTTTTTGTATAACTACGTCCAATTTATTTATATAAACTGCCTCCTCGATACAGGAGAAAATCCTAGTGTGGAGGTAACGTTTATTCATTAGTCTTCTCCTGGATGTCGTATATGTAAACTTTAGCAAGAGATGGATAACAACATCTTTCTGGTAACACCTTAATAATAATAACAAAACTACGGTTGCCAACCCGCCTGAAAAATGTGTCAACTATGGCAAATATCCCCCTTATCAGCAATCTTTGGAAGAGGCCTATGTTCAGCATTGAACTTTTGGGTCGCTATAATTAGACATATAGTCTCCGTTTCCCCTTGTAATTGCGATATACTGATTCAGGATATCATCCAACATATTCGTTGACCACAACTGCTTTAGGAGCTACAAGCGAATATGATCCGGTATGAGCGAACCCTCCCTTTAAAAATGATTAAGTCCCGCTGTAGACAAAAACAAGGAAAAATTTAAGTTTGTTTAGTACCATTCATACTCGATTGGGTGTAAAATTCAACATAAATGCTTAAAATATATAAACTAGTCCCGAGAGTGCACCTTCGTCGTAGTCAATAAATAAGAAAAATTCTTAAACCTTGCCGAAAACATTTGCAATTTTGCAGTTATTTTTATATATTTTTTTGAAAATATTGTGAAATATGTATAGTTTAAAATATGAGTCATAGACATGGTAGCTCAGAGTTCTAGTAACACGCACTGGAGCAACGCGGCGCACAAATTGCATCCAGCCTATTAAATCCACTGCTGAAGATAGGCCTTCCCCTTAGATTGCCTCATTGGGTATATTTCTGCTGCCCATCTCCTGGTTTGTTTCCCTATATCGCCTCTTACTACACCCACGGTATGATATGGGGTAGTGGATATTTTTACACCGCCACTACACACGGTATTTTTGGTTTATAACCCCTCAAAACTGAGAGGTCTGTTCCCAGCCCAGTGGAACGCATATAGACTGTAACATGACTTTACTTCTGTATATTGTTCAAAATGTACAATGATGAAATTTCCAGGAAGAATTAGAATCTCAGAAAAAATCAACGGACATAGCTAATTTTAAGTCAGAGTTTGCGATAGTGTACGAACGGAAGCAAGCAGAAAGGAAGCGAGACAAATACAAGCGTCTTCTCTCATTTGAGAACTTAGCTCTTTATCCGGACTATCAAAGAAGACTAATGGTCCTTCGAGAATTGAACTATATAGATGAACATGACAGTGTGATCTTAAAAGGAAGGGTAGCATGCGGTATGGGGACCAATGAATTGATTATATCGGAATTAGTGTTCCGTAATGTATTCACAGACAAGAATCCTGCGGAAATAGCAGCACTGTTAAGTTGTTTCGTGTTCCAAGCGAAAACCAACGTTGAGCAACAACTGACAGAGAAGTTGAAGGAAGGAGTTGAAACCATGAAGCTCATTGATCAAGACTTGACTGCGATTGAGTCTAAATATTTGGTAACTTTTGTTTATCTTTTTTTCTTTTTTTTTCTTTTTTAAAAAACGTTACCCCCACACTAGGATTTTCTCCTGTGTCGTGGAGGCAGTTTACAAACATAAATTGCACAAGGACAAACATCCAGACCCGGAACAATTATTTGTAGGCCATACAAATACTTGTTCCGTGCGGGATTCGAACCCGCGGCCCCCAGCGCAACAACTGATTGCTAAGCCACTGCGCCACGGAGCCGTCAAATTAGTTTATTCTCTTTTATTTTATGAATACCATTCTCATTGCACGCCTCATAACGCGAAACGCAATTTTGTGTTCTTAAAATGCCTCTATGATAACCATATTGCACTTATACGATAATATACTAATATATCGAGCAAACACTAATTAATCCATCTTATATTTTATATTGCCACTTTGAAAAAACGGTTTGAAAAAAAAATTACGTGGACGTCCGGATGTTGATTTTGTATGTGGTCACGATAACTCGAAAAAATTGACATATCGAGACCGGGCTTTTTCTTCATTAACTTCAGAATTACATCAACTGATTCCCTATCATATCAATAGCGTAGTACGCGTAGTTTGTAAATAAAATGATTTTCAACTTTTATAAGTTTTATTGCTGTTAAAAATTAAAAGGCGCTTTCATATTTTTTTAGCCCTGGATAGGCAAAGAATAAATGTACCATACAGCCTATATTCGTTTTCATACTTTGTGTAATCGATTTATTTTGGTAAACAGTATTAATTTTTTCCCTGTAGGTGACACTACCTGTTAAAATAATAGAATTCAATTTATTTTTTCCATCAAAATTAAATGAAGCGCTCATAAGGCGTGCACTTTTGGATTTTCCAAACTATTTATATTATTATAGATAGTAACCTGCCAAAATGAATTCTGGTATTAATATATTACTGTAAAATGTATTATATAAAATATAGAATTTCTATTTCAAATGTCTGTTTGGAAATCCATCTAGGATTGGGTGTCCAGACTTAGCGTCTTAAACGCAGCCTTTCTGTGAATATTTCACTATTGACAACATTCAAAGTGGTATATACGTTGGCTAATGGATGCTACGAGATGTCTAGTTATATCATCTAAGGGACTGTTATAAAAATCATGCTATATAAAAACCTGTTAAAATCGGTATTATTTATTATGTAGCAAAGCAGACTTCTATCATCATTGTTAAAACTTTCAGCGTTTACGCATCTTTGACATTAATAGTCGTGTATAATGCTTTTGTCTTTTGCCGCTTTTCTGAATAATGCGGATCTGTATATGTGTATAGCACGCGTAATGAATTTCCATGTACCACTATTACAGAGACATTTATATTTATTACCACGCGACTCGATCAATACAGACGTATTTATGTACATGAGCACCGAGCATAAAGCGCGTATGCGTAATTAATTATTTATATTATCAACGAGCATGCAGTTCACCTGATTGTAAGTGGCAACCGCCGCACATATACAACTACAACACCAGGGGAATTGCAGATGCATTGCCGGCCTTTTAAAAAAGAGTAGGCTTTTTTCTTGAAGGTTGTATGTATTATATGGTAAAGTGGTATTTGATTCCACAAGGAAGTTGTGCGAGGAAGAAAACTTCTAAGTAAATCGCGCAGTGTTGGACTGCCAATCATCCAGATGTATCGATGGTTTAACGAATTTTGTCGCGATGTGCGATAGTGAAATTTAGCGGCTGATATATTATATTAATTTTAAAAGGTTATGAATTAATTAATTTATTTATTTCAGGCCAATGCCATAGCTTTGTAAGTAACAATTGTAACTTATATAATATACATACTTATATAGTACATAGACTTCCCCTTTTCAAGCAAACACCAGTGCATGCCAGCACTACTCAAGGTTTGTTCATGATCACCACACTTGGCAAACTAACTATTATAATTAGATAACTCAAAAAATATTGATCAGACCTTGATCAAATTTATACGGGAGCACATGAAAAGCACCAGCTTTCAAATAAAAAAAGAATCATCGAAATCGGTTCACATAGAAAAAAGTTATGAGGTAAAACACAAAAAAACATACAGTCGAATTGAATACCTCCTCCTTTTTGAAGTCGGTACAAAATTTAACATATTCCCTCTTTGATTACAAATATTTTAATCATGTGCTACGGAACATATTACGAATATCGATTAAAATCAATGTTGTGGAAAAAATTGCAAAAAAAATTATATTTTTATAGAATAGGGTGACAAACGAGCACACAGCCCACCTGATGGTAAGTGGTTGCTGTGGCCCATAGATATCTACATTTATCCTCGTTTGCGAATCAAAATGCAGGTGCTTTGCCACTCGTGAGGACTAAGATGGAGTGCCTCGTTTCCAGTAAAAAAGGTCCAATATACTACAAATAATATACTACATTTTACAAATAAACTACACCTAATTCATTATTTATTTTTAATCTACAGGTTGGTCAGTTTGAAGGGCAATCAGAAAGGCTGAATTTTGGATTAATAAGAGTGGTATACGAATGGGCTCTTGAGAAACCTTTTGCTGAAATAATGGACTTAACGGATGTCCAAGAGGGCATTATTGTGAGATGTATTCAACAACTACATGAGGTTATTATTTTTCTAACTAATAGTTAATAAATTATGGCAATAAATACAATAGATAGCTTTGATTATACCTAACCAGTATACATAGTACATACAGTTACATCAAATGAAGAGCCAATTTACAGTAGAATATTATGATAAAACAAAATTATGATAAGGATTTTTTTAATTATATTTTATTTTTTATAATATTTTAGCAAATTGCTCTGCCATAGCATCTCAAAAGCCTTTTTCCTATCTTGTAATCATCATCATTCATCATTACAGCCCTTCACAAGTCCACTGCTGAACATAGGCCTCCCCCAAAGAATGCCACAAAACACGGTCCTGAGCCACCTGCATCCATCGACTTCCTGCATGTCTTACCAGGTCGTCACTCCATCTCGTGGGGGGACGCCCTACACTTCGCCTACCGGTACGAGGCTGCCACTCGAGAACCTTTCTTCCCCATCGGTTGTCGGTTCTTCGAGCTATATGGCCGGCCCACTGCCACTTCAGCTTACTAATCCATTGGGCTATGTCGGTCACTCTGGTTCTACTGCGGATATCCTCATTCCTAAGTTAATCACGCAGAGAAACTCCGAGCATAGCCCTCTCCATAGCTCGCTGAGCGACCTTGAGCTTCCTCATACGGCCAGCAGTGAAGGACCACGTCTCAGTTCCGTAAGTCATCACTGGCAACACGCACTGGTTGTACAATTTCGTTTTAAGGTTTTGAGGTATGTCTGACGAGAAGATGTGTCGTAGCTTCCCGAACGCTGCCCAGCCGAGTTGAATCCGTCGATTGACCTCTCGGTCGAAGTTGGACTTACCCAGTCGGACTATTTGTCCCAGGTAAACATACTCGTCAACAACTTCGAGCTTAGTGTTCCCAACAACTATCGGCATAGGTGTGACATGGACATTAAACATGATCTTAGTTTTGTCCATGTTCATCTTAAGACCTATCCGTTGGGAAACACTATTGAGGTCATTGAGCATAGTGCTTAGGTCCTCCAGCGATTCTGCCATAAGGACTATATCGTCGGCAAATCGAAGGTGAGTGATGTACTCGCCATTGATGTTGATACCGTATCCTTTCCAGTCCAGAAGCTTGAAAACGTCTTCCAATGCAGCGGTGAAGAGTTTCGGGGATATGACGTCACCCTGTCTTACACCTCTCTGCAATTGGATAGGTTTCGTACTCTGGTTCTGTACTCGGATAGCCATCGTAGCCCTACTGTACAAGCACTTCAACACTTCGATATACCGACAGTCAACTTGGCACCGCTGAAGGGACTGCAGCACCGCCCAAATTTCGACGGAATCAAAGGCTTTCTCATAGTCCACATACGCCAGACATAGTGGCAAATTGTACTCTTCGGACTTCTGTACAACTTGCCGAAGGGTATGTATGTGGTCTATGGTGCTAAAGCCCTTTCGGAAACCGGCTTGTTCGGGAGGCTGGAAGTCGTCAAGTCTGCGCGCGAGACGATTCGTAATGACTCTCGAAAACAGCACGTAGACGCGGCTCAGAAGGGAAATCGGTCTGTAGTTCTTCAAGAGAGCGTTGTCACCTTTCTTGAAGAACAAGACCACCGCACTTCTGCTCCACGCCTCCGGTGTAATGCCACCATGGAGGACGGAATTAAAGAGCTTCTGAAGGACTTCAAGTACCGGTCTTCCACCCGCTTTCAGAAGCTCCGCTGTAATTCCATCCTCGCCTGGGGCCTTACCGTTTTTAAGGTGCTGGAGAGCCATCCTAATCTCGCTCAGACTGACATCCGGGATATCTTCGGAATAGTGTCGGATGAGACTCGCTCTTGGATCGTTACTCACACTTGCGTGTGGCTCCAACGATGATGTGTACAGCTGCCCATAGAACCTCTCAATCTCACTCAAAATCTCAGGTGTCCCGGAAACGATGCTGCCACATTCTGTCTTCAGCTTTGACAGTTGGCTCTTTCTGGCAGACAGATCTCTGGCAAAGACTTTGGAGCCTTGGTTCCGCTCGATCGCTTCTTCAATACGAGCTGTATTGAAGTTGCGTAAGTCCCGCCGCATGCATTTGGAGATCTGTCTGTTCAGATGCCTGTATGCTGTCAAGTCTGTTGAAGAATGTAGCTTCATCTCCCGTCTAACAGCCATGAGATTAAGAGTGTGATCGGAGAGTTTTTGTGTTCTTCTGCGGCGGGTCTTGCAGAACTTAGCTCCAACCGCATGGACAGTTTCCACGAGCTTGTCATTCATATCGTCCACTTCATTGCAGTCTTCTAGGCACTGAAAACGGTTTTGTAACTCGAGCTGAAAGGTTTCGGGACTTTGAAACAGAGCACGAGGGGGACGGAGCGTTGACTTCATTAGACGAGACCTCTCCAACTTAACGTTTAGGTTCAGTGTGCCTCTAACCATTCGGTGATCGATACCAGTTTTCACCCTCGCGATCACGGAGACATCACTGAACAGTTGTCGTCTGGTCGTCATAATGAAGTCAATCTCATTTTTTGTGGAACCGTCGGGGCTCGACCAGGTCCACTTCCTGTGGGGCCGCTTCTGGAAGAAAGAGTTCATCATAAAGAGTCCCTCTTTCTCCATGAAGTAGGCCAGCTGCTGGCCCCTTGGGTTCCGTGCCCTATTCCAAATTTCCCTACTTTCAGCTCACCGTTCTCTCTTGTGCCTAGTTTTGCATTGAAGTCTCCCATTAACACCGTATATTGGGTTTTGGAGGAATGCATGGCTCTAGAGATATCCTCATACATTTCCTCCACCTCCTCATCGGGGTGTGCCGAGGTTGGTGCGTAAACCTGTATGACCTTCAGCGAATACCGTTTGGTGATTCTGAGTATAAGGTACGCAACCCTCGTCGACACACTCCCGATTTTTACAACGTTGTTAACGAGAGACTTGTGGACGATAAATCCGA
This sequence comes from Parnassius mnemosyne, assembly GCA_963668995.1. Taxonomy (NCBI): domain Eukaryota; kingdom Metazoa; phylum Arthropoda; class Insecta; order Lepidoptera; family Papilionidae; genus Parnassius; species Parnassius mnemosyne. Next base: position 25,949,027 of record CAVLGL010000057.1, read on the forward strand.
CACCTCCTTGGGACAGATGGTCGCCCTCCCGGTGATAGAGCAAGTTGCCGGATTCGAGGATTACCGTGTCCTCCCCCTCTCTTCGGACTTCAGATAATCCTATAATATGCCAGCGCAACTTGTCTATCTCTTCTTCCAGCTTGCCAGGTCGAGTCGTCTAAGGTGGCAACCGAACCTCCACCGGAGATTCTTAGCACCCCCTGCCCCGCCGTTACCATGGTCGCCACCGTAGCCAGGAATAGCGGGGCCGGCGGGGACTGGGGGCCGTTTTTTTGTTGCTCTCATCATTGGGGGGTATTTGCCATAGTTGCCACGCTTGGCGAGCGGGTTGGCAACCGCAGTTTTTTTATTGTCATTTGGCTATTATCAGGAAGATGCTGCTGCCCATCTCCTGGCTGTTTCCCTTTGTCGCCTTTTACGACACCCACGGGAGGATATGGGGTAGTGGATATTCTTGACCGCCACTACACGGCACGTATCTTGTAATAACCTGACAAAACTTTAAATTTAAAAATAGTTATCGTCATTCTTAAATTGGATTCAAGTGCTGAACTGATTAGAAATATTTCATGCTTATTTATCCACAAAATTAGTAAACAACAAAGTTCTGCATTTTTCATGTTATAATTCTTCTTTGAATTCATAGTACCCTCATAATGGTGAAGATTTTTCCGTAATCCGTAAATCTACTGTGGTGTAAAAAAAGCCTTACATACTATCGGACTTACTTTACTTTTAGCCGAATTCCAATCTTGTAAATTACAGAAGTGAAAGTAGAGCTCGGATATGAACAAACCAGACAGACTAGACTCCTAACTTTGCTCAAATACTTTACATGTGAAACAATGAACATTTTTACAAAACCAACGTTTATTATATATTATACCTCATATTATCTTGTATGGTTTTGATCAGTCGGATTTTTCTTACAGTTGTTAATTGACGTAAAAGACGCAGCCGTTGCCATTGGAGATCCTAAACTGCAAGCCAAGATGATGGAAGCCTCGACTGCGATCAAAAGAGACATAGTCTTTGCTGCCAGCTTGTATACTACAGCTAGAGAGACTGTTGTAACATAGAAACTGCCGTTATTTTTATGCCAAATAATATATTTAAAACTGTATTAATATGTCTTTTTATAAGCTTTAAATATATCTTTTATTAAGAAAATACTGTTTTAAACGTTTTTATTAGCTCTTTTAGCTTTCTCTTTCTTATTTGTCTGTTCGGTACAGATTGTCAATCGATTTTAAACTAACTTCTCGAAGAGTGTTGCCTCAGTCATGATCATTACAGCCCTTCACAAGTCCACTGCTGAAAATAGGCCTCCCCCAAGGAATACCACAAAGCACGGTCCTGAGCCACCTGCTGTTCCCTCCGTACTTTTAATTTATTGTATCCAACCATGCAAAGAACAAACAAAGTTAGAAATATCAACGGATAGAATGGGCACATCCCGTAAAGTTTAACCTACCTAGTGAATTAAATAGAGGCGTGGTAGCTCAGATGGTTAGTGCTCGCTGTAAATTTCACAGTACGCGAGCAACCCGGGTTCGATCCCCACCGGCACCAATGAAATTGTTAATTGCAGTTTTAAGTCCTGATTTACCACGTGCTAGGTGGTGAAGGAAAACATCGCGAGGAAACCTGCATGTCTGAGAAATAGGAAAAAAAATATTTCGAAGACATGTGAAGTTCGCCAACACGCATTGTGGCAGCGCAGCGGACACTTCCTTGCCCTAAAACCCTCATAAAATAAGAGGAGGCCCGTGCCCAGCAGTGGGACGTATATAGGCTGTAACTTTAACTAAAAGTTAAAGTTACAGCCTATATACGTCCCACTGGTGAATTTATTTTGTACTCGCTCCAACATGAGATTATTTGCTTCATGTGGAGTAAGTAAAATTTTTAGTTTGCCACAAATGTACCCTAGGTTTCTATACGTTTTTTTATGTAATTAGTAAAAGATCAGATCAGAATTCATGTCACGGTCCAGATCACGTGTTGTTTGCATTCGCATTTATTTTATATAGTGTTGCTGGATTGGAGCCCTCATCCGCCCAAAGGACATCACTGAACACTTAGAGGTAACTCCAATTTGGTCTGCCTACTCCACTCAACCGCTCGGTCAATGTCTCTGATTATTAATAGCATTTTTACCCAGCATCTGTGACCACCTCTGGTAGATCATTAGTCATGAGAATCAATTCCAGAGGTCTCAAATTGCTACTCTGACTTATTCGACTCTAGTTTTATTTTTATTTTCTATAGGATAAGGGTGACAGGCGAGCACACAGTCCACCTGATGGTAAGTGGTTGCTGTGGCCCATAGACATCTACATCTATTCTCGTTTGCGAATAAAATGCAGATACGTTGTCAGCCGTGAGGACTAAGATGGTATGCCTCTTTTCCAGTAAAAAGGGTCTCCGGCTCTCCGGTTCTCTACACTCGCCGTACGAAACACAGCAGCATAATGTGCTATTTTGCGCTGGTATTCTTTGAGAGCGTGGTCCTTCCCCGGTCGAGCCGAAACATTCATACTACAACTATTCAATTAATATAGCTACAGCATGGCTCTGCCACGTACAAACGTCTAGTTGACAATGAAGAATTAAAAGTTATCGTTGAAGCGGATCCATCGCAAACCACGTCAGAGTTGGCGGCAGGCTTCGGTGTAAGTGATAAAACAACTTCAATTCACTTGAAACAAATTGGAAAAGTAAAAAACTAAAAATGGGTACTGTACGAATTGAATGAAGCACACCAACTAACACGCGTCGAGTGCTGGGTTACATTACTCAACCGTCACAACAACGAAGGGATTTTGAATTGTACCGTTACTTGTGATGATAAATAAATCCTGTACGATAATCGGAAACGCTCATCATAATGGTTGAACCCAGGAGAACCGGCCAAATCCTGCCCCAAGCGAAAGTTGACTCAGAAAAGATACTGATAAGTGTCAGGTGAACCAGTGCTGGTGTCACCCATTACAGCTTCCTAAGATCTGGCCAGACGATTACGGCAGATCTGTATTGTCAACAAGTAGAAGTTTAACTCCTCCCCTTAATATGGTAGGGGAGTTAAATCAAACACTACCCCTGGAGGGTACCAGCACCCTTAGTGATGGCAAATCCCTCGCTGAGCATGGAAGAGTAAAGTAGATAATGGTAAAGAAGTACCATTCTTTATTGAAGTTAAGTACTTAACAATTTACCAAAAACTAACGTGGAACTTTCACCTTAGCAAAGTACGTCATAAGGTTAAAATTCCTTTAGGTACGTGCAGTCGTATGGTTGGAAACAACTGGGGCCTGTGTCTCAATATGATCTTATGCCTGTACAGCAGCATAGTGAGTTCGATTCTTACCTACGCCTCCACTATCTGGTAAGTAATAAGTCCAACCAAACGACGACTGCGGACAGACTAAATAGTCTACAAAAGACTGCCTGCTTAATGGCAACGGGAGCGATGACCCTGGAATTAGGTAAAAATAAACTGCGGATTCTGGCAAGAACCCTGTTGAAGAGGCTGGACACTGTTGTCTTAAAAAGCAGATGTCCATCCTGGGACTAAACAAATCAAGGATGTGCCGCTTTTGTTCCGTAACGGAAGAAACACCTCTGCACATCCTATCTGATTGTGGACCCTTAATGCACAAACGTAACACTCATCTGGGAAAGTATGTACTTCGCCCAGAAGAAGTGAAATTGCTCACAGGTAAGCAACTCCTTCTATTAATTGAAGACATAGGGCTTAGCAGTGAACCATAGCCATAGCAGCAATCACAATAGATATATTAGGTCGCTGTGATACTAGTCTTTCTAGATCTACATAGCTGCTCGCACAAAATAAAAAATGGGTGCTCGGGCTGCCCTGCGTATTCAGGGAGAGGGAGAGGGGCAAATTCCGCTCAAGACAAACTGCTCGGTGCAAGCGGAGGAATAAGACAAAGGCGACCCCTGCCTCGCTTACGCGTACCTGGGGTACAAATTTGTACACTCCTTTGTGCCCCGGGCCAATGTTTGCGTATACGTCAGAGAGGACATCTGTTTTCGACGCTTCGGCAGTCTTGAAGGTACGGACCTGTGCATCCTATGGCTGAGCGTAGACACCGTCGACCATCGCCGCGTCTACGGGTGCCTCTATAGGTCCCTTAGCGGTAGTAACACAGACCGTCTCATCAACCACGTCCAAATGGCTGCAGAATCCGTATATCAACAGGTCCCATCCGCAGAGATTGTGATGCTCGGTGATTTTAACGCCCACCACGCTGAATGGCTTGGTTCTTGTTTAACCGCTCAAGCGGGTAGATCTGTTTATGACTTTGCCTTGACGTATGGTCTGACACAAATGGTTACTTCGCCTACGCGGATCCCAGATATGAAGGTACCTTCATGTACCTTTCTTGTTGGACCTTCTGCTGACCTCTCATGCGGACGGATATCAGGTCTCCGTCCATACCCCTTTTGGCTCTTCGGACCATTGTCTGATCCGTAGTACGGTGCCACTCACGCTCCCATCGCGGTTGGGTTCCGCAGATTGCCACCATGTTTGGCACTATAGGTCGGCCGAATGGTACAGGATGCGGTCTTTTTTTGCATCTTACCCTTAGGGGCGGGTTTGCTTTTCGCCGTATGATCCCAACATTTTTGCTAATTCTTTCGCTGATGTGATACTTCAGGGAATGGAACTTTTTATTCCATCATCTGTGATGCCTATTGATTTCTCACCAAAGCTGTCCAAGAGAACTTCTCTTAGCCATCACTGCCATCTTTGCAGAGGGAGGATGACTCACTTGCCCATGCCGCTAAGGAGAAAGCCGACCTGCTAGGATCTCTCTTTGCGTCCAACTCGACTCTCGATGACGGGAGAACTGACCGCCGACTATCCCGCAGTGTGAATGCTCCATGCAGGATGTGCTGTTTACACAGCACAAATTGCATGGAGCACTCAGACTCCCTCACTTTCATAGTTCGATTGGACGATAAACCGAAACCACCGGAGAGAGATCAGACACAGGACCAACGGCTTTACATGCTTTCCGAGACACTGGGGTGCGGTAACGCCTTTCTTGATGGAAAAACTCAATAACTGATTTTTGGTTTTGGCCCGACCTGGGACCTCATGATCAGCAATCGCATTACTACAACCACCAGACCAACGAGGCAGAGAGAGAGAGAGAGAGAGTTTGATAAGAGTTTATTAAATACAAAAACATGATTGCATAATAAGGTTGATTACAAATATTAATTAAATTTACAAATATTTTAATACACAGTGCCCCACCAGAGATACAGTGTATCCCATAAGCGGGGTACAGTGAATCAATTCCCACTTTTTTTTTAAAACTTGGTATCTATATAAAAACTATTTGAGATTTTGCCAAATTCAAGATGAAACTTTGATGAGACTGCAAAAAATTGTAATTAATCATCTATATACTGATTTTTTCATTTCATCTTTAAATAAAAGTGATTCACCTCTAATCGAATAGAAGATTAAAAAAAACAGTAAATAGGCATGACGTACATCAATAATTACGTACGTCAAGCCTATAGTCGTTTTGCGTCGTGCGTCGTGTATGATCTTGGCGGGACATACAGGAAGATGGACCGTGAATAAGGAACCCTAGCTGTTACCTGTTACCACAGTTTAAAGAGCTACCAGTTGTGAATTATCACGGGCGGCGTAACGCTAGGAGTTGTCACGAAATTGGGAATAAAATAATTTTGGATATTTATATTACTTATTATCATTTACATAATGTTAAATGTACCTACATACTTATAAGTTAAAACATTTATTGAACAAGATTTTTTATTACTACACGAAAAATACATTTACAAATGCTGTACTGCCAGATATTTTCGTCACACTTTCTTTTATAATGTTTTCAGTTTTCGATTTCAGTTTAAATTTAATTATGTAGTGTATTAGCATTCGGATAAACAATTTTACAAAAATAAACGAGGGAAAACATAAGCATGGCCGTCATTTGAATACAGAAACAGAAATCTTTTTATTCAATATAGATTATAAATAATACTTATTGAAAGTCACTCTTTTGAATTCAACTTTACTTAATAATTCATGACTATATCAGTAATTCCCCATTATAGATGTAAAAAAATTTCGGTAACAGCATTTTATATTAGTTAAATGTATTGTACAGCAGACTTAGTGGAGTGCGCTGGCAAAAGGTCGTGCTGGGTCGTGCCGACCACTGCCCCGCAAGGACCCCGCCCCTAACCCCGCCGTTGTTCTGCACAAGTAATACGTTCGTTTCCCAACTGTTACTTTTTATATTATGCTGTTACTGCGCTAGTATATACTTGTTATTTGTACCTGTTACTGTTGACCACAGACCACAGAGTACTTTTTTAAGCTGTTGACGTGACATTGCAAATAATTAATAAATTTATTGAGAAACGTCATTATAAAACGCGTAAAATGGAACGTATGTCTCATTATAATGTAAAATAAATTGAATAACTTCGTATCACGGTTTCATTTCGTTTAGAATTACATGACTTGTGAAAATTCAGTGTTTTCGATTCTTGAATGACGTGATTACCTATTATTTTGTGATCGATAGTTTAGAGTTATACTAATGTGGCCTTCGTCACAGTTTTTACTTTTGAGTAAATTTTAATATTTTGGTGTATTGAATAATTCAACATGATTCAAGACGAAGAGTTTGAGCAACTGGTAATGACCCCAGAGCGTATAAATGCTCTGGGGTTCAAGCCCCAGAAGGAAATGTTGACTAACCATCTCCTGCCTTATTCTTCTGAGCTAGATGAGGAATCGACAAAATTCCTCGAACAAGTAAAGACGAACCTGGCCAAAGCAGTTATATTACGTGAAATGAAGCCATCGTGTGGTGTGTGGTCATCTAGGCTCATGAAGTTAGTATATTTATAGTATATTTATGTATATTAAAATTGATTTTGTGTTTCCTTTTTTAGATGTGCATACTACAATGCATGAAACCGTTTCTAAAAAAAAGTCTGTATGTATATGGTATACAAAAGCTTCAAAGGTTTGAGAAGTTTATTACTGCAATCATGTTTGTCTGTCTGTTAAACATGGTGGATATGAGAAATCGACTACAGTAGGGACTCTTTAATCAAAACATATAAAATTTACACCCCCTTTGGATTAATGAGGCGTTTGGATTATAGTATGTAGATATTTTAAAAGGTGTTTTTTTAAATTACTATAGATTTTTTATAACTGAAAGTGGACAAGGCTTTAGCACTATAGTCCACATACATACCCTGCATACCCTTTGGCAAATTCTACAGAAGTCCGAGGAGCACAATTTGCCACTATGTCTGGTGTATGTGGACTGTGATAAAGCCTTCGATCCATTGAAATTTGGGCGGTGCTGCAGTCCCTCAGTGGTGCCAAGTCGACTGTCGTGTCGTGGTATATCGAAGTGCTGAAGTGTTTGTACAGTAGGGCTACAATGGCTATCTAAGTACAGAACCAGAGTACGAAACCTATCCAACTACAGAGAGGTGTAAGACAAGGTGACGTTATATCCCCGAAACTCTTCACTACTGCATTGGAAGACGTTTTCAAGCTTCTGGACTGGAAAGAATATGGTATTAACATCAAGGGCGAGTACATCACTCACCTTCTATTTGCTGAGAATATAGTCCTTATGACAGAATGACTGGAGGATCTAAGCACTATGCTCAATGACCTCAATAGTGCCTCCCAATGGATAAGTCTTAAGATGAACATGGACAAAACAAAAATCATTATAAAGTCCATGTTACACCTATGCCGGTAGTTGTTGGGAGCACTAAGCTCGAAGTTGTTGACGAGTATGTTTACCTGGGACAAATATCTGAATAGGTAAGTCCAACTTTGACTGAGAGGTCAATCGACGGATTCAACACAGCTGGGCAGCGTTGGGGAAATTATGGCACATCTTCTCGTCAGATATACCTCAAAACTTGAAAATGAGACTGTACAACCAGTGCGTGTTGCCAGTAATGACTTATGGAACTGAGACGTATTACTTCACTGCTGGCGGGATGAAGAAGCTCAAGGTCGCTCAGCGAGCTATGGAGATGGCTTTGCTCAGAGTTTCGCTGTGTGATTAACTTAGAAATGAGTATATCCACAGTAGAACCAGAGTGACTGACATAGCCCAACTGATTAGTAAGCTGAAGTGATAATGGGCCGGCCATATAGCTTGAAGAACCCACAAACGATGGGCAAAAAAGGTTCTTGAGTGGCAGCTTCGTTCCGGCGGACGAAGTGTAGGCCGTCCCGTCCCCCCCCCCCCCATAAATGTGACAACCTGCTTACCAGGTCGTCACTCCATTTAGGGTGGTGGTATGAAACAGGTATGTAGGTAGTAGATGGATGCAGGTGGCTCAGGACCGCGCTTTGTGGCATGAATGATGATGACAAATCTTAATTCTTAAGTATTAGTACACTTTAATAAAAACTGCTATAGTACTTGACAAGAAAATGCTTTATATCATGATCTCTCTACTGTGCTATGAGAATAGCCCATATCATCCTGTTTAACATGATACTGATATTTATATTTAAGTATTTAATTTATTGTAAAGTAATCATAAAGAATGTAAACAACACAGGAAATGTATGGATGCCAATTACAGTGCATGTGCTGTCTTATTTTAATTGTTTTCAACTACTTGGCATTTTCTCATAGGTACTCTGATTCCATTGAATTTGTCTGGGTAATATTTTCTGGACAAAATAACAAAGACTTTGTTTATCAGAATTCTTTTATATGAAAGAGCCACATGTTCCAAGACATTTGTTTTATTATTTTTATGTATAATATTCATATGAAATTCTTTATAATTCAGGCATCATCATCGGACATGTCTAATCAGTCATATAGTTATCCATATGAACTAAGTTACCTTTTCAGCAATACATGTTGCATAAATTAAATAAAATTACAAATTCATTGAATTGCTTAAAGAAAGTTTCTAACAAATAACTTTGAAATATAATCATACTCTTATTACAAACTAGCAGCTACCCAGTGTGTTGCTAAGCTAAGCTATTAATATTGTTTTAATATTGCTTCATTGGAAATGATAATACCTTCATTCAAGTTGAATGATATATTATAACTTTATTATAACTTATTTATCAGTACAACACGTACGCCACCTACTGCAAGTTAATTGTACTACACCTATAACCTTTGCGAAAGTGCAAGCAATAAGTTGATAAAGTTTTAGCGCAATCTGATAAATGGTGTGGCGATGCATAAAATATATCTAATATATAAAAATAATTTTTTATATATTAGATATACGAGTAATTTAATTTATCAAAAAATCTTGCATCAGCTTTGTTTTCATACAAATGTGAAAAATCCACAATGTTTGTTTACATTGCCTTTGATTTAATTTGAAATACACTGCACATAAAATGTCCATTATCCTATATCTGATAAAAAATAATATATAAGATGCCTTTGTTAACTGTACAGGTTATATGCTTATAAAATATAGTAAAAAAAATATTAAAGAATTGCCTAATGAAATGAATATTGAAAAAAAAAATTATTTGTAGTTTTACATATATTCAGATTATAAATACCGATAAATAAAATAGTTAACTTTTCCAGTAAAATTGTTAAAGAGGCTATTTGAAATAATTAAAATCTCTACATAGAGTAAAAATAATACTTTGCTATTCCTTTTTATGTGACATCACATTTTGTTAAGATTAAATCAGTTTGTGTCTATGCCATGGTTTCATATTAACCTTTGGCAATGTCTCTTGAGTTAAAAATAACTGGCCAAAGCCCAGAACTTCTTGAATTTAACACCTGGCCTTAGTTTATTTCATTGTCATCACACAAAAGACAATTAGTTATTATGTCTCTTTAGTGCCACCAATCCAAAGATACAAATGATCATAATACTAATAAATAGAATATTAATTAATAAGTCTCTTTCACTATATGACTTCAAAAAATGTCAAAGTAACTACACTTTTATAATTTCAAATATATATTCATTGTTATCTATATCATAATTATATTGTTATCAAAGTTGTTAAGAAAGTAAAAATTATATAAATTCTTGTAATAAATTATTAAATTGGTCTTCGTCTTTTCAAATTATTACTACCAGCCTCCATAATAAATGTTTAGTTTTTGATTAGTTAATGATTTCTTATATTTACGCGAACACTACACATTGAATAAAACTATTTTTAAGGATTTTATCGCGTTTAATTAACTTATTTTATATTCCCGACGTTTTGGTTGCTCTCCAGCAACCGTGGCCCCGGTGACCACGGTTGCTGGAAAGCAACCGAAACGTCGGGAATATAAAATAAGTTAATTAAACGCGATAAAATCTGTAAAAATAGTTTTATTCAATGTTTAGTAGTTAATTTAAAAATATACTTTGCCTATGCTAATTCTAGATGTGGAGGATCATGCACCTTCCCTGGTGTTTTTTTTCTCTATTTAGACATAAAGGTAGGTAGGTAGGTTGGTAAAAGTAGGTTAGGTAAAAAATGTGTTATGTGTGTCACAATGTTTTCACATAAGATATATTTGTACAACACAATGTGGTAAATTACATTATACCTGCTGTAAATTGTACTAACACCTAACTCACTCTATTCACAAATGAATACATTTGAATTTGGATCTACCCTTGGGTTTGCTTCTTGCCAGATGATCCCAACATTGTTGCTGATTCTATCGCTGATGTGGTATTTCACGGAATGGACCTTTTTATTTCATCATCTGTGGTGCCCATCAGAGGCAGATCCCAACTATAGTTTGGTCGCTCCTATAAAATTGCATCACAACATAAGCAGGAGTCCTACCAGGCATGGGATGACTCATCGACGTTCGGGGATGCACGTCACTGTGCATGTCCACGTTGACACCGGTTCTAATGCCCCGTTTCCGGTACTCCAACTCTCTAGATGAGGCTCAGTTAGTACCAAACTCATGGAAGACAGCTTTAGTGCACCTGATCCCGTACAAAAAAGCGACTGCTCAGACCCCTCCAACTACAAGCCTATCGCCATTACCTCCGTGTTCTCCAAAATTATGAAATCCATTATTAACCGGTTCAGTGCGGGTGACACGCCAGGCGTGCCAACGATTACTTTTGTGTGTGGCGTATGACACGCGAGTCGTGTCTTTTTAAAAATCGTTATAACTCGCTCAAATTGCTTTTTTGGAAAATTTATCCAGAACAAAATATTCATTATTTTGCGAGTAGTTCATGCATGCAGCTTCGTTTCTGGATATTTTGAAAATTTGAAATTTTTAGGGGTTGACAACCTTTTTTTAACGTGTACGTGGTACTATTTTTACTTTGTGGGTTTTAAATCATGTTATGGAAAAATTGTCTAATAAGTAACTAATAATAGAAGTCATTGCGATCGCTCACAAACTCAAGTTGTAAATAAATTTCTGGAAAACAAGTCTCCTGTTAAAAAAACAATGCGTTTGTCTTATTGTTTAATTTTGCTTAAAATGGTTGAACTGCCGTCTTATTACTATCATATGGCCAAATAGACCTACGAAGTACCATGTGCTCTTGTGATATGGTATAAGGTTTATTTTTGCTTGAAACAGTTCAAAACCGTTCATGCATAAAAAAAGTTCGCTAATAAATAGTCTTTTGTCAATCCGCCGCTGTATAGCGCCGGCGTTTTTTTTCCTTTTGAAAACACTTGTTTTGCTATTCTTACTAATTAGACGTTTTCAGATCGACTTTACTTTTAAATCTGTATAACATTAAATAATATTTAACATTTGTAAATATCAATGAATGATATACCTTTTTTTTTCAAATTAAGATTCTTCATTGTTTGATATTTACAAATGTTATTATTAGGTGAAAATTTAATTTAATAAAAACCAAGGTTTCCAGGGTAATTTAGCTGTATCTACTTATATAAATGATTTTTTTATAACAACAAAAAATAGTACAAAAGGTTTGTAATCTCTTCATAAAAAAGTCACTTTCTCTCAATTTCAAAGAAAACGCGTAAAAAAACACGTAATTACCCACTAAAAACAAGTATCCTTCCATTTGTAACTTATGTTTGATGTCAAATAAACTTAATTAGGTCTAAACAAGTAAAAAAAGCATAAAAAAGAACATTACTTTTACACATGGCGGATGGCACAATAGACGTGTCATTTTTGTGTATGGCGCTTAACACGCCCGGCGTGTCATGAAATATTTGTTCGCCGCCACAGCTAAAAGTTGTCGAAAATTGGTGCCGCAACGAATCGGTTAACTACCAGCTCATGAGGTACCTTAAAGTGCATCAGCTACTTAGTTACCTTACTCAAAGATGGGCAGTGGCAGTCGAGACCAAGGGGAAGGTCTGGCTGGTAGTTTGAACATAGTGAAGACTTTTGATCGGGTTTGGCACAAAGCACTACTTTATTATTTTATTTATATTTAATATATTAATTTATTATTCTTTATTACTTAATGGTGCGGTTTCTATACAATGACACAAACATACTTGTGGTGCTAAAAAAGGCTGAAATGTTTTAAGGTTTGTCAGACAGATTAGAGGAAAGGATGTAGATTATAACAACATAGACTATGACAAAACCTAATGGGGCCTATACACCATGATGTACGAATTCTAGCGATCACGATCGTGTAGAGGGCATAATCGCCTATAAGCCCATGATTGGTAATGATTCAGCGTAATGGCCGCTGTGTCGGTTTTTCGGACAAACATCAAAGGAAGTTCGGCCATGCTCTTGCGCTAGTCTACATGATCGCCGAACGGCGATGCTCTATAAACTTAATCTTGTTCTATTTCGGTGTATATTTAACATACACCAAAATAGAACAATTTCCTTTTTTTCACCACTCTTATGATCTACATTCCAATAATAGTTATATTATAAAGTAATTAAAATTGGGCATTTGTGGCAGCTGCTACTGTTTCAACGTCCATCTCGGACAGATGACAATACAAATATGAAGGATGCACGAGTGTATGGGCAGCCGCACAATCATTTTAAAAATCATACTCCATTTTGTGGTTGTCAATCATGGCCGATGGTGTATAGGCGGGGTATAAATTTAATATTAATGATTTTTTAGCTTTCTTGACTTTCAAAAAGTACTTTATAAAGGCCAATTTTGGATAAAAATATTTTAACATTAACTTTACGTTACAGTTATGTAATTAAGCACTAGCCCTTATATTATGTAGATGAAACAGCGATTATAATTTTTTTTTAATTTACTCAAATTTTTTCATAAAGCTTTGTTTTTTAAAGGTACATACGGATTTATGGACTAAAATTTGGAAAAGAAGATCACATTGCCCTCATAAAATTGGCATATGAGCTTGTACTCATACCAGATTTGGAACCCTGCAAGGTTCACAAATTTGCTACAATGTTTATAATGCTCACCAAGTAAGTATGAACTCCTTTACATACGTGTAGTAAACACTATCATTTTATTGTTTTACTTTAATTTGTATATTTCATAAATATTCTCTTACTTATGTTATAAAATGCGTTTAATTCCAGAAAGAGACATTTAATTTCTCCAGAGGAGCTAACACTGCCATGGCGCCCACTCTATGAAATGGGGAAAAAAATATTTGAGAAAAGTGAAACAGCCATTGGGATGTATCACTATTTGACGTGAGTTTTTGTATGTTAATTTTTTAATTAAAAATTGTCTACATTATACTATTACAAACAAGCAATTACAAATAACTAGACTATTTAAATTATACATAATACTGTAATAATATGGGATACATAAGCACTAATTTCACTGTGTTGCAACAGTTGAGACCATTTGTCCATTACAAAAATTGTTTGAGATAACTAATTTATCTATCTATATCTTTTAGGAGGCATTATGTATATTTCATACCTAAAACAGAAAATGAATTTAAATAGAAAGTATGCTGAGGTGCTTTTAGGCCATATACATAATAATATTTAAGTACATGGCAAAATCAGTATGTAATACTTAATATTAAAATGCTAGTATTTAAATAAAACTAATTTTACGGATTTTATCGCGTATAATATTTATTTTATATTCCCGACGTTTCGAGCACTTTACAACACTCATGGCACTATCCCCGTCTCCACTAGTAGTTGTGCTGGGATTAATGGTGACAGAGATAGTGCACGCAATTGAGAGAGGGCGGGAGGTGTTCTTCAAACTATGTAAGACACATCATTTTATTTTATCTAGCGGATGTACGCAAAGTAATTTTTTACCAACTTTAACATTCTAACTTATATATTTATTGTAGTTTACAACAAGTGTGAGTAAATGTTAAAAATCTTACTTTTTATCAATTGAAGACAAATATGCAGGTATTAGGGCTCCTGCCCACGAGACGGTTTTAACACGACCCGGTTTTTTGCCGGTTTTTGTCCGAGTTTGCACACATGACGGTTTGTATACGACCCGCTTTCATGGAGGCGAGCACTGTCCCCGGCTAAGCGGTGAGCCGGCGCTATCGCCGGCGTCGTGTGATTAGCTCCATAGTGTCCCCATACAATACTGACGACCGGACATAGACCCGGTTTGACGCCAGGCTTAGCTCCGGCGAAAAACCCTCTCGTGGGCATGAGGCCTTATGCTACAGATATAATTCAGTTGGCTGATTCTTATATCACGCAATAAAACTGATTTATCCATTTAATTATTATAAAATGAACATATATTAAATAAACAAAAATACTATATTATTCCTAATTTTTCGTTTTAAAAGGGCAGAGTATGACATTTGTGTGTATATTTTGTTATTAATTTTTTTTTAAGGAAAAATTGACATTTTTTTCATTATCCTAGGATTTTTCTTGGTAGTTATACATTGTTCTTCATGACTTATATGCTTTTGTTCTAAAACTTACATCAAATTAATTTCTTTTGACATTATTGATAAGGACTGAATAACATATCGATAACTTTGTTATTTCATTATCTCTTTAAAGGCCTAAGAATCCAAAGAGAAAAATTGTAATTCCATTTTGTTCATTACCCCAACAAATTATGAACCCGACTTAAATTCAGCAGCCCTCCGCGCACCGCAAACGTTACTCACATCGAATGTTCAGGGCTTCTTCAAACATTTGCCGCAAGCCACCGAAGAAGAACGCATGTGTTTTGTCTATACGATATAATGCCGGATTGTTCTTTGTACGGAGTTTGTCCAAGTAATTTTCATTCTTAAAGTACTTCAGATCTCGGTAAGTATATTTAATCTACACAATATGACTTTTTTATTATGTAAATGGCAATAAGAAACTATTAAGGCGCTACTTTTTCTCTCATAATTCGAACGATTTTATTGCTCATTTTGAGTTTTTATGAGAAATTCTCATTCGCCTAGATTTCATTCCCTCTACTTTAACTTTTGCAGAGCATATCAAGCAACTGTTTATGTAAAACCAAAATTAGAAAACTGCGATACTAAATGAATAAAGAAAATAAAATATTGAGGCAAACTATATTATTTTAGAAACAAAATTTAAAATACAGAAATCTTATAAAATCTTTAGAAGAAAATAAAAATAAAGACAATAAAGATAATAAGGAAGTCAGCAAGAAGAAACAAGATGTCTCTTATAATAATATAAGAAAAGCTTTAAAATATAGTTGTGAGATTTTTTCAGATAGATATAATTAGTTATTTAGCACCTGGCAAAAATCAGTGTATTACGAAGTCTGGTGTAAGAAAAGCAAAAAGGTATTTGTCAGGTACATTAACTGATATTTAAAAAAAAATTTAGAATGATTACTCTAGAATACGCTTGAGGTATTCCTCGTTTTGTAAGCTACGACCATTTTGGATATGTTTCCCACGAAAAACATGAGACACTTGTCTATGTAAGACCCATTTAAATATGGAATTGTTGGTTTCTGGCTTACATCGAGCTAGGATTATGTCAGAAAGTAATGCAAGTCAACTGCTTAAATCGTCGTGCTGCAATGAATATGACGAAAAATGCTTAGGTGGTTTGTGCGGGTCTTGGAAGAATAAGGGTGTTAAGTATTTAGCGTTTAATGATTCAACAAGAGTAGACTACTACCAATGGTAGTAAGTAAAGAAAGAAAACCCCAAGTCATTATTATCTAAAATTAAATCTGTAGAGCCTGCTAGAGTAGTTATATCGAAAGTAGAAGAGTAAATTGAGAAATTTCTTTCACATGTTGAAAATATTCTTGCTGAATACAAATCTTTAAATGAAATGAAATCAAATCTAAAAATGACCGAGGCTATTATTCATTGTGACTGAAGTGAGAATTACACTCTCAAATACGCTGAAGAGGTCCAGTCACTTCACTTTGGTGGTAGTCGACAACATGTTAGCCTACATACACCGATAGTATACATTTGTGATCCATTTTGGGGTGATAACTCCCCGATCATTTTGCTATTTATATTTATATTCATACTACTTCTGCTATTTGGGCACACTTAAAATTCTTACTACATTACATCAAAAATAACAATCCTCACGTTAACACTATTCATTTTATGTCTGACGGTCCAACTAATCAGTACCGCAATAAATTTACTTTTTGCGTAATTTCTAAATTACATGTAGATTGTTATGGACTTAAATTTGTTGCATGGAACTATAGTGAGGCTGGCCACGGTAAAGGTGCAGCAGATGGGGTAGGCGTTGCTTTAAAAACTAGAATGGATCGTGTTGTTAGTTACGGTCGTGACCTTGGTAATTTTGTAGACTTTCTAACAGATTTGAGACATTTCGAAAATTTTGAGTAACATTCAAATTGAAGTTGTTGACCAAGTTGATATTATGAATATAGACGTGTTATTGCCTGCCACAGTTCCTTCTTTTGAAGGTACGTTACGTATACATCAGGTTTTATGGGAGACTAAAACACCTGTCATGGCTGCTAAAAGCTTAAGTTGCTTCTCGTGTATGTGTATACCAAGTCCATGTTTACATGGAAAACATTTAGGCTTTATAAACTTGATTCAAGACCCGGAGCAAACAAAATCTCATCCACCTGTTGTGAAAAATGTTATAGCGGAATCCAAGAAGGTTACGGTTCTTTCCGACATTAGTCTAAATGTTAACAATCTGAGATTTTCTAGGAAACGGCATTTTGCTGATGACAAACAACTTTAAATTAGAAATTCTAGCACTTCATCGTGTGACATTGCGAAACATTTTGAATCATTAATTGATTCCACTGTCGTTTCTCAAAATGAACCCCAACCTTCATCGTCGCAGCGTCTGCCTTAATTATTATACATAATAATAAGTATTTCTATAATTTGATTGCTTAACCAAATATTTGTAGCTCATATTTGTTGATTTGTTGAAGATAAATTTGTCAAGTGGGTTATCAAACTCCATAATCAAACTATTATAAATTGAAAAAATGTGTGGCGTACCTATCGTGTTTTATAAGCTCTTGATGCCGTACATTTTATTGTTTTTTTAAGAGTTTCAATATCGGTTCTTAGAATCAACGTGAAAAATACACGAGAGTATTTTTGTTAAATGACGTATCTATAATACAGTTTTCTCATGAATCTTAATTAATTCTCTTAATTATTTAAATAATTGTTTTTTTTTTAAAGTCCAAATGTTTACGGTAGATAGGTAAGTGAAATTTGTCACCTAATGAATATTGTTGATTAGTTTTTAGTTAAGAATAAACGTTTTATTTCATTCCCCTTTGTTTTATTTCATTCCCGTCCCGTGCGGTAAATTTAAATGACTTGTAACTCTTAAGGTAATTAGTAGAATAAAGTGCCTCATACATAATGTTTTATATATTTAAACCTAGAACACGATAGATAAATAAATCCTTGTAATATGAATGTTTTTTTTAATTCTTCATTTTATTGCATGATATAAGAATCACTAAGTTGTGAAATATATAATTTTGTATACTTTACAACCAATTAAAATTACGTTTTACTTCTTTATTGCAAGTGGGATACAAGAAATAATATATCTATGAATTATAATTTCCATAATATATGATCAAGCATTTTCAATTAAAAATAACTTACATAACCATCTCACACCAAAAACATATAAGTTCTTTCCTATAAGCAAATTATATCTGTTCAGGCGAAAACATTCCGAAAAACAAGAAGTCAATATGATGGAAGTGATTCGCAAATTCCTGTCCGGTTATGGACTAGATGACGCTCTTGATCTGTTCGGATTTACGGCACAAGACGAAAACAAACTTTCAACGTAATTTTTTAGCCTTTGATTCACAGGGTTCTGCTATTTATCACGTTCTCTTGGTGATAGTGGGATGTGGTTCACAAATCATTAATTCTTCATAGGTTTGAGGCCAGTGTGGTGGTTGGATTATTAGCTTGCATGTGAAAGGGATAAAAAATTCAACTTATTTTTACAAATATTTGTAATTTTTTATTGCAGGTCGTTGGAGGGATCATATATTTCTATGATAAATTGCGCAAAGCCGTAAGTGTTTTAATTACGGTGTAAAAATTTATAATTTTTTTATTAATTTAATAAAAATGTAATTAATTTAATAATTGTAGCTACTTTGACCTGAACGCAACAAAAGAGATCTTAGCTGAGGTGTTGCCCCAAATCTTTCCCTGGTCCTCAGACGCACATTTTATGAGCCAGTTGGCAGTGTTTCTCCCAGTCACATTACCACCAGAACACGCAGACTTTGGACATAAACTATGGTTTGATAAAGCAATGGATTTATGGGACACCTGTTACAATTCACATAGTGGTATTAATGTAAGTTGGCAAAATTTTAGCAGCTGTTACACAAAAAAAAAAATGTATCTATATTTGAATTATCAATATTTACCTTTTATAATTTTTCTTAACTTTATACCAATTACAGGATTTAATGATGTTATTTGGTGGTTTATCGAAAAGAAACCCTGGTGCAGTTGATTGGACGCCATATGTGCCCAAAATGTTTATGTATATCCTACACTCCCTCAACTTACCAGTTAGCTATAAAGACCTGCAATACAACAGAAACTCTTCTTTAGGTAGATGGTTTTATATTTTTTCAGCTCTTTATTTATTTCTCAAATGAGAAGTGTTTTAGTTAGAATAAGCAATACATAATTCCATTTTCTATCCATTATATTATTGTAGATACTAAGCAAGTGGCGTCATGGATTGTTTGGAATATATCGCCAAATGGCGTCATTTTGAAGCATCTAGGAAGTTTTCTCGCAGGAATTGAGAGTTATTTACACAGCGCCAATTCGGGCCGATGGTCTTTCAAGCTTCGAGATCTTTTAAGGAAGTTAGCTCGAGAATTTCTTGGTAGGTAAGTAACCAGCTCAATCCATCAATCAATATAGCGTTACATTCCTTTGAATAAGTGTTCTAGATAGGATAAAACATTACACTGCTTGCCATAGGGTTTTCTAAAAATCGAAAGTTGGAAACGCAAAATGTTGTATGAATGTGAGCAAATCTAGTCTCTAAATTTACTAAGATTTGATCATACTCATCACGATGTGTACTGTTTAGTGATCTCAAGATAATACACTTGCGAGAGCGTGAAACCTAAATTTCATTTGAAAAATAAATTTCACTATATGAACATATTTTTGAAGTCGTTATATTAATCAACATAATTCTTTACATTTTTCTAGAGTTCGCAGAGAACGTGAAAAGAAATATAGAAACAGCTGGGAAAATAAAACACCAGAATCGTTCAAGCTTCGAGATGAAGATATAACAGAATTTGTAAAAATAACTCTTGAACCTACCCTCCAAGCAGTGTACAGTCGCAGTGGATCCCTCGATATATCAGTTGTATTACAGAATCTCGCCACATTGAGACCGGCTATAGTAATACCACCCCTTCTAGAAAGGTTAAGAACTTCATTGAGTTCTTTGACGGAGCCCCATAGAGTTACAGCCGCTATGTCGGCTGTGGCTGCCGTCGCAAGGCAAATGCTCAGAGGACCAGACGCCGATTACCCCGACGGACCAACTCACGTAGTTCCAATTCTGTTGGCCGTTCTCCCTGGCCTGGATCCGAACGACATTAAAAAGACATTAGTCACTTTGCATTTTATATTAATTTTCAGTAGCATGGTGCCTTATATAGATTGCAGCTCTGCACACGAATACTGGCCTGATCTCACTGAAGAAGAGCTCTTAGTGTGTGAATCAACGGCTCAGTTCGAAGACTTCGTACTTGTGTTTTTAGATCGACTGTTCGTTATAATTGAATCGAGTGTTATGGAACACGCGCGCTTAGATACGAAAGATTTGGATGGCATTAGAAGTAAAACAGATGCTATGATGGAGACAGCAATATCGTCCGCAGCGAAAAGCGTTTTGATGCAATGCTCACCTAAAATATTCAGAGAAGCGTTGAGAAAGTTTAAGGCATTCGCAACCGAATCTACGTTTGAAACTAGCGTTTCCGGTAGTATGGTGGGTGTTTTGCTTCGTATGTTTGCTAAGATTGACTCGGAAGCGACATTAGCTGCTTTCCTGCCCGACCTCTGCCATGAGATAAAAGAACTTCTATTAACGGATGAAGCTTTGCACGAAGAGAACCCACCACGGGATCTCGTTTACAGACTTGTTCTGTTAATGAATCTTGTGCAGTGTGACGGTACGGTGTTGCTTAAATACATTCCTGATATTATACCTGTTCTAGATAGGATATTAAAGATACATGCAAATTACGCCCTCACGCGCGCCTGCGAGGTACTTAGCGGTATTTTTAATTCCCTGTCATACATCGATTTGAAGGAAACTAGGAGTTCTCCTAATGACTATGGCGAAGCACCAGAAAAGTGGTTACCGATTCGCGATTGGGGCCGTGGTTGCTTGATTAAAGATGCGAAGTTAAAATGGCACGTACCTAACGCAGAAGAAGCGGCTTGTGCCCAGATGTTGGTAGATAGATATTTGATACCTGAAGTAACGAGATTACGCCAGTGGCTGAGTGGAGATAGACCCATGTGTCGGGACCGCAGACTTAGAAGTTTTTACGTGATATACGCTGTGCTCTGTTCTAGTACGTTCTTGCCACCTCCTGACGAGAAACCAGTGATTCTGTGAGTATACAAATAGGTATATTATAATCATTTGTAAAACAATTTATAAAACAACAAAGTTATTAACAATTTTTTAATGCTTCATTAAAAGCCAGTGCCGTGATTATCACAGTACACTAGTCCATTTCGGTTCATGCAGTTTCACGCTACAGTAGTTTTTCTAAAATATTTTTTACTTTTGTTTATTTCAGTGTTATTTTGTTATATTTTTTGTTCTATTACTTTTATGTATGTATTCTGTAATATGTACATATATGCAAATACAACGGATAAACATTTTTATTACTTTTTAAATATATTTAGCTTATAAACAAAATTTTAATTTAATTTTAGTATCTAAATAATTGTCATGCAAACAAATCTTTTTAAAACTTGCCTAATAGATTACAGTCGAGTGTGTAATGAGGATGGCTCGGCTCTGATTACCAAAAACCCTTTTTATTTTACTCGTATAGAATGGAGTCACAAGTACCAGCAACAAGTCTGCCTTATACAAACGGCGTGCGTCACGTGGTAACGCTGGAAGGCGAAAACATGCGCTCTGCGCTCACTCGCTTGTTGCTCGATATACAAGCGCGCATGCTTACCGACAACACCGACGAAACGCGCGGCCTAGAGATACTCACGCAGGTAAGACAATACCTTACTGCCGTACTTCTGGCTAATGCCCTGTAGGACCACGCTTTTAATACGAGATACCTACATAAAATACAGCATAAAACTTTAATGTTGACACCATACGAAACACAGACAAGAAGAACTGGAGACCCTCTTTAAAGCAAACGAGGCATTCCATCTTAGTCCTCAAGGGTGACAACGCAACTGAATTTTGATTCTTAATCGAATACGAGGATAGATGTAGATGGGCCACAGCATCCAGCAGCAGGCCAGATCATCAGGTGGACCATTTGTTCACTGTAATTACTACTTTATGAATTGCAATACTTTTGTTTCTTATCTTACATAAATAATATATCCAAAAAGATTTAAAATATATTATTACTAGCACTACTTAAATGTCTTTGAATATAAGTTTAGAATTTAACTATGATCAATCGAAAAGTATTAGTGAAGTAAATAATAATCTAGATTAGATTTTAGATTTGTTCCACACAATCTATTTAGTGCTTAATGAACGATCGATCAATAAAACACTATCTATTTAGTGCTTGATGAATGCGTAATGAATTAAAACTAAATGAGTTGGTTTATGTTGCCTATCTTATACTCGTAAATGTCGAAAGAAACACGATCGAATGTCGAATGTCGGGAAATGATAAATTAGTTTTACTAAATAAAACTATTGTAGTATTCTTGAGTACATATAAAAATCTTAATCATTAGGCTCAACTTAAATCGAAGTGTTAACAGTACCGTACTACAATAGTTTTATTTAGTAAAACTAATTTATCATTTTCCGACATTCGACATTCGATCGTGTTGCTTTCCACATGTACCAGTATAAGATAGGTACAAGACATGTACGAGTATAAGTGTTAACAGTACTGTTACGAGCTTGGGGTTCGAGACAATTAAAAACTGCCGATTGAATTACCAAAATTTACACTTTAATTACGGATACTAATTACACTTTAAAACACACTATTAATAAAACACAATAATTCTACTGATCACTTAAGTTCGCAGTTGTTTTGGCTTCGAAGTATTCTCTTGTATTGCCAAATCAATACTGCCTTGGTCGTGGTCTATATCGGCCTTATATAGGGCCTCAGATAGTTTCCAGAACCTTCTACTGTAGCGACATCTAGACTGTTCGAGTACATATCGGTCCCGAAATTTCTGGAAGTATCTTGACTCTCCTAGTTCTGCTACTCGACACTAGAGGGCGCATGTGTAACCAGTGTTGCCATGTACAAGACATTAATAGTGGCGCGCAACAGTACCGTCGGTTGTTTCGCTTTATTTAAATTGACATGAGTATCAACTACCATATACATACATACATATAATGATGCAATTATAATGATGCAATTATTGCAGGTGTGGGAACGCGTTGTAGTAATGAAGGGGGCTCGATCCGCTCTAGGTTTGGAAGCTCGGTTGCGGTCGTATGGGGCACTAGATCGGGCTTTGGATGGACGTGGGGGTGTGGGTGGTGGGGCAGGAGGGGCTGCCAAACTGCGAATGTTGCTGGCAGATGCTGCCAAATTACAAGACGAGTCGCGTGTCGACCTCGTCTGCGAAGCTGGCATAACCCCTTCTGCACTTAGCGCGCTAAATGCGCTTTACGAACTGTCCATCAACACATACAGCTCAGTGAGTATTTTAATAATAGAAAATTTTACAAATTTTTGCACGACCTTTTTAGGAATAGAGTGGTTGGTTAAATGTTAGTTATTTGATGATGAAGAAATGTCAACTGCACAATAATATCATATGTGTAATAAATACTGATAGTGAGTCAACTCTGTTTTTTATACCGCAAAATACCTACAAGGCTGTCTCGACATCTAGTCGCTAAAAATATGCAAGAGTTGTCACAAAAACATTTCCTTAAAATAATAATTATAACCTAAATATTGTTTTCCCACAACATCAAAACATTCATAATCATTAAAAATGACAGCGTTCTTTGGATGCAAATTAATATCAACTTACTAAAAATAATATAGATTTCTCTCATTTTTGATACAGAAGAATAGATTGACAACTCATTTGATAAAATTGGTCTAAATGGCTGCATATAGTGAAACATCGATACAAACATTACATAGAATGTCAAGTACAGAACCCTTTGAATCGTCGTAATCGGTTAAAATAAAGGTTGAAAGCGACAAACCCTTGGTTGTAGCAAAACATGGCAAAGTAACCGTCACATCGTGGCATTACTAATGTAATAACTTTGCCAAGTCAATTTTCAAGACAAATTTTAAGACCACCATGTTAAAAACGAAAAATTACATTTTCTAACCATTAATATTACGTAATTACAAATATATAGATACCTACATTCAATATTTCAAACAAAATCAACAAAAGTTGTGAAGCACTGAACAAGGAGGTTATAATGCCGGCACAATTCCGTGTTACAATAAAATGCCAAAATTAATCATTCAATTAGTTTATTAAATTTTCATTAAAAAATTGGCTCTTAAAACGTTACGTTGTCCGTGTTTATCGTAATTTTGTACCTGTACACCCTTGATGGCAAAGTTAACTTCCATTGGTGAAGTTGCCAGACGTGACTGTCCTATATTTCTCTTTTGAGCATCTAGTCAAATGTTGTTTCATTTCGTCTGGTGGTGGTTTGTTTCAGACTGATGAGAACTTAATAACTTTATACACATTGTTACAGGTTCGCATATTATCACAAATACGTCTATACTGGATGTTAAGCCACTATCCTTACTCATATCGAGCGCTGGTTCCCAAACTAGCAGAGTTAGTGGAAACAGGAGGTGAAGGAGACGAGTGGCACGCAAAGCACAAGGGTGCTCTCTTCATTATGATAGGCCCACGGTCCGGCCCACTTATTGCTAAACAAGATTGGAATGTAGTTCGAACACTTTGGCTTGCTGTTCTAAAAGCGCCGCTCAGTGAGAAACCAAGTATTTTGAAGTAAGCTTTTTGGTTTTTGGTATATATTAGTATGTTTAAGTTACTAAATCATAAGTATTTTTGTGCATTTATAATCATTATATCATATTAATGACTAATTATAAATGGCTATCGCCAGCGGCTTGAGATAACTTATGAAGGACAAAGGCTGGTACAATATGTTTTAGTTGTACAGGGAAGAAAAGGACCAATTGACGTTTTTTTTTTCAGGTTAGAACAAGCATTCGGTGATGCCCTCCAAAGCCATTTTCCAACCGTGAATACATGCTTGACGATATCCAAATCCGCTGTTGAGGCAGCAAAATATTTCCTCAATGAGAGTCAGCTCAATGATTCGCAGTTTGCTGAAATGTCGCAAAATGCGGAGAAAAGAGAAATTGAGACGTCGAAAAATACGGAAAAGTTGTATAAAGAATTCATTGAGGAATTGGTGGACATAGCAGAAGCACCTAATGTGTAAGTTGCTAAATAACATAATGTGTGGTGTAGTTTTTTTAACATCTAACTCTTAACAGAGCCCCTAGAAATAGACATTACTTAAACAATCGAAATGTTCGTGTATGTTTTTTATATAGATAAAGAGTTATAATATTCTTCTTTTCCTTCTTCATAAGGCTATATAATGGTCACTGCTGGACATGAGCCTCTCCCGTTGGTAGGATTTTCTAAAAGTTACGCGTCCACAGGCGTGTGTCAGGTACGTGCCAAATGGAAGTCCGTAGTCTCTGCCTAAACCATCCATACATACATAAACCCTCATATACATAAACCCTCACGACTATTATCCAGAGTAGTAACTCTGGATAATAGGCGTGAGGGTTTATGTATATATGTGTGTATGTATGTATACGTCCACGGACTCGCAAGGTTTACGACGCACATCCGGAAAATACCCTTAAAAAATATAAGTGGTGTGTCTTAACTAGTTTCAAAAGCACCTCTCTCACTTTACTGCGTGCCTATTAGAGTTGTGTTGGGTTTAATGGTGACGGTACATACAAGAATGTGTCATACATTATTTTCATTTCTCACGCGGATTTTAACTAATAAATTGTAATACCTTTAATATAATGGATTTCCGCAAGTAACGCCTCATTCTATGAAATATATATTCTGTAATGTACTTAGGGAAGTTATGGACTTCGAGATTTTTTTTGACATGATTCTAGTCAAAATCATGCGATTCTTATTTAATTATAACTACTTAGTGATTCATCGAGTTCCTTCATGTCTTACCAGGTTATTGGGAAGTCGATGGATGCAGGTGGCTCAGGACCGTGCTTTATGGCATTCCTTGGAGGAGGCCTATGTTCAGCAGTGGACTTTGAAGGGCTGTAATGATGATGATGATGATGATGATGACGATGACGACTTAGTGATATCCTAAAGCTTCAAACGGATAATTTTGCATCCCTTTAAGACTTAATATTTTCATTTAATTACAATTGTATACATTAATTAAATTACATTGTCAAAAGTACCAAAAAAATTTAGTGTTACTTAAAATAACGTTAATTAATGACTATAATCGCACTTCGCACTAATAATAGGCATTTGTCACGCAGAGTGTGGCGTCGCCTCGAGCTGGCAACACAGATGCTAACGTTCGCCTCGTCGGTGCAGACAGCGTATCCAGCGTGTGCTGTGCGGTTCGTTGTACGCTCGTTACTACACGACGATGTAGCGGTTCGTCGGTTAGCCCTTCGTCTTACCGCGTTCGTACTGAAGCAGCGCAAGCGAAAGCACGCCAAGATTACAGTCGATCCTTACGAGGTGGCCGGCGTGAAACGACCAGAGCGACACGTACCTGGTAACGGACAGTTTAATTCACTAAACATAAGCACGGGCAAGGATCCTAAATGTTATAAGGGTTGGAACTATCGGTACTTATTTCTGTACAACTATCAGATCGTTTCGAGAATGCAAGGGGATTTTTTTAATGTGGAAAACCCTAAGATACCTTCCGTTATACTGGGCTTCTACTGGGCTATAACTCAACGATCATCTTATCAGTGTAGACGAGGGGCCTCTGGTTCCCCGCTAGGAAATCAACTGGGGTCTAGAAACTCTCTACATTTCAACCCCACTTGCACACAGTGCATTGATCGACAAATGGCAGTATATTCGAAAATAATTCGAATGCATTCGAAAATGCTAAACCTAAATCCCACAAACAAGTGATAGGCAACAGCTTTACCAGTGCAAATATCAGCTCTTTACTAGCTATATCTATTATGTGTAGCTATATCTATATCTATTCAGTATGCTAAGTAAGGACAAATATATCAATACATACGTCATTTGCGTGACTTGCTGCATTCTTGACAAGCCTTTATTCAGCAATGGATTCAAATAGATTAGGTTAAAGTTAAGTTATATATGTAAGTCTATGCATATAACATCATCCCAACAAACAAAGTTCGGTCGTGCATGTAGTACTGCTGTCATATGGCTGGTGCTGCAAAATTCTACTGCTTTAGAGAATCATATTTTTTTTATAGCAGAGGGGCCAAACAAGCATGCGGTTCACCTGATGGTAAGTGATTACCGCTGCCCATAAACAACTGCAACACCAGGGGAATTGTAGATGCGTTGCTGACCTTTTAAAAAAGAGTAGACTCTTTTCTTGAAGGTCCCTAAGTCGTATCGGTCCGGAAAAATCGCTGGTGGTAATCGAGTTCACAAGGAAGTTGTGCGAGGAAGACAACTTCTAAATCGCACATTGGTGGGCCGTTAATGATCCAGATGGCATGGATGGTATCGTGAGTTTTGTCGCGATGTGCAGTGGTCAAATTGAGCGGCTGGAATTAGTCAGAAGAATTCCTCAGGGCATTCCCCGTGGTAGATGCGATAAAATACGCAAAGAGATGCAACATCTCTACGCAGTGCCAGTGAGTCAAGCCGATTTGGAAGAACTCAATCGTCGATGATTCGAGCTGTTCTGAGCTGGATGCGGTCAAGTGGAAGGAGCTGACACTGGGTAGCACTGAGGTCGAACCCCTGCGCCTTATAAAGTTGCAAGCGGTGTGCCGGCATGAAATACTGTCCCGCTCTGCAGAGCAGTCTGTACTACAGTCGATACTGTCTGAGGCAACGAGGGGAGTGCCTTGAAACTGGGGAGATACGAAAAAGAGGTTCTTTTTAGCGGTAAACGCGCAAACTTGTGTTTTCTGGGGATTGAACTGGACTAGATTTAGTCGCCCCCAATCCGAGACTTTGTTTGATTTTTTGCCGTAACCGAAATTAATACCGAAACTAGATTTTTTTGCTGAAACTACGAAACCGAATCTTCAGTCGGTCACTACTTGTAATAGATAAAAAATAAAAGAAAGATAGAATACTATGTAAATTTCAAGAGACGCTAAAACAATGCTTTATTTCTTGACATTCACTCACGCACGCATCGTTGTTCTTTCTTTTTATATAAACCCGTAAAAGTCTACATTTAAACGCACACATATGCATCCAATGCGAAAACCATGATGGTTACAAATGTTTATGTGCATATGTATGCGTGAGAGTGCATGTTCTGACAATAAGTCGAGCAAGGTGTCGGCTTGGTTTCGGCGTCACTTGGAATGTACGAGTATGTAGTGTTCTATCTTTTTTTGATAGTCTGATTAGATAACAAAAATCTGAACAGTCTTTTGGACAATCATTTCCAGTTCAACATTCACAACCTTTTTACAATGTCATTGTTTGACTGTGTAATGCCATTGTCTTTAATAATTTTTTATGGTTTGATGAATAATTTTGTTTTACTTTTTTAGGGTACAGAAAAGATCTTGAGTGGGCAATGTGGTCAAGAGAAAAAATACCAAAAACTGATGAAGAATGGGAGCAACCGTGGCTGAGAAATCCCAATTGTGGATTTTATGCTTGGCCAGAAAAGCTTGCGGTTAGGAAAATCCTTTTCCAAATCATAATTCGATAGTTCAGTATGAAAAATAGCAGCCAAAACCATTAGAGACAAGACGAGTTTATTTAGTAGAAATTAATTGCAGGTGGCAGCACCGTCGAGTGAGCAATTTCGCTGCAATGAGATCAAGCCTGAAGATATGGAGGAAGGTGAACGGTATTTGTTTGAGTTCTTCAGTGACGACGCAAATGTAGACAAGCTTGTCGCCTTTTTGTCGGTAGAAGAAAAGAAGGGCAAGGACAAGTTTAATGGTGTCCGTTTTACTATGTTCAGGGTAAGTATCTAACTTAGTGGATATGTTTTCTTAGACACTTTATTAGATATATTTATATTTTCTGGGTTCGTAAGTACCCATACTGTTTTAAAAAAAAATTTAAAATAAATTAAAAAAATTAATTAAATAAATAATATTATATTGCATACTACTTGATTAAGTAATCTAATAACTTATTAATATCCAATAAGTAAGTAATCGAATGTACGTTTTTTCACTACATAATAAAATCTGATTTAATAGAAAATGTTGTCTCGGCTTGGTCATATTAAACCGAAAAACTGCTTTAGCTAATAAATAAAATTTCAACTATAATTAGTGAACAGTAACAGTACGGTAACAGTAACCTTAACAACAACCTACACGTATTTCATGGATTTTAAATCCATTTGAAAAAACATAGCTGATGTGAAACTTCTAAGCTCCATGTAGATTGCTGTCTGAGAACATATTCAAAAAACGTCAATTCCTAGTCCTGCAAGATGATTCTGCATTAAGTTTACCAAAATCTAATTTAAAGCTTTTATGATCTATACAAATAAATAAAATTGAAGTGTCTGTTTGTAATGTCAAAATTACAGTTTTTTCCTAAATGCATATGAAAGTAAATACGGTAACTAAAATACAATTTTTAAAATTTTTGTCTGTCTGTCTGTCTGTTTGTTCCGGGTAATTTCCGAAACGGCTGGACCGATTTTGACTGGCAGATAGCTGATTTCATAAGGAGTAACTTAGGCTACATTCTCTTTTTAGAAAAAGAATTAACACGCGAGCGAAGTCGCGGGGAACAGCTAGTCATCAATATAATTTTTAGAAAAAAAAGTGATAATTCGATTTTATTACAATTTATTTCATTGTACCAGCCAATCAATAATGCAGGGAAAATATGTTTTTCTCCAAGTGACGTATGAAATTATAGAGGATAGCGGATAGAGTAACCTCTATCATCTTAATACCATTTCCAGCATTCCGAATTCGATTCATTCGAATGCGAGTGACGTCACGATGGACAGCTACTTACTAGGTACAGGCATTTGTGTGACTTTAAATTAATTTTTTGCGCATTGCAGTTGCTGTTTGCACAATTCGGCGAGAGGATCGCAAACAAGTTCCTAAAGCACGCGTTACGCTGTGCCAGCGAGTCGCAGGAAGCTTCCCAGCGGTTGGCGGCTGAAATAGCGGCCGCGGCGTTACATGCGCCACGATACTGGCTGAGACAGCGAGCTCTCGCCCTTCAGAACGCCGCACTTGACGTCATCAAAGCCGGTGGGTGACATCATCATCATCATTACAGGCCTTCACAAGTCCACTGCTGAACATAGGCATCCCCCAAGGAATGCCACAAGCACGGTCCTGAGCCACCTGCATTCATCGACTTCCTGCATGTCTTACCAGGTCGTCGCTCCATCTAAGTGGGTGGTCGCCCTACATTTCACACACCGGTAAGAGGTTGCCACTCGAGAACCTTTTTTCCCCATCGGTTATCGGTTCTTCGAGCTATATGGCCGGCCCGTTGCCATTTTAGCTTACTAATCCGTTGGGCTATGTCGGTCACTCTGATTCTACTGTGGATATCCTTATTTCTAAGTCTATCACGCAGAGAAACTCCGAGCATAGCCCTCTCGCTATGAG
This sequence comes from Parnassius mnemosyne, assembly GCA_963668995.1. NCBI lineage: Eukaryota > Metazoa > Arthropoda > Insecta > Lepidoptera > Papilionidae > Parnassius > Parnassius mnemosyne. Next base: position 25,979,513 of record CAVLGL010000057.1, read on the forward strand.
CATCCGCGACCTTGAGCATCCTCATACGGAAAGCAGTGAAGGACCACGTCTCAGTTCCATAGGTTATCACTGGCAACACGCACTGGTTGTACAGTCTCGTTTTCAAGTTTTGAGGTATACCTGACGAGAAGATGTGTCGTAAGTTCCCGGTGAGTGACAGCATAGCCTTTTCTTCGAAAAACTCGGAAAACTCGAATAATCGATAGCTACTGCACATATCGTAATATGTCATTTCTCTTTACATTGCAGGCACTTACGTGGACTGTGTTCTGTTGTATGAAAAAATTTAATAAATTTATTTTTATTTAATTAGCATTTTTTCGGCTGTTCCTTGCAATAAAATTACGTAGGTGTATAGGTGTATGTGCCATCATTTGCTACAAGTGCCAACCTCACATGCACGTGATGCACCCTGCTGATTAATGATGAGATATTGACTATCAACTGATGGTTTAAAATCCGTCCAAAAACGCTGAACTCTAATTCTACAGCCTTTAGGTGTATGATCAACTCATTTACACCAGAAATAAACTATATATACCAGGGACAGAGAGAAGCGTCAATGAGAAGATCACTGGTACGAAACGTCTGATAGAGCGATTGCCGATTCGTTTACCAAGCGTAGCGATCAAGGCGATTCCTCCCATAGGAGGAATCGCCTTGCCTACTGGACATAGGACTATCCCTTCCGAACAGGAGAGGCTTATGTCCAGTAGTGGACTTTTGTGGGTAGATGATATGAAGAAAAACGTCTGGGAACAAAAACAATCCGTGAGATTCACACACATACAATATCTTAGCCACCAATCTGTTTAACACAGTATTTATATATCAGGTCTAACTGCGGTGACAGCGGAGACGATAGAAGACTGGGGCACTTGCGTGGCGACAGGGGTGGAAAAGTTGGACCCGCGCCGCAGCGGCGAAGTTCTGGCCGCGTTACTCGACTTCTGCGCACCGCAAAAGGCGGATGCCTCTGATCACAATGATCAGGAGGCCTCGTTTGTTGTGTGCGCGCGTCTCATCGCGTTGCAGGTCATTTTATATAAGTATTTTTTATATTCGTGTGACACACAAGCTAACTCTCCAAATGATTGTAAGTAGTTACACAGCTCATGAACACCGTTAATCAACTTCAAGCCATAAAGGCTACAGATGCGTGTCGTTAAGAAGTAACATGGAAAGGCTTTTTCACCCTTCAAAAAGGAATAAATCTCTGTGTGCATCCATAGACTTTTACCGTTTTTCCCCGTCAATTATCGATTTTTCAAACTATATGGGGCTGGTGCCATGTAGTGGCGGTCTTAGAATATCCTCTACCTCATATCGTCCCGTGCGTGTTATAAGACGCGACAAAGGAATACTAACCAGGAGATGTAGCAGCGTCTTTCGAATAACGACTAAAAAATAAAAAACTGCGGTTGTAGACCCGCCTACCAAGCGTGGTAACTATGCCAAATATCCCTTCCTATGGAGTAATATAAAGGAAAGGATTCAGCACTGGACTTTTAATAAGCTGTTCAACTTACTGAGCCGTTGGTCTATATTAGTTACTTAATCTATTTTTATTTACTTAATCTATTTTCATTACAAAAACTATCACGCAGATAAATCATTGAGCAGCCTTGTGCTGTCTCATACAACCATCGGTGAAGGCATCCATTTCAAATCCATAACTCATCACTGGCAACACGCACTAATGACGCACTGAGGTATACGTGTCGAAAAGACGTGTCGTAATCTCTCGAACGCCGCCCAGCCGAGTTGAATCAGTAAATTTACTTCTCGTTTGAATTTTAACATACTCATCAACAAATTCGAGAGTATATTAGAGTAGTTGTTGCAACTACCGCTCTAATTACTCGGAAGCTCGCCTGTGAAGCGTAACATCTTTGGCAATCATCCCTCATGAGGCAATCCATCAGAAGGCCTAAGTTCAACAGTTGACTTGAATAAATGAAGAGTGGATTTTTTTCGCTCTAAATTATATCCAATATAACACAGCTGAATTTAATATCTATTTAATAAAAAAGAATCGTTAAAATCGGTTCACAAGTGACGAATATATCGGGTAACATTTACAAAAAAGAACATACAGTCACCGTTTGAGAACTTTTTTATTTACTTCTTTTAAAGTCGACTAAAAATCAACCAGCATGTAATGATGTTAATGATAACTGCCAAATTAATCCAGGTTTTTTCCACTTTCTATTTCAAATAACAGGGTGCATTAGGAACACTCACATGGCGTACAGCGCCATTAGCCGCAGAGCTCTTAAAGAGACTTGAATCCACGAACTTCATTCAACATCCCTACCAGAATGTTCGAGAAACTGTTGGAAGGTAAGGACATTATACCATATCACATTAAATTAAACCCGCAGCTTTGGCAGGTTCTACATTGTATTTCTTGTTACGTTAAGAAGAAGCCAGTAATTTGAATATGTATAGACTATAGACATAGAGAGAATGGACTGTGCGTTCCGTATTCAGTTGTGAACTTATACAGACAGAAAAGTGCGACAGAGACAAAGCGAATGTGCTGCCAGTAGTTGGCTCTTTCTAGGATTCTGATTGGTCCACGTCACTGGCGGTCAGGACAAGACAACAACAACAATCCATTATCTCTATGTCTATGGTATAGACAACCAGACCACTCATCAGGTCGCCATCCCTTTGTTGTCGACATACCATGGATAGTACAGTACCATTTGCTTCGTCGTTTACAATGCGCACAACCATTAAGGTGAATAATTTGCCAGTGTTTGTTTATCTTTCCTTAAGTTTGCTGATTTTCCCTCTCTTATATTAAAAAAAATATGACAATTCATCACCCCATTTGGTCCTATTGGTGTCCTAAGTGGCAACTATGGGATATTTCATAAAGATCTTACAGGTCTTTTAATATTATTTCCACATAATAACTTCTAACATGACTTCGCTTGGTTGTCACAGAATCCTTATGACCATCTTCGACACGGAGCTGGTGTTCCCGGGCGGCGACAGTGGGCCAGCGCCGCGGCTTGTAGACTTCCTTGCATCTATACGCCCGCGGCTCGCTGCTTTGTACGACGAAAACGGCGACATTGGTACTGTTATTTCTTAATATTGTATATTCTTTTCTTAAAAATTGTTTTCGCATTCCTTTGATTAAATGTGGTGGATTAAATATGACAAGCATATAAAAACCTAGTGTCAGTTCATCTAAAAATATTTTCAGAAATAAAAAAAATATTAATTATAATTTCATACGTGGTAGAGCCATGCTGCAGTTATATTTCTGGTATAGTTGTAACACGAATGGGTCGGCTTGACCGGGGAAGGACCACGCTCTCACAGAATACCAGCGTAAAATAGCAGCTTAATGCTGCTGTGTTTCGTATGTTGAGTGTAGAGAACCGGAGACACTTTTTACTGGAAACGAGGCATTCCATCTTCGTCCTCACTGGTGACAATGCATCTGCATTTTGATTCGTAATTGAGGATAATTGTAGATGTCTATGGGCCACAGCTACCACTTACCATCAGGTGGACTGTGTGCTCGTTTGTCACCCTTATCCTATAAAAAAAAACATATAAATAATAAGGCAATTTATTAAAAGTAAACATGGCGAAAAAGTTTTGATTAATTGTACCTGTGTTTTTATTTTCTCTTATTTGAACTACTCTTGTTTCTTCTTGCAGTAGTTTAAGAACAGATCTGAATGTAGATCCCTTGATCTGAGACTAATGTTAGTGGAATAAGTCCTGTCACACCAAAAGCCGCAATAATTTCTTTTAAAATATTTTTCACTTTAATAGTAAATGTTGATCCTTCAGTATAGTAAAAGGCAATCGGTTGGTACAAGTAAATTCAAATAAAAAAGCAAAGATAGGGCGTAAATAAATCAACGTAACCAAACGGAAATTTATCAGTTATATCACTTAGTGACACAATAATTCAGTGACAAAACAAACAAATGGCTGCGACAGATTTCTAGGAGCTTAAAAGGAATGTTGGGAGGCGATGCATGTTAGCTGCCATATATCATTTTGCTATGACGAGCAATATTTTATTTATGAAAATTACTGCCCGTGTGGAAAACGGTCAACTCTCTGAGTGGTAGTTCGGAGCTATTCTATATATACTGCTTTTTACTTCGGAATTGATAGCGCGATATAGGCTTTGATGTGTTTCGCTTGTAGCGTGACGACAGTGCTGCCACATTATAATATCCATTACCCTATATTATAACGTGGGTGTTGTAAGAGGCGGCAGAGGTGAAAAAATCGGGATATGGGCACCAGCGTTTTCCTAACATCGGCCAAAAATAAAAAAAACTGCGGTTGCCAATCCGTTTGCCAAGCGTGGTAACTATGGCAAATATTCCCCCTATGAGGCAATCTATGTTATCCATGAAATCGGTAGAGCTGCGTATCGATTACGCGCTCCTGGCGCTTAGCTATCACTTTCTATTATTATGAACAACGAACACACGAATGATGAAAAGAACCGTCCCGACTGGCACGCGTGCCAAAACTTGATTACTATTACGTGGTAAATATTCGACACTAGATGGAGCGGCCCGCTCCACGTTTGAGCGTTCCAGCGAACAATTTGGCGCGCGTTCCGAGTCGTTATCCATTTCGCGCGCCAATGTTCGAGCTCCTGGAGCGCATAATCGATACGCGGCTTTATGTACGTTGTGCAGTGGCACTGAGGAGCAGCGCGGCGGCGGCGGCGGCGGGCGCGTGCGGCGCGCAGGCGGGCGGCGGCGCGGCCGCGCTGCCGCAGCTCGGCGCACTGCTCGCGCCGCTCCCACACGTGCACCACGCCTCCGAACACGCTGACACGCAGGTATTTCACCTTTTACTTTGTCTTTATTTTTAACTACCTGTGTAATTTATTGCGATTGGATTTCATGGGTTTTAAGTTTTTTGCGCGGAACCTTAATAATAAAAAAAACCTTCTGATATAAAAGTAGCCTAAGTTACTCTTAACATCAGCTATCTGTTAGTGAAAGTCCCGTCACAATCGGTCCACCCGTTACGGAGATTAGCCGCAACAAACAGACAGACAAAAATTTTAATAATTGTGTTTTTGTTATAAGTACCGTATATACTTTCATAAGCATTTAGTAAAAAACTGTTATTTTGACATTACAAACAGACTTTTCAATTTTATTTATTTGTATAGATTACATTTTCTTAGCATTAGTTAATAGTTTCACATAAAAGTAGAAGCTTTATTTACCTACTCGTATTTTCAAAAACTGCAGTAACGGTACCTATCATTATTTTTACATTTGACCTTAAGTTTATTAATTTGGCTAATCTTTAAAAAATAACCCTGTTTAGTAAATACACAATTTTGACGAAACCGCAATTTCTTTCAATAACCCTAAAATAAAAAATAAAACTTTAAATTTTTCAATAAAGTCTAATTCACATCTAAACACATCTAATACACAATTTAATTTATGAAATATAAAATAAATTCGAGTCATAATCAATAATAAGGATACTCGAGTATTTACTTAATTGTGGTTGCGCAATATGTGTATTCACATATTGTATATGTCTTAGTTACCGCCCGAACTCGCCGCTTCTTGTCACCATTTTGTTCCTAAATGCTCACTCGCAACTAACTTCAGTCCGACCAACATAGAACGCGCGGACTTTACAAAAACATAATTTAATTATACATATTTTGAAGAGACAAAATCAATAACTCATTTGGTATATGAATCACGGAATATTAAAAAAAAGAGGCAGCGCGAAGTAGACGGGGCACGCATGCTCCAAATAGGCGCAGTACTGCCTAATTGACTGTCAGTAGCTGACAGTCGATTAGGCAGTACATGAATATGCCGTATTATATAAGATTGGTTGATTGAGTTATTGGGAAACATTTCTGGGCAAGTAACATAAAAAAATTGTGCATTTTTGTTATAGCCGTCTGAGGCAAGCGGTGAGGGTTCAGATGGCGAAGGCGTGGAGAACGAGGAAGTGGAGGAGGAAGGCGAAGGCCCATTGCTGGGCGAGCGTCTCGATAAGCGACTTGAAGCACAGCTGCACACCGCGCTCCGACTCGCTGGAGACACGCTTCCCCCTCCCTCCACCGCACCTCCCTCCGTACAGACCTTTGCGCCGCGCGATCACGCGAACGCTATCAACCTCCTCACCACCGGTAAGTAACATCCACAACATTCAGAGAAGAGAATAATTTTCGATCCTTTTTTAATAAAATGTAACTAGTATGCAAACAGCGGGTCTAAAACAAAAGTTATTTTTTAATAAAATAATCTAAACTAACATAGAGTTCGCGTTTCGTTTTTTTATGGAATAGTAGGCTCACCTGATTTGTAAGGGGGTCACTGTCGTTCATGGAACATCTGTAAGAGCAGAGGAATCGCAGGTGCGTTGCCGGCCTTTTAGAAAGGAGCAGGCTCTTTTCTTGATAGAGGTTGAACGTGAATAGAACATGAATTGAGCCACCGGCACTGGATAATGAGCTGCAAGATCATTGTCGTGTTTGAAGTTAAGATTGAATAATTCACATCCCATAATTTTACTGTCCTTAAATTGGTAAAATAATGGTACCCAGATGAACTCTTGGGTAGAAAAATAAGCAAATTTCTCTCTCTCTCTCTCTTCCTCCCTTTTGGGGCCTTCCTTATGTCATCGCTTACGCCACTCACAGGATATAATGTGGTGATGGATTCTCTTATGCTACCACTACACGAGTTTTTTTTTAAATATTAGCAAGAAGCGTTGACGATATCGTTGATCAATTGTGCAGTGCTTCGTGGTTGCACTGGGCTGGTGGTGACCGGCGTGTGCGGAAGAGTGGAGGCGCAGTACCCGCTGGTGGGCGTGGCGTGCGCGGCGGGCGCGCGCGGCCCCACGCCGCCGCACGAGGAGCTGCCACGCGCCGCCGCCGCGCTGCTGGCAGCCGTGGCAGGCGCCCCGCACGCGGCGAACAACGCCCGCGCCTTCGCCACAGCACAGACTACACTGGAGACGCTTGCCACGCAGCGCTCGTGGTGGGCGCGTCTAGCCTGTCTCGAGTTGGCGCAACCGCTGCTGTTTTATGCGCTCCCAGTACTCTGCGCGCAACCGGACGTAGCGACACGCGCTGAGACGTTTACACTCAACCTCATGCGTGATAAGAGACTCGAGGTAAATTAACTGACATAATAACCGATTTTCACTGCAAAGTGTTACCTGAAAATGCAACTCAGCGCGTTTGATGAACGCGTTTGTTCCGTTTGAAGTTGGCAGTCACTGCTATTTAATATGCTCCTAGTATTATGCATTCAACTGGACGTAAGCGACAGGAGTTGAGTTTACACTCAACCTCCTAGTAGAGGTAAGTTAACTGTCATAATAGCTTTTTTTTAATAACTTGCTTTACGGCTCTGGGTTCTAGCCCTTCTGAGCCTGAAGTTACAATGTATAAGTATCCTCCATAGTACACTGCTTCACAATATGTTGATGTGTCACATTGTGCAGCCCTTGGGAAATTTTGACGACGTTTGCGATGGCGATGGTATCTCAAGGCGCCTAAACAGGCAGACACCTTATCTTGAGAATGACATCTCTATCGGTATCGGAGCACTTGTTTCACTGTTTCCACTAACAGTTCACATGTGCAGACACTTAATATACAAAATCGCACCACTTTTACATATCCGCACAGTGTAACCTTGAAACAGTTGCAAGTCAGAATTTTTTTTTAGTAAGTGCGTCTATATCATGCCTGGACTTGGAAAAATCATTGCTGTTTCACCCGCTCCTAGTACTCTGCGCTCGACCGCACGTATCCGAACGTATTAAAACGCGTAGAGACATCAACTTACCCTGTGTGCGTGTATATTAAGAAAGTCAAGGTGAGATTACTATCATGATAGTCGACCTTCACCGCGCTGTGTATGTGCGTTGAAAACGATTATCACATTTCACCTGATGGATGCTTTTATTCTATGCAGAGTTGATTCATCAACTTCTATTTTATGCGTACCTCCGGAGACAACAAAACGTACGGAGACATTCACACCCTTGTGGGATAAAGATCTCGAGGTGCAATTTACTTTCATAGTAGTTGATCTTTATCGTCCAGTGTATCGTGTACTAATATTTTATGCACTCCTGGTATTTTGTGCTCAATCATGCGTAGCAAAATGCGCAGAGTATATGTATATATACAACATTTAACGTAATTAACGCACACCCTCAGACACCCCAATTAGTATATTATGTTATAATCATAATACATACACTGACTTTTTAGTTAAACATGTTTATGCATTGATTATGTATTTATTGAATTAGTTATACTAATTCTGGAAGAATGTTGTGGTCACAGTACAAATCCATGAACGCACGACGCGCGATTGTTTACGTTAAAAATACCTACCTATGAACATTAACCGATGTCCGAATGAACTCCGAACATCCAGTTGTTTATTTAAGTGGAGTAAACATTTGATTGTTATCTTTTCATCACACTTTTCAGCCTTTTACAGTCGACTCTGAATAATTTTTATTATTGATTGGTACAATATTAATAGGAATATTCGTTACAAAATATTATACATTAGTATAACATTGTAATTGTAATTGTAAATAATAATGAACTACTAAAAATAAAAGTCGATGCGACAACATAATTCAAAGACGGCATTTAAAAATGTGAATCAAGATATTTACAATAATTTAAAAAATCAAATACTTTACTTACTAATAGACTACTCATGCAACATTGTATTTTTAATACACTTTCAAAATGACCACCACCTTGTTCAATACATTTTAGTGACAGTTTTCTTAATTGATATTTTAATTTAGAAAACACTTCAGTGTCATTTTTCACTATTCCAAAAGCGTTCACTATCCTATTTTTATATCTTCGGCACTTGTCTTACTAAAATAGAGTAATCAGCGGATTTGGGAGGTCTCTGGACAGCCGTGACCTAGTGAGCTTTCATCGTAGCCGCGCTAGTGCGAAGCGCCAGCGTCTGTATCATGCTATCTCGCTTGAAATAAGGTTCATTTTTCTTTATTTTGTATTGAATAACGGAATTTGTATTAATACAAATAAAACTGCACTTTCAAAATTCTTATTGCCTTGAGTTACGGTCTATTTCAGTTTGTTTTGACTGTACAGGTTTACTGTGACTATAATTTACATAGTTTTAATAAGTTTTGGGATAAAAAATTACCTATATTAAAAATGAGAGAAATCGATTCAGTAAACGATTCTGAACAAACTAATTTCAGGATGTGCGTTAATTATGTTACGTGTTGTATATAAGTATATTATATGCCATAAGGGATAGGTGGGTATATAAATAACTTTAGTTTTTTATTGCAATTAATATTGTATTTTTTCATTCAATTTATTTAAATAACGTTCATATATAATAATTTTAATACTAAAAGAAAACTTAATTATTATACATAATTATAGCGACCAGAGCGCTGGCTGGGATTCCTCGCTAACTTAGCAATGTTTAAATACAGATTCAGTTTCTTTAGATATTTGAGCGCGCTTGGACGGAATAATATTGTAATAATGTTATAATTCTATTTTGTGTAGAGAATTGAATTGTGACCGATTATACATAAGCATTCCCGCTTATACCATAAGTATAATTCAAGCATATTGAAATATTTTTTTATTTCAGGTGAGACAAACTGCAGCCAAACTTCTGACCGGTTTGATGCATTGTCGAGCGTTGCCTGACGAAAACCAAACGCTTCGCTCGTTGATGAACAGCTGCCGGTCCAAGGAATTAGTCGAAAGGCATTGCGGGGTTCTAGGGTTGTGTGCGTATTTAACCTCCCGGCCATACAGCCTAGGACCTAAATTGGGCGATGTACTAAATGAGCTAGCGCGGCATACTAGCGCCCCAGATCCCATACCGGCCACAATACGTACAGCTCTAGCAGATTTCCGTCGCACACATCAAGACGACTGGCCGAAACACCGCGATCAGTTGACTGAAGAAGAACTCGACTTACTCTCCGATCTTACTTCGCCACCTTCTTACTGTGCGTAAATAGGACTTATAACTACCTTTTATTTTTGTAAATTAGAAGAGAAGAGAAGGGGAGGGGAGCTCCACTGCTATGATAGAAGAGGATCAAATCTAAGTTATGTACTTTTTTCTGCTTAGAGACAAATAATCGCAAATCATTAATCATTATAATCATCTTAATGAAAACTAGTTCAAGACGATTAAGTTATTAAAATGCGTCCACCCTTTCAACTATATATACTAAGAAAGGTTTAAGGCTTTATTTTCTGTGTAGGAGTTCGTCGAGGTTAGTACCACCCTCTTTTTATGGCCAAGCAGTATTGTATACATTGTTATGTTCCGGATTGAAGAGTATGTGGAGCCAGCATAATTGTAGGCTATGGACATTCCATCTGTCTTCAGGGGTGTCAACACATTTGGAGCATTCTTGTTTGAAATCGGTTACAGGTGTTCATGGGATGCAGCGGTTACTTACCATTAGGTAATTTGGTGGATTTTTTATATGATATAAAGAAGCCAGAAAGTGAGTAGATAATTGCAATTATACAACAAAGTAATATAAGTAACAAAAATTTATTTTTGTATTTTTATTGTTGAGGTATTGTTATTTTGGGATTCTTTCAGTTTTATAACACCTTAGAAATGTACCGAATTCTGTTTATATGGTGGAGGCTCCATAATAGTGGGGTGTTAGTTCTACGGGTGAATTGTGATATAATTATTTTAATATTTTTCATAACTACGAAGCTTTATGTTGAATGGTTCTGTTACGGCGATATTACATGGATCTCGTTGCAATATTGCTTTTAATTTCATTGCTTCAATAGCATTAAGACATGTAATTACATTACAATGCGATTGTGCAATCTCATTGAAAGCTTAGATTCACCGAACGCTTTCAATGTAGTGGTAACAATATTGGTCATTGTTCAATGCGTTTGAAACGTGATTGAACGGTTACTCATTCCGTGCGCCGCACGACACGTATTTCGCGTGCGCACATGAATTTTCAAAAAGGTTTTCAAGTGGAGTGAAAATGGGTTTTAATAAGTTCATTATATTGACTTCTTGTCATTTGCAAATGGTTCAAATAAGAATTTGGATCTTCTTCTGTCCATTCTACTAACAAGTTGCTTGAGGCTCCTTTAGTTATCCTTCTCGAAATCCACAGGCGCAGTCACCAACGCCGATATTTTCTTTTCTTATTATTATTTTTAATTACTCATGTATTAAATAGTAGGCAGATTAGGAAATTCCCGCACGTACGAATTAGAGCGACATCGCATTGCGCTGTGAACATTGAATGTCATTTAACCCTAGACACCTAACGTTTGCCTGCCCCCTACAAACCCTAACCATTCGTCGATTCGACGAATACTTTTTAGGGTGTTTTAATTTCAAGTTATAATGTAACTTTTTGTTATATGTATTGCACATATACTTGGTCCAATTATTATTCTACAAAATGAAACAATGAATTTCTGTATTATTACTAATTATATTTTATCACTCTTATAGAAAGGCACTAGCTTTTATGAGATCACTGAAGACAACATATTTATAAAAATTAAAATAAAAAAAACGACAAGAAATAGCCTTTTCTTCTTTGGCGTACCTAAATTATAACATCATAAACTATTTAGAAAAATAGACAAAAACTAATTTTTTAGAGCGCATTTTGAACAAAAATCAACCTTATGTTCCCCACATATTGCTGAATTACATTTAGCGCATGATGACTTTGTCATGCGCCTTTTGGTATATGAACATAGACCACAGATTTTTCTTTTTCTACTATTTGGTGCCTCTGTTGGTTGAAGGTCGTTGCTGGATTATGGCTGACTCTGACCTTGACCTTCATCGTGCCCTGAACCTAATATATTTGTGATTTTATTCTTGATATGCGTTGGTATGGTACGAATTTCCAGTCGCATTTTCGGCCATGGTTCTACAAGTTTCGATTGCATTTTCTTCATAAAGTCACGACGGTTCATTAGTTTTTGACCCTGTACAGAAGCATTGTGGCAGTAAATTATGTAACTAATGATACATGCTATATTCATCATTCCATAGAAGACGCATATTGGCCAACGATTAGTTTTTCTGCTGCATGACATTATTGAGCATATTTGGTCAAATGTGTCTACACCACCTTTTGTCTTATTATAGAATTCAATCAAGCGTGGCATTTTTGTTTCTGGATTGACTGAGGCCTCTTCATCACAAGAAGAAAGCATGTAAACCATTTTCGAAGGTTTAGGTTTGTACGAAAGAAGTGTAATGGGTCTATCATACACGAACATTGACGTATTGACCCTTCTGGTTCCATTACTCGTTCTGTGGTTTTTTAATTCATCCGGGATTTCTCTTTTATTAGATCGTAATGTCCACACAATTGTTAATTTGTAAGGTTGTCGAAGTAACTGTTTTGCAAGTGGTACTGAGGTGAACCAGTTGTCCATGGTAACGTTTCTGTTCGTGCCGTGTATACTGCGAGTAAGTTCCTGTACAAAGTACTCTCCTAAAGGTAAACCACCTGTATAGGTTCCTTTTCCAAGATACGGCATACAGTCCAGCATATACCTTGTGCCACTGTCACACATCATTTCTAACTTGACTCCATACTTAGCGGTTTTATTCGGAATATACATCCGGAATTTGCACCTCCCTCGGAATGCCAGCAACTGCTCATCTATGGTAACATTTGTTCCAGGAACATAATTTTGACGGCACTGAACCATAAACAATTCCATTATGGGCGTAAAGGGATCGTCTTTTTGCCGTTGTAAGCGAAATGTTTTATCGTCGAAACGTAGACATCGCAGAATGAAATCGCACCTCTCTTTACTCGTACACAATACATATCTTGTACCAGAATATTCTGTATTGAACAGTTCATCAAGGGTCAGATGATTGTCTTTCAGAGCTGCACTTAACACCAGGATACCCAATAGAGCTCTGATCTCCTCTTTGCCAGAGTCATTTTGCGTAGAAGTTATTTGCGTATAGGTCTGTTTTTTTATCGCAATCTCTGTGTTTGTCCATTTTACAACCTCATCTATTATCTGGTCAGTCATGAACCGATCAAATAACGATACTGGATCGACAATATCCTTTAGTGCGCGAGTAGGTCCCCTGGCAATACGTACAATATTTATTGCTGCTGTTGTGTTGGAAGAACGCCCTTTGTTAGTTGCCCAAACATGGCGAGACCGACTGCGGACCGTGCTTGTTGAGAAGGACAATATACTTGGATCTTTACCCGAGCTCACTTCTGGAGGTGGATGAGGTGTTTGTGGTTCCAGCACATCATCAACCGCAGCAGGAGAAATCTGCTCTTGAACAACTTCATCGTCGGAAGAACCGGAAGACTCTTCTGTCTGATTATCACTTTCAATAGCATCCACCTCCAGATTATCTTCAGTTTCGCTATAAGATAATTCTTCCGAAGCACTGAAATCTTCCTCTTGTAATAACAAACGCACTATATGTTCATCAGGTAGCAATTGTCTTGAAGACATGATAAAAACTGCAAGAAAACAAAAACAAAATTAGTTGCAAAAGTATACACAAACCCTAACCATTCGTCGAAACGACGAGCACTATCGTAATATCTCGAAAAATATTGTACTTACCCACTGGACTCGAACGCTTCCCGGAAGAGCTCGGCGAACACTGAATTGACGGGCAACGTTACTATGATCGTCGCACGCGCCGAAAAGAGACAGCGAATTTTTTGTCGCGTACTCTTCAAATTGACGAAGGTTAGGTGTTTAGGGTTAAATTATTTACGTGTATATTGGTAAAGCCGTTCAATATACAATGTTCAATGCTTTTCAATGGAATTGTTTCAAGTTTGGTTGATCCGTGTAATATCGCCTTTACAGTTCATACTAACCATTTGTCTCAAATTTCATGCAGTTTTTTTTTTGAAAAATTACTTTTTTTTGAGCTTATATTTTTATTTCGCACTTAAAGATCTGTCGAAAGGGTCATAATAAAATGTTGTATAAATATGTATAAAGTCATAATTTGATAAGAACTTGTCAATAAAAGTATTTACATATTTATGGTATTATTTATTTTTTGATTTAATTGTCACACCGATCCAATGTAAAGCAAGCATTTTATTTATACGAAAAGTAACAGAATACTGGCTACTTTATGACAACACCCGGTCATTAAGTAGTATCTTCTTTTACCCTGAGACGATCTTGAATTCCAATTCAAGTTCTACAATGTCAAAATGAGTATCATAATATCCAAGCATAATAAGATCTAATTATGATACTTACAAAAAGTTTGAAATTTTTAAGTTTGAGTTTAAACTAAAGATTGTCTCTGAATATTGGCCTAAGGGTGCTTTTCCACCAGAGATGTGCTATGCTATGCTAGCTATGCTGCGAGGATATGAAAGCTAAGCTATGAAACTATGTGACCGTTTCCACTGATGCTAAGCTATGTAGCGGGGCAAGTAAGATGCCGCAGCTCGAGCTATGCGATGTCTCGACAGTAGGGGAAGCACACAAGCCATTAGGGGGAGCACTGCTCTGCACATAGCTACACCACTCGCGACCATCCATAGCACGCATCCATCTAAGTGAGCTAAGCTATGTAGACCAATGAATATGATGTGGTGGATATCAAGCGCATCTATAACAACGTAGTATAGCACATCTCTAGTGGAAAAACACCCTAATGCCCACATACTCCAACGCCACTCAAAATTTAAGATATCCTTAAGTCTCGTGGTGTCACAGTCACTTTGACTTATTGAGTATTTGACCACAGTTAAAGTGAGCAGACGAATCCTTTATGTTGCTATCACATTCTACTTTTAGATTTGCTCAATCCAAGAACACAAACCGTCAGAACAGTTTTCTGTACACCCCTGCTCGAACGGCGACGGTTAGGTACTGTCGATAGAGAGTAATAATGTTCTGTGTATGGAGAGTAAGTAGGACTATCCCTTTTAGGGGACAAGATGGAAAAGTGTCCAGCGCTAAGCTGTAAATAACAGTTCAAAAACCTTCCATAATGGCGCTAGCGTAGGCACAGGGTATATGAATGTAGCAGTTGAAACATTGAAGTGCATAATTAAAAAAAATATTTTTGGTGACTAGAGTAGTTAGTTAAATATAACTTAAAATAACAGCTGTGAGAAAACACGGAGAGTGATTTAATTTTGTGAACTTCAAATACGTTATGTAATATTTTAGTGTGTACTGTTCTAAAACATTTAATAGTCCAAATTAATATTTCTGTTTTTAAAATTTACCTTGCTGCTATTGTAGAGCCACCCTAATTTAACGCATTTCGACGAACACTCACAGAGATAGTGCTTTTTACCTCTACCCTCCTAGTTATGTGGTTAGATCACTCATCCGTACAGTGACGTATGACTAAAAAACAATTCATTCATTATTACAGGCACGTATGTGTAAAAATACTGCGAGGAGGTACATACGATCAGACTCCAACTGAGATTACATCATTAGTCCCCCTTTTGTATTATTTGATTCCCTTGTCTTCAAGAACAATCGCTCGCGACATAGTGATATAGTTATCTTATACGTAATGATTTACATACTCTTTGATATAATCTAATGTCTTCAAGTCATTGCTATCTATACGCACTTCGCTAATTGACCCTCAGTAGTGGGAAGCTTCGATCTAACATTGTAAATTAGATATTTAATAGTTTATTTTAAAAATTTCTAAGTCTAGGAAATTAATAAAAATGAAATATAAAACTTTAGGTAAATAAATAAGTATTAAAATCGTTTCCTTATGTTATTATAAAATAAAGAAAGTCAATAATATAAAAAATACAAGGCTTGTATTCATATTTAAATTCGAGTTTATTCAATGGCTTAAATATATTATACCAAAATAAATAAATCATCATTTACCAAAAGGCATATTTTCTCATTTCAATGCTGTAATTTTTATACCGTTATATAAAAATAATATTTTTTCACTATATACTATTTTATTATTTAACAGAATAATTTGTTTTCTAAATTATCAAATTAAAACTTGTAAGCATTAAATGTAGATTTCTTTTTACATCTGTCATAAAACAAAATAATTTTTTTTCTACCTTCAAAAGTTAAATATTGTTACTTAATAGTAATAACTTATAATTACTTAATAGTATTAGTAATAACATATGTATGCGTTACTTGTTATCTAAAATACATGTACATCCGTCCGCTTATAGCAAATTAGGTGTTTATTAAGTTTGAAATCCAGGCCAGGTTAGTAAAGTCGGATCGGCGAAAGGCGGCTAATGGCCATTCTTTACGTAGAAGTACTATTATATCATCGATATATACTACGTACTAGATTTCGATTTCCGAACATACACTATGTTCAACTGAACTGTACTGCAATCCGTACAGTGTGTCATTTAGTGTGGTTTTAATTTCATGCAGTCTGAAGCGTCGCTAATAATTTTAGTTTTCAAATTAAAGTTTTAATTAAAAACTGACCGCGAAGACGCAACGCGCTTAAATCAACTGCGTATGCGCGACTACTATCTCCCGCATATGCGCGAAGACATAGAATAGTGCACATTTTTTGTTTAGAATGGTTTGTCTAGTACGTAGTACATATAACTCAATGCTATTATATAATATTCGTTGCTATTGCTATGGCCGCGTAATGACTGCCTCCTTACGACTAAAATACAATAAATAATTAGTATAATAAAACTCGAACGATTGCAATTATTGTACATACTTCAGGGCTCGCAAATATAGTTACTAGGATTTGTGTCGTTTTCGAGTTTACTTGTAAATGTTTCATCGTCAATAACTCTGTAGACGTAGTTTCTGAACGTATAGAGATTCTCGAGCCTGGATTCATTGTTAGCGGTGCGGATTTTGAACATAACGGGAGGGACTCTCTTGATGCCAGATTCTTTTGATATGTCTGCATAGTATTCATCCTGAAATATAATAAAATGGTGAAATTCGTACTTAGATATGTTGTAGCCCGTAATGAGGACTAATAATCTTGATGCCAGATGTCGCTAGTTGGGACTGAGGTAATTTTTTTTTGTTACAATGGCATTTAATTTGAGAAGTTAGTAAGTATGAAAAAATGACCTGCGCAAATTTAGCACCCCATCTAATGATTTCCGAAATCAAAATGACCTTGATCGATATGTCTACGTTAGGTCTCTATAGACCAATACTAACCTAACTATAAAGAATGCAAAAATTATAAAATTTAATCAGTTTCTTTTTAAATGAGGTGCTAAAATGCCAATTTGTAAGTTTTGAAAAATTTAAATAATTATTTATTAAAAAAACTAGAGGTGACCTAACAAAAATTTTGGTGGACCTATACAGACCTAACTTAGACCTATAGATTAATGTCATTTTGAGTTCACAAATCATTAGATGGGGTGCTAAATTTGCGCAGGTGAAAAAAATGTTTATTAGTTTCGAGAGTATAATATTAATACACAAAACAATGCCTCAGTGGTTTGCTTTTTAATTTTTTGTACATTTTTAGCTCTTTTTTTTAATTTTTGTACTTTTAGGAATATCCGTAATTTGGTTTACTCATTTCTAATCTAATTAATATATAGTATAATAAACCCTTGCATTTTCCTCACAAATGAATTTCCTCGGCATGAAATCTGTCAAATATTTTACCTTATCCGCCCTGGTGGCAGCAAAAGCGTGGATCTGGAGTTCAATACGTGTGTAGTTATTATAGTTCATCTTAAGGTGACACTAGTCGACATTATTTCCATAGAAATTTCGGAGGGGTTTTACTCCGCTGTTTGACAGTGTACATCCAAAATTAAACATGATATCGTTTTGTCTCATTATTAAATTTGTCTGTACGGAAACAGAATAGTAAAATAAAATGTTATTAAAAAGTTACGAGCTACCAAAGATTCGTTTTTATTGCCAATTTTAACACAACTTTGGGCGTAAATTAGTAATAAAAGAAGTGTAAAATTTCCAAAACAAAGTCGGTACCGACACAGGTAAATTATCGAAGAACTCAATAAATTTTATTTGTAATTGATTAATGCAGTGGTTTTTTCATAAAACCCCTTCTTCCAAAGGCCTTTTCGTATTTTTTTACGCGCGCATGTTACTATGAATTATCGTGCATCTCACTGAATAATGTCTCCCCCGGTGCGGTGCGGGAGGACGATGCTTACACACACATGCACAGGCGGTGACGCGCGCTTATAAGTATTCGAGTTTTATTCGAAACGAAAAGTTTTGCTATTTTGTAATTTGGACGCCAAAGACAAAAGACGGCATGGAAATTGATATAATTGAAAGAGATGATGCGTTTTGGACGACAGACAATATTTTAAAATTTTCGTCTGTAATATAATATAATTATAAAAGTAAAAAAAGTAAAGTCTATATTCGATTACTATATAAAATTGCAACAATTTCATTGGTGCCGACGGGGATCGAACCCGGGTTGCTCGCGTAATGTGATACTTACAGCGAGCGCTAACCATCTGAGCTACCACGGCTCTCAATGCAAGTGTTATAAATAAATAAAGAATTACAAAACAGTTTAATTATTTATTAGACGACTTTTGCGGCGGATAAACAAAGTATATTATGTGGGATTTTCATAGGTACCTACTGTTATTACCTAGATACCTACAATCAACAATACAACAAAATGTCACAAAACCTCGCCGCGTCGTGGCCACAAAATTGTAAACTTTAGGTAGGTACGTCGGTACTAAGAAAACAATCTTGATGGGTCACTTGTCTTGATAAAAACCTGTGTTTACGTTTAGTGATATTGAGTATATATAAAAAAATAAGAAGCCAGGTAAGTAAGTATTTTTGAAAACAATTTATAGTTAGGCATACCAATTACGATTATTATCTAAATATTATAAATGCGAAAGTTTGGATATTTGGATGGAAGGATGAATGGATGTATGTTACTCAATCACGCCAGAACGGCTGAAGGGATCTGGATGATATTTTGCTCAGAGATAGGCTATAGTCCGGAATTTTTTTTTTCAAAAAAACGTTACCCCACACTAGGATTTTCTCCTGTATCGTGGAGGCAGTTTACAAACATCCAGACCCGGAACAATTATTTGTAGACCATACAAATACTTGTTCGATTGATTCGAACCCGCGGCTCCCAGTACAACAATTCATTGCTAAGCCACTGCGCCACGGAACTGCCAAATATCATATATGATACCGTTTATTCAGGTATTTCGTTGCCGTGGGATAATTATCGAGTTACACACGTTCGAAGCCGAACTCTTGAGTGATTGCTGCATGACCACTCGGGGAAAACTAAACATAATAAAATAAGCAATCTATATTAGGTATATAGAGCCACAGACGTATACCTAATAATTTCGTGGATTCACCCGCGTCATCACGTGTCCGAGATGCGTGGCATGACATGACACCTAGTTCAAGCATTTTATAATTGCAATCAAATATTTTATTTGATTGTAATGTATGGAAAAATTGTCATGATTAATGGAGTACTTTTATTTTATCTGTCGGCATATTATGCGCGGTTTTTTCCAGTTTTAAAGAAAAACGTACACGATTCATGAAAAGTGTGTAGGTAAGAAATGATTCTTGATAAATTTGCTATCAACCTCTTATACTTATTAATTAATTAAATTTAAACTTTCAAAATACCATAGCAACGTGAAATGAAAGAGTTCAGAAATAAAGATGTAACTAATCATTGCTACGCTCACCCGGGAGATAGATAAAAGTACTCAATTAATTTTGAATTTATTTTAGCTACTAGCTGTACCCCGCGACTTCGTCCGCGTTTAGTTTAGGGCGTTAATATTGTTGCAAAGACACCTAATAATTTTTCTAAAATTTAAGCAGGCTAAGTTACTTCTTATAACATGAGCTATTTACTAGTGAAAGTCCCGCCCAAGTCGGTCCAGCCGTTTTGGAAATTAACCGCAACAAACAGACTGACAGACATACAAAAATGTTAAAAATTGTGTTAATGTTATAAGTACCGTATACAGTTTCATACGCAATTAGTAAAAAGCTGTTATTTTGACATTACAAACAGACACTTCAATTTTATTTATTTGTGTATATATAGAATAACGATTGAACTAACGGCTAACCTAACCTCGCTCATAGAAGCTTTCAATACTGGCTTCTCAGTTCGCACCGGGCTAGGGGTTATGCGTTGTTTGCGCGTCAAGCCAAGTAGGTATTGAATTATTTTAATTTTACATTATCTCTTAAACTATGTACTATATAAACATGGTATAAAGAACGAAGTTTATCTTCATAAAATTGTCTTGATAATGAAGTAACTTTGGTTCGTAAGGTGCCTAATAATTAAATTTTCATTTTTTTTTTGTCACAAAATGCCTAATTGTGGCTTATATATAAGAAATAGACATATGGTATCGCGGACTTTTTTTAGACGGAGTAAAGATCTATATTTTTCTAGAACATTGTATTTACGTATCCCGAACCATAACAGCGCTTTTTCTTCTGACTTCCTTAACAAATATAGGCTAGCTGAGATATATAGCCTAATGCTGTATAGCCTATACTATTCAACATGAATCTTGCTATAATATCCAAAAAAAGATTTTTCAAATCGGACTGGTAGTTCCAGAGATTAGCACGTTTAAACAAACAAAAACCCTCTTCTGCTTTATTATATTAGTATAGATGTTGCATCGTGTTCGTGTAACTTCGTTTTTATTCTAACGGTTCGGAACACCGTACGAACAAGACATGCGTGAATACTAGTGTCGATATGCTCATCACTGATACTATCTCAGTCGGGCACGATGCCAGGTGAGACAGCGTGCTTTTTGGCCGCGCCCACCAGCGAGTTCGAGCCCGCGACTTGTGCCACCTTAAGTTTGAAATATACCTAACTACCACAAGGACACCCAATTTACTTGATATAATATGTATTTGTGCTAGTCAGACCTTGTAATCGGTGTTTTAAAATTACTAAAATATTTTATATTGATTTTTTCACATATTTCTTGATGGTTGAGCAAATTGAAAATCAGGTGATTATACAATTTCATCAGTGTTGAAATTTAGGGTAGCAGGAAGTGGATGGATGTAGATGCCTCAGGGCCATATTTTGTGGCATTCCTAAGGGAGACCTACATTCAGCAGTGAGCTCATGAAAGGCTGCAATGATGATGAAGATTATGATAAATTATCCATTTAGATATTAAATCATACAATATTTAAATTTGGGTAATAAATTAGTATTAAGTAAATAAACCTAGCAAAATATTATTGTACTATAGTATTAATTGTCTATATCTGTCATTCAATAGATTTACAAACATTTAAAAATAGATCAAGGAGACTTCTTTACTAATAAGTCAACAAAAATACACAAAAAAAGGAAAAAGCGGTTTTGATACGTAAACGTTTTGTACGTGGTAGAGCCATGCTGCAGCTATATTAGTAGTATAGTTGCAGCACGAATGGGTCGGCTCGACCGGGGAAAGACCACGCTCTCACAGAAAACCAGCGTAAAATAGCAGCTTAACGCTGCTGTGTTTCGTATAGTGAGTGTAGAGAACCGGAGACCCTTTTTACTGGCAAAGAGACATTTCATCTTATTCCTCACGGGTGACAAAGCATCTGCATCTTGAGTCTTTATTGAGGATAGATGAGGTCTATGGGTCACAGTAACCACTTACCATCAGGTGGACTGTGTGCTCGTTTGTCACCCTATCCTATACAAAAAATGCAAATTAACGTTTGCATCTCTGTGACCCTACGCTTACTAAACACTAAACACTCGTCACCAAGACATCAGTTGATCTGATTCAATGAAATTGACTGGTCTACCATCTGTCAATAATTGCGTTATCACCCTCGATGACGGAATAAATAATAGTACTTATACTGTCTTTCTTACGCTTCAAACTGGACTAAGGCAATGGTGCGTTTCGGTGGACTTCATATTATATCCTTCAAACAATTTATTACTTAGACATGCAGGTTTCCTAACGATGTTTCCCTTCACCGCACGCACGTGGTATTAATTAGCATTTAAAATTTCAATTAACAATTTCATTGGTGCTGGTGGGCATCGAACGCAGGTTGCTCGGTTGTGAAATTTACGACGTTTGCCTAACCCATGAGCTTCATGGCCCAAATGAGAGGCATTAACATTATTATCAAAACTGTTAGTGTATATTATAGCCCTATAGTTTGTATAAAATAACGCCTCTATAGTAAATATGGATATCAATAGTATTAAGTTAGTTATGACAACAAGTTAACGTAAAATTCAATCATCAAAATTACCTCATTCTCACCCAAAATGTGCATATCAGACAATGGCCGTCCCTTGGAACGAATGATGTTGGCTTGTTTCTGCCATTCCTCCATCATGACCTCTTTTGGCGGCAGCGTGAAATCGCCCTTTATTAAAGCTGCCACGTAACAGGCCTGCAAACAATTTATATATTTTTAAGCGACTTCTAAAATGGGGATGTTCTCAATTCGAGTGTATGTTATTTTTTGTATGTATGCTACGCGATATCTTCGCAGATTGTGAACAAATTTTGATAATTCTTTTTTTTTTTATTGAATAGGTTACACTTTAAGGGTGGTCTCCTATAATTTGGATTAAAAAATTCACCACTAAGGGTAGCAAAACTTTTTTTAGCAATTTAAAGTATAAGTTAATAATAAATATTAATAATATTACTATTCTAAGGCAGTGCTTGCCTACAATCCCACCTGATCGTAAGTGGTGATGCAGCCGAAGATGGTGAAGCGCACTGACTTAACAAAAGCCTATTCACTCTTGCCTGAAGACATGTAATCGGACGGAAAGATAAACACTGGCAACTTATTCCATTCCGTTGCTGTACTTATGGCAAACTATGAAGCAAACTGGTTGGAACGCGTGGTAAGTCGACAAAGAAAGGGTGGAGACTGACTGTGCGCCTGGTTGTCCGGTAATAGATGGGAGAGGGAGGAATTAAGTTATGCGATTAATAAAGTCTTTTCAATCCATGAAACTTGTCCTTATATGCAGGGCCGGATTAACCATTATCCATTAGGCAGAGTAGGCAACTGCCTAGGGTCCCGGCACAAAAGTAATGGAAAATGTGTCATACAGTGAAATTTTAATTGGAAAATGTGTATCCTCAATGACAATAGGTATTATTGCATTTTAGCGACGCATGCTGTCAGTTGATGAAACATAATTACGGACCGATACGACTTAGGGGCCTTAGAGAAAAGAGCTTACACGTATCTAAAAGGCCGGCAAAGCATCTGCATTTCCCGTGGTGTTGCAGTTGTTCATGGGCGGCGGTACTCACTTACCATCAGGTGAGCCGCATGCTCGTTTGCCCCCTCCCCTATAAAAAAAACTAAATAGAGACTTAGAATATATCTACTATCCTAAGTTTAATCTTATTATTTTCCCTTATCCTAACTAGAACTAACTACATACTCACAGAACAGAATCATCTACTATCAAGTAGTAGAAATACGAGACAATATTTATGCGTTAGTAGCGTATTGTATGATATACTAAAGTTTTTAAATGCTTCATCTGTAATTGCGTTTTGTGAGTATTGCTTTGCGACCGTGAATGAATTTAATTTAAAAAGTTTTAATCTGCTCTGTTTCAAAACTTATGAATTTGGATATAAAAGTGCTAGACATTTTTATACTTAAAGTATTAATTCAGAACGCAGCCGGTGAGTGATCAGCTGAGTGAATACTTAACTTCATTCACATTGGGCGAATCCCCGATTCGTTGAATGCATTACGACGTAGCGATTTGTGAGTGACCGTTTAAAAAGTTTCACGGTACTATGTTTTTTTTTATAGGATAGGGTGACAAACAAGCACACAGTCCACCTGATGGTAAGTGGTTGCTGAGACCCATAGAGATCTACATCTATGTTCGATAAAGAATCATAATGCATATGCGTTGTCATCCGTGAGGAGTAAGATGGAATGCCTCGTTTCCAGTAAAAAGGGTCTCCGGCTCTCTACACTCACCATATGATACACAGCAGTATTAAGCTGCTATTTAACGCCTTTACTCTGTGAGGTCGTGGTCCTTCCCCGGTTGAGCCGACTCATTCCTGCTAGAACTATACTACTAATATATCTGCAGCATGGCTCTATCACGTATAAAACTATGTGTTTTAAAACTTATGAATTGGGATAAGAGTGAAAAAAATGCGAGAGGCAAGACTTATGATAAAGCGTCGAATATGTCTGGTAGTTACTATGGTCTTCAGGCCCATATTAAGAAAATTAATAATCTCGCACACTACGTTCGAAAACAAATATTTTACTGTAAATTTCTGAGGAGTTAAGCGTCAATCTGGTGATGCTGCTAATGCTATTACACATATCTCTTCACGCTGGCTGGAAAGGGGCCCCGAGAATTGTATTGCCTAAGGGCCCTGATATGGTTAATCCGGCCCTGCTTATATGAAAAAAGTGTAATCAAAGCGACAAAAAAAAATTGTTGAAACTTTTTGAGAGGCTTTTTGGTCATGTATGACTACTGGGTTTGACTCCCCGCAATGAACAAATTGTGTTCACTCTGACGAATTTCAGAAGTTACCGCTGTCGCAATCAGCTAACAGATTATCATAATAAATCCTAAAACAATGAACGCTCTTGAAGATGTTGCTGATCAGTCGCGACGACTTCATCAATATAGCCATCATTAGAGGCCCATAGACGAAAAAGTATGTACCTAAACCGAATGTTAAAAATTACCTGGGCATCAATGGCAACTACGAGACAAGCTGCATTCATGAGTCCCAACAATACCATACTCGGTTGATTAATGTTCACCATTTGTTTGTAAAGGGGAATCACACTATGTTTATCGAACGTTAAACCGCAGGAGTCATCTAAAAACGGATAATGGTATTCGTATCCTGAAAAAGAACGTTGTCTCAATTGAATATACGCTCCCACTCCTGGACTTAGACTTACAAGTTGTATTACCATACAGTTTACAAAATATAAAAAATAAAGTAAGTATAAAAATAACCATTAGTGTAGTCAGTCTTTCTCTTTCTCTTCTCTTCCTTTCCTTATAGAATAAGGATGACAAGCGAGCACATAGCCCATTTTTCCCTTTAGGTCAGTGGATGTTATGGCCCATAGACATCTACACCTATCCTCGATTTAGAATCAAAATGCATATATGCGTTGTCATCCCTGAGGACTAAGATAGAATGCCTCGTTTCCAGTAAAAAGGGTCTCCGGTTCTCTACACTCACCATACAAAACACAGCAGCATTAAGCTGCTATTTTACGCTGGTATTCTGTGAGAGCGTGGTCCTTCCCCGCTCGAGCCGACCCATTCGTTCTAGTCCTACAATTATAATAAAGCTTCAGCATGGCTCTCCCACATGTTAGATCTGTCCTTACGACTATGTTGTATGTCGTAAGGGCGGGTTTTATATGTGTATGAGTGTAAAATTTTTGCGATCGGAACGGACTTTTTTTGTTTCTTACTTAATTTTTGTCACGTCACGAACGGAGTCGAGCTAGTACCTCTGTCGTCGGCGGAAGCACGTGTTGTTCTTTACGGATTTATTAACTTCGTTTAAAGTAATTGTGCAAATTATATAGTGATTTCGTTTGAAGTTCTTTTTTTGACTGTACCATTATGTGAATAGACTGAACTAGTGCTTTCAAGAAGGGAATTGTTCCGGGGGCTCCACAGGAGAATACCTCCTCCAGGACAGCATCGTGTCATCTAGCCCAGGCCACCTACACCCAGACACACACAAATACCACCTACACTCACTACACTTTCATCAGCCGGGCAGATCCTGGTGAACAGTCTCCGCTCCCGAAGTGGGTAAGTACCTTCCTGTTAACTAGCCTTCCCCTTTATTGTGATAGGATATTTCCACGTGGCCACTTTGGAGGCCCGACCTGCGTCTGCCCGTAGAATTCCTGCTTGGGCCCCGGGATAGCCTACTTTTGCAGGGGCAGCCGTAGGCCGTAACAATTTTACGCTCCACGCCGAGACGTGTCCAGTCGACCGGCCCGAAAGGAATGTCGGCGCGGGGGGGATGTGACCTCGATACTGTGCGAAGCTATTAGCGAGTGATAATAACACAATTCTCAAAATATTTAATACTGGCCTATAAAAACCCCTGCCCCGGACGTAAGGAATTATGTCCGCGAGTAGATTGGCAAACGGGACAAAGTCGCGACGGCACGTTGCAAGACCGAATCTCCGACCAAAACCTCGGCCACCCTAGGCACCCCATCCGATCCATACGACAACTTACAATGCGCCCACGGCGCCAATACAAAGGCAGTGCGTTGGGTTCTTTAACCAACACGAGGTCTCCCACCCGAGGAGGATCCGTCTTGTCAGACCACTTAATGCGTTGCTGCAAAAGATGTAGGTACTCCAGAGACTATCGGTGCCAAAAGCTCTGAGCCATCTGTTGCAGCAGGTCAAACCTGCTCAACCGCGAAGAGTTCGTTTCCCTGAAGGGGTACTCGGGCAGAGCGTTAAGCGGCTGGCCAATCAGGAAGTGTCCCGGGGTTAGAACCTCCAAATCATTCGGATCGGACGAGAGGGGACAGAGGAGCTGAGAGTTGAGTACCGCCTCAATTTTACAGAATACAGTGGCGAGCTCCTCAAATGTCAAAATAGTTTCACCAATAACGCGACGGAGATGCGTTTTTACAACTTTAACCGCCGCCTCAAAAATACCGCCCCAGTGGATGCCCCTTTTTTGACATCGCATTGCCTAAATAAGTCCGGTGGCTGGATAGAAATTCGACGACCTCTTTCAGATACCGTGCCCTTATAATTCGTTCCGCAATCAGACCGGATCAAGTCCGGCAAACCACGCCGTGATACGAAACGGCCCAGCGTGGCCAAGAAGACTTCCGTGCTGAGAGCACTTACAAGTTCCAAATGAACGGCCTTAGTGGAGAGGCACACGAAGACGCAAAGATAGGTCTTATGTGAACGCGCGTTACGAAGGTTAGAGGACTTGACGAGGAAGGGGCCAGCAAAGTCTGTTCCGACTCCAGCGAACGGTCGGATGGCCCTGACGCGGTCGGGCGGCAAGTCACCCATCATCGGCTATCAGCTAGTATCGGAATCCTTGGCGTCGACATATCGAATAGTGTGCAGTTTCGTGGTCACTTGGAAGGGAAGGCCAAATTGGCCTCTAAAAAGCTTGGCGTGCTCAGCAGAGCGAGACAGTATTTCATGCCGGCACATCGCTTGCAACTTTACAAAGCGCAAGTTCGGCCCCACATGGAATACTGTTCTCATCTCTGGGCTGGGGCACCCCAGTGCCAGCTCCTTCCACTTGACCGCATCCAGCGCAGAGCGGTTCGAATCGTCGATGACCGAGTTCTTTCTGATCGGCTCGATACATTGGCACTGCGTAGAGATGTTGCATCTCTTTGCGTATTTTATCGTATCTATCACGGGGAGTGCTCTGAGGAATTATTCGGACTAATTCCAGCCGCTCAATTTCACCATCGCACATCGCGACAAAACTCGCGTTACCATCCATACCGTCTGGATGATTGGCGGTCCACCACTGTGCGATTTAGAAGAAGTTTTCTCCCTGGCACAACTTCCTTGTGGAATCAATTACCACCAGTGAATTTTCCGGACCGATACTACTTAGGAACCTTCAAGAAAAGAGCTTACACCTTTCTAAAAGGCCGGCAACGCATCTGCAATTCCCCTGGTGTTGCGGTTGTTCATGGGCGGCGGTAGTCACTTACCATCAGGTGAGCCGTATGCTCGTTTGCCCCCTCTTCTATAAAAAAAAATGTGTGCATGTGCGTGCGTGCGTAAGTGCACGCGTTTGTATGCGGGTGCGTGTAAGGGTGCGTGCGTGCGTGTGCGTGCGTGCGTGTGTATGATTCTGTGTGTGTGAGTGCGTGCGTGCATGCGAACGCGTGTGAGTGCGTGCGTGCGTGCGTGTGTGTGCGTGTGTGTGTGTGTGTGTGTGTGTGTGTGTGTGTGTGTGTGTGTGTGTGTGTGTGTGTGTGTGCGTGTGTGTGTGTTTGTGTGCGTGAGTGCGTGCGTGCATTCGAACGCGTGTGCGTGCGTGCGCGCGCGCGCGCGTTTGTGTGTGTGTGTGTGCAAGCGTGCATGCGTGCGAGCGTGCGTGCATGCATGCGGCGTGCATGCGTAAGTACGTGTGTGCATGCGTACGTGTGTGTGTGTGTGTGTGTGTGTGCGTGCGTGTGTGTGTGTGTGCGTGCATGCGCGTGCGTGCGTGTGTGTGTGTGTGTGTGAGTGTGTGTGTGTGTGTGTGTGTGTGTGTGTGTGTGTGTGTGTGTGTGTGATTTGCAGCGAGCATAAATTATATTTTAAAACTTACCAGTGCAATATATGATATCGTCAATTTCTTCATATGTACCATCGATAAAAAAAACACCAGTTTCATTAATCTCTTTGACGTCGGTCTTTTTGATGTAATGTTTTGGAAACACATCTCTGAAGTTTAGTGGAGAATGGTGGCTGTGAACGAGAGTCTTACAATATTTAGTTATACCGATAACTAAATCCGTTCCCGATGGACCCGCGCCGATAATAAGGACGCGACGGTTTCTGAACATTTCTGGTTCCCTATAGTCGTGGCTGTGCAATATGTTACCTGAAAGTAAAACTAAATTATTGCATGTACAGATTCCTTCAACAACTTCCTTTTTATAGAAACATATATAATCTATATTATTGTTTGACAAACAAGTCCACAGGCCACATGATGGTAATTGGTAGCTATGGCCTTTATACACCTACATCTATTCTTGATAGACTATATACTCCCTGAGAACTAAGATGAAGTGTTTCGTTATCAGTAAAAATTGACTTTTAGGAATCCATTTTGCTATTTCCTCCCGTGGGTGCTAATATAGAAAATCATATGGCGTCCTATAAATTATGGTTTAACAAATATGACCATATGTCATGTTTTAACGGGACCTTCCCTTTTTCGTTTCGTTAATTGCGAGATTCGAAGAACATGAAAATTGACCTTTCAAAGGCGATCCAAACCTGAGGTGAAACTGTTGATACCATTGTCAATTATTGTTGACGGAAAATAATGTCATTGTAAAGATTTTGG
Organism: Parnassius mnemosyne; assembly: GCA_963668995.1. Lineage (NCBI taxonomy): Eukaryota > Metazoa > Arthropoda > Insecta > Lepidoptera > Papilionidae > Parnassius > Parnassius mnemosyne. The sequence goes on from CAVLGL010000057.1 coordinate 26,008,658, forward strand.
GATTTTGTGGGCAATGTGTAGTTATGTAAAAGAAATGAAATTATAAAGATTGCCGAAAATACCACAGATATTGGATGCTCATCTCATGTAATTAACAACAAAATCGATTTGTTTAATCGATTTAAAAACATCAAACATTTATTTTGTGACGCTTCCAGTGAATAAAAAATGGTTACGTTAGGTATAGCCATCTGGTATCAGTACCAGATGAATAATACCCATAATCGGTGACAGCGTCAAAGGTGTGGGATATCTGATATCACGATCATAAATTATATATATTGGCGAACCCTCCTTAAGATAGAATAGGCCCGTGTCCTCCTCTAAACATTTATAGGCTGATGAATAAGAAGAAAAAGAAGTACCTTTAAAAAGTTGTTGTCCTTGAATTACTGGCATATTAGGTTTACTAAAATGACCACTTCCAACTATAACAAAATCATATTCATCTTCATATTCCTCTCCTGATAGTACGTGTTTGTGTTTTACCTTCCATGTGTTTCCTTCTCGTCTCACTAACTTAACGCAGTGTAAAAACTAAAACAAAAATATAAGTACCGTAAAACTACACAACTATGGTCCGGATATTTCAGATCATAAGTTTGTGCTCTCCCCTCTAATTCATTGAATTACATAATATCTCACATGTGATAACGTTTTTACATGAAGTAAGATGTGATAATTTAACTAATCGATGTCAAATATAAAACAATAAAAGTTCAAATAACTTTTTTTTTAATCACAATTTGGACCATTGTTGTCTGTTATATTGGCAAATTTAGACCGGATTATTATTTGTACTAAAAATGCGTATTGTGGCGTTCAGATCATAGTTGAAAGCATAAAATTAAACAACTGAAATTAGTAAGAATTGAAATATGTTTATTTATCAATTTTTTTATACAAAAGTCGTCAAAATTCGTTAAAATTGAACTTTAAAGTAATAGAATTATTATTATTTTTGGAACATTAAAGACAATGAAATTTTTTCGTATAAAAGAAACAATAATGAAATGAAATCAATCATATTTTTCTTAATAGGTTTATAGGTAGGTACATATAATTATTTACTTTTTTGGTTGACCCCATTTATACTCCAGTTCCGGTATTCGAAACAACGCGCGCTTCCTGCCTAATTTTGATGGGGTTTTGATTGTCGAAATAATCTTATCCATTGGATAGAATATACAGTCCGGTTTCTCAGGCCACTTCCATGACAATCCACAACGATTCATGCAACTAACAAACGCTCCATCATCATCAACGGTCATGACTTGCCCCGGTCACTGTTCGCCTTCATATTCTACTAAAACATAATCGTCTGGCTTGGGAATAAACTGCGTAGCATTCGGGATATCAACGGCAGCCGCTGTAGATTTATCTGCGATGAATTCATCCGAGAGATTAATGGTCGAGTCTGAAGCATACTGAATTTCACCTTCGTCATCGGTTTCACTCGAAGAATCTTTGATATTTTTTTTTAGGTTTTCGTTTAGGTGTTTTTGCTGTCTTATTTTTAATAGAATGCTCAGGTTCTCTTGATGTGCTAGTCTGTATTTGCATATCTTCTGCAGATATGCTTTTACCCGCTGGTACATTGAGCTTCTTCTTTCGTCCTTTACCGCCTGATTCCACCACTCCTATTCTTTTATTTTCTAAAAATTGTATAAATAATTCTGAAACCAGTACCGGGTCTTGAAGTGGAGCGTCTGGATGTCTAAACGTAGGTAAGCGTTGTAATACTGGAGCTTTATCAGTCGGAAAAATACCGGTTTTCTTAAAGCCAGCTTTGAGATTATTTGCTGAGTTGTCCATGACATTTTTCCACAGCTTATTTAGCAACGTAGGAAACGTGTTTTTAAGAATAGTGGGTAGTCTTTGCCCTTCAGGTGTTTCCTGCCATTGGTCTAAGATTTGACGCCAGCGCAGTTTAAGAGGCCTAAAATAGGCCTCGTCCAAAGGCTGTGTAATGTGGGTGCTATTTGGTGGTAAAGCCGCAAATGCGATATTATGAGACTTGCATACCTTTAAAACTTCTATATTTATATGAGAACTTAAGTTGTCCCCAATGAGAAGCTTCTTCCCTTCTTGCCTACGTAAAGTGGGCAGAACCAATGAAAAGAACCAATCCTCGAATGTACTAGTGTCAAACCAACCGGACTTTAACCGATTGTAACGAGTGCCAGGTGGCCCATCCTGTGTCCACGTGCTCCACATATTGTCTGACTTGTAGTTTACGTAAAGTGGTAAAATTTCTCCAGCAGCATTGCCACATATCATCAAACTAACGGCTGCTTTCGTTGAATTTTTTATAGCTTCTGGATATTTACATCCACGCTTCATAAGCACTTTTTTCTTGCTTGGTTCGTCAACAAGGTTGGTTTCATCATAATTATAAACATTTTCGGCTGGAACTCCTTGAATTTCAGTCTTCAAATGCTCAAAATACGTCCGAATCTGCTCGTCGTCTACAGCTGCGCTCACCCTCTTTATATTAGAACAAAACCTTTGAGATAGTTCATTTTTGTGGCGTCTCAGAAAAATATTCGCCCAAGTCTTGCCATGTAAATTATTTTGGCATTCAATCAAGATACATTTTTACAATGCACCTTAAATCAAAAACGGTAATAGGGAAACCGTAATTACACATTTCGATTGCATGCTGGATGAAAGCAGTTTCTTCGGTATCAGAAAAGATACGCTGACGGCCTGGTTGTCTAACTTTATTTGTTCGTATTTCTTTTAATTTTAAAATAATTGAACTTCTCGGAATTTTATATTTTTCAGCAGTTTCGCGTTAAGTTAGAATTTGATTTGTTATATCTGATAAACATAGTTCCATCTGCCGTTCACTATAACACTTATAAGCCCTCCCTCCAACTTATCTTCTCATCAACTTATCTCGTGACAACATTTTCTGTAACAAAATAAGTTAGTTTTTAATTATGGTCCAAAAAACCAGTAGGACCATAGTTGAGATCCAAGAGGGTACTTACGAGAAAAAAATCTTTTTGTTTTATATAGGTGTATTTATACAATAAACTATACGTAAAATGAATGCCAGAATCTTATCTTACCATATGAATCCAATTCTGAAACTTTGTCTTCATTTTAACGAATATTTTCAAATAAATGTTTACGATATTCAGTTAAGGCCTTAACAGTGGTTGAAATGCCTAAATCTAGGATATTTAAGTAAAAAAAACTCAATAACTGTTCATTTAATCCACAAAGAAAAAATACAAAGTAACAGAAGAAGATTTGGTAAATGTTTTTAATTTAACAAAATTGTATTTTTGTCAACCCCTTATTAGAAAAAAAAATCCCCAAAGAGTACCTATCTTTGTCATATTTTGCAAAATTTCTCCAAATCGGCACAAGCTTTTTAAATAGTTCTTACACTAAAAAAAAGGTCTTAAAAATATTAATATTTTTAATTGAGAGTTTTATTTTTATTACCCGTTTTATAAGAGAATATATCATTTTTCCTTGAAATTGAATATATTTACGCGAGCGCGCATGCTCCGTCGCCATGTAAGCTCTGTCACAGTCCATTTTCGGACATCGTCGAGGGTGGACCGCACGTCGGTGTTGGAGCTACTTCGTTCAAATATATATTAGTTTTTTAAAAGTTTATACTCAATTATAAATATTTTTATGACTAGAAATACTTAATTTAGTTTATATCTGTACACTGGTAACTGTAAATATTATTTTCTAAATAAATGAATTTTTAAAGTGCCCAAAGAAGAAGAAATTTTGGCGGCGACGTTGATTAGTGAAATTGAAAAATGCATTTTTATATAATTTAGATGTGGAACGACGAACATGCTCTCGTTACTTAGATTTCGATAGTTTTTAATACCTATGTAATTTTATTGTTGCATATTTTTATTAATTAGTTGATACTGAATTTTATAATTATGTATTACAATAAAACGCTGTTTTTATGAGTATGACTTTATAAAATATTATTGGGGAGGGAAATAAAGATACAGATACTTACATTTAGGTACACTGTTATTAAATTAAATCAAACAATTTAAATAAATAAAAGATTGGTGCTTACCTAAGTATAAATAACTATATAAATATTCTTGGGTTTATGGTTTTTTATGTTAGACAAACTATCATCTAAAAAATGTAAAAATTTTAAATTGGAGAAGGGTTTCTCTACGTGATAACTGACATAGCCCAACGGAATATTATGGTGAAATGGCAATGGGCTAGCTATATAACTTGGAAAACAGATAAAAAATAGGAAGAAAGGTCCTCGAGTGGCAACCTAGTACAGATAAGCGAATTAGTACTCAACCTTTATTCCTCTTCACGTATTGTTACATACACACACACACACACACACACACACACACACACACACACACACACACACACACGCACACACAAATAGGTCGCAAATAATACTTACCTAGTACTATTAGGCAAGAGTGAATAGGTTTTTGTTAAGTCAGTGCAATTCACCATCTTAGACTACATAACCACTTATCGATGGGTTTGTAGTTGCTTTACTACTTGTTGGGTAAAAATAGTAAAAAAAAATTACCCTGTGAAAGTTTGCATTTAGATATAATTTTTCTAACCAATATTAAAAATATGATGAGAATATGTATATAAGTATAAAGATTGCCTCACACGGGACAGTAATAATATAATATTATATCTTCCATTATCTACGCATGAAAACTTTTAAAATCTCTGAATCCCGTGGTATGTTCATATTAAGAGGCTGAATAGAGCCACATTGAAATGCATAGGGATCATTATGTAATTTCACGTCATTATCGAAGAAAAATTGTACGTATTTCAGGTGGCGGTTTGCAAAAGACGATTCCACAAAAATTAACTCAATAGAAAACAATTGCAAAGTTGCTTCTAAAAATACTTAAATTTTCAACATCAATTTTTTCTTACGTGGTAGAGCCATGCTGCAGCTATATTAGTAGTAGGTATGGTTGTCGCACGAATGGGTCGGCTCGATCGAGGAAGGACCACGCTGTCACGGAATAACATGTAAAATAGCAGTTAAACCCTGCTGTGTTTCGTATGGTGAGTGTAGAGAACCGGAGAACCCTTTTACTGGAAACGAGGTATTACATCTTAGTCCTCACGGGTGACAACGTATTTACATTTTGATACGTAATCGAGAATAGATGTAGATGTGTATTGGCCGTAGCAACCACTTACCATCAGGTGGACTGTGTGCTCGTTTGTCAACCTTATTCTATTAAAAAAAACATTCTGAGATTTCAGTAAAATAATGTTAAGTATTGTAAGCACTCGTACAATTATGTCTCATGTTAATAAAGCTACTGGGCTATTTTGATTTGTAATAAAGTGATTTTACTTTATAGTTTAAATAATTTTTTTACCTTTCTATATCAAGAACCGTTTTTCTGACACTCCTATTGAATTTAACAGTGCTTGCTGAAATTTAGCATCTTTAGATGGATCAGAATCGCGCGCTGATCCGGCTGTTAGATATTGGAAAAATAATCGAAAATATTTATTTTTAATTTAATGCCGAATACTACCTTGTTTTATTTTATTACGGTCAAATAATATTTATTAGGTTATAAAGCAAGTATTTTTGTAAATGTTTTGTATGTAAATGTAAATTTTTTCATTATGTTGTTATTCTACTGTTTACAGTTATTATCACGTCTTAGCTTTACACCAAGAATTATATTAGAAATTCTTGATGGGATGCGATGTAACGCGCATACATTATTTTCATCAAGAACTATAATATATATATATATATATATATATATATATATATATATATATATATATATATATATATATATATTTGTTTTTTTTTACCAGTAGATTTACAACAAAATCTTAAAAAAGTTCAAAGAATTAAAAAAATGCCAATAATTATATAATTTCAAGTCAGTGTTTTACATTTAAAGATCAGTTATAAAGAGCCAAAGTTATTATTTTCATTTTGATTAATTTAATTCGAGACTAAAATAAATGTGAAAGGGCTTTTATCTGCAATAATAATTTTCATCAAAAATGACATAGACTTATAAAAGTCATATACACGGTCAATCATACTGAAGATTATCAATTGTACTACAAAATATTTAAAAGACTATTACCAGTATAATGACCCGAATATCATCATTAATGTTTCACTGGCACACTTAAAACTTTTATCACATGGTTAAATGATTGACTTTTATATTATGATAAGGTCATGACTTTCTATAAAAAGTTGCAAGAAATTTTAAATCACGGCCCTATTGGTTTGTTTTACTTTTTACTTAATTAGTGAAAAACAAGATCTAAAAGTTTACTTTCTTGTGTAAAAAGTGCTATTTAGAATTTAATGCAAATGATAATTAAAGTTTCTATGTAAATAAGTGTAACATAGCGGGTATTATATTCAATGGTAGCGGCCATCCATATTTGCAAAGCCAGCATCATTTTCTGTACAGAAACCGGCAAAGTGTTGCTCAAGGCACTATAAACAAAGCAGCTGATAAAATGTTACACTCATAACTGTTAACAAAAACTGTTTCCGCAAATGGTCTTATAGATAATAATAACTATACCGCCGTGTTAGGTGCAGGAGCTATTATTAGATGGAGAAGAGGTAAAATTTTGTTTTAGAAATGCGCAATCAATATTTTTTTGTCTGCAATTGAGCATAAAATAAAAAATAACTTCAGCCAAAGAGCATAACTGGCATTATACTCAGGCCCATCAATTGGTATGGAAAAAATAATTTTACCAGGTTTCAAAAAATCAATCCAAATTCAAAAAAACATAAATATTAAATTCAAAAAATGTATACATGTATGTCTATACATACATATAATGAATTATGGCCGCTTAGTAACTGACAGTGACTCACTATAACATCCTACAGTCACGCCGAAATTAAGAGGAGAGAATCACTGTAGAAAAGGTAATAATTTATTGCGGAAATTTTGTGAAAAAGTCAAAAAAATTATAAACTCATCCAAGTTAATCTAACTTAGTCTAACTTATCCTTATGCGCAAAAAAACAAATAATAAAATAGTGAGATGGCGTCAGTTTTTAAGAAGATATAACAAAAATAAATAAAAAAATAAATTTCAAAAAAGTTCAGTATTTAATTGATTATATACCGCTGACACTTAATCACGCTTTTCGAAACCACGCCAGTTGTAAACAATATTTGTGTAAAAAGACAAAATCTTCTTTTAGAAGGCCAAATAGGTCACGTGTCAATTTTAATTAAATATATTTTATATGAAATGATCTTGACTACGTTTCATCAATTAACCATTGGTAAAAATTAAAACAGGAATTTTACGATTGTGTTTACAAAAAAACATGATTAGTTGAACCTTGCAGCTTGTTCATTATTTTTAAAATATATAAATGTATATATTATTAATAAATAGTTCCCATAATATTTTGGATTATTTTTTATTTTGCCCTATCTGCAATGTTCTACGCTCTATAGAAAATGTGGCGTATGACATGACTGACAATCTTTCGAACGTTTTAGATAATAGGTACAAAGATGTTTTACGTTTTCGTCGCCTCCACATGATATTTTTGTCAGCATAAGGTATTCTATATCTAAACCGAATATAAATATTGCTACAAAGTAAAGTAATAGGCTATACAAGTCCATCTACTGGGCACAGGACTCTTTTTTTTATTTCTGAGAGGGTTTTAGAGCAAGGAAATGCCCGCCGTGCTTCCCCAATACGTGTTGACGAAAATTGCAATTACAAATTTCATTCGTGCTGTCGGGGATCAAACCCGGGAAAATTTACAGCGAACGCTTTGACCCAGATCTACTAATACGACACAAATAAATACTTTTTAACATATATAATAAAAAACTCTTACGTACTTGAAACTTTAACACTTGATAGCTCGTGACGCCTACCGGACAAAGCTACAGCACCACACCGTGCAATGTAATTGAAGATGCGTAACCGCGACATAATTCTCAGTGATGCGCAAGCATAACAGGCAGTATGTCACTTATATAATTGTCATCTCTGCAGGCTATTAATCTTTGCACTTTTATAAGTAATACAGAACGTAGTTGCTAGACGGTATTGACATCGGCTAAAATCTCTGCGATCGCCGTTTCGTCAAGGTCATTCAGGCTAGTTAAAGCCTTAACGCGTTCAAACAGGTTTTTATCGGAGATCTACTAATTTGAATTAGAGAGACATCTGTTGTCCATGAATATAACTACAACGACCAGACGTCAAGAAACGAAAATATAAAAAAATATAAACATAATAATTATAGATCCTCTGACAACAAATAAAACAAATAATTCATCGTCCCTTCGGATTCCTAAAAAATCCACTTGGCCTCATGACCAGAAAGCCGATACTGGACTAGTCTATTGATTATAAGGTTAAATGCAAACTTAAATCTACAAAATTAACGACAAATCGACACAGTGTTCATCACGCGCTGCGTGCGAGCGGCAGCGGATAAAACCTAACCCCCTTGCCACACACTTGTCGAGTGGCATGGGAAGTAGCGAGGAAAGGACCAGGAGGCAGACGTAGTGTGGGAACAATACTCGTCTTGCCGCACGTCATGCCCATCGCTCCCTGTTTTGCCGGTTTTGGGCGCGAGTCAAAGGATAAGGCCGACCACATAATCGCGCGAACGCAGTCCGAATCGAGCGCTTTAGAAGGGATGCACCCGTAACGACGGAAGCGTCGTTCTATTGCGATCAATAGATGTCATCCACCATCCTGTTGGCGAGGATGATGGCGTATATTTTTTTATGACATTGATATAATTAGCTATACAGCTATACTAAATATGTATATAGCGTGCACGCTGCCACTGTTTCAATATCCATTGTGTTGCAAACGCAAGCAACCTAGTGCGGAGAGTCGCGATTACTTGCTCGAGTAAAGCAGTGGGTGGGAGCAATGTTAGTGCCACACATCAGCGCAGTATCGTGAACAAATGAGTGTGAGTATATGCGGCGGGCATGAGGCGCTGAAGGCCGCGGGTTCAAATGCCGCAAGCAATAAATATTTGTATGACGTTCAAATAATTATAGTTGCGATTCTGGATGTACGAGTACGACGTGCTCTGCCTCCACGATAGAGTACAACATTTTAGTTTAACGTTGTTTATATAAAAAAAAAATTATATTCTGTACTGTTTATGACGACTATCGACAAAAATATTTGATATAATATAATTATACAATTTTGACTGCTTACCTTAATATGCCTTTCTAAATCAAAATAAGTCGCATAAGAGTTGATATACTTATAAAATGTTTTCCAGCTCATATAAGAAGGCGTTTCTTCTGGCATTGGGAATCCTCGAAGCTCCATTGTCTGTTTCGGTAAATTTGTTCTGAAAGTTAAAATGTTCGTTGAAAATAGAAAATACTCGTATTCAGAACCTGACCTTAGAAACTTAAAGACGACATAACGGATGCAGCATTCAGCGTATACGCAGCATTCAACGTAAATGATCTCTAGTATTAGAATTTCCTGAGTAGCGATCGCTCATAATGTTTGCCAATAGGCCTACACACCCTGTCGAATAAACATTAGAGTGTTGTATCTTGTTGTAATTCATTAACTTTAAAATTTAATATTACTTAAGTTCATTGTTAATTTTTATCAGTCCGTGGAAGTCTGGTGGTGGACATGAGTGAGGTCCATTGTAAGGAGGTCTTGCCATAAGCGCAGACAGGCGGTAACAGGCGAATTGGCGATTACAATGCGGTTGCTTCAAGGCAAGAGTGGATAGACTTTTATTTAACTAAGCCAGTTTATCATCTTAGGCTGCACCATGACTTACTATTGTTGCGCGCCACTATTAATGTCTTGTACATGGCAACACTAGTTACACTAGCGCCCTCTAGTGTCGAGTAGCAGAACTAGGAGAGTCGAGATCCTTCCAGAAATTTCGGGACCGATATGTACTCGAATATTCTAGATGTCGCTACAATAGAAGGTTCTGGAAACTATCTGAGGCCCTATATAAGGCCGGTATAGACCACGACCGAGGCAGTATTGAATTGGCGATACAAGATTCGAAGCGAAATAACGGCGAACTGTGTTTTATTATTAGTGTGATTTTAGATTGTAATTAGTGTTGTGTAATGAAAGTGTCAATTTTGGTAATTCAATCGGCAGTTTTTAATTGTCTCGAACCCCAAGCTCGTAACACTATGTTAATAGGCGGTATAATAATCAAGCACTACCAAGATTATGGTACGTGAGGGTAATATGGTCATCCGATTAATATGGTCACTTTCTTATAACTCAAAAACTACCGCCTTGTTTGCATAGATGGTTCTGTGATATGACAGCTCTTCATCAGTTAATCAAAATAATAAAGGGTCAAAAGGGCGCTGCTATAGCGACACCTTTTTGACAGTTGACATTAAGTACCTACTCAAATATTTTAGTCGATTTTAGTATTGTGTAGTGTAATTAGTTTTTTTAAGTTGATTTTTTGAATTGTTCGTAATTATCGCCAAAGCTTGTTTGCTATATTTTTTCTTAATATATAAGTGTTTTTGTCTCTGTCCTCCTCCTAGTTTTGGTTTTATAGGGCGGTAAAGTTAAAGTGACCATATCACGCTCACGTACCTTAGTTAAAAAACTGCAATCGTTAAAACCAGGGTTAGTAGAAATGATACCTTCACTCTAGGATTTTCTATTAAGGAAGGAGGTATTTCACATACATAAATTGCACAAGGACAGACATCCAGATCAGGAAAAAATATTTGTAGGCCATACAAATATTTATTCCGTGTGGGATACAAGCCCCAGTCCTCGGCATCGCAACTTAATGCTAAGTGACTGAGCCATGGAGTCGTCATTATTTAGACATAGGAAGTCATTAGGTATTTCTAGCATTTGTCATAGTCCGTCGCCTCATATCGTAAGATCGATACCCATAATATGATATAAGGCGACGGACGATGGATTCACTTACGCCACCACAACACGGAATGTTAATCACGAGTTAACAAGTTTTTTTTTTTTGATTGACCAAGATAACCAATCTATACATAAAAATAAAATTGATGTGGCTGTATTTTGCAATAACCGGCCCAATTAGCGGAAAAGGTTCAGAATAAGTAAAATAGGCAAATGGTGAAGAAAGATTAATTAAAACAATTCTCAAACATTCTGTGCTTTTTATTTTTAAATTCAAAATGCATGGTAATGCATTATTTTAACTGATTGTCATTCATAAATATCTAATGCCTACTATTTTACTACGCGCGCACTTATTCGAAGGGTCGATCGGTCAGCAAAACCGTGGTGAATTGAATCGCACACAGAGGAGTGTATGTACGCGTAGTTGTTGCCCATAAATCATATTCAATTTGGTATAGTTTCAAATAAAAGTAGAAGCGTTATTTACTCATATTTTCAAAAACTGCAATAACTGTATCTGTATCATTATTTATACATTTGAAGTTAAGTTTAAAATTTGGCTACTCTTTGAAAAATAATATAATAATTATAATCTATACATATAATAAAACTGTAAATAGCAGATGTCTGTACATTTTATATTTTTGTAATAAAAGTGATTGAGGGGTACTAAAAATAAGTAATTAAATACATTTCTACAATTTTTAGAATTTTCTGTCTGTCTGTCTGTCTGTCTGTTTGTTTGTTAACGTATCACGTATAAAGTACTAATTTATATCATAAGAATTGTTAAGGAAATTATAAAGTGTATCTTCGGGTTACATTTAGTCTTTATTTCATTAAAATCAGTTCATTCCATCAAAAGTTATGATAAATATTCTGAAGTATGGGTAGGAAAGTATAGGTACGAATTTGCTCAACGGTGGCTTTGTTTGAGTCATCAAGTGCATTTTAAACTAATATCATATCATAAATCATAGTTAAATTATGTAAAATAATGATATAATTATGTATATCTAAAACGCAGTAAACAAAGTATTAAAGAACGTAATAAATATATTATACAAAAATATATTAACCTTATTAACTAAATCTGAAGCACAATAGTTAACCCATTTCTTCGATAGATGGTGGTGTTGTGAAAATGTAATGCAATTGCAATGTGGTTTTTTCCTGTAGATGAGTTTTCATATTTACTGCTAATCTTTATTATATTACTCGCTGCCCTACTCTGCGTGTTGATAAACTCAATTTATTCTTTACCGCCGAGTACTCTATGTGGTAAATCAAATTTTAAAAGAGCTATTAACAATTGCGTTGGTTTTGGCGAGAGTCAAACTTTATTTTTTGCTTACTGTGCAGGTACTGATTTATAAATTCTCTTACGTTTTATATAATGTATCAATCGCGTCAATTAATCTCTTTTATTTTTAGAATTGATGTTAGCAGCGCCATCTCTCTTTAAATATATACATATAATAAAAATGATGATAACATGTTGTGTCTCTTTCTGTACATTGTATATATATTTTGGTGGCTAAAATCATTATGGGGAACTGAAAATAATTAAATAAGAACATTTTATAATTTTTAGAATTGTCTGTCTGTCTATTTGTCTGTTATTATATGAACGCATCACGTCTAAAGTAAACCTCTTTTATTTTCAAAGAAATCGTTAAGAAAATCATAAAGTGTATCTTCGAGTTACATTTAATCTTTGTTTTATTAAAATTGGTTAATTCTGTCGAAAGTAATGATTATTATTTTGAAATGTGGGTTCGGATTTGTTCAATGGCGCCATAAAATCTCAGAAATAGTAATAAAAAGATTTGTATGTAAAAAAACGTTCCATAATAATTAATATATTTATACTTAAAACACAAAAAGAGATTTAAAAAGGATGTTTTCTCACACAAAGGACGTAATGGATGGAGTTGTACAAATTACAAACTTTTCTGAATTGCTGTGTTGAGATTTTTCGCCGATGAATCGTATTGAGACTTACTGAAGAAATTTGTATCCATCGTAGCCATACAACGGAACCCGACCAAAAATAAAAATTTTGCAACGAAATGTCGTGATATTGTATTTATAATATACGCAAAACCAGTACTGTTATTTTAGCGCTTTGGGAACTAGATTTAGCGCTTTTTTGGAATGTATAGCGCGCATTTCGAAATTTTAGCACCTAGCACTTAATCCAGCGCTTTTTGGTGTATTTAGCACACATTTCAAAATTGTAGCGACTAGCGGTCTATCTAACTCTTTTATAGCAGCTCTGTTAGTCCACATTACCGATAATAATAATAATAATGACCTTTATTATTTTTCCCACAAATAGTACATTGCAGTTTATCTTTTTCAAACATATTTTTTCCACAAAACAAAGAGCGTGGGAGACGAGTCCAAACTAGGATACCCTGTGCTATGGATCTCCTAGCTTCCCCTTTAGGATGATCAACTTGATTTTTTTACCGACGACTATTAGCGGGGAAATACCCTTTATTAAAGTTTTCGTTCATGGTTTTGGCCACGCATTTATTTTGCTTTATTCAGTTTCAGTCAGTTGCTTAGAGCACAGCTAAGTTAAAAAGTTACTTAGAAGTTATAACACAAAGAAACTGTGTATCAACCGCAATCAGATGCTGACATCTGAAACTAAGTTGCGAAATACATTGCACTTTAAAACAATTAATGACATTTTTATTGTTCGTACAGTACTAACTACTGTTGACAGCAATTGCCATAAATATAAGTCGATGTCCTGCGAAGTATTGATACATCAAAAAAATATTGCCAGAAAAAAAACTTAATGTTGTTTTCTTTATTATGATTATATAAAAAAACACAAACTTTGTTTGTAGTTAATTTAGCGCGAAATCTAGGGCTTTTTTAAAGCGCTGTTTTCATGAAATCTAGCGCTTTTTGTGTTGTCCTAGAGCTGAATGAGTTTTTTTTTATCTGGCAGCACTGCCCAAAAACCCTCTATTAAGAAGTTTTCCTTTCAGTTTTAAGCGCGTTCAGTTCCCAGTTACAGTGAGCGTGTGTTATGCGATGACCGTAAATAAAGCGCAAGGTCAAACTTTACGCGTTGTAGGAGTGTACCTCAGTACTGACTGTTTTGCACATGGCCAACTCTATGTTGCTTTTTCCCGCGTTAGTAGCCCCCGTAACCTTTTTGTGTACACCCCGGCTAAGCCTACTTCTAACGTCGTTTACACAGAAGCTCTATCATAAACGACTTAGAACTTTGATGATAATGATTTATTTAGTTACCATTTATTGATACAGTAATGAAATAAATCGTTTTATATTCTCTTACCTAAACGACAAATTCTTTATGTAAAACCTGTATACGCGAGCTACGCCGCGGGCACAGCTAGTAAAAAATAAAATTACAATAAATAACCAGCTTCGCCTGGATATACAGGTGAACCTGGTTTTGGGTGGGTCGCTAGTATTAAATATAATTTTTTATATAACTAGCGACCCGTTCCGTCGGTTCTATTAATTTGGCGTTATTTAGATATAAGATAATCAAATACCATTTATTTTATTCTTATTTGGTTTTCAAAAAAAATTCTAGTAAAAAGAATTTCGAAAAAAGTGATGATGTCTCTCGTGATGTTGCTTTTTATCTGTTCGCAAAGTTTCATCACTATCGAGCTATCGACAGCCTATATCGATTGACAGACAAAAATATTAAAAATCGTATTTTATGTCTTAATTGAGATGGTATGAGCATGTAATAAGGCGGGAAGAAGAACACCCCGTGAGGAAGGCCTTGGCAATTCCAGAAAAAAAGAAAGGCAGAGAACACCCTTAGCCACGTGGTGGACCGTAACCGTAACCAACTTTTGGATACAATTTGAAATATAGACAACACAAGATAGAATATCTTAGCGCATAAAAGCGAGGAGATTCGACTCAAAATAAAGGTAAGGAAGAAGAAGATTTTATATCTTACTAGCATGCAAATAACCTTGAAAGCTTAATAGAAGACAGTTATTTCAATATTATAGATAAACACTTCAATTCTATTAATTGGTATAAGATATTGTAATAACTTGTCAACTGAAACATGAATATTTATGCGGCTCGGTAGCGTAGTCGTAGTGACTAAGCTTTTGGATGCGGATTTGGGGACCGCGGGTTCGAATACCTTATGGAATAACCGTTACGTAATAAAACGTCAAGTAATTGTTTTGGGTCTGAATGTTTGTCCATATGCAATTTATGAATGTAAAGTACCTATACTACTCAAGGACATAGGAGAAATATTTGAGAGATTTTTTTTAAAAACATAATCTCAGTGCTCTAGCTCTAGGACAAAGTGGTATGTAGGTCACGTGAATTTAATTTCTCAATTGTACGTCAGCGGATCAAATACAAATTTAACAGAAAGTTTTTTGTTATATCTTTTCATTACCTTAAGTGCTTGTACATGCTCGTATGCAAAGGCAATCCATTTTCATCATTACCAACCCTTGGGTCATACCTCCACGTGCCGCCTATATAATTAGTAGCTTCTAAAATGGTAAAATTTATTCCTTTATCTTTCAAATGTTTTGCAGACGTTAATCCTGAGATTCCAGCACCAATTATACATACGCGTGTACTATTCGCTCTTGCCTAAAAAGAAAATTATAATTTATTTAAAAATGATACATCACAATGATACTTCTCTTGCGGAATCAAGGAATCCTCCTTTTTACAAGCTTTTTTTTATAAGCTTTTATTTAACTTGCAATGTAATATGTATTGTTTGTTCGGGTGGAATCTTGCAACTCAATTTTGAAGCAGATATCTTCAATCGATTGAGCTGAAATTTTGTATACACGTTAAGTTTGGATGACAATGCATGGTTAGCTGTGTGACGTCATTTTAAATCCAACATGGCGGAGCACTCAAGATGGCGGACTAGTTATTTTGAACGCACTCCTACAATATGCATATCAAATGAAAGGGCTTGCTTAGTGTAACTCGAAAAATAAAGTGAATTCACTCTAAATCCAATATAGCGGGCTTCTAAAGACGGCGGACTAAGTTTTTATACTTTCCTAAAATATGGGTGTCAAATGAAAGGGCTTGCTTAGTATAACTCGAAAAATAAAGTGACGTCACTCTAAATCCAATATGGCGGACTTCTAAAGATGGGGCAATAAGTTTTTTATTCTTTCGTACAATATGGGTATCAAATGAAAGGACTTGCTGAGAATACGAATGCGAGTTAACCAAAAATAAGATGGTGATCATAAACTCGGTTGCTCCAATCCGTCTGAAATTTTAGTGTACTTAGGTCTTTGCAGTCCTCGATAATGATCATGATTCATCATCATCATCATTACAGCCCTTCACAAGTCCACTGCTGAACATAGGCCTCCCCCAAGGAATGCCACAAAGCACGGTCCTGAGCCACCTGCATCCATCGACTTCCTGCATATCTTACCAGGTCGTCACTCCATCTAGTGGGGGGTCGCCCTACACTTCGTCCGCCGGTACAAGGCCGCCACTCGAGAACCTTTTTCTCCATCGGTTGTCGGTTCTTCGAGCTATATGGCCGGCACATTGCCACTTCAGCTTACTAATCCGTTGGTCTATGTCAGTCACTCTGGTTCTGCTGCGGATATCGTCATTTCTAAGTTTATTACGCAGACAAACTCCGAGCATAGCCCTCTTTATAGCTCGCTGAGCGAGCAGTGAAGGACCACGTCTCAGTTCCATATGTCATCACTGGCAACACGCACTGGTTGTACAGTCTCGTTTTCAAGTTTTGAGGTATACCTGACGAGAAGATGTGCCGTAATTTCCCAAACGCTGCTCAACCGAGTTGAATCCGTCGATTGACCTCTCGGTCGAAGTTGGACTTACCTAGTCGGACTATTTGTCCCAGGTAAACATACTCGTCAACAACTTCGAGCTTAGTGCTTCCAACAACTACCGGCATAGGTGTGACATGGACATTAAACATGATCTTTGTTTTGTTCATGTTCATCTTAAGACCTATCCGTTGGGAAACACTATTGAGGTCATTGAGCATAGTGCTTAGGTCCTACAGCGATTCTGCCATAAGGACTATATCGTTAGCAAATCGAAGGTGAGTGATGTACTCGCCATTGATGTTAATACCGTATCCTTTTCAGTCAAGAAGCTTGAAAACGTCTTCCAATGCAGCGGTGAAGAGTTTCGGGGATATAACGTCACCCTGTCTTACACCTCTCTGCAATTGGGTAAGGTGTCGTACTCTGGTTCTGTACTCGGATAGCCATCGTAGCCCTATTGTACAAACACTTCAGCACTTCGATATACCGACAGTCAACTTGGCATCGCTGAAGAGACTGCAGCACCGCCCAAATTTCGACGGAATCAAAGGCTTTCTCATAGTCCACATACGCCAGACATAGTGGCAAATTGTACTCCTCGGGCTTCTGTACAATTTGCCGAAGGGTATGTATGTGGTCTATGGTGCTAAAGCCTTTTCGGAAACCGGTTTGTTCGTGTGGCTGGAAGTTGTTAAGTCTGCGCGCGAGACGATTCATAATGACTCTCGAAAACAGCACGTAGACGCGGTTCAGAAGGGAAATCGGTCTGTAGTTCTTCAAGAGAGCGTAGTTACCTTTTTTGAAGAACAAGACCACCGCACTTCTGCTCCACGCCTCCGGTGTAATGCCACCATGTAGGACGGAATTAAAGAGCCTCTGAAGGACTTCAAGTACCGGTTTTCCACCCGCATTCAGAAACTCCGCTGTAATTCCATCCTCGCCTGGGGCCTTGCCGTTTATAATGTGCTGGAGAGCCATTCTAATCTCGCTCAGACTGACGTCCAGGATATCATCGGAATAGTGTCGGATAAGAGTCGGTCTTGGATCGTTACTCACACTTATGTGTGGCTCCGACGATGATGTGTACAGCTGCCCATAGAACCTCTCAATCTCACTCAGAATCTCAGGCGTCCCGGAAACGACGCTGCCATACTCGGTCTTCAGCTTCGACAGTTGGCTCTTTCTGGCAGTCAGATCTCTAGCAAAGACTTTGGAGCCCTGGTTCCGCTCAATCGCTTCTTCAATACGAGTAGTATTGAAGTTGAGTAAGTCCCGCCGCATGCATTTGGAGATCTGTCTGTTCAGTTGCCTGTATGCTGTCAAATCTACTGAAGACTGCAGCTTCATATCCCGTCTAACAGCCATGAGATAAAGAGTGTGATCGGAGAGTTTTGGTGTTCTTCTGCGGCGGGTCTTGCAAAACTTGGCTCCGACCGCATGGACAGTTTCCACGAGCTTGTCATTCATATCGTCCACTGCATTGCAATCTTCTAGGTACTGAAAACGGTTTCGTAGCTCGAGCTGAAAGGTTTCGGGATTTTGGATTAGAGCACGAGGGGGACGGAGCGTTGACTTCATTAGACGTGACCTCTCCAACTTAACGTTTAGGTTCAGTGTGCCTCTCACCATTCGGTGATCGCTGCCAGTTTTCACCCTCTCGATCCCTGAGACATCACTGAACAGTTGTCGTCTGGTCGTCATAATGAAGTCAATCTCATTTTTTGTCGAACCGTCGGGGCTCGACCAGGTCCACTTCCTGTGGGGCCGCTTCTGGAAGAAAGAGTTCATCATAAAGAGTCCCTCTTTCTCCATGAAGTCGGACATAACAGGTGGCATTATATCTTGGATTCTTTACAAAAACTATTTATAATAAAATGATGCTCACGTCAAGTATTATAGAATATTGTTATCAGTCTGCCATAAATATTTTCTCGTTTAGTAATTTCCCTTTTAATTTTACACCCTATGTTTTATATAAATACAAATGGAAAAATATGAATAGACAGTTATGGCAGTTTTAGTGACTATATATTACCGAACTTACCATATTTTATTGTAAAGATATTAAATAATTATTAATAAGTCCAGTCGATTAGTAACTTAGTAACAACGATTACATAATAATAGAAGTGAGATCCAATTCTGAACTCAAGTCGAACACTACTAAAGAAAGTGACACTAAATTACAAGATTAAATAATATGATAGCGGTAGTTTAAGAGTTTAGTAAGAACAAGATCAAATAATATGATAACGATAAGATAGAGATTAGTTTTCATATCAAAATCAGCAATGCATAAATTTTGCCATCTGCAGAAAGCAAATATGTCGTAGAATTAGTACTTACATGTACAATCATGTCGACTCCCGATCGTAGAATTAGCCAGATCGCAAGCTATCTTTAGCGTTTTGAGAAACTGTCATTTTAACTCATACTTAGTTTTTTGGGAAAAGGGCTCTGCATACCCGGCTCGAGGTAGATAGGACGGGTTACGCCACCCCACCTTCGCCTCTAACTGGCCACGGGAATGCTTTCGCAAACATCCGCAACCATAGCAGCGAACCTTGGCGGTCCTCTTCGGGACAGGGCAACTCCATTACATAATCCTCCTCGGCCCCCAATTAGAGCTCAATTAGATAAGAAAAAGAGCCCCCATGGGATCAGGAAAACGTTTACCGCTGGTAGGTACTGGGAAGAATTAGTCTATGGCTCCACCGCCAGCCATGTTTAAACCGCGGAGTGTCGGGAGAGTGGTGCATTATAAAACCGACATATTGTCGTATATGGCATCGTCGTCATTACATATAGATTAAAAAGCGACCGAGGTCTAAAACGCGCTAACCAAGTTAAGTTTAGTTAAGACAAAAATCGTAATATGTCGCAGCCAATTAGCTTAATAAGCCTTTCAGTCAGCCTAGCCTTTTTGCTAAACGGCGCCGTTTAACTAGCGGCCTGAATGATATTCAACCATGCGTTTCAACCAATGCGTCTAATACAACATTTCATGCATAATTATGCACATGTGCTATCTCTAATATGCCTACAGGGTTATGTTTCAAAAAGCAGCCAGATTCTATACTTAAGTTCAAATAGATAAATAATGATATACGTTATTGCGGTTTTAGAAAATACGAGTAAATAAGGGTGTTACCTTTATTTAAAATTATCCCAAATTGAATGTGATTAATGGGCGACCACGTTTTTGCCTACAGATCGACCCTTACGAATGTGTAGGTGCGAAGAAAATCTGTTAAAATAGTGCCTTACCACGCATTTTGAATTTAAAAGATAAAAAGAACGGAATTATTAAGATTTGTTTTAATTAATTTTCCTTCACCATTTGCCTTTATTACTAATTCTGAACATTCTACGCAAATTTGGCCGGTTATTGCTAAATAACCCTGTATAAAATATAATGTTTGTTTCATCAGATTGAGGTAAATCTTTGTCAACTTATTGCTTGCACTTACGTGAAGGTTATAGGCATAGTGCAAATAACTTACAGTAGGTGGCGCGCGTATCGTACTGACAAATTTATTTGAAAGTTGTATGTCATAGTGGCGGAGTAAGAATATTCACTACCCCACATCATCCCGTGGGTGTTGTAAGAGGCGACAGAGGGATACAAATCAGGAGATGGGCAGCAGCGTCTTCCTAATAATGACTAAAAAAACTACGGTTGAAACCTGCTTGCCAAGCATGGCAACTATGGCAAATATCACCCCTATGAGGCAATCTATGAAGGAGGCCTAGGTCCAGCAGTGGAATTTAATAGGCTGCAACGGTAAGGGTAATGGATTTATTTTCATTCCTAATTAAACAATATAACTCTTCCAAATCTAAATCAACATTTCCACATCTAAATCAACATTTCCACAATTATTAAGTGGCGAAGCTTGCGAAGTCACTTATTAAGTGGCGAAGCTTGCAAAGTCACTTATTGATTTCATGATGTCTGTCCGTCTGTCAGACGGACAGACGGACAGACATCATCACAGTCCCACGATTATCTCGAGAACGGTTTCGAATTTTCAAATTCTGTTTTCAGCAATCGATTACTGAACCCAGGCATCTGAACCTCCTATTTTGAAACTGATTGCTCAACGGCAACCGTTAGAAACCGCTACAAAGCTGATTGCTTCGCCACTTTGCTATGCTGTTAGCTTGCTAGGTTTATTTTTAGTCGTTATTAGAAAGACGCTGCTGCCCATCTCCTGTTTTGTTTCCCTCTCTCGCCTCTTACGACACCCAGGGATAATTTAATGTAGTGGCGGTATGATATATAGTTAATACGTTTTAATTTCATATTTTCATGAACATATTAAGTTTTCAAGTAATTTTTCATTTCAGGAATCAGACAATTGCATTTAAAAGTAATTAACAGAGATATAGAATGTAATCTTTCAAATTTTAGCAGACATAAGAC
Source organism: Parnassius mnemosyne (assembly GCA_963668995.1). Taxonomy (NCBI): domain Eukaryota; kingdom Metazoa; phylum Arthropoda; class Insecta; order Lepidoptera; family Papilionidae; genus Parnassius; species Parnassius mnemosyne. The sequence goes on from CAVLGL010000057.1 coordinate 26,029,829, forward strand.
AGACCAAAGAACCTATCCATAGGCTGCGGCCGCTTACATAGTAACAATATAAGGATTTGTCGTTATCAGAACACTTGACATGTAGATTTTATCAGTGACAGTTATATTTGTGTTTTTGCCCAGATTATGAATGTGTTCTGCAACAAACAGTAGTTACATCACTACACATACGTATGAAAAAAAATTGTTAGAATTAATGTATATATTTGATAAAGATTTCTATTTACGAGGGCGACACTGAAAGTTTTTAGAACTGGCCACTTGTAAACGATATAATAAGAAAATAAGTTAAAATTTTGAAAATGGAACTCTTTGTCAATATTATTGTGTATGTACTTTATTAATTTGTCATTTGTTTACGATTTGGCTGCAAATTGAAAATTATCTGTGTCACGTCAGCATGAATTTAACGCAAGAAAATTTTCGTACAATGATTTTTTATGACTTTCGATGTCATTTAAGTCAATAAGAAAGTTATTCTATATATTTATTATTATAAGAAAGACCTCGATGAACGTAAAACGTATGAAAAAAAAATTAGTTAGAATTAATGTATGTATTTGATAAAGTTTTCTATTTACTCTCAATGAAGAAAGTTGCAAAAAATACTACCGCCTTTTCAAGTTGCTGAACATAGGCAGGCCTGTCGTATGTAGTGTTGCCCAAATGCAAGAACAAGACGAGACTTAGCAAGTCTTGGTCTTGGTCTTGCGCCAATACACCTGGTCTTGGTCTTGGTCTTGGTATTGCGCTCCAAGTCTTGGCCTTGGTCTTGGTCTTGCAGCAAGAGTCTCGCAAGTCTCGCAATGACCTATTAGCCTATTACTATTTATTAAACGTTACTTTAGATCTTAGAACAACTTAACAGAGTAGGTACATATTGAGCTTGAATTAACATAGCCATAGTAAACACCAACCATATTAATAAATGTCTAAACATTTAATGAGAAATTCGAAAAATCAACTGACACCGGGTGGGGTTTGAACCCACGACCTAAGCGATCCGTGCCGATGCTCTAACCAACTGAGCTATCTACCGTGTCCCACGGCCACGGGCGTCAGTTTCTTAACAAAAGTTTACATTTAATAAGCTTACATGTGCTAAAACATGGTTAAACATTCATATAAAAACAAATTAATGGCAATAACCACACTGTATTTTAAATAACATTATCTCTCTAGAAAGAGATTGATGAACCCTCACCATATATGAAATGAAATAAAAGAGTTATACAATATACCATTTATTTAAATAAAAAATAAAATACGATGCAAATTAAATTACTTCACAGTATGTACACAACAGCTTTGACATTACTGTTACTTTATATTTATTCTTTTGACAAAGCATTAATACAAAGTAACCATCTGGGTGACTCATCACCTAACCTATTTCTATGTTTTCTAATTACTAATGATGCTTTAGAAAATAATCTCTCAGCAGGTACTGAAGTTGCAGTTATTAAAAGAAAATCACGGGTGATCTTCGATAAAATCGGATATTTTGTCTCATGCGTCCTCCAACAGTCTAAAATGTCTTCCGAGGTTTGGGTTTAGCTCTGGGTTTACCTAGGTACCCCTCCAACTCCTTAATAACTAAGCCTTGAAGACAAGATCCAGATCCATTTTTACACATTTCAAGTGTTTTAAAAGTACTATGGTGTCAACAATATTTATCAAATGTGTGACGACATATTCGAGCACTTTGTGTTTTAAAAACACACACTTGCAAAAGTCGAGATGTTTATCTTTTAGGTAATAATAATAACAATAATAGTAAGTAATTATTATAAATCCATATAGTTAAATTTATAATAATTACTTACTAGAATAAATTATTATGATACCTACCTATTATCTAATTACAAGATTTCTTGCGAGATCAGGATAATGTATTCGTGTCCATTCTGAGCAACCGGAAACTTATTTTATTCTTTGAAACATGTACTCTGTGGCGGCAATCAAACAGTGTCAAATGTAGTGCGTTTGGCGCAGCGGCGACGATTGTATGCGATATCAATAGTAGCCGCCGGCACGTGTATCTTGACCTTGTACTTTTGAATAGCTGCACAATTTCTTTGACAGGTCAGTATCCGACCTTTGATGACGCCGACAACAAGACGCCGCGCACCATCAAAGTGCCGATGGTCAAAACTAGGGATGCACTCTTTTTTCTTTTAATGGATATTTTCATTCGCTATGTCACAGTATAAATATGAACAGTATGGAAACTAACCCTAGTTGATGATATAATTACCTACGCTCCATCGAAGCAATAGGGTTGTAACTTTTAATGTTTTTTTTTATATTTTTGTTCTGTAGTGATCAATTAATCGAATTTAAATAACTAGCTTACAAATACAATTTAAATAGGTAATCTCAGCAAAAAACGATAGTTTAAACATGGAAAGCAATTTAATATTAACACACAACTTGTAGAACTTTAACTTTGTCATTGTGGCTTAACCTTTTACAAGTTTCGGCGGGAACGTACGCGAGTCGCAGTTGGACGAAAACGTAACTTTATTCTTCACTAGTTGTTCCCTGCGACTTCGCTCGCGTGTTAGGGTTTTTATTTTTTAGCGCGAAACCCTAATTATTTTTCTAAAATAAAAGTATTCTAAGTTACTCCTTATGACATCAGCTATCTGCCAGTGAAAGTGCCGTCAAAATCGATCTAGCCGTTTCGGAGATTAGCCGGAACAAACAGACGGACAGACAGAGGAAAATTTGAAAAATTGTTATTTAGTTATAAGTACCGTATTTACTTTCATATGCATTTAGTAAAAAGCTGTTATTTTGATATTACAAACAGACACTTCAATTTTGTTTATTTGTATAGATTATTATAAATTATTTACAGAAAAATATTTTCGTCTGCTACGGCAAGTTCGGAATTCTTTATTATTGAATTTAACTGTGTAAAAAAATATCATTCTAATGAACAGGTTTTTTTTAAATAAACTGTTGGGAAACAAGGAACGGGTACTATGAAACCGATTTTGTTTATTTTTTTGTAAATTAGATCAGCTACTTTGCAGTTTGTGTTCTTTTTTAAAGCAACAACGAAAAATCGGTTTTAACACCCTCAAAAACCATGAAAATGACACCCATGATGAAAAAATTAATACCTATTGCAGCCGTCATCGTGGATTTACATTTCAACAGCACTATCGGCTTCAACATACTCAAAAACTATGAAAATGACACCCATGACGAAAAAATTGATACCTATTGCAGCCGCCATCTTGGATTTACATTTCAACAGCACTATCGGCTTCAACATACTCAAAAACTATGAGAATGACACCCATGACGAAAAAATTGATAGCTATTGCAGCCGCCATCTTGGATTTATATTTCGACAGCACTATCGGCTTCAACACCCTCGAAACCCATGAAAATGACACACATGACGAAAAAATTGATACCTATTGCAGCCGCCATCTTGTATTTACTTTTTGTTACCACTATTACACTATCAGCTTTAAATAGCCTCAAAACCGCCGCATTCTGGATATACAAATAAGTTCACGAATTCATTATGATCGATCACACGGACTTATAATTCGATAATGATTATAACAATGACAATAAAAATCATTCTTACCTTTCAAAATCAGCAGGAAGCTTAAAATAAGATAGTTTCCGGTTTTGATGAAGCCGAGTTCAAAGATTCGTATACTACGTAATACGTTCGTGGCATTTTTAGTCTTGAGGCGACACTCGCTACTGAGAGCACCGCGACGAGCGCTTAGAAGTCTCGTCGTTGCGCATGTTTGTGTGAGTGTGCCGTTTCGAGCGTTTGTAGGAAGTTTCCGTACTGTTCCTACTATATGTTTACTGTGGCTATGTATATTTATGATATTGTTCGTAATGCGCATAAGTCCAATTTTACAATTTTTTTTTCATTATGTATTTTGCGTCTCATAGAGTCCCTAAGCGTATACCCGAACTCCTATACTCCCTGAAACGACACTTAGTCCTAACTGCAAGACGCAAGAGTCTCGCAAGCTTAGTCTTGTTCTTGCGCAAATCTTGCACGGTCAGTCTTGGTCTTGGTCTTGCTAACAAGAGGCGGTCTTGTTCTTGGTCTTGGTCTTGCAAAAATGCAAGAACAAGACCAAGACTGCAATACCAAGACCGATTTTGGGCAACACTAGTCGTATGATGCTTTAGCTGGATTAGTTTCTCATACCACATGAGTAATTAGTTCAAAGCTCGTAATTGACCCATACTCGAGACGGTTGACAAGTTCGTAGACGTGAGCCAATATGAATTTTCCCACCATCAGAGTCTCTTCGATCACGCAGCAGTGAGCACTGCGTGCAGATAAGGTTGTTTCTTGGAGGAAAGTTTCTTGTATTATTTATTTTACATTAAATATTCATCTTTTCTCTTCATCATTCAATTTTAAATTGGACGTGGTAGAGTCATGCTGCAGTTATATTAGTAGTATAGTTGTAGCACGAATGGGTCGGCTCGACCGGGGAAGGACCACGCTCTCACAGAATACCAGCGTAAAATAGCAGCTTAACACTGCTGTGCTTCGTATGGTGAGTGTAGAGAACCGGAGACCCTTTTTACTGGAAAAGAGGCATTCCACCTTAGTCCTCACGGGTGACAACGCATCTGCATTTTGATTCGTAATCGAGGATAGATGTTGATGTCTATGGACCACAGCAACCACTTACCATCAGGTGGACTGTCTGCTCGTTTGTCACCCTATCCCATAAAAAAATATCAAAAAATCTATGTATATAATACATTTACAATTCTAAAAAGTATTAGACATAAACACTTTGCATGATTTAGTGTCGGTCAGTCGGGAGTTCGTAATAAATATTATGTAATTTTATGACATTGAAATCTATTTTTTTTTATTTATTTAGTATCATGAAGACAATAAAGTTACAAAATTTTTAATCTACGATTAATAGTAAAATGTTATCTTATTTAGTTTAATATTAGCATAATGAATGTAACTTATTAATAATAGTAATGGTCTCCGAATTAATTCCTAAGCTTGGGGTAAAATGAGTTATTGAAAATGTCTACATGGCAAACGACAATACATCAGACAGTAAATTTAATGATGTAATAGGTACATTTGCCAACCACATCGTCAATTCGCATAATACCTGTACTTTTTAGTGATTTAAACGTAGCCCCATATGGTTAGTAAGTACTAAAAAGAGGAAGCAGTGAATTGTATTGACTAAAGGCGTCGAAATTAGAAATCATTGTGTTATCGTTACAAAAATTAACATAAACAAAAACAGTAAAGTCAACGCACATCTTTTACATAAATTCTAAGCATACATTTAAAAAGTATGTTTCTCGTATAACGTCTTGCCACAGATCATAGAAATAGAATCCAAGAAATATACAACTCCTTAATGTTAACAAAAGAATCATTCTCGAATTTTGGAACTGGAAAGTCCGTCTGTGTCCGGCCGATGTATGATTCAGACATCCAGGTTTCCTCACGTATTCCTTAACCGTTGAGCACGCAAATCAATACTTAGGTCAATCCATTTTCTACCAACTTCAAAAAGGAGGTACTCAATTCGACTGTATGTTCTTTGTTATGTGTGTTACCTCATAACTTTTGTAGGTGAACCGATTGCGATGATTCTTTTTTTATATGAAAGTTGGTGCTTCTCATGTGGTCCTATATAAATTTGATCAATGTCTTACCAATAGTTATGAGTTCCTTAATAATTTATATTGGAGTCGGTTGTACAAAAATTTTAATTTTTAATTATAATATAGGTACTTAGATTAATGAATTTCCTCATCAAAATCATTAATTATAGTTTGTAGAAGTAATACAAAATTTTATTCCACTTTTTGTGAATTATTCATGTTAATTGATTATATTTCATGATTATTCCTTTTTACACGAATATAATTTAATAATAGTTCCATAATGAAACTTATTATCGAGAAACAATAGCCAATAGCGAGTATATGCCAAGGAAAAAGTATCTTTGAATTGAACAATTTTACTTGTAGATTATACATTTTTTCAGGTTTTGTTAATGTATCTTTAATATATTTATCAATTATACCATTTTCTCTGAGTCTTAGTGTCTGCAATTGAAGCTTATCTATAAAAGGAAAACCCTTGTAAAAATATATTGTATAAATTACTTTACTAATGGGGTCCTTAAAGGGGTATAGAAGATAATTGCCTTGTTGGTCAAAGAATTTAGATCTGTTCTTTAGATACACGTAATACATCATTTTTGTGTATTTTTTGTAGGATTTACTAACCGATTCCATGCAATCTAGGTGCATTTCACATTCTTCGTAGTTTATTATTGTGCTATTTTCAACGAGTTCGGTATATTGTTTTATAAATAAACTATATGCTGGTTCCACTCCATAAATATTTAAATCGTTCTCAGTTGAAATTTGATAGTTTCGACTCGGATTAGCTGCGAAACTTTTTAGGTTTGCTTGGTAGTAAGTATTGATTAAAAAGGCAAAAAATATCCAATGCACCAAAACCCACCTTACCTTAAACTTGGCTCCCAATTTATTTCCGTGTTGAAACAGGTAATCTAACATCATTAAAATTAGTGCCCCTACATCTTTTTTCTTAAACAGTACAATTAATAATATTAAAAAAGTAATGTATGTTACCACAATTAAAATCCAAATGGTAAAATTGAATTCTATATAAATATTTTTCCAAGAAGGGGCAAAATCTGCTTTTTTAACTATTATTATCAATTCATCAACAAAAGGAAGATGTCCCCAAACGTAACTAAAAGCTTGTGCTCTTCGTTCCATCAATAACATTCCCCCAAATATCATATTAACACTCTTATTTTGAACTAATGCCATAGGGCCTGTTGCTCTCATATCTTTTTTAATTACAGAAAAGTCGTCTTTATAGTTGTAATAAAAGTAATTAACTTTAAATTGCTCCATTTCACTTAACATTTGAATTACAAACTCTTCTATACCTGTTTGTTTGTCACTTATTTTGTTTTTCTTGAAATCAGAGGAAAACGGCGGGAAAAAGGTAATGAGGGCTTTAAACGAGCAGTTCTTGATACTGAATTCCATTCTTTCTGTAAATGGCGTATTGGTTAAAACCGCACTGAAGCATTTACCAAGGTAAATAATTCTATTAATTTTTTTACCACAGGCGTTATTCTCAAATGCGTTATATGTGTACAGATGAACTTCTGTAGTTCCATTAACAACAATAACATCATTAACGTCAAGATTTAGTAACTCATAGAATACGTTGAAAAGCGATTTTACATCTAAAAAATTAAAAAATAGCAAAAATCTAGCACTTGGGTTCCAGTTGATATCATACTTTAAATTCTTAAATTTATTTAAAAAATAATTGATATTATTAGCTGAGATGACATATGCTTCGTTTACCACATTGACCGCCATTTCTGTTGTTCTTGATACAACTGTTACAGAATTAACAGCATTTATAGTTTCAATGATATTATCGTCTTCATAATATTTCATATTGACATAGGTTATTTTCGAACCCTTTTTAAAAGAGCTTATAATTATATCATTTATACAAAGTAAGAATTTGTTATCAATTTCGTTTATAAAGTTTTCTTTTATTGAACCCAAAATAAAAATCGGCTGTAGAATGATAAAAAATACGATAACTAACATTTTAAAACTAACTACTACGTTAACTATGGCAAACACAACGTTATTACTGTGCTAACGCCACTGTAATGATCTTTCATTCAGTTTTCTAACTATTTACTAATGAATTACCTAAATGTAACGACTAAATAAATGTGGTTAATGGAAGACATAAAAATTTAAAAGCAGACCACTCTGTTTGATTGAATTGCCGAACAATTTGACTTAATATATTAACCGACTTAATTTCATCTTTACAGATAAGAGACAAATTTAATTTAATTTACAAATAGTTATTTAAAATAAACGCTGCTCTGCCTTATTGGAATTCAAAAATTACTTCCTTGTTCATTTTTTTTAATTGTGCGTGTAATTGTGTACACACATACGAAGGGAAACTTCTTTACGACATTTTAACGTGGGAGAGCCATGCTGCAGCTATATTACTGGTATATTTGTAGCACGAATGGGTCGACTCGGCTCGGGAAGGACCACGCTCTCACAGAATACCAGCGTAAAATAGCAGCTTAACGCTGCTGTGTTTCGTATAGTGAGTGTAGAGAACCAGAGACCCTTTTTTACTGGAAACGAGGCATTCCATCTTAGTCCTCACGGATGACAACGCTTCTGCATTTTGATTCGTAATCGAGGATTTTTCCTCTCTCGGGTATTGAATTTTTTTCCCACCAGAAAGTTATCCAAATTATCGAAAAAGTAGAAGTCTGGAATAGTGTACACATAGGTAATCGGTCAGTGTAACATAGAAGGCCAAGTGTTTCGTTTTGTGAGCCGAAATTAGGTTAAGTTGGATTGTAAACTAACGTAGGATAAGTGTTTTTGTTACTATAATAAGTACATGTTTTGTATTTTTGTGCTTGTTGTTTTGCTTCTGCGTTTGTCTTATGCTTTTGTTCAATAATTGTTGTTGTGTATTTTTGTATACGGACTATGCCTGAAATAAAAAGCTATTATATTATAACCTGTTAAAATACTTTTTTTGATACTTGTTCCAATTATATAAATTTCAGACTGAATAATGAAAGTATCACGATGTGATAGCTTGATATAAATTACGTGTAAACTTGAATAACTCTCTAATTATATTTCTGTAGTGTCGATAAATATCGATAATTGACCAGTGTCAATTACTGGTGGTCGATTACTGGTGATTTTAACGAATTACAGTTTTTTTTGCTCGCTCTGCAGCGTTTCGTGATAATATACTTGATATACATAACATTAATTGCCATTGTTTTTATTTCATATGTAAAATTTATATTCTACTTGTCATTAAAAATGTCCCTTAGCGTCGATGACCGGTAAAACCACGATACTGGAAATATTACAAGTGATTGCAAAATATGCATGTATATTTTGGACAGTCAAATTACACTTAATATTAACAAAAGTCCTTAACTACAATCAGAACCATGGTTTTCAACCAAGTCAGGGATTGAACTGGCCTTTACTTTTTAGTAGAGGAAAGGAAGATTTATACATTTAATTTAAAGAGGGTTTTATTCCTCAACATGTTACAGGTAGAAAAGTCGTAGGCCTAAAATAAAATGGTATTCCCAATTAGGTACTCACATTCGTTCTAAACGCGTGCAAGGAAGTTCGATTATCTCCTGTATTGCTGGAATCACGAGCTCTGCAGCGAAGGTAATTATCGTGAAGAAGCCTTCTTATTGAAGTAGCACGGGAATGCTTCCCGGCTTCAAAAGTTTCAAAACGCACACGTAAATGCCTTGTGCATTGCAGTGACACGTAAACACACAGTCTGTAGTTTGATATTTTTATCTACTTTTGCATTTTGCATGCTGCAGTTTTTGATATAAATTTGAATTGTACATGTATTATTAACATAGAGTTTTTGATATTTAATGTAAAATAAATTAAAAATATTTAATGCCTAATACAAGAAACTTTTCTCCAAGAAACAACCTTATCTGTACGCAGTGCTCACTGCTGCGTGATCGTAGAGTCTCTGATGGCGTAAAAATCCATATCGGCTCACGTCTACGAACTTGTCAACCGTCTCGAGTATGGGTTAATTACGGGCTTTGGACTAATTACTCATGTAGTATGAACAACTAATCCAGCTAAAACATGCTACGACAGGCCTGCCTATGTTCAGCAACTTGAAAAGGCGGTAGTATTTTTTGCAACTTTCTTCATTGCGAGTAGGGTATACTGGGTACGGTTGAAACGGTGGACGGTTGAAACGGTGGACGGTTGAAACAAAGCTAATATCTCGACACCGTGCGTGATGAGGTGAGGGGTGCAAAAGGAGAACGAAGCGGGAGACAAGTCCAAACATGAATTTTAGTGTTCCGTCGCTTTTCGCGCGCTGTGCTTATGTATAGGAGGCCCCATTGTGTTTTTTGACGGAAAAGTAAGTATTTTCTGCTCGTACATTTTTTGCAATTATTATGGTTTTATCAAAGTTAGAGTATTCAGAGTGTTGTATCGTTTTATTTGAAGTTTGTAGAATATGGCTGTATGATTAGTTTTTATTCAAATTTATTATCATTCTTACTGTGAACCGTTTTATACCTAGAAGGGGGGTTGGGGACAGTTGAAACATTTTTTGTGGGTACGGTTGAAACAGTTTATTTATTTCATTTTCTTGTTTCTTAGATGCCAAGGTACACCAAAGGAAGACTACGAGAGGTCAGGCCGACTTATCAATGTACAAACAAACCTATGAAGGTGTAAAAGCCGAATCTTGGTTAAGAACAGCAGTAGAAAATATTGGACTGAACCCATTGTTCCCTGTTGAGGTATAAACGAGATACGACTGGTGGCGATGAAAATCAATAAATGGGATATAAGACTCACAATCGAGTCTTTAAATAGGAACAAGAGCGTGAGCTATCCAAATATTTAATTAGATGTGCAGACATATAATTTGGCCAAACTAAAAAGGATGCTATCAAGACCTTTGACTTGAGATGGCAATAAAAAGGCTGGTGAAAAATGATTTATCATATTTATGAGAAAAAACCCTGAACAGTTAGTACTTGCAGTATAAGCTACCAAGTCCTTCTAGGGCGACTAACTTTAATAGAAATAACGTAGATGATTTCTACGATAATTTGGCTACTGTCATGGACCGTAATAAATCTTATGATACTAAGATCACTTTATCAGAGATGGACCAATATAATCTGCTGAAAGTACAAATTTTTCTGGCTGGATGCAGGATGAAACATTTATTCACTTCCTGGAACACTTCGAGAAACATACAAATGCTTATCCTTCACATAAAGTCTTACTTATACTCTTCACATATTCCCATTAACGCACTAGACTTTTGCAAGACGAATGGGATTGTAATGCTTTTTTTTATATAGAATTAGGGTGACAAACGAGCACACAGTCCACCTGATGGTAAGTGGTTGCTGTGGCCCATAGACATCTACATCTAGCCTCGATTACGAATCAAAATACAGATGCGATGTCACCCCTGAGGACTAAGGTGTAATGCCTCGTTTCCAGTAAAAAGGGTCTCCGGTTATCTACACTCACCATACAAAACACACCAACATTAAGCTGCTATTATACGCTGGTATTCTGTGAGAGTGTTGTCCTTTCCCGGTCGAACGACGCATTCGTGCTACAATTATACTATTTATTAATATAGCTGCAGCATGGCTCTACCACGTCAAAAATGCTATCTTTCCCTCCCCACTGCTCACAAAAACTCCAACTGCTTGATTAAAAATAATGTTAGATTATAAGTATCGTGAAAGACTTGAATATTAATAAAATAAATATTTGTGATGTTCAATTGTGCCATTACGAGTCCTTAAATGTTATAAGACGATGAATTAAACATGTTCATTAATTATATTTTGTGTTATTTGTATGTTTCAATTGACCCCAGGCACTGTTTCAATCGACCCTGGCAGGGGGACGGTTGAAACAAATTAATTTTCTTTTTAAATTTGATTTTACACACAAAATACAATACAGTGATCTCAAATAACATTGCCCATTAGAAGACAGATATATGGTCTTTTATTTAATATATTTCAGTCATCGCTCGCTTAACTAATCTAGATGCAATGGACGATAAACGCCAAAATGTTTCAACCGTACCCAGTCTACGCTACGAGGGTGATACTGAAAGCTCTTAGAACATCAACACTGAACAAACTAGCAAGTTATTAGTTATATTATACTCGTATCTTTCAAGATAGTGTCCATTTACATCAATACATCGCTGCATCCGATGGAAACACTGCAAAACACTTTGCCCACTCGTTCTTAGGGGTCTCTTCGACGACATTTTGAAACGCAGCCACTGCTTCCTCGGCGTCCATAAAACGTTTTCCTCGAAGTCTTTCTTTTATTTTCGGAAATAAATAAAAATCGCAAGGTGTCGGGGCTATAAGGCGGGTGACTCAGTAATTCCACGTTTGACGTCGCCAAGTAGTCGACTGTTTGCTTGGCGGTGTGCGACGTGGCGTTGTCGTGGTGAAGGAGGATCCTACTGCGAGGTCATTTCTCCCGAAAATTTTTCCAAGACAAGTGGCAAACAATTGTTAGTGTACCAATCTGCAGTAACTGTTTTTCGATCCTCTAAAACAATTGTTGCGTAATGACCTGTCCTTCCGAAGAAAGAGGCCACCATCTTTTTTCCCACGCTTTGACCTCTCTTCACTTTAGTTGGCAACTCCTCGGAAGGAAACACCCAGACAGCAGACTCTCTCTTAGTTTCGGGATCATAACAATAAATCCAGCTTTTGTCATCCGTAAGTATGTCGAACACAGCATTTGAGTCACCTCCGTTAAATCTTTGAACTATTTCACGACACCAATCAACACGACGGAGTTTTTGGGCCTCTTTCAAATTATGAGGTATCCACCGGGCACAAAGCTTCGTGACCGCTGATTTCGATTTCGATTAAGACCGCGATTCATTCTGCAGGAGTTTAATGAACTCCATCACCTTGGTGTTGTTCCAATCCATAATGAAGAGTAGGTACGCTACACAGTAGACGTCACGAAATATGAAAATGGTTACACGTTCGTTACCTTCGCAAAAGTGTGGGCAGCTGGTTGCACGAATGTGTGAGAGACTACGCGAAGGATTGAGGTTCGCGCGCTTTCCCTTAATGTAGGTCACTCACATGCGCGCAATGTTTGCGTACATTGTACGAATATTGGCATGCATGTGAAGGGCCGTCAGACATTCATTCGCAAACTTATCGGATACGCAAATTGTTCGCATACTCAATTTGCTAACCCGTTTTCACTCCCTCCTACACTTGTTTACGAATGTCTCAGTCTTGCTTGCGATTTTGTGAATCATGGACAATGAAGATGATTTTATTAGTACGGTTCTTACGGGCTGTTTTACCTATGTTGGATTTTTTTGAGTATCCAATATAGTTGGTTCATTCTGCAGGAGTTCAATGAACTCCATTACCTTGGTGTTGTTCCAATCCATGATGAAGATATTTGAAGTATGCTACACAGAAGACGTCACGAACTACGAAAATGGCGAAACGTCCGTTACCTTCGCAATCGTGTGCGCAACTGGTCGCACGAATGTGTACGGAGAGTACGCGAAGGATCGAAGTTCGTGCCCTTTGATGTCCGTTAATAAACCGACACAGCTTAGAAAACCGCGAATGCAGCGAAAACTTTGCATAATCATTTGCAAATGTCGTCCCTTACTTGTGAGTTTGCGTATTCGTGCGAATGTGAGTGACCAGGGTAAAAAACCGACACAGCTTGGAAAACCGCGAATGCAGCGAAAACTTTGCATAATCATTTGCAAATGTCGTCCTACACTTATGGGTTTGCGTATTTGTGCGAATGTGAGTGGCCGGTAGAGTCATTACGAATGTTCTCGCTCGTAAACTTGAGGACTTCCAGCCTTCCGAACAAGCCCTTTTTGAAAAGGGTTTTAGTATCATAGATCACATATTATTTTTCCTTCAGAAATACCACAGCACACCGGACCACGCAGGGCCCCCGCTACCATATGTGCAAAGTGTGTAATGCACACGGGCGCCATCCTTTAAAAAATCCAGGCTCAAAAATTCCAAAAAAAAAAAATTAATTTTAAAACTAAAATAAAAGTTGGGAAATTAAATAGGATTAGGTATAAATACACACGAAATTTTATTACTATATTATCCAGTTACTGCCGATTCCTATGTTGCGATAACATGTCAGACGGTAGTTTCTTGATTTTTCCTGTTTAGACATGAAGTGCATAAAGACAAGTAATCCTATTAATTTTTAAATTTAAAATTATTTTTATTTTGTCAAGTATTGTGTTGTATAATATTTTGTTTACTACTTTTTTTTTTCTAAAAAATTTAGTGCTGAATACCTGCTGACTGCAATTTCAACGGTTTGATTTTTTATAAAATGGGAAGTGTTCCCTACTTTACTTTATACTATCAAAATTAACCTTTTATTGGAATCCTATCTGTGTGCCTAGTGCGAGTTTTTTTACGCGCTCGATAGCGAGAAAGTTAACTACAATTTGTATGGAATAAAATCAGCGCCAACTAGTGGCAATAATCGGAATCACAGTTCATGAGTGCGAGTTTATTACGTCGTCGATATCGACCATCGAGCTGCTCGATCGATCGATTCGAGCATTCACTCGCATTCGACAGCGAGAACGTAAACGCACGTGATTGGTTGTTTCAAGAATTTTGCGAGTGCGAGTTCCAATTTTGATAAAGTTTACGCGGTCGATATCGAAAAAGTTTTCACCTACATTTTGACAGTGAGAAAGCATAGTGAGAACGATTGTTGAAGGTTTAATTTTATTTCGTTTTGTGTGAACAATATTTAATTATGGCAGGACGTTTATTTTTCGCATGGAGAATGTTTACAGCCGCTAAGGCACAAGATGACCGCAATTATAACGCCAATGTTGAAACAAGAGCTCGTGCATCTTTCAACCCTTTGTTACACCTCACGGGGAGGCAATTTAAAGATAGGTATCGCATTTCCAAGAAAGTGTTCAAGTTTTTGTGTAAAGAGCTAAGGAGTTTGACAAATCTTAGCTCCTCTCAACGCGTTTCCTTGGAACATAAAGTATGTATCGATCATTAAAGTATTCACATTTTTGCAACTCAAGTTTAAAACAAGTGCAAGTTTAAATATAAGTTTGTTCTCTTTCTAATTGCAGGTGCTCACTGCTCTATTCTTTTTTGCAACTGGATCTTACCAAAGGCCAGTTGGGATTGCAAAGCACACGTCTCAAAAAATGTGCAGTGTGTACATAGAAGAAGTTACCCAGGCGCTGACACATAAAAACATAATAAATAAATATATTCGGTTCCCTGACACTCCAGCTGCTAGACAAGCAGTTAGTCAACGGTAATAAATATATGCTTATTTTTAAACAACCTTACATACAACTTAATACAATAATTTAATAATTACAAGAACATTGAAACAGAACAGAAAAGTAATCTAAATTATTTTGTAGAGCCATGCTACAGCTATAATAGTAGTATAGTTGTAGCACGAATAGGTCGGCTCGACCGGGGAAGGACCACGCTCTCACAGAATACCAGCGTAAAATAGCAGCCTAACACTGCTGTGTTTCATATGGTGAGTGTAGAGAACCGGAGTCCCTTGTGCTGCCTGCTCTGTGTGTGCTGGCCTCACTCGTCTTCGAGGTGATCCTCGAGTACGAATTGGTCTTGCACGGCAAGGTGTAGTTTGCCCCGACAAAGCAGGCCCTGGTTGACTTTCTTGGCAACATGAGGTTGTGTTGATTGCCCTGGGTCGTTCCAAGATTGAGAACCTTAAATATGAAAAATATAAATGAAACTTTCAACAAAATCAATATACCTAGTAGTTGTGTACAAGAACCAAAAAGACAAACAAGTTGGCTTTTTTTTTGAAGCAAATACATACATAAACACTCACGCCTGTCACCCAGAGGGGTAGGCAGAGACTACGGACTTCAATGTTTCATAGAATTAGAGAACCAAAACCCAGTTTAAACCAAAATATATAAAAATAAATAATCATTTAGACGTACCTTCTTCCATTTCTCAGTACTTTTTGTATCACCACTACCATCACTATTCAAAAATTGAGCTAATTCCTCCCAGTTTTTTTATACAAGCCATCCTACCTCTTGCATTATTGGATGGTTTGCTGAGATCTCCATGCCTAAAACCAATAAACTTAGTTACAAAATATACAACAACATATTAATATGTTCCCTAAACACTAAATAAATTAAATTCAACTTACTGCTCCATAATTGTCACCATCAAATCGAATTGGGACGAACTAGTCTTCATATTTTTTTACTTATAATTATAATTTAATATTTTCAATAATCGTAAGTTCACAACAAACAAAGACAAACTGTCAAAGTATATGAAAGATGCTATAATAACCACAACTTTGATAGACAGCTTCTAATATTAAGACGACTAAGTAACTATGTCATCCTAAACTTGGTTAGTTTATTTCACGACGCTAACGTGTTACCAACATAAGAGAAGGAACGAACGCGATTCACGGTGAGTAAACGCGAATCGAAAGGTTAGCTTCGATTGTAACACACACTCGCTTGTCTTCACTTGTCGATAGGTATGGCGTTAACTCGGTTAACGCGATGGTGAAGTCATTCGACTTATTTTGTGGAACTCGCACTAGGCACACAGGTCCTGCAACAAGTGGCGGCGGTTGTAGCAGTAAAACAGCTTCTACGGCTTTGATAAGGCTTTAATAAGGCTAGCGTCGATATAATTCCATCCGACCCCGGTTTGTGGCCCGAAATAATCACCAATGAGATAGCTAGAATATTGGTTAAACGTGGTCCGCCCTTGATAGACATCAGTTTTAGCTTTCCTAGTAATAAAGATAAGAGAAAGTTTTCGTGCAAATACTTTGTAAGAAGTCTAGCAAATTGAGAAAAAGTCGAAAGCGCTTGGTTTATTTACTCTATTTCTAAAGATACTGTATTTGTTTTTGTTGTAAGTTGTTTTGTAAAACTCCTAACACTTCTTGTGATACAAATGGAGTATCTGATTGGCAACATTTGTCTTTGCTAAAAAGAGACGAAACGTCAATTTTACACTATAGTTATATTAACACTTGGGTAAATTTAAAAAAATTGTTGGAGACATCTACGACTGTTAATGCTCATCACCTGCGGATTTTAGAAACGGAAAAAATACTGGCGCGGCATGTTGGAAAGAATTATTGCGATTGTTAAATATTTATTTATTTATTTGTATAGATCTCCAACAGTTGTACATAATAAATTACTTCTAACACATGCATTACATCTACAAATTACTATGTACTACCAATTATAGGAGAACACATCATTCTAAAACAATAGCAGTGTTTATAATTTGCCTATTTTAATGGTAGTTGGAACAAAAATAAGTTTAATGAACATAAATGAAAATAAAAAATAAATTAAAGTTAAGTTTAGCATAAAGTTAGTGACTGACTAATTAATTTTCCAAACTATCATTACATTTTTTCATAAAAAGTGTGAGCCCGTCACAAACAATGTCTAGTGTTGCTATGTTTTTTACACATTTGTTACGTGGTAGAGCTATGCTGCAGCTATAAGTTGTAGCACGAATGGGTCGGCTCGACCGGGGAAGGACCACGCTCTCACAGAATACCAGCGTAAAATAGCAGCTTAATGCTGCTGTGTTTCGTATGGTGAGTGTAGAGAACCGGAGACCCTTTTTACTGGAAAAGAGGCATTACATCTTAGTCCTCACGAGTGAAAACGCATCTGCTTTTTGATTCTTTATTGAGATTGTAGATGTCTATGGGCCACAGTAACCACTTACCATCAGGTGGACTGTGTACTCGTTTGTCACTCGATTTATAAAAAAAAAAAACATACATTGTATACACGTGATATACGTGTTATTGGAGAATTCTGTCCCAGTTTTGTTCGTGTGCTATCAGTCTTAAAGAAGGGACATGGGTTGCGAGGAGGTCTCCTAGGTACATTAATATTAAATCTACTTAACAGCTCACTGTCATCAATTTTACCATTGAAAAGTTTATGAAGAAATTTTAAATCAAGAAGAGATCTACGAACTGCCACTGGTTTCATCCTAAAGTAATCGAGTTTCTCTTTGTAGCACTCACCATGATTTAAAACGAAATATTAGGTGTTTAATGAGTCTTTTTTGAATACGTTCGATTCTTTCAATGTGGTTTTCGTAAGCGGGAAACCATACTTGACAACAATATTCAAGTTTGCTACGGATTAAACTGTTGTACAGTTGAAGTATTGTTGTTACCTTTTTAAAATCTTTAGACTGTCTAAGAACAAAGCCGAGCAACCTGAAGGAAGCAGTCACTATAGAATTAATATATTTATCGAATCTTAATTTGCTATTAAATATTACGCCCAGGTCTCTAATGGAATTAGTTTAATTCAGCTTTTTACCCAAAATTAAATTAATGATTTCTATTTATCTACACAATGTTTGGCATTTCAAGGTTCTTCGAAATTACTTTTCGAACATGATAATGGAAATTTTCTAAAAGCGGTTAAGATGATTGCCTCTTTCGATTCAGTGATGAGACAGCACGTTAGCCGAGTGTGTAACTCTCAAACAAAATGTGTTAAAATGACTCATTACTTAGGCGTGCAAATACAGAATGAAATAATTGAATTATTGTCGTCTAAAGTAAGAAATAATATTTTAGAAATGGTTCGCAGTTCAAGATATTTTTCAATAATATTAGATTGTACACCAGACACTAGTCATACTGAGCAAATTAGTCTTGTTCTGAGGTATGTTGTCCTTAACACAACTTCAAAAAAGTTTGAAGTTAAGGAAAGCTTTATTGCGTTTAATACAATACTGGACTCTACAGGGAAAGGGATATATACAAAAATTAAATTTAGATATAAAAAATATTAGGGGACAAGGTTTTGATAATGGGGCAAACATGAAGGGACAGCATGTTGGGCTTCAAAAACGCATTCTTGACGCGAATCGGAGAGCCCTTTTTGTACCTTGTGCGGCTCATACTTTGAACTTCTAAAGTGTCAGATGCTATAATAAACTTTCTTAATCTTGTGCAAGAGTTATATAATTTTTTTCCGTCATCCACAAAAAGGTGGGATATTCTGAGAAAAAATGTCCCTGGGTTAAATTTAAAGCCTCTAAGTGAGACAAGATGGTCCAGCAGAATTGATTCAATAAATCCCCTTAAACTTTATTTAATTAAGGTTTGTGAAAGCCTTCTAGAAGTAGCTGAAGATAATTCCTTTCACAATGATGCAAGATATAAAGCGAGTTCCCTCTTAACGTCTGTACGAAAATTTCAATTTATTTGCGGAATTATTATTTGGCATGACGTTTTATTTCACATAAATATTGTCAGCAAACAAATGCAAAGTGCTACAATTAATATTAAAGTATGCCAAACCTACCTAAAAATTTAGTTGATCACTTCCAGCAATATAGATCTGACCAATCGTTTGAAGAAATTCTTGTACAAGCGAAAGAAGTAACACTCTCTCTCGAAATTGAAGAAGACTTCCTACCGTTACCAACGATCAGGAGGAAATTTAGACCAAAACTGTTTGACTATGAACACCGAGATGAGACCCCTCATGATCCAAAAACTGCCTTTAAAATTAGTTTTTTCTTAAAAATTATAGATCAAACATTAAGCTCTCTAAAAAACCGATTTGACTTATTAAATGAGTATGATAATATTTTCGGATTTTTTAGCGACATATTCAAATTAAGTGACAGCGATATTTTAAAACATTGTTCTGTTCTTGAAGAACGAATCACAGATCAGGATAATAAGGACTCCAATGATTTGTTTAATGAAATTAAACCGTTAAAGTTGTTTTCATTACCTGATGATACTGCCCCTTAAGTATTTTACAACATACCTATATTTGAAAACAATTTAATCTCCACCTTTCCAAACGTAAGCAATTCACTAAAAATTCTTCTGACATTGCCTGTATCTGTAGCTTCTGGCGAGCGATCTTTTCCAAAGTTAAAAATCATTAAAAACTATTTAAGACGACAATGCGTCAAGAAAGATTGTCTGGGCTAGCGATATTAGCAATTGAACAAGAAATTTTTGATGATATAAATTTTAGCGATGTAATTAATGAATTTGCAGTAGCAAAGTCTCGGAAAATATCAACTAGCTACAATAGCTATTATGTATTTTTCTATTGTAGGTACCTAGCCATCATTTTTGATTTTATAACGAAGTTACCTAGGTATTTTTTATCAGAAGTATCTGCTTAGCATATTAAGTATTAGTAGAAAGTAGTACTTATATATGTATATGTAGACATTAGGCAATATTTCTGTTATTTGTTCCTAAAAAAGATGTGATTTTTAGGTTTGGGTTATTTTCTAGTATTTATAAACAACGTGTCTGTACCCTATTAGTTAAGTAAATGCTTTAAAATGGGTGTGACCAAGAATTTACTTTAATTTATTTTGTTATGATTTTATTCTGTTTGTTTCATTTTGATATTTTAGTCTACAAATAAATAGGACTTCTAAAGTTCAGTTTTTTCCTTTATTTCAAGCACCTACCTACCTACCTTCAAAAAAATAAATAAAAAAACATGATCCAAAATGCCTTGAAGGGCGCCAAAATCCTTTTTTGCACACAGGCGCTAGTAGCCCTTACGGGGCCCTGGGATCACGCATTATAATCTGTTACTTGTCAAGCGTATGAGGACCATAGAAATATTTGATAGCAACTACCTGGACGAACTTAAGAATCTCTTTCGTTATTTTTCTATTATTACAATATTTATAGTTTATACATAGTTTTCTGATTTCCTGATAGTCGTCAATACCTAAAGTATGAATGAATTCTGCCATGTACTTACTGAAAAATATGTTTTATCCTCTCAACACTCGTCCATTCCTTGATAAATCGACATGCATGGTGATAGGATGGAGGAGCCTGATAGGTATGGTTTTTCAGCCAGTTATGCTTCATCATCATCATAAGTAGTAGAGCCACGCGGCAGCCTTTGCTGCTGCACGCATGGGCCGGCTCGAACCGGGGTGGTGCCACGACCTCACAGAAGATCAGCGTGAAGTAGAAGCTCTGCTTCTGCATTTCGTCTGCCAGACTGCTTAGAATGTGTGACTCTAGATAGCTTGCAGCAGAGAGCTCTTTTGGCTTCCACACTTGTGATTGAACTTGCCTACTACTTGCCCGAAGTCGTATCTCCCAATACAAACAGTCATTTCTTTTTTAATCATGGTCTCAACGGAATTGACGCGGGACACTACAGAATCAACTAAAGAACTCATGTTGTATGAAACTGAAACCAGAGGCGGTTCTAATTCTTCTTGCAGTCACAGGACTTACGGTTTTTGTCGTCATCATTTTGTGTTGTATCATTCGCCGCCCAACAATAGAAATTCGAATGTATCCTCATCAACATCGTCAGAAGATACGCTTATGAAATGTATCTTCTAAACAAACTCGTTTATTTCCTTCCGTAGCACAATTTTCAATGGGAAGCTGAATGTTTCGTCGTTAAACGAGGCTTCTTGGTAGTACTTTCCAGGACTTTAGAAATAAATAAATATAGCAGCCAAGTTAGTTCACCTATGTAAAATATGTTGTCGTTATGAAACAATCAACTCAGCAGCCAACGCCGAAGTTGAACTAACTTCTTTCAATTTATTGATCATGAATTTTAAAGTAGCTTCTGCTGTAATAAGACTTAAATCTTGCTGAAAACGTACCAAGACAGCGATCTTTACCGGTTTAAGTGTTTGTTCTAATTTTCAATGTATCCTCTTCATACTCCGAAAACTGCCGCAAATCCCGCGGATTCCGCACACATAATCCCGCTGCCTGCGGGTCTAGAAAATGATACAGGATCTCGGTATACTGAGATTGGATGCCCTGCCTACAACACCCGCATGACCCAGGACCGAAACCCGTCCCAAAATAACCCAGGGCGTTTAGACGGCTCACGCAGTCTCTACTAGCTTCGAGGTCACTAAGTTTGATCTCAGAGCTAGCAGTGCCTGCTTCACTATTAGAATTCATATAGATAATATGGTTGACATAGTAATTATGCAGGTTGAATTGTGCACACCGAAGTATGGCGGAAATTTCTGCTTGGGGAAGAATTTTCCCGATTTCATACTAAGCTTGAATTTAGGCTATTCTTCATAAATTCCAAAGCCTACGTCAAGGCCCATTTTGGATCCATCGGTTTACCATATAAGGCTTCCGACCTCACACATAACCTGTCCATTCAGCCAGTCTTCTCTGGAGGGTAGTTCCAGTATTTAGTACTTTTTAATAAAAGTGCATAGTTGAGGCATATTTCCTTCATTGAGTCGAGCAGGGATCTCAATCTGTAGGAAAGCAAGCTCAGACCGCCCTGGACGTGAATCCTATACAAACTAGCCTCCGCTTCCTTGTTTAACCGATTCAGTGCGGTTGGCACGCCATGCGTGCCGTCGATTATTTTTCTGTGCGCGTATGTTACGAGAGTCGTGTCATTTTAAAAATCGTTATAACTCGCTCAAATTGCGTTTTAGGAAGAATTATCTGGATATTTTGAGAATTTGAAATTTTTAGGGGTTGACATTAGTTGGATTTACTATGTTGTGGGTTTTTTTAATTGTTGTGGAATGGAAAATAATAGCACTCATTGCGATCGCACACAAACTCAAGTTGTAAACAAGTTTCTGGAAAACAAGTCTGTTAAAAAAACCAAACCGTTTGTATTATTGTTTAATTTTCCTTAAAATGGTTGGTTTCGAACTGTTTCAAGCAAAAATAAACCTTATACCATATCACAAGAGCTCATGGTACTTCGTAGGTCTATTCGGCCATATGATAGTAATAAGACGGCAGTTCAACCATTTTAAGCAAAATTAAAGAATAACACAAACGCATTGTTTTTTTTTTAACAGGAGACTTGTTTTCCAGAAATTTGTTTACAACTTAATTTGTGAGCGATTGCAATCAGTGCTATTATTTGTTACTTATTAGACAATTTTTCCATAACATGAAAACCCACAAAGTAAAAATAGTACCATGTACACGTTAAAAAAAGATTGTCAACCCCTAAAAATTTCACATTTAAAAATATCCAGAAACGAAGCTGCATGCATGAACTACTCGCAAAATAATGAATATTTTGTTCTGGATAAATTTTCCAAAAAGGCAATTTGAGCGAGTTATAACGATTTTTAAAAAGACACGACTCGCGTTACATACACCACACACAAAAGTAATCGGTGGCACGCCTGGCGTGTCACCCGCACTGAACCGGTTAAGCTTCGGTGTAACTAATTTTTCCAACCGTCTCTTTTTAGTAAAGGGTGTTATAACAGTTTTATCATAAACTGACATCCCTACCCTAGATTTATTGTGTTTAGGGACCATCTCATCACAATGACAAATATCAAGTACCAGTGCGATGGAACTTTAAGAAAGCAAAACTGTTAACACTGTATTCATCTAGAGTAATAGATTAGCTTACATTTTTAATGATATTATATATTCAGTTATAGATGACTGCATTACAAAGAAAAAGCGAAATGTGAGCTCAAAATATCCTTATAGTGGTTTACACATGAAATAAAGCGATAAAAAAAAATAAAAGTGACTCCACACAAAAGGTCATTAGATTAATCAATCGATTGAGTATGCGAAAGAGTACGGTAAGTACTCACAATGTAGAGTGAGTGTTCAAAAGGTGACAGAGCCCACACGACGTAGCTGTGTTCGTCGATTTCGAATATACAGACGCGCACGCTTGTATCTCCTTAACGCAGCAGACGCCCTAAGATATATGTATAATAATTTAAAAAAAATCTTACACCAATATCCATTTTATTTGCATTAAGGCACTTATGTTCTTGTAATTAGACAGAGTTGAAGGGAATGTAAAGAATAATGTTTATTTACTTCAATCTATAAGCCTAAACTTGACTGTAACATTAAATCATACACACAACTATAGACCTGAAAACCATCTCTTTTAAACAAAATTAAAGAATTAATTTCATGTTGGCATAGCACCTAGAAATCATCCAGATCATGGACTAAAAATATAAACCGTTGATTAACACATTATTTATTTATTTAGTACATATTGTTACATGTATTTTTTCCAATAACATTAAAACAAAATTTTAACATCCACAAAAATAATATTTGGAACATCACTTGCACTTTTACAAAAATAGTTATTGCTAATTCTGATATTGGTTACCTTCTATCATCAACATCTGAAACAAAAAGAACAATGAATAGGACAAAGATCAATTTAAGAAACGGACATTAAAATTTCAAATATTGCTGCCTGACCGATTTTTAGACCAATGGGGCAAATTTATATCCGAATAATTTGCCCCATTGGTCTACATGTACAGCTATGCACTACAATTGTGATATGACAGTACAACAATGTGTCAAACATAAAGATATTATAATCTCGTTCTAACATAAATGTGTCTGAAGTTCATGCTTATGAGATAAAGTCATAGGTAGGCTTAGACATTATGTTTATGTCGCAGCGTATTGTACCAGCAGCGCAGATAGTGTGGCTTAACTGAGTAAGGTAAAAGCTTATCCGGAATAACAGCGTAAAATAGGAGCTTAACGTTGCCGTTAGCGATAGCAGGCTTATTCGCTATCTTTATTGACACAAAAATTGATAGTCACTTTATGGTACATTGCATCGCATGAGAGTGGTAGCTCATAGGAACGCTAGAATACTGTAGGTGGACCTTTTATTTGTTTGTCATCCTTAATGGTATACACAAAGGTCTGCTGATTTAAAAGTTCATAGTTAAACATCAGCATTCAACTGAATGCCTGAACAAAGCTTAAGTACTTAACCTGACGAAAATCTGACCAATGTCATCTGATTAAAGAAAGTTATTATTTTTGCGATGGTAAGGTTGGGTATTTTTCGTCTTGTTTGGTCTATGTTACAATTCAGAATTATGTTTAGAATTTAAATTCAATGGGATTATTCGTAGGTGAATTGTTTCTTGTTAAAATTATAACAAAGCACTAATCAAATTATTGAAATTACATCACACAGTACAATATTAAGATATTTGTTAGGGCAACAGTACCAGAAAGAGAAACTAATCTTAAAGTTTTGGCATCTAATTAAGTCTTTGGGCTTCAATATTACATCATACATTACAATCACCAACTAAACCAGACCAGAAACTTTTTAGAAACTTATTTTACTGTACACAAATGTTGGCATAAAAACTGGGTAGTAATAGATACCATAGACAAGAGACAATGCGGTTGTCAAGAATCTAGTATTACATTTCTTATTCCTTCTAAATGTCTACTACTGGACAAGGATTGTTACTGTTTAAGGGAGGATTTGCCTTAACAGTCATGTTTGGCAGACGGATTGATGACTGCAGCACTAGACATGTGGCACCTTTGACACTGCTTCACCAGTCTTGGTATTTTTACTTTTGGCGTAAACAAGATGGTTGTACCGCCACCTATCAGAAGCCATTAAATTTTCTGGTATTTCCTATAACCGCCTTTTACTACACCCACAGAAAAAAGTTAGTGATGTATTCTCTTACTCCACCACCAGTGCGCCACACGCGCGACTACAATTACTAAGCCAAATTTTAAAAAAAAGCTCCATCAACCAAAATGGTTCTTAGTTTCATTTAATGTGTAATATTCAAGTATATATAAGAAATCATTATAAAAAAAAATTAAATGCTTATTCGCAATCATAGTCTAGTCATAGTAACGTATAAAAATTTGATTACTAAACCACTTACTTTTTCCATCACAAGCTACAATTTTCACTTTATCTACTTTGGCAACTTCTTGGACTTCCCTGAACTCTACATCGTTCAACATAAATGTCCAAACATTATCACAGAATCTGAAATGATACACATAATAATATATTAAATTAAATCTGATTTAGATTTCAATAAAAAAATTAACATATTTTTCCTTATGATTTAATCTAATTTAAGAATCTGTATTCTTTATAATCAAGGTAATTTTAATTTTGTTTTAGAACTGATCAAATCAGAGTTCTTGAAATTATGTCACTAATATTTGAAGTTTCAGGGGTAGGGAACAGAAATAATATATTTACATACATAACTATGCATGCATTAATGATATCATGTATGTATGAGAATAAAGTGTTTCTGATTCTTTTTGACTTTCTTTGAGATTTTGCAGTGGGAGGTTTTATTAGATTAGTCTTTACATCCAGAGTGTCCACAATGTTCAAATTTGTTTTACTGATCTAAAATAAAATGATATGTAAATATCGAATCAACAACAATTTTTAAAGGCAGATCCGACAGATATGTATCCTTATACTTCGACAATATTGTACAGGAAGTCAAAAAAATTGTTGGAGCAAATGAAATAAAAGCTTTTGAAAGTAAAATTATGGAAAAAAGATAGCAATTTGATTAAAACTAGCAAAGAGATTAAGACTCAATCATGCAACTACATCCAGCAACTTTTCAACTGCTCTGCACCTCCATTTGATGAAACTTTCTTCAGAACCAACAAAGACAATGATAATGTTGTGCAACCCCCAACTTTTGACAAAGTTCGAGAATGTAATGGCCAAGAATAACAAACTTCTGGACTGGATGCCATCAGGGATTCAGAAATACGGCAGAGGAATAGTTCACTCCAAAATGTATGAATTACTGTAAAATATTTGGGAAGCAGAACAGCAATGGTTGAAATGGAATACAGCTATTATCAGCCATTTCCATAAAAAGAACAGTAAAAGAAGTGCATGGGTGGCCATTTGCCATAATCAAAAATTGCAGTTTGTCTCTGTGATACACTTCTCAAAATGTATTGTGAACTTTTAAGACTTTGCTCCTGATCACAAAGGGCAAACAAGTCAATGGTGGCTTGATAACAATATTCCAGACTTCATAAGAGCTCTGAAGACTGAAGCTAGTTCAGTCCAGATCTGAATCTGGTGGACAGTAAAATGTGGCTTGTTCAAAATGTTACTCTGACATTCCGTCTCTTATGAAACCATTAAGCCAAAAGGTGGCCGATTTCCCAATGATTATAGTGCATGGATTCACAGATTCGTGGCCTTGCTTACTTTAAATAAAATAAATAAAGCTAAAATTTTATATATAAATAATTATGATTTATTATTTGAAAATTACATTGTCTAATATTGAGAATAAATCGGTTACCTGTAAGTATTTAATTTTCCTGCTTTGAATGTTAGCCTAGATTTGACCCTGGTCGAAAGTGCTTGGTTTATTGATTTATCAAATTGAAGTAACACTTTTACTGCTAATGTCGGCGTTATTTGCCCATACTAAAATAAAACATCCAAATAAATATTTGTAAATAAGTGAAAAAGTAAAATGTGTAGACATTTTTCGATTTTATATCCACAAAGAAAATCTTACTTGAATTAGTTCATCAAGGCTTTCTTGCAATGTATTTCCAATTGTAGTATTTCTATAAAGTTGATATGACATAACTAACAATGAAGTAAATAATTTCTTAAAAAAAAAACGAAGATCTACAATGTGTTCTAAATTAATTTGCGGTTCCTCCACCACTCTTCAAGTCAAATTTAGCAGTCTCAAAGTTTTCAGTATAAATAAATAGGTTTGGGCTTGGGTGCTAAAAATATCGATAAATCGAAATGTCGATATTTTCTCACGCAGCCAACGATGTTTATCGTCGATATATTTAACCGCGATATATCGACATTCGATATTTATTTTAGAGTATTGAATTCGTATCAATTTCGATATATTTTAAAATATTATATTTAGTTTATAACACATCGAGTAACAAAAGCACTGATGTGCTTCGGTTTTTTTTCCGTCGTCGATATATCGTTATTTCTCACGCGATAATTATCGATACTGTTTACAAATATCGTTATATTAATTTTTTCACTTGCTCATCCCAATAAATAAATATAAAGGTACTCTGTGGTCAAAGACAGTAATATGTCAATAAGAGTTTTGGCACAAATATGACCGGCGCGGCGGCGGATTGCTGCTCCTGTATTATTGTTAACCGACTTTTAAAAGGAGGAGGTACGCAATGCGACTGTATGTTTTTGCATGCCAGCGCGAAACGCGCAGGTATGTTCTACTATTTTATGTGTGCTACCCAGGGCCGGATTAACCAAGTCGTGGCCCTTAGGCAATGGAATTCTCGGGGCCCCTTTGCAGCCAGCATAAAGGGATGTAACGTATCCATATTATTAGTTCTACTACTCCATTCTAGATGGTTTTGTTCTGTAAGTATGAAGTATTTTATCAACTGACAGTGTGTGTCGCTAAAACGTAATAATACCTATTGTCACTGTGTTTACAAATTTTCCAATAAAATTTTCTCTGTATGAAACATTTTCCATTATATTTGCACGGGGTCTTTACCTGATGCGGGGCCCCTAGGCAGTTGCCTACTCTGCCTAAAGGTTAATCCGGCCCTGGTGCTACCCCACAACCTTTTTCTAGGTGAACCGATTTTAGTTGTGTATCGCTAGCAACGCAAAGTCGGGAATTTGAATTTGGAAAAATCCCAAATTAGGGGCTCCTTAGGTGCTAATTAGGTGCCAAGTTTAAAAATTAGGTGCTCTAAAATTTTCACCGTAACGAAATGTTGAAATTTGCGTTGCTAGCAAAACGTCTCGCTAGCAACGCAATGAAGTTATTAAATATACGATAAATATTAATAGCAAGGAATTAGGTGCTAATTAGGTGCTGCAAGTATACGCAGTAACAAGGCGCCCCTAATAAAAATAAAGTCGTTATTCAGAACATAGCAGATGCAAAATTCAGATTTCCTGAAAATCAAAATAGAATCAAAATTGCTTTCAACAAAAGTCCATATTAGGGGCTTTTTAGGTGCTAATTAAGTACCAAGTTTAAAAATTAGGTGCTCTAAAATTTTCACCGCAACGACCTGTTGAAATTTGCGTTGCTGGCCAGACGTATCGCTAGCAACGCAATTAAGTTATAAGATATACGATAAATATTAATACCGATTTTGATGATTCTTTGAAAGTTGGTGCTTCTCACGTGATCCCATATAAATTTGATCGAGGTCTGACCAGTAATTTTTGAGTTATCCTTAATAATTTATATTTAAGTCGGTTGTACAAAATTTTTAATTTTATTACTTGTTTAAATAATGGTTTGAAAAGGATTTTGACATGTAAAAAATAAAAATGGTGCGATTTTGTGTACTAAAATGTCTCCGCATGTGAAATATAAGAGGAAACGGTGAAACAAGTGCTCCTCCCATCCCCCTTTCCCTAAAGGGGGTCGCTTCCGATTTGGAAGAAAGGCCGTACAGGCCAAAGCCAGCCCCACCGGTGGTATTTAGTGGGTAGGCACTTCATAGTGAGTCCCACATAACCGCGCAGTTGGCTGTGTGGTATGCTATGAGAATTCACCACCTCCCTTCCCCACTTCCGGCTTTGCTATGGGTGCAATAAAAAAAAAAAAACAAAAAACAAGTGCTCCGATGGTGATGTGAAGCTTAAAGGTATGATTCCAATCTGGACAGCAAGTAGCAGTTCTGCTGCAGCAGTGTTGCCACTGTGATGCTGCGCAGCAGTGTTGCCTGCCACTAACTTTTATTTATATTTTTGGAAGAGGAATTACTTGTTTTATTGATTTCCTTCGATATAATATTTTTCCATATATTGTCTTTAATAAAATTATTACGATAATTAGTATGACTACTATCATAAAGGGCTGGATATAAAGTCCAACCAAGTTAACTAATTGTTCCTCTTCTGAATCAGAGAAATTCATATTTTTATTGCAAATTTATTTATTAACATTAACGTATAGACAATATCACTGCGGCGGAATCAAATTATTGATATTAAATTTCACATATAATTGTAATGATAATAATGACAAATTTCATTTAATTGACATAAATAATTTAATAAAAAAGTTTTGGACAAAAGATTACCTATCCAAATATAATTAAGACTGGTAGCAAATGTGCTACTTTATTATTTACTTTTTAACTCAACCAAGTTTTTGGTTACCAATACTGCTTTTATTGAGCATCATAATCATTTGAAATTTAATTTGAAATCAGTTCCGACTAATTTAAATTAGTGAATGCGACAATAGAGACAATCTCTAGCAATAATAAGAGCTTAATTAATTTAGAATGCAGCCCACAAATAAGTAATAAAAATTGTTTACACCTGGTGCATCAAAATAGGCAATGATGTGCAAAGAAATGGAAGTTGAATTGTTTTTAAATAGTAACAACATACATATCATTTGTATTACTGAACATTGGCTAAAAGATTATAATTTCATGTTTGATTTCAGAAATCAGCGGGTGGTTAGTTCCTTCAATGGAGAAAAAAAACTTTACGTAGTGGCTCCTTAATATTAGCAGATAAATCATTATTATATAAAGAACGTAAGGATATTGTGAGCCTCTCTGTTGAGCGAACTGTAGAAATGGCTAGTGTCGAGCTCGAGCACCTCATTGTTGTAAGTGTTTACAGACCCCCATGTGCTACTTATGACTATTTTGAAAGGATTGTGGAAGAAGTTTTGCTCAAACTTAGTAAACAGAACAAGAGACCTTAACATCAATCTCCTTGAAACTTCTTCTATTAGTATTAAGTTTAGCTCATTGTTTAAATCGCATAATCTTGTTAATTTATTCTTAGAACTAACACGTATTGCTGGGCATAGTGAGACCTGTATAGATAACATTTTTACAGATATTAAGCCCTTGCATAAATCAATTATTCAAAATTTAAGGTCAGATTACCGTGGACAGTTGGTATCATTGCCTTACATACACAAAAAACAGAAAAATAAAGAAAGTTGTGTTTTTCCAATAAATGAACATCGCTTGGAGAGGTTTAAAAGTAATATAATAAAAAGACTTCCATCACTTTCATTTAAGAATATTGCTGATAATTTGTACAGTACAGAATTTAAAATTATAAGTTGTGAATTTAGTAGAATATTTACTTCTAAAACGTTCTCTTTTATCAATCGCAAATCATTTAATGAATGGGCGACAGTAGGAATTTATAAATGTAGGCGAAGGTTATACGAGCTTTATAATGAAAGATCATATAATAGTAGTGTTATATTTATTATTCAGAGATTATGTAAAAACATATTCTAAAATATTTAAAAAAGTGTGCTCCAGGCTTTACATTTAAGTAACAAAATTAAAACTGCATCCAACAAAATTTAAATGACCTGGAGAATAATAAATGGTGAAACGGGCAAGGTCAAACCGCGCAACCCTGATTTTCAATTGAATATTAACAATAATATAACTGGATCTGATCAAGAAGTTATTCTGAATTTTGAGAAAAAATTTACTGATGTTCCTTTTTTGACAACAAAATCATTACATATTTTTACGTCACCCCTACACGGCCAATTTGGACTAGTTAGATAAGTTTGATTGTAAAGAATAAATATATACATACACATATACTTATGTAATCAGAATCCGTATTATTTTTTTACTGAACGTTTAAAATAAACAACGTTTATTCTGGAAACTAAACTTATTCATCTCTGAAAAACAAATCTCTACTTAGTATAGTTCCAATGTATATGTATATATATACATGCGGAAATAATTAATAAATGGTGAAACGGGCAAGGTCAAACCACGCAACTCTGATTTTCAATTGAATATTAACAATAATATAACTCGATCTGATTAAAAAGTTGTTCTGGCTTTTGAGAAACATTTTACTGATGTTCCTTTTTTGACAACAAAATCATTAAATTCTTCTCCTACTGTTGCCAAATCATTGCTTAAACAAAATGTAAAAGCTTGTTCAAATACTAGAGATTTATTATTAGAGTATTGCCAAAAGTTATCGTTAAATATTTTAAAACTATTGATGTTAAGAAAACGGCAGACTTATGGAAGTTAAAGTTATTTTATCTATAACTAGCTTTTTACCCGCGGCTTCGCTCGCGTGAGCTTGAATTTAGGAACATCATTAAATGCTGTTCCGTGCCTAATTTAGCAAAATTCGATCGCTTTTAGAGTCACCTCTGTGTCTGTGTCTCTATATCTGTCAAAGATTTTTTTTATAATTTTAAAAGACTATTAGACGTAGATGATTGGTATTTGTCATAATGTGCTACAGGAACACGTGAATATATATTTCTAGAAACACCTACTATTTTTGTATTGGGCGTATCTTCCCATGTATATATAAGAAAGGTCTTAAGGTGTCTTGAAATCAAAATTTATTATTATTAAATAATAATAAATTTTGATTTCAAGACACCGTTACGTTTTACTCTTTACATTCATTAATAATTAAATGATAGTTTTAAAAAAAATTGATGAATTCATGGTCTTCTATCAATTTACGGTATAATGTTTAGTTGAAATATGTTATTCATATCATTGATCCTATTTAATATTGTTTGGCACCATAAAATAGATGTAGATAATTTTTTTTTCGTTCGAGTATATTTCAAAATTTCATAAATGCAGTTCAATAATGGCATATACTACACATGGAATAAAACTAATGTTACGGATTTTATCACGTTTAATTATATCTTTATTTTACGTGCGGTTTTTTACGCATCTTCGGATGAAAAATTCATAAAAACCCACGTAAAAGAACATATCGTTGATGTGAAGCACCGACGCTCCAGAAAGTCTAAAGTATGTCAACATGTTTAGTATGGCCCCGATTATATCGGATCTGATAGCCAACAAATCCTTGCAATAGAGCACCGATTCCTACCAATGATGATTCGCGAGGTTATTGATATTTAAAAAAAATCATAATTTTAACAGGAATGATGGCTGAGTGCTACCATCTGCTAAGGACCCCATAATTAATAAAATTAAATTAAAACTCAAACATACTATTCTAACTATGACATCAGGTCGTCAAACACCTCAGCCTTCCCGTGACCATGGGTGCTGTAAAGTCCCCAAAACATCGGGGTGTTCATTTTAGTGGACCTTAGATAGGCTGACGATAATGAGTTCATCTTTGCAACCCGCAGCCGCAAAAAGTTTTTGGCCAAAAAGTGTTCGCTTCGCTGATTCCAACGCGGGATGATCTCAACTGAGAAACTTCTCAGATGTGCAAGTTTTCCTTCACCGCCAAGAACGTAAATCGACACTTCCAATTGCAATTAAAATATATGCTAAAATATATAATAATGCTTACTTACCATGAAATTTAAGTTTGAATCAGTTTGATTATGTACCGCCTTTGGCAACTAAAACAAAATGAACCTTCGTTTGTTGAACCTTTGTTGCCATATTGACCACACCTACCTAGTAATTATACATCCAACGATGCCACGAATGAATTTTCAATTATTTACATCGTATATTCAGTAGCATTCTATTATTTAATTTTATCAGCGACTTACCATTTTAGTTTATTTAGATGTAAGTAGATGGCGCTATTATTAGATGAAATAATGAAAGTCAAAACTATAATATCTAGTAATAATAGCGATAGAAGCGAACCTTTATTTATTATATCAATAAGGCATAAAGTGAAGTCAATTCTGTTAAAAATTATGCTATCAGCGCTGCTAACGGTGAAAAACGATTTAATGATATCGTCATATCACCACATCATGAAATAGCAACATGTTGTTTAGTTATTAGTATCTTCAAACGACTTCTATTTATTGATTTGGTCAAGCTATATCATGACATTGTCAACAAACAGTGTTAAATATCACGAAATGATAGACTACTTTTTGATATATGATTAATTCTATGATCTGGCCACGACATAATAGTATTATTAAATATATAATAGTTTTATTAAATATATAAAAATATATTTAATAAAACTATGTTAATGAAAAATTTTGCAAATATTGCAGACATACCAGTTTTAACCTGTTTACATGTAGATTAGTAATTGAAATGAAAACCTTATCAAACATATTTTTGATAGAAGTCACTATTATCTATTAAATTTATTACACTTTTAAAATAAAATAACAAAAATAATAAAAAACTCAACGTTAGAACTTTTTAATAATTTTAAAAATCTAATTATTTAAACATATAAATATAAGTTATTTATATTATTTAATTAATTAGCAACTGAAGGCAATATATACTACTTTTTCCATTTAATGATAGATGGCACTGTTTGGATAACTAAATCGGTGTAGTTTCAAATAATTTTACCAAGGTCATAACTATATTTTAAACTTTATTTATTTGAAAAGCACCCGTCATCCCGCCTATAACTAAGATATAATAGAAAATTAACATCCAAAGGAAGAAAAATACTTAACCATCTTTTATTGAAGTTACGTAATCAGATAAAAAGTAGCCTATAAGTTGTCCCGGGTTACTAACAATCTACATACAAAATTTCATGTAAATCGGTCCAATAGTTTTTGCGTGAATCCGGAATACACAGACAGACAGACAGACGGACGGACAGATAGACAGACAGACAGACAAAAATTCTAAAAACCATTAATTTGGCTTCAGAACCCTTTATTTAGTCCCCTGGACTTGTTTTTTCAAGAATATCTTAGAATTACAGACACGATTTTTCTACAGATTTATTATATGTATAGATAGATATAGTAATGAAAACAATGTTGTGGAAAATATGACTGTTTCGCAGCTGAGCACATCAAAAACCTGCCCCCAACAGAAAGTGGTTCAGTGCAAGCAGGGAGTCACTGCAGTATCAAGTAACGAGAGCAAGAGAACAAGGCGAGTTATCTACAAGAAGTAATTTACGGTGGCGGTATACTTTTATCCCATAAATATACTGTGCTGATATTATATATAAATTCAGTGGTAGTTACATTTAGCTAATTGATAAGTTGATGCTGTTGTCTTGTGTACCTGTTATATACACTCCATGGAGATATCATGGATAAACAAGCATTGTTGATTTGTTTGTAATATATTCTCTACGTTTTAATTTAACAAGCACATTTTTTTTTTGTGCCTCTCTTTATATACATGTAGTTCATGCTTAGAGTACTAGCTTATTAGATTACTAACCTCAATTAGATATTTGGGTAGTTACCTAATTAATCTCAATATATTTAGGTGTCATAGGCATTGATCATTGGTCATTGACAATATATGTAGTACTACTGTAGCAAGCTATTGGTTTGACAGTTGATTTTCGTTGTTACAAATCGTCATAAGCAGACAAAGACCTCAAACCATACAGCCTATATTGGCTACATAGTTTATACTTTATAATTATTTTATTAATTTCTGTAGTTCGTACCACTAGTACTTTTGCCATTGTTAAGGTAGTTCATTTGTTAAATTTAGGTCAGTTTTATAATTATGTACTCGAACCAAAATTTCCTTCTTTTAATATTTTGTTAAACTTAATTTTAAATATTCCTTTTTGTTGTGTTTCTTAAGTTTAGTTTTATAAGCCCTAGATGTATATAACTGTATTGTGAGCTGGTATAAATCCTTTAGTGTTATGTAAATTATTATGTCATAAGTCACATATTTTTGGATTGTGCCCAATTCATTTGAATTGTGTTTAGCTGTTAATTTGGCCTTCTTCATTCGTTTTAACCTGATAAGTATATTTCTTTTTTGTTTTTCTTTACCCTATTGTAAACCGTCAACTCGTAGCTGATGGGATAATGTAAGGTGAAATAATAATAATACTTGCAAATTAATTATTAGTACCTTATTGGCTTTACAATTTGTTTTATATATTTTTGTTTTTGTTTTTTTTTTTTATTTATTTTAAGTTGTATTTAATTATATTATATAGGTAATTTATTACATATACTTTACTTAATAATTTTGTAATGTCAGGCGATGAATCATTTTATTCTGCTGAAGAATCAGAAACTTCGTTTACCTCTTGTAGTGATACGTCGGATGATAATTTGCCATCTCTTCGTGATAATTTAAATAATATTTTTTTGCCTTGTGGTAAATTCCTTAACGTCTGCCACATAAACGCCCAGAGCATTCCGGGTCATTTTTCTGAATTTGAACAATCATTCTCACTTGATTTAATTCATGTTATATTAGTATCGGAAAGCTGGCTAAAGCCATCCTTATTGTCTAGCCTGTATCCACTCAGAGATTTCGTGCTTATTCGTAACGACAGGATAGGAAGGGGAGGTGGTGGTGTTGCAATATATCTACGAGCAACAATACCTTATAAGATTGTTCTATCTTCTCCATTCCCCTATTCTGCCACTGCAGAGTTCTTATTTCTTGAAATTGACATCAGGGGCATTAAAGCGATACTAGGGGTAGTGTACTGTCCGCCGGCTGTAGATTATTTCCTTGATCTCGAATCTGCTCTTGACAAGATTGGGTCCGAATATACACACCACATAATAATGGGTGACTTCAACACCAATTTATTATTAAATAACTCTCGCGTCCAAAAACTTCGGTCAATCTTGGAATCAGTCAATTTCTGCATTCTTCCTTTAAAGGAAACCCACCACAACATCGACAGTGATGATTCATGGATTGACCTTATTATTACCTCTTCTCCCGACCGCGTGGTTAAGCATGGACAACTTTCTGCTCCGTGTTTTTCACGTCATGACTTAATTTACCTTTCTTATAGATTGAAACCTCCAAAACATAAACCCTCTATTTTGCATTTACGCAACTTTTCCAAATTGAACATTGATCAACTTAAGAGCGACGCTTCCCGTGTTGATTTAGAACCTCTTGGCTTAGCATGTACAATAGATGATAAAATCTCAATCCTTAATAGTATTGTTCTTAATTTATATAATGTTCATGCTCCTGTACACCAAATAAGAGTAAAGCGTCCTCCTGCACCTTGGATGACCAGAGGCGTAAGGCTGGCAATAGCTAGACGAAACCGAGCTTTTCAGAAGTTTAAGAAGCAACGTACTGTGGAAAATTGGACTAGTTTTAAGGCTTGCAGAAACAGATGTAATCAGATGGTGCGAAACGCTAAACGCCGCTACATTCACGATAATATCCTTAATAATTCGACCGCAGGTATGTGGAAATTCCTTGGATCCCTAGGTATTACCAAGCCTCCGTTAGCAGAGCTAGGTCCTTCGCTTAATTTAGATGACATTAATCGTCATTTTTCTGTCATTGTTCCTATTGATCCTAGTATTAAATCCCAAACGATACATACTATCGTTTCTATGGAATCACTCTCCATTCCCTTTTTTGAATTCTCTCCTGTGACCCAAGATGATGTTGCTAAGGCGTTATCAGCTATTAATTCCAAGGCTCTGGGTTGTGATGACATAAGCAAGACTATGGTGAATATGTTACTCGAGTTTCTTCTCCCAGCAATAACACATATTGTAAATTACTCCTTGGACTCAGGTCAATACCCAACTTTGTGGAAACAAGCTTATGTTCGACCTCTTCCCAAAATTCCTAATCCTACACTACCCTCTCACTATCGACCAATTTCTGTTCTCCCATTCCTGTCCAAAGTTCTTGAAGCCTGTGTGTATAAGCAAATCTCTTGTTTCATAAAAGAACATAACCTATTGAATGTTTTTCAATCAGGGTTTCGGTCTGGTCACAGTACCATCACTGCACTAATTAAGGTCACTGATGACATAAGAAGAGGTATGGATGAACAGAAAGTGACAGTGCTGGTGCTTGTTGACTTTTCAAATGCTTTCAACACAGTTGATCACGACATCCTCCTCTCTATTCTGACTCATCTTAGATTTTCATCCTCAGCCTTGGAGTGGATCTCATCCTATCTTCGCGGCCGCCAACAGTCTGTCCGCCTTGGAGAACAGTTCTCTGGCTGGGCTGACATCGAATCTGGTGTGCCGCAAGGCGGCATACTTTCTCCTATAATGTTTTCTTTATTCATTAATTCCATATCTTCTGTTTTCAAGTGTTCGCACCATTTGTATGCAGATGATCTTCAACTATACGTACAATCTAGTATCGACGACATCAATAGCGTCATAAGACTGATGAACGATGATCTTGATGCTATCCGAGTTTGGTCGTTCAGGCATGGTATCTCGGTAAATCCGTTGAAATGCAAAGCAATGATTGTAGGCAGTTCAAGGATGCTGGCTAGGATTGACTATGGAAACCTTGAACCTGTGGTTTACAATGGTATATCGATCCCTTTCAATGAATCAATAGTTAATCTTGGCTTGCATATAGATCAAACTATGAACTGGAGTTTGCAAATCTCTGAAATAAGCCGTAAAGTTGTTGTTGCCTTGCGTTCCCTGTATCGTCTGAAAAATTTCTTGCCCTTCAAAACTAAGCTTATGTTGGTAAATTCCCTCATTCTTCCCATTATTGATTATGCTGATGTGTGCTATCCGGATCTATCGCAAAATCTTCTCAACAAGTTGGAGCGCCTTCTCAATAATTGTATAAGATTTATTTTTAATTTACGTAAATACGACCATATCTCTGCCTATCGTTCTAAGCTTAAATGGCTCACTATACGTCAAAGGCGTTGCTCCAGAATCTTACTGACACTTTTCTCCATCTTAAATGATGCTAATTCCCCGCCATATCTCAAAGAAAACTTCAATTTTCTCTACTCTATTTCCGGCCGTGAACCTCGTCCTTCTAACGCACTTAAAGTTAGTATTCCAGAACATAGAACAAAATTTTTTAATTCTTCCTTCACAGTTCAGGCTATTCTCCTCTGGAACGCTTTACCCGCTGATGTCAAGAAAGTTACGAATAAGCTTTTGTTTAAAAGATTGGTGCGACAACATTATTTAGAGGTAAACAACAATTAATTGCCTTCCCCGTTTTATATATATAATATATTATATATATTAATATATTATATGTGTATTTATAATTTATATATTTATATTTATTTATGTATATATGTGTGTGTTGTGTGTATGTGTATATATATTT
This sequence comes from Parnassius mnemosyne, assembly GCA_963668995.1. NCBI lineage: Eukaryota > Metazoa > Arthropoda > Insecta > Lepidoptera > Papilionidae > Parnassius > Parnassius mnemosyne. The sequence goes on from CAVLGL010000057.1 coordinate 26,068,355, forward strand.
ACATATGTGTGTTGGTTATGTATATTGTATTTATATAATGCAATTAGGTAGTTTTGTTAATCATTTATAACTTATGTTTTATTATTGTCCTTAACTTGCACCTGCCAACATCTTTATTTATTCCATTTTTCGTCGGGTTGACTGGTAGAGAATGCCATAGGGCATTAAGTCCGCCCTTTGTAACCCCTAGTTGGTGTGTTGCAATAAAGGATAAATAAATAAATAAATAAATAGATACAATAGTACCTTATATAGCCACTATATTTAATACAAGCGTCGAATCTGGTGTGTATCCTGATTTAATGAAACATAGTAAAGTTATACCTGTATTTAAATGTAGTAGGTAGATTAGTAGTAGGTAGTACATTAGACCCCGCCAATTTTAGACCAATTTCTGTGCTACCAACATTTAGTAAATTTTTTGAAACAATAATTTTAGATTAGATGTTAAGTTTCTTTAATATTCATAAATTGCTACATAAAAATCAATTCGGTTTTACAAGGGGTCACTCGACAACTGACGCTGGATTTTATTAAATATATTTTATGTGTATGGGAGAATTCACAGAATGCTTTGGGTATATTTTGTAACCTTTCCAAGGCCTTTGACTGTGTTCACCATTAGTCTAAATCAGGAAGCTACAGTACTATGGTGTCAAGAACACAGCGCTTAAACTTATTATTACATGTTTAAGTAATAGAATGCAGAAAGTTATTATCAATGGTAAAAGTTCTTCCGGGTCACCTGTACTAATCGGTGCGCCCTCAGGGCTCTATTCTCGGCCCATTCCTATTTCTAGTGTATATTAATGACTTACTTTCCCTTGTAGGGGATAATAATGATATAATATATTCTTTGATTTGCTGATGATACTTCCTAGATTTTTAGGGTTCCGTAGCCAAATGGCAAAAAACGGAACCCTTATGGATTCATGTCTGTCTGTCTGTCCGTCCGTATGTCACAGTCACTTTTTTCCGAAACTATAAGAACTATGCTGTTGAAACTTGGTAAGTAGATGTATTCTGTGAACCGCATAAGATTTTTAAACAAAAATAGAAAAAAAAACAATAAATTTTTGGGGTTCCCCATACTTAGAACTGAAACTCAAAAATTTATTTTTCATCAAAACCGTACGTGTGGGGTGTCTATGGGAAGGTCTTAAAAATGATATTAGGTTTAAGATATTATTTATTTCTTAAAAGATTACAAATGGCTCACGAGAAATTTAACAATTTACAAACAATAATAAAGGAATCCATTACGAGCATACAGGATATTAAGTATAGTTGTGGGTAAAACGTAAACAATTTAAAAGAACAGTAAACATAGGTTTGATATGCAACCGAAAACAGAAATAAGGGTACCTACAAGCTAATTTACATTTAATTTCAATTTGTATTTGTTTTAAAGAGAGGCAATGTTTTTGATTCTTTTATGTTTTTGGTAAAGCGTTAAACAATTTTGCACCGTCAAAAAATTGAGGTTTCTAATATCATTTTTTTCTAAACTGAATAGTTTGCGCGAGAGACACTTCCAAAGTGGTAAAATGTGTCCCCCCCTGTAGCTTCTAAAATAAGAGAATGATAAAACTAAAAAAATATATGATGTACATTACCATGTAAACTTCCACCAAAAATTGATTTCAACGAGATCTTTTTAATTCGTCATAAATCTTAAACCGCAATTTACCTTTCCTTCAAACAACTCAAATATAAAAAAAAAAACACTATTATTAAAATATCGATCAAAGTTAAAACGAACTACAAGAACTTTTATATTATGTTTCTTGCTGGTACGGAATTCTTCATGGGCGAGTCCGACTCGCACTTGGCCGCTTTTCTAAACTTAAACGTCAATCATTTGAATGTGACGAAGTGAATAATGCTACTACATTTATATAATATAATATATTTATATACAACATGCAACAAAAACCCTGTAAAAATACATTTGAACGGAAATAAAACTAAAGGTATTAAATTTACAACATCAAATGTTAAAAACCTGAATACCAATGTGTTTTTAAATGGGAAAGAACTGAGTCTATATCTCTGAGTCTATATATAATATAAATAGGTAAACACTTAATTAAGTGTTTACCTATTTATATTTGATTAACAGTAATAATCCATAGTCCATGGCAGTAAATATTTTTTTCTAAAGATTATAGCTCGAAAATACAACTATCCGATCTGATTCTTGGGGTAAATTGTTTAAGTTTATTCGGTAGACTCTCCACAGAAGCTTTGCGTCGAGAGTGATGCCTAGGAAAACAGTGGATTCAACAGGACTCAGTTCTTTCCCATTTAAAAACACATTGGTATTCAGGTTTTTAACATTTGATGTTGTAAATTTAATACCTTTAGTTTTATTTCCGTTCAAATGTATTTTTACAGGGTTTTTGTTGCATGTTGTATATAAATATATTATATTATATAAATGTAGTAGCATTATTCACTTCGTCACATTCAAATGATTGACGTTTAAGTTTAGAAAAGCGGCCAAGTGCGAGTCGGACTCGCCCATGAGGAATTCCGTACCAGCAAGAAACATAATATAAAAGTTCTTGTAGTTCGTTTTAACTTTGATCGATATTTTAATAATAGTGTTTTTTTTTATATTTGAGTTGTTTGAAGGAAAGGTAAATTGCGGTTTAAGATTTATGACGAATTAAAAAGATCTCGTTGAAATCAATTTTTGGTGGAAGTTTACATGGTAATGTACATCATATATTTTTTTAGTTTTATCATTCTCTTATTTTAGAAGCTACAGGGGGGGACACATTTTATCACTTTGGAAGTGTCTCTCGCGCAAACTATTCAGTTTAGAAAAAAATGATATTAGAAACCTCAATTTTTTGACGGTGCAAAATTGTTTAACGCTTTACCAAAAACATAAAAGAATCAAAAACATTGCCTCTCTTTAAAACAAATACAAATTGAAATTAAATGTAAATTAGCTTGTAGGTACCCTTATTTCTGTTTTCGGTTGCATATCAAACCTATGTTTACTGTTCTTTTAAATTGTTTACGTTTTACCCACAACTATACTTAATATCCTGTATGCTCGTAATGGATTCCTTTATTATTGTTTGTAAATTGTTAAATTTCTCGTGAGCCATTTGTAATCTTTTAAGAAATAAATAATATCTTAAACCTAATATCATTTTTAAGACCTTCCCATAGACACCCCACACGTACGGTTTTGATGAAAAATAAATTTTTGAGTTTCAGTTCTAAGTATGGGGAACCCCAAAAATTTATTGTTTTTTTTTCTATTTTTGTTTAAAAATCTTATGCGGTTCACAGAATACATCTACTTACCAAGTTTCAACAGCATAGTTCTTATAGTTTCGGAAAAAAGTGACTGTGACATACGGACGGACAGACAGACAGACATGAATCCATAAGGGTTCCGTTTTTTGCCATTTGGCTACGGAACCCTAAAAATCTAGGAAGTATCATCAGCAAATCAAAGAATATATTATATCATTATTATCCCCTACAAGGGAAAGTAAGTCATTAATATACACTAGAAATAGGAATGGGCCGAGAATAGAGCCCTGAGGGCGCACCGATTAGTACAGGTGACCCGGAAGAACTTTTACCATTGATAATAACTTTCTGCATTCTATTACTTAAACATGTAATAATAAGTTTAAGCGCTGTGTTCTTGACACCATAGTACTGTAGCTTCCTGATTTAGACTAATGGTGAACACAGTCAAAGGCCTTGGAAAGGTTACAAAATATACCCAAAGCATTCTGTGAATTCTCCCATACACATAAAATATATTTAATAAAATCCAGCGTCAGTTGTCGAGTGACCCCTTGTAAAACCGAATTGATTTTTATGTAGCAATTTATGAATATTAAAGAAACTTAACATCTAATCTAAAATTATTGTTTCAAAAAATTTACTAAATGTTGGTAGCACAGAAATTGGTCTAAAATTGGCGGGGTCTAATGTACTACCTACTACTAATCTACCTACTACATTTAAATACAGGTATAACTTTACTATGTTTCATTAAATCAGGATACACACCAGATTCGACGCTTGTATTAAATATAGTGGCTATATAAGGTACTATTGTATCTATTTATTTATTTATTTATTTATCCTTTATTGCAACACACCAACTAGGAGTTACAAAGGGCGGACTTAATGCCCTATGGCATTCTCTACCAGTCAACCCGACGAAAAATGGAATAAATAAAGATGTTGGCAGGTGCAAGTTAAGGACAATAATAAAACATAAGTTATAAATGATTAACAAAACTACCTAATTGCATTATATAAATACAATATACATAACCAACACACATATGTAAATATATATACACATACACACAACACACACATATATACATAAATAAATATAAATATATAAATTATAAATACACATATAATATATTAATATATATAATATATTATATATATAAAACGGGGAAGGCAATTAATTGTTGTTTACCTCTAAATAATGTTGTCGCACCAATCTTTTAAACAAAAGCTTATTCGTAACTTTCTTGACATCAGCGGGTAAAGCGTTCCAGAGGAGAATAACCTGAACTGTGAAGGAAGAATTAAAAAATTTTGTTCTATGTTCTGGAATACTAACTTTAAGTGCGTTAGAAGGACGAGGTTCACGGCCGGAAATAGAGTAGAGAAAATTGAAGTTTTCTTTGAGATATGGCGGGGAATTAGCATCATTTAAGATGGAGAAAAGTGTCAGTAAGATTCTGGAGCAACGCCTTTGACGTATAGTGAGCCATTTAAGCTTAGAACGATAGGCAGAGATATGGTCGTATTTACGTAAATTAAAAATAAATCTTATACAATTATTGAGAAGGCGCTCCAACTTGTTGAGAAGATTTTGCGATAGATCCGGATAGCACACATCAGCATAATCAATAATGGGAAGAATGAGGGAATTTACCAACATAAGCTTAGTTTTGAAGGGCAAGAAATTTTTCAGACGATACAGGGAACGCAAGGCAACAACAACTTTACGGCTTATTTCAGAGATTTGCAAACTCCAGTTCATAGTTTGATCTATATGCAAGCCAAGATTAACTATTGATTCATTGAAAGGGATCGATATACCATTGTAAACCACAGGTTCAAGGTTTCCATAGTCAATCCTAGCCAGCATCCTTGAACTGCCTACAATCATTGCTTTGCATTTCAACGGATTTACCGAGATACCATGCCTGAACGACCAAACTCGGATAGCATCAAGATCATCGTTCATCAGTCTTATGACGCTATTGATGTCGTCGATACTAGATTGTACGTATAGTTGAAGATCATCTGCATACAAATGGTGCGAACACTTGAAAACAGAAGATATGGAATTAATGAATAAAGAAAACATTATAGGAGAAAGTATGCCGCCTTGCGGCACACCAGATTCGATGTCAGCCCAGCCAGAGAACTGTTCTCCAAGGCGGACAGACTGTTGGCGGCCGCGAAGATAGGATGAGATCCACTCCAAGGCTGAGGATGAAAATCTAAGATGAGTCAGAATAGAGAGGAGGATGTCGTGATCAACTGTGTTGAAAGCATTTGAAAAGTCAACAAGCACCAGCACTGTCACTTTCTGTTCATCCATACCTCTTCTTATGTCATCAGTGACCTTAATTAGTGCAGTGATGGTACTGTGACCAGACCGAAACCCTGATTGAAAAACATTCAATAGGTTATGTTCTTTTATGAAACAAGAGATTTGCTTATACACACAGGCTTCAAGAACTTTGGACAGGAATGGGAGAACAGAAATTGGTCGATAGTGAGAGGGTAGTGTAGGATTAGGAATTTTGGGAAGAGGTCGAACATAAGCTTGTTTCCACAAAGTTGGGTATTGACCTGAGTCCAAGGAGTAATTTACAATATGTGTTATTGCTGGGAGAAGAAACTCGAGTAACATATTCACCATAGTCTTGCTTATGTCATCACAACCCAGAGCCTTGGAATTAATAGCTGATAACGCCTTAGCAACATCATCTTGGGTCACAGGAGAGAATTCAAAAAAGGGAATGGAGAGTGATTCCATAGAAACGATAGTATGTATCGTTTGGGATTTAATACTAGGATCAATAGGAACAATGACAGAAAAATGACGATTAATGTCATCTAAATTAAGCGAAGGACCTAGCTCTGCTAACGGAGGCTTGGTAATACCTAGGGATCCAAGGAATTTCCACATACCTGCGGTCGAATTATTAAGGATATTATCGTGAATGTAGCGGCGTTTAGCGTTTCGCACCATCTGATTACATCTGTTTCTGCAAGCCTTAAAACTAGTCCAATTTTCCACAGTACGTTGCTTCTTAAACTTCTGAAAAGCTCGGTTTCGTCTAGCTATTGCCAGCCTTACGCCTCTGGTCATCCAAGGTGCAGGAGGACGCTTTACTCTTATTTGGTGTACAGGAGCATGAACATTATATAAATTAAGAACAATACTATTAAGGATTGAGATTTTATCATCTATTGTACATGCTAAGCCAAGAGGTTCTAAATCAACACGGGAAGCGTCGCTCTTAAGTTGATCAATGTTCAATTTGGAAAAGTTGCGTAAATGCAAAATAGAGGGTTTATGTTTTGGAGGTTTCAATCTATAAGAAAGGTAAATTAAGTCATGACGTGAAAAACACGGAGCAGAAAGTTGTCCATGCTTAACCACGCGGTCGGGAGAAGAGGTAATAATAAGGTCAATCCATGAATCATCACTGTCGATGTTGTGGTGGGTTTCCTTTAAAGGAAGAATGCAGAAATTGACTGATTCCAAGATTGACCGAAGTTTTTGGACGCGAGAGTTATTTAATAATAAATTGGTGTTGAAGTCACCCATTATTATGTGGTGTGTATATTCGGACCCAATCTTGTCAAGAGCAGATTCGAGATCAAGGAAATAATCTACAGCCGGCGGACAGTACACTACCCCTAGTATCGCTTTAATGCCCCTGATGTCAATTTCAAGAAATAAGAACTCTGCAGTGGCAGAATAGGGGAATGGAGAAGATAGAACAATCTTATAAGGTATTGTTGCTCGTAGATATATTGCAACACCACCACCTCCCCTTCCTATCCTGTCGTTACGAATAAGCACGAAATCTCTGAGTGGATACAGGCTAGACAATAAGGATGGCTTTAGCCAGCTTTCCGATACTAATATAACATGAATTAAATCAAGTGAGAATGATTGTTCAAATTCAGAAAAATGACCCGGAATGCTCTGGGCGTTTATGTGGCAGACGTTAAGGAATTTACCACAAGGCAAAAAAATATTATTTAAATTATCACGAAGAGATGGCAAATTATCATCCGACGTATCACTACAAGAGGTAAACGAAGTTTCTGATTCTTCAGCAGAATAAAATGATTCATCGCCTGACATTACAAAATTATTAAGTAAAGTATATGTAATAAATTACCTATATAATATAATTAAATACAACTTAAAATAAATAAAAAAAACAAAAAAAACATAAACAAAAATATATAAAACAAATTGTAAAGCCAATAAGGTACTAATAATTAATTTGCAAGTATTATTATTATTTCACCTTACATTATCCCATCAGCCACGAGTTGACGGTTTACAATAGGGTAAAGAAAAACAAAAAAGAAATATACTTATCAGGTTAAAACGAATGAAGAAGGCCAAATTAACAGCTAAACACAATTCAAATGAATTGGGCACAATCCAAAAATATGTGACTTATGACATAATAATTTACATAACACTAAAGGATTTATACCAGCTCACAATACAGTTATATACATCTAGGGCTTATAAAACTAAACTTAAGAAACACAACAAAAAGGAATATTTAGCACGAGGGGGACGGATCGTTGACTTCATTAGACGTGACCTCTCCAACTTAACGTTTAGGTTTAGTGGTCGGTGGTCGCTGCCGGTTTTCACCCTCGCGATCGATCACGGAGAACCGGCAACCGATGGGGAAAAAAGTTTCTCGAATGGCGGCCTTGTACCGGCGGACGAAGTGTAGGGCGTCCCCCCACTAGATGGAGTGACGACCTGGTAAGATATGCAGGAAGTCGATGGATGCAGGTGGCTCAGGACCGTGCTTTGTGGCATTCTTTGGGGGAGGCCTATGTTCAGCAGTGGACTTGTGAAGGGCTGTAATGATGATGAATAACGAATAATCAATAATATATAATAATTTTAATTCAAAGCAAAAAGGCTTGTTTTGTTCTTTTTATGAAATCTTTACACTTCATTGGGGCCCCCAAACAAATTTTGATACAGGGCCCATCTAAGGCACGCTACGCCACTGGTTGAAACAGCTAGACTAGTTTACTTTAGCTATTTCCATAGCATAATGTCGTATGGTATTTTGCTATGGGGACACGCAGCTGACACTGAAATTATATTTGTTTTACAGAAGAGGGCCATAAGAGCAATTTATGATTTAAAGCCTAAAGAGTCGCTGCGACAAACATTTAAGGAAATTAATATATTAACTTTGGCCTCTCAATACATTTATGAAAATGTAATGTACGTACACAAAAATAAAAATAGTTTTACAAAAATAAGTGATATTCATTCTGTAAAGACTAGGAACAGACGCAAGCTAGTAGTACTAGTTACTCGACTCCATCGAGTCAGTAATTCATTCTTGGGGCGATGTATACGCTTTTACAACAAAATTCCAGAAAATATACAAAATTTGACCTGCTCAAAGTCTAAAAACTTTATTAAACTAAGTTTGTATAAAAAGGGTTATTATAATATTAAAGAATTTATGGATGATAATAACCCCTGGAAATGAGGTGATCGCTACTAAGCTATTTCTAATTTGTTGTGTTGTTAATTTGTATAACATATACCTGATTGTAAGCTGTTATTTTAAAAAAATCCCGCTGGGTTTCTTACTGGTTCTTCCCAGGACAGAGGATTTTTTTGAACCAGTGGTAATTAAACAAAAGAGTGACTTTCAATAAGTATTATTTATAATCTATATTGACTAAAACAGTTTCTGTTTCTGTTTCTGTTGATGCCTTGTCTCCGTTAAGACTGGCACCGCACCGTGACTTAAATTCATTATTTTCATACAAACTTTACATTTGTACTCACGTTACGTCACGTCACGTTAACCTTAAAGGCAATTTAATTTTTTTTTCTTAATTAAGAGTTATATTGCATTAGTTTTTAAATTAAAAGAAAAACCAGTTTATAATAATTGTTTTCATACTAATTTGAACACTACACACTAACTTTCTCGCGCATCACTGCAATCTTTTTTTTTTCTAGGATCGAGTGACAAACGAGCACACAGTCCAACTGATGGTAAGTGGTTGCTGTGGCCCATAGACATCTACATTTATCTTCGTTTACGAATCAAAACGTAGATGCGTTGTCACCCGTGAGGACTAAGATGGAATGCCTCTTTTCCAGTAAAAAGGGTCTCCGGTTCTCTACTCTCACCATACGAAACACAGCAGTGTTAAATTGCTATTTGACGCTGGTATTCTGTGAGAGCGTGGTCCTTCCCCGGTCGAGCCGACCCATTCGTGCTACAACCCTACCACTAATACAGCTGCAGCGTGGCTCTACCACGTAAAAAATCTGCAATGTTGCTTGCGTTGGACTGCAAATTTGGTGTTCGCAACTTTACCAGGTGTTCACTCCATCTAGGGAGGACCACCCTACAATTCGTTTATTGGTATGAAGCTGCCACACGAGAACATTTCGTCGCGTAGATATATCGAGCTATATGGTCGGGCCATTGCCACTTTAGCCCTGCGCTATATCAATTACTCGTGTTCTTCTGCGGATATCTTCGTTCGTCTAGGAAAATTCTGAGCATGGCTCTCTATCATTTGCCGAGTAACTTCGAGTTTTTTCATACTATAAGTAGTTAAGGACCAAGCTTCAGTATCGTAAGTCATCATTGTTAACACGCGTTTACTGGTTATATCTACACTTAAGTTTATAGGTTTTGGGTATTCCACGTCATGAACTGATTTATGCTTCGTGTAAGCTTAAACCTCCCATTATATCCTATATAAATATTCTCCTTCTGTACTGCATCTGCGCATTTTTCAATAGTAGACTCCGACAATCTAATGAGTGATGTTCTTAATCTCGATCTAGCCTTATTACTTGCAGCACCTATGGTTGATCACAAAGTGTCTATTCTTAACCATAATGTTATAAAACAGCCTGTTTCTGTTCGTGACGTGATTGCGATTCACCGTGTTCCCTAGATGCACCGAAATATCAATAGGCCAAAAAACATTATTGTTAAATTTACCAGGGAAATATAATGAGAGATAACTTTACCGCAGCAGGTCGACTGAAAAAAATACCTATTACTAGTGAAGAGTAGAAAATACAAGGATCTTTGAAACTTTGAATAATATTTACATAAGTGAGCAACTCACTCTTCGGAAGAAGATATTATCATTGATTTATATATTAGTCTTGTATAAATCAATGGATATTATTTCGTCAGGCGCGGGAGAAGGTTAAATAAAATGGGTATCGTTTTGTATTTATACTTTTGCGTAAAGATGCTGCTACTGCAGCTTTTACCATCATGTCGGAGACAGATTTATCCAAAACCAAATCCGTTACTACAGGACCCTCATTATAACAACCTATATACTGTGCAAATATGTATTTATTTTATTTAAAATCAGATACAGGTTCAAATTTAGATAGAATATACTTTACTTTACTTTACTTATCTTCACGCACAATCCCTGACGGGGTAGCCAGAGAGAACAGATCGCCAAGTGTCACGATCCTTACAAACCTCTTTCGCTTCTTTCAGATTCATTATCTTCTTCATGCATGCACGTCTAGGTATCCGAGTACTCTTGACCCTACCCTCTTCGAGCAATTTGCTCACATGGTCTTCGAAAGTTAGTCTCGGTCTACCTCGACACTTTTTAATATTAACTTTCGCGCTATATATTTTCTTCACCATTCGGTCTTCACTCATTCGCTCAACGTGCCCAAACCACCGAAGCACGCCCTTATCAATTTTTGTGATAAGGTCATCTTTCAAACCTGCCATATTGCGAATCTCTTCGTTTCGCTTTCGGTCGGCCATGGTAACGCCGCACATTTTACGAAGAGATCGCATCTCCACTGCATTCAACTTACTTTTATGCTTCTTCTGGCATACCCAGGTTTCGCTGCCATATAACAAAGTCGGTACCAACACTGCGTTATGTATTGCAAGGCGTGCACTCTTCGCTACGCCTTGCCTTTTGACTAACGCAGTCAGGGCACCATTGACTTTGTTCCCGGCAGCGACACGCCTGTCCACATCTAAATCACATCTTCCATCCTGGCTAAAAGCACTCCCCAAGTATACAATTTCATTTACCTGTTCTAGACATTCCTGATTTACCCATATTTCACACTTCGTTCTCTCTCAATACAATATTGTTAATTTATATGTGCCTCTTAAACGGCCAAAAAAATTCTCGTTTCTCGGTCTGGTTCTCTCCCACTCTTATTCGTAACTTTAAAGATAAAGAACGCGCCTGGATGAAATGGAAGACATTTGGTATCATTTCTGATTATGAAAAGTTCTCAGTTTATCGTAAATGTTTTAAGTCCGAATCTGGTAAATGTTATCAAAGATATATGGATTTGGTTGAAGATAGTATACCTATTTATATTAAGAATTTTTGGAAATATATTTCTAATCGAAAAGGTAAATCCAATTTTCCTACTAACATGTATCTGTGCATCTTAAATACGTCAATTCTAATAATCCCACAGAAATATGTAATTTGTTTTTTTTTGCATTTTTCACTTCTGTTTATGAATTGTGTACCGTGGATCCTAATCACTGGCAACCTTCTAATAACTTTGCAGATAATTCAAAGTCTAAATTTTTGTATATGCGACATATATTTTACAAAAGAGAATATTTGTTGCGCAAGAATTTAGACTTAAATAAAAGACCCGGTCTCGGCGGCTTACCTCCAGTTTTTCTTAAAAAAACTGCAGACTACCTCAAACTTCCACTTCATATTATATTCAACAAATGTGTACGTGAAGGCATTTTTTCAAATATTTGGAAAAGTGCTATAATTAATCCGGTGTATAAAAGTGGCGATTAAAGTAATATTGAGAATTATAGACCTATTTCAAAAGTATCCATCTAGTCAAAGCTTTTTGAAAGGTCAGTACATTTTTTTTATAGGATAGGGTGACAAACAAGCACACACTCTACCTGATGGTAAGTGGTTGCTGTGGCCCATAGACATCTACATCCTCGTTTGCGAATCAAAATGTAGATGCGTTGTCACCCGTGAGGACTAAGATAGAATGCCTCTTTTCCAGTAAAACGGGTCTCCGGTTCTCTACACTCACCATATGAAACACAGCAGTGTTAAGTTGCTATTTTACGCTGGTATTCTATGAGAGCGTGGTCCTTCCCCGGTCCACTTCACCATCCATTCGTGCTACAACTATACTACCACGTAAAAAACATAATACTTTATATCCAATTATTCATCATCTAATTATATCTGAACATTGAACAACATGGATTTGTTCAACGCCGTTCCACTACTACTACTCTATTAACATTTATAAAAAATATTCGTAAACATGGATAATAAAGTTCAAACTGATGTTGTATACACTGACCTTCAGAAGGCTTTTGACAAGGTGGATCATAAATTACTTATGGATAAAATTACATTTAATGGAATTCGTGGCAATCTATTGCGTTGGTTCACATCTGATTTATTTAACAGAACTCAGAAGGTAAAGATAAATGGTTACAAATCTAGCTACTGTTGTGACTTCCGGTGTACCCCAAGAATCGATTTTGGGCCCACTGCTCTTTACTTTATTCATAAATGACCTCAAGGTCTGTCTCAACAATTCTCGTTTATTAATGTACGCTGATGATATTAAAATTTATAAAAAAATGCCAAAACATTCTCGACTGCTCACTTTTTCAAAATGATTTTCTCAGTACTGTTTAGATAATAATAAGCTACACATAAGTCTGCCCAAGTGTAATGTAATATCTTTTACAAAGAACAAAACACCTTAATTATTGTATCAATCGCATACCCTTACAAAAAGTTAACAAAGTCGGAGACCTTTGTTTAATGCTGGACTCGAAATTACATTTAGATTACCATATCGATTACAAAATCAATAAAGCTTTTAAACATTATGGTTTTATCATGAGAAACTCTAAATACTTTAAACGATCATCTACTTTCTTAATTCTTCGCAAAACACTCATTCGTTCACAATTAGAATACGCTGTACCAATCTGGAGGCCCTTCTACAAAAAATATACTTATAAATTGGAAATGGTTTTTTTACGCAATATATATTGTTATTAGTGTTATTATTCCAGAATTCCATACGTACAATTATTAAAACATTTTATACTACTAATTTTGGAATCTAGACGATCGCTTATTATGGTCATGATGCTGCATGGGTTGTGTCATAACAGGTTTGACTGTAGTTATATCACCAATAGGTTATATTATGTTGTACCGAGAACTGTGATTCGGCACCAGTGCGAGCGCCTCTGTTGTTTTACACCATGAGGTGTAAAATAAACGCTGGAACGCGGGCCCCGCGCCGCCGTCTCTTAGATAATTATAATACCCACTTTACAGAATGTAATATTTTTGCTCTGTCATCTTTGAAGTTTAAAAGAATGATAACTAAGTAGCTAACTGACTATAATGGATGTATATAATTATCTACACTGTCATACATTGCGCAATTGTATTAAACATAAGACTAAGCATATAATATTACTTTGTGGGCATTGGTGTGGGTTACACGTTAAGTACTCCTTTATAATTTGTCTTGTATAAAATTAACGTGTAACTGTTTTTTTATCCCAATAAAAAAAGCAGCCAGGAATAGGTGCAATCAGATGGTATATACCTACGTAATAGTATATAACACCGATATTTTCATAATTGTATTAAGAACTCTTCTCCCGCCACATACATACGGAATTCCGTTTCGGGATTCCGTTGCGATATTCCGATTCGAGATTCCGAACGCAGCAAGTTCATATAAGGCCGGCCACATACATACGGAATTCCGTTTCGATATTCCGATTCGGAATCCCGAACGCAGCTAGTCCATATAAAATCAATGACCCGCCACACACATACGGTAGTTTTCCGTTCGATATTTTGCGGGCAAAACGGGATTCCGTTTGTGTGTGGCCGACCATTCGAAATTCTGAAACGGAATCTCGAAACGGAATTCCGTATGTATATGGCGGGCCTTAAACCTGTGACCCGTCACACACGTACGGTAGTTTTCCGTTCGAAATATTGCTGGCAAAATGGTATTCCGTATGTATGTGGCCGGCGTAAGGCCGGCCACATACATACGGAATTCCGTTTCGAGATTCCGTTGCGGAATTCCGAACGGGTCGGCCACACACATACGGAATCCCGTTTTGCCCGCAAAATGTCGAACGGAAAACACCGTACGTGTGTGGCGGATCATAGATTTTATATGGACTTGCTGCGTTCGGGATTCCGAATCGGAATATCGAAACGGAATCCCGTATGTATGTGGCGAGCCTTAGAGTGGAAATTTCTTAGACGTTTTTGTCTTTTGCAGGCCAACGAAATCAATCAACATTTCGCTTCTGTAAAAGCAATGAACCCTACATTCGCTCTCTGACTGTGGTTTCCATTGTTTCTGTGCAAACTCCTAACATTCCTATATTTCTTTGTTTCTTAGAATGATGTCAAAAGTCTATTTTAGCAATTTAGTCCAAGGCCGTGGGTTATGATGAGAGATTAGTAGACATATGGTAGTATTTATATTAGACCACCTTATTTCTGTAACTTCCCATATTTTTTTTTACTTTTTTATTTAATAGAAGAATGGTGAAAAACGAGCACATAGTCCACCTGATAGTAAGTGGATGCTGTGGCCCATAGAAATCTACATTTATCCACGATTAGGAATCAAAATGCAGATTCGTTGTCACCGCTGAGAACTAAGATGGAATGCCACCTTTCCAGTAAAACGGGTCCCCGGTTCTCTAAATTCACCATACGAAACACAGTAGTATTAAGCAGCTATTTTACTCTGGTATTCTGTGATCATAAACTTTTACCTTGATTCATGTCAGTACACTAACCTTTGGAAAAGGGCTTTTATATAGCCTCTTCCAATATTTCCTACTCCCATTCCTCCCAAAAATTTTCGCCCAATATCCATTTTACCCTTTCTTTCCAAAATGTTAGTTTACAAGCAAATTTTTACTTTTATTTCGAAATAATAACTGCTGAGTATATTTCATATAATATTAGTCTGGGTTTTGCCCTGGTCATACTGATACTAGTTGATCCTACCTCCTTTCCATACCGACTTCCATACCCGGCTACCGGTTACAAGCTGTCGAGTAAACTGCTGAACATAGACCTCCCCCATAGATTGTCTCACAGAGTGGATATTTGCTATAGTTGCCACGCTAGGTAAGCGGAATGGCAACCGCAGTTTTTTATTTTTGCTAGCCTTATTTCACCCTCTTTTTAAGAAGAATGCCATCCTTATATCGCTAATTTCATTACTTGGCCTCGACTGTCTCGATCTAGTAGTCGTAAACGCGATTAATAAACGCGGGGTTCCGGATTCGAATACTCGATCGAGTCAAAATCTATTACTGCTTTTTTTACTTTCTGTTATTGTTTTTTTTTTACTTTTGATCTAGGATTGTAATTTGTCTTTGTACCCGGTCTTAAGAAATGATTTAGAGCATTTAGTGTAAATGCAAAAGATATTTCTATTATAACGCAAAAGAAGTGTGTGCGATTAAAAACTGTTTTAAACAAAACAATAATTTTCGAGAATTTTATTTTCTAAAAACTAATTACAAATAGTTATTTACAAATAAGTACATTATTTTAGAAAAAGTAATCTTCTTCAGTATCAAATGCATGGTAAGGATGGGCGGAATTAAACATATTTTTTTTAGGTGGATATCGTCGACATTGTATTTGTTTGAGTTCATTCATATTTTGATGTAAGAATCACTTTTGTTTGGTTGCATCTACTCTTTACTGTTTAGGGTTTTCATACGAAGAACGATCTGATACATGAGGCGGTGAAGATATCGCCGTTTGGATAGTTGAATCTGAAAAAAAAATGCAATTTATTTTCCATATATTATTTAAAAAATAATTCAATGTTTTTTATTAAAAACAATCAAGTACCTAAGAGTCATATGAATAATGGAATCATGGATTAATGATTTGATATTTTTGATTTTATCTTAATCAGCTGCCTTGGTTGTTTATAAATAGGAAATTGTATTCTGTGTGTATTTTTGCTGTGGCTTTCGTTTGTCACATTCTTTCTTTGCCTACTTTTCGTTATTTAGCTTCGCTTTGGTAAATAACAAGGCTTTGTTTTATGCCTTCCTCTTCAATCTTCAGGCTTCGTTTTCGGTCTTCACGCTACATTTTCAGTATTCAGGCTTAGCCTTCAGTCTTTAGGCTTTGTCTTTTCTTCGGTCTTCAGGCTTCGTCTTCGGGCTTCAGGCTCGTTTTCGGGCTTCAGGCTTCGTCATCTGGGGTCAGGCTTCGTCTTCAGGCTTTAGGCTTCGTCTTCAGGCTTTAGGCTTCGTCTTCAGGCTTTAGGCTTCGTCTTCAGGCTTCAGGCTTCGTTTCCGGGCTTCAGGCTTCAGGCTTCCTCTTCGGGCTTCACAGGCTTCGTCTTCGGAATCCAGGCTTAGTATTCAGGCTTCAGGCTTAGTCTTCGGGCTCCAGGCTTAGTCTTTGGGCTTCAGGGTTCGTCTTCGAGCTTCAGGCTTCAACTCCGGGCTTCGTGTTCGGGCTTCCCAGGCTTCATCTTCGGGCTCCAGGCTTAGTCTTCGGGCTTCAGGCTTCGTCTTCGGGCTTTAGATTTCGTCTTAGAGCTTCAAGCTATGTCTTCGGACTTCAAGGATTCGGCTTCGTTCTACAAGCTTGGTCTTCTCTCTTCATACTTAGTCTTCGATTTTCAAGGTTCGTCTTTTCTCTTCAGACTACATTTTTGGTTTTTCGGCTTTAACTTCGGTATTTTGGCATCGTATTTGGTCTTTAGATTTTCAAGTTTCGCCTTCGGTCTTCATTCAGTCCTTATCCTAGATCTTCTCACTTCGTACTTCTCCTACTTTCGCTTTCGTATTCATGCTTTATGCTTTTGCTTTCATTTATTTTCTACTATTCTTTTAAATTTTTCAGTTATTGTTTTTAAAAATTTTCATAGCATTGTTTATATTTGGTTTTCATAGTCTACTATATAATTCAATGGGTCTTCAGTGTTCAATTTATGCAGTGTATTAGTTTAGAACATTTACTTTTACTTGTAAGTTTTTAAGTTATTCACAGAGTTTTCAGTCTTTATTTTCTACGCCTAAACTTCAGTCTTTGTCTTCTGCATAGAGCCTTCAGTTATATTCTGCATAGTCTTCAGGCTTCGTTTTCTGCATAGATTCATCAGTCTATTCTCCACCAGGTCTTTTTCAGTAATAGTTTCCTCCATCGTGACATCAATATCTGTCTATCTTTTAGGGTTTTCAGGTCTACAGTCTTTTTTTCAGTATAGTTTTGACAACTGCAAAACTTCTCTGCTGGCTCTTCAGTCTTCGTCTTCTCCACTGGGTCTTGTGTCTTCGTCTTCACCGCTCAGTATTCAGTCTTCGTCTCCATTACTGTGTCTTCAGTCTTCGTCTCCATTGCTGTGTCTTCAGTCTTCGTGTTCAACGCTGAGTCTTCAGTTTTCGTGTTCAACGCTGAGTCTTCAGTTTTCTTCTTTTCACCGAGACTTCCATCCACCTCTTCTCCGCTGGATCTTCAGTTTTAGGCTTTTTCGCTGGGTCCTCGGTATTCGCCTTCTCCGCTGGATTTTCAGTCTTCATCTTCTCCGCAAGGTCCTCAATCTTCGTCTTCTCCGCTGAGTCTTCAATCTTCGACTTCTCGGCTGGGTCTTCAGTCTTCGCCTTCCTCGCTGGAACTTCAGTCTTTGTCTTCTCCGTTGGGTCATCCGTGTTCGTCTTCTTCCAGTCTTTGTCTACTCAGCTGTGTCTTCGTCTTCGCCGCTAGGTCTTCAATATTCATTTTCTCCGCTAGGCTTCAATCTTCCTCTTCTCCGCTGGGGGGGGGGGGTCTTTGACTTCGTCTGATCCGCTGCCGAATCATCACTCTTGGTCTACTTCATCGGGTCTTCTAGGTGAGGCCGAACTTGTGCTTAAAGTGTTCTCTACCGGGTCTTCAGTCTTTATCTTTATCTATTTACTACACACGGTTATCAGTCTTTGTCTTATATATATCTTCAGTCTTCCTCTTGTTCGCTGGGTCATCAGTCTTCGTATTTTCAATGGGTGTTTACTGTTTAGCCTTCGTCTTCTCCACCGGGTTTTCAATCTTCGTCTTCGTCACTGGATCGTCAGTCTTCGTCTTCGCCTTCATCTTCATCACCGGGTCCCCGATCTACTACTTCTCTATAGGGCCTTCATTCTTCGCTAGGTCATCAGTCTTCAACTTCTCCGCCGGGTTCTTAATCTTAATCTTACTTCACTGGGTCATCAGACACTGTCTTCTCCACATACTTGTTAGTTATCGCCGTCCGCACAACGTCATCAGTCATGTATTTATTTTTTGGTCTTTAGTCCTTTTAACTATTTTTATTTGCAATATCATCAATATAGTTTAGTCTACGTGGTCTTTAGTATTTATATTCTGTTTTTTCTTTTTATCATGTCTCTGGTTTTAATCAAATACGAGATTTACTTTCTTTCTCCTCCATAATACTTCAATCCAAATATTGTCTATTAAATTCTGCTTACATTTCGGTTTCATTTTGTTTGAATTGAGCTGAAAAGTTATTTTGGAACGTAGTTACATATGTCATATTCGGCACTAAAATTTTACGACTTGCCTTTAAATATTATCAATTTTGTGTGCCAATTTTCTACTTTCGGTGTCATTATACAATGCATAATTTTATTGTTTATTTATTTACATTTTTAACCTTGTATTAAGTTTTCTTCCCCTGACATTCTTTCTTTTAAAAATTGCTTTGAATCATACCTGTGAATAAAATATTATACACGCATATCCTACCATTTAAAAGAAGTTGCTTGTGCAAAAAATGAAAGTACCACACCAGAAGTATGTACAAGTAGTTTGTTATTAATTATATCGATAACCAAATCTTAGTAAGTACGTATTTCATTAAAAAGAAATTTTCGAAGTGTTTCCTTGCGTCTATTTGGCATTTTTTTAAGTTTCGATGTATACTTTCTTGTCGTTTAGAACCAGTTACCAGTCTACAGAGTTCTGTTGACAAAAATAATTAAAACATCCTATGCTTAGTTGAAAAATTATATAAATTATAATTATTTCAGAGTTATATTTATTAATTTTTACCTTATATTATTCTCTGTAGGAAATTCTGTCGTTATTATTTCTTTGTGTTTTCTTTTAAATCAATCTTTGAATTCCTGTTATAGATGTGTTAACAGAAACTTGTGATGGTAACTGAACATTATTTACCTCAATCTTTTTAAACCTGGCGTCGTAAATCAAAGTATTAATTTTTTAAATTTGCTTTAAACTATCTTTTTGGCAAAAACGTAATCTCCTTTCATTAGTAAATAAATTATAATATCTTATTGTCAGGCTTTTAGTAAATCTTTAAATAACTCAATATTACAAAGAAGGTATGGATTTAACGACTTCTTTGTATATACATTTCTCTTGTTCCACATTCAAATTCCTGCTGACAAAATAAATTGGCGCAACCTACAGAATGTATGAAGTTAAGAATAAAGAGCGATTCGGTTAAACAATTTAATTAATATACACTATATTTAAACAAGATATAGGCACTCTAATCTAAACTTAAGTGTATAACAATTTATAATTATTATGGAAGCTGATATGTTACTGTTACCTATTTGCTATAAAATACTTCGTGTATTATATTTAAATTCACTCATTTAAAATGTATTTATCTCACTCCACTGTAATGTTGCATGTTAACTAAGTAATAGATATAATACTCACCACTCACTTCACAAGCATTATTTAGAATACAAAACATAATAATTCGTAACTTGACACTTTTACCACGGTTTAGTACTACTCATTCAGCTCATCTTTTTATATTTTCTATCATCAGCTTTGCGGATATAATATATTTTCACCATTCTTATTCAATTGAATGTTATTATCCCTTGATTGTTCTTCATGTATAAAGTCCGCCCTATAACTGTTTAGAAATTTTTTGTCCCTGAAATATTTTCCCATACATACCCAAAAACCAACTTTGAAGCTTTTTATTTGTACTGAAGAACGGTCATAGCACATTATATTTAAATTCTCCACGGCTATATTTGAACAAACTATAGTTTTATATTATCGGCATGGATTAGGCCACATATACGTTTTTTCACGAGATCTGATTTAATTGATTGTAAATTATCAATTGAGTGTACTTCATGTATAAAAGTCTATGTCCCTGAAATATTTTCTTATACATACCCGAAAACGAAATTTCAAACTTTCCATATAGGTATTATACCGAAGAAAAGCCATAATTGAACCATATTAAATTCTCTATTCGCAATTAAAATTCATTCATCTCACTTTACTGCTGATGTTTTAACAAACTAAGTATTAAATATTGCTCACCACTTAACCATATGTAAAAGCTTTAACACATACATATCATATACTTCGTAAGTTCCGATTGTAACGGACACTTTTATCATAATTTCACATTTTACTGATTTAGTTCATCTTTTTGCATTTTATATCGATATAGTATACTCAATTCAGTTGAATGTTATTATTCCTTGATTGTTTTTCATGTATTTAGGTCGCCTAATGACTATTAAGAAATTTCCTATGAAATATTTTCTTATACGTACACAAAACGAACATTTAAACTTTCATATTATAGACTTTATAGGTTAATGATTTATTGGTTTTATCCTTGCGTAATTTTTAAAGAATATGTAAATTTCTCACGGTTTACTCACATTATTTTAAATCATTTTCTGATTGCACTCTTTAACTTTAAAATTGTCTTGTAGTTATTCTGCATTTTGGAATATCCTTTTATATAGACCCGATTTCTTATAGCAAAATTTTGTAATACCGGTTTTGGTTACTCGTTTTAAATTGTAATACCAAGGGAAAGCAGTTTGGTATCCTCACCAACAATATTTGGAAGAATCCTGTGCATTTCTCATAAGCTGTAAGTTAAGCGTCTTAGGAGTGTGTTTAGGCTGTGCTTTATATCGATGTAAGTCTTACAGTGACAATTTGGCATTTTGGAATGTTCTGAAATATTGCTCAATACATAGCAGAAAAAGTTATCATGAAGTACATAATGTACTCGTAAATAATCTTATAAATCAATCATGGACTCTCATCCTCATTCTTTTCCCGTTTGCGCAGTCAGTATTGTCCAGTTAATATTCGAAGCAGTATTTTAAAGCAAGTTTTATTTGAGATTTTTTACATTAAATGCTTTTTGAAATTACGTTTTTATCGTATAACTTGTAGTGTTATCCGTTTATTTATTTTTTCATTTTCAGAAATGCTTACGGAATGTTTTCGCTAGAATAAAAAGTTATTTTGCTGAAATATATTGAGACAAGTATAAAAGTAATAAAAAATATATGTGTACAGCTTAAACATAACTTTGAGTATAAATTAACGTATACGAAACAAAATTACTAGGTATATCAATAATAGAAAGAAAATTTAAGGATACTGCCATCTGAAATCAATACATTAGTAGAAAGAGCATCTAAGAAAATATTTGTGTTATACTTAGCGTATGAAAATCTTAATTATTATTCAGCAGATTCTGTAATAAATTACCATTATTCATGCAACACAATGCAATATAATGTTTGAACAAGATTTAATTAATACCACAATATATTACACAAGGCATTTTGAACAATGACGTGTCACATTATTTTATCGACAAGTTAAAAAAATATTTCTTAAAATATTAACTTACGTTGCAATTATATCCATAAAGCAAAGTTTTGGTTTAAACAACTTTTGTGAGTAGAGTCAGCAAAATAATGTTGCTGTGGCGTTAGTAGTTAAGGTCACATTCGATGGATAGAGTTTAGCCGTCGAATAGGACGCCTTAATCGGTAATTTGTCGGGCTCACTGACGGCGGCGCTACATCGTATTGACGGGGACTGGATTCGTTCGTTTGTTGTCGAGCGAAGATGGCTTATAACCATTCGGTTCCTAAGTATTAAAACGGTGGTGGCTTCGCCTGACGACAAAGAACCGTTGACAGTTTGGTAATTACTCTACACATACCAGTTCAGATGTTACCGGCGCTTAGTTGTCTGAGTACACGACGACTATGGTGTTATTGGACAGCGCAGCTAGCAGGGTCGCCAGTTAGTGGGCAGCACTGATGGCAAGTACCAGCGTTAGTCATCCGACCCGACGGCAGAGTCGCGGCATTGGTCGGCAGCCCCGTCGGCAGGGTCGCGGTGACAGTCGGCAGCCCTGACGGCAGGGTCGCGGCATTGGTCGGCAGCCCCGTCGGCAGGGTCGCGGTGACAGTCGGCAGCCCCGACGGTAGGGTCGCGGTGTCGGTCGGCAGCCAAGACGGCAGGGTCGCGGTGTCGGTCGGCAGTCCTGACGGCAAGGTCACGGCGTTGGTCGGCTGGTCCGACAGTAGGGTCGCGGTGCCGGTTGTCTGGTCCGACAGTAGGGTCGCGGTGTCGGTCGGCAGCCCCGACGGCTGGGTCGCGGTGTCGTCGGCAGCCCCGACGGCAGGGTCGCGGTGTAAATCGGCAGCGCCGACGGCAGGGCCACGGAGTTGATCGGCAGCGCCGACGGCAGGGTCACGGTGTTGATCGGCAGCGCCGACGGCAGGGTCGCGACATTTGTCAGCCGCCCCGTCGGCAAAGGCACGTGTTGTCGGTAGCCTGGCCGGAAGATATGCGGCATTGTTCGAATGACCCGACGACTGGCAGAGAAGAGCCGAAACGGCCGCCAGCCCCGACGACAGGATACGGCGTAGGTCGGCAGCCCCGAAGGCAGGGTCACGACGTTGGTCCGCAGCTCCGACGGCAGAGTCGCGGAGGTTGGTACCGGCCCCGTCGGCAACCTGGCTGGCAGATTCGCGGCATTGTTCGACTGCCCCGACGGTAAGGTCGCAGCGCTATTCGACAGCCCCAACGGCAGTTGCGCGGCTTTGATCGACTTGGTGGGTGGGTACCTTGACGGCATAGAGGCGATCACGGCGTTAGTGGTCAGCCCTGACGGCAGAGGCACGAAGTCGGTAGCCAGCTCCGACGGCAGATGTTCGTCGTTAATAGTTATTCGTTATCAGCCCTGACGCTGCGTCGTTGGTCAAGCCCGATGGTAGTTCGTAGACCGCCTCAACGGCAGCTGCGCGGTATTTGTAGGCCCTTTTCGAAGGCAGCTGCGCCGCGTTAGAAACAGCCCCGAGAGCATTACCAATGACCGCACACGGCGGCAACGTGACTTCGTGACGAAGGTGACATCAAACCGAAACCGAAAGGCAGTGGTGCAGTGTTTTTGGACTGCCTCGACGGCAGCGGTGCAGTGTTCGTGGATCGCCACTGCATCAGCGGTGCGGTGTTTACTGACCGCTTCAACGGCAGCGAAGCAAAATTGATGGATTGCATCAAAAGCGCCGGTGCCGTGATATGAAGCAAAACTTGTATTTGGAACCTACAAGACAGAATTGAGGTTACTTGCGGATGAGCCCGCAGCAGTTGCAGCAGTACATTTGTCCCAAGTGTTAAGACGACAGCTGCAACAAGCTTTATCATACGAATATGGCGCGCGGTGTATAACGTACAGGTATAAGGCTCTGAATAAGACGTCTGCTACTTATTATTTGTAACATCTCATATTACATCATACTCATTGAGTTATATGTACAAAGTACATGTAACTCAATGATCATACTTTTGTATATATATTACATGTCAGTGATATTAAGTAGTAATAACATTGAGTAGTATTTAAGTAATTGAGCTTACGAAAGATAGGCTTTTCTAAGGGTACCTAATCAATCGAAGGTGGCTGGAATGTCAGTACTGATACCGGAGGCGACGCAGACACCGGTGCCGACGCAAGACACCGGTGGCGACGTTAAGCAGGGGCAAAGACGATCTTGTTATAGAACAACTTCAGAGGCGCATTTGCAAGACAGCATATTTTGGATACGGCATCAGCAACTGACAACAAAGAACAACTTTGGCGCAGACTTACGACACGTGCAGAAAAGTCGCCAACATCTGGATCCGATCTTGTCGTTTGATGCAAAGGAGTTACAATGGCAGAGATGATACTTGCAGTCCCATGCAGTATTGATGTCAGCGAAATAGTTGATGTACTGTATTCTAAAGAACACTTACAACTAAACATTTTGGTTCTGTAGAACCAGCGTATAGTTAATTATAAGTATTTTTTGGATAAATTATTCAGTCTTGTTTATAAATTTTTAAGTGGAGCAACTTTAGGAGTAGACTTACGCTACGTGCAGAAAAGTCACCGACACCTAGATGTGATCCGGTCGGATGCAAAGAAGCAACAATGGCAGAAGTGGAAAAAGTTATTGGAGACGACAAAATAGTTGATGTACTGTACACTAAAGAACACTTACAACTAAACATTTTGTCGATTTTACTTATTTTATAGCAAAATAATTAGTTTTGTTTTAAAATTATTTTTAAGTGAAGCAATAGTGGACCAGACTAACGACACTTGCAAAAAATCGCCAACTACTGCACCGGATCTGTACGGATGCAAAAAGATGTCAATGGCAGAGGTAGAAACTCTGCCGCGCCGCGCACATACTGATGTCAGCAAAATATTTTATGTTCTGTACACTGAAGAACACTTACATCTAAACATTTTTGGTCCTATTGAACCACATAATGTTACTTTTATTTATTTTATGACAAAACAATCAGTTTCGTTTTTGAAATTATTTTTAAGTGTAGCATATTTGCGTCCAGACTTACAAATACGTGCAGAAAAATCAACACCAGGATCGGATCTGGCCGGCAAAGAAGCTACGATGGCAGTGGTGAAAACTTGCAACCTCGCGCATTTATTGATGTCAAATTTAATGGATGAACTGTGAAGTGAAGAACACTTACAACTAAACAAATTTGGTCCTATTGAACCAACTAATGTTGCTTTCATTTATTTTGTGGCAAAATAATTTTGTCGTATGTTTTAAGTTAAGTTGTAAAAGAAACTTGCCAGTATCTCTATAGTACGAACACAACGTGAGTAAAAGGATCAAAATCAGTGATTGTCGCCACCTGTAGAAAGTTAAACTACCAGATTATGAATAACAGGGACGTGAAGCCCAGGAATAAAGCAATTTATTAAATCATCATCATCATCATTACAGCCCTTCACAAGTCCACTGCTGAACATAGGCCTCCCCCAAAGAATGCCACAAAACACGGTCCTGAGCCACCTGCATCCATCGACTTCCTGCATGTCTTACCAGGTCGTCACTCCAGTTTATTAAATGTATCTACGTAAAGATGATGTAAATTTACTTGAACAAGAAATAAATATAACGAATTGAATTAACTTGTGTTATAATATCTAGCAGTACCAGCCGTCACATGTTGTCGGGAGATGCCACCATATTTTTCTAACGGGATGGCTGTATCAGGGTAATGAAACTTAGAAGACACTTCCGCTGCAAAATTAAATATTTGCTTAAGAGAAACGGGCCTATCGCCCTATATAAATGAAGTAGAGATAATATTTTCAAATAGATAAAATTCAAGAACTTTAGTTTTGGTTTTAAGCAGCATACCACATACCACCGCCACTACAACTCAGGATCTTCTAGATATCAACATTTCCAACTGTTGTGTGTAGTAATCCTATAATTCTAATTCAAAAACTGAAGATCTCTGAAAAAATAATGGAGTATAAAAAGACAAAGGGCCTAGAGCCCAGTAATAATTATCATAAAGCAGAAAGGATTTAAAAAGTTTGTTATATAAATACGTTAAATACAAATGTTAGCCAATCTATTTCTACCTTTTGATGCATCAGCTTAGTGTTTCTATTTTATTTCAAATTTTTATAACATAATATACTGAAATAAAATGTATTACATTTAATTGTTTATTACTTTTAATACACTGTTACTACTAAATTTGTAAATTCTTAAACGTTCCGGAATATTTTAAGGATTTTAATGCATGACCATGTAGGTCTAAGTTCACAAAAACAATAAGATATAATATAATATTAAGTATTCAATTTACTCGACTTTAATAAATTTCACCACGCCACCACGGAATTGCAACTATCATGCAATTTAATATAACAAAGGTAGACATTTAATACACAATGTTACAATAGTAGTGCAAACCTGTAAGTTTGAACGACAGTTTAACGTGCATCCAGTAATCCGACTGGCTACATTTTCTATATGGCATTTAATTACCACACACACAGATCAAATATATCATGCTACCATTTAGAGTAGATCAGTATTCGATGCATACGAGTATTATTTAAATCTGAATTAAGACCTTCGTGCAAACGTAAAAGCTTTTGAGATTAATAAAATAAATTTACTAAAAAAGCTTGCAATAGCTTTCTACTATGTATATCTGAAGACAATTTAATTTATCAAATAAATAAAAATTAGTATCAGTTATTTTACAGTATACTTCAGTGAAGTGGTGACAGAAACTAGAAATAACAGTTATTGCATCTTACGAGTCAGTGGCTGCTTACCTCTGGAGAAACTACGGTACCTAAATCGAAAGAGTGCCGCAACAGGCGCAGGCGACAAGGAGTAGTAAGGCAGTGTGCAATGACGAATGCAACAAATACGATCGTTCCTGTGTAGAAACATCCAACAGCCGCAATTTGCACCATCAGCAACTGGTAACATAGAACAAACTCCGGCGAAGACTTACAACACGTGCAGTAAGGTCGCCGACAGTCTGAGCAGATCCCAGGTTGCAGACGCGGCAATGGCAGGCGAATACTCGCAGCGCGGTTAAGTTTGCGGCTACAGTAATACACTGTACATTGAAAAACACTTAAAACTAAACACAGTACCATTTTTGGATCGAAGGAACCAAAAATGGTACTGTTATATGTGTATTTTATGGCAAAGCTTTTAGCTGCTTATTGTTTTCAATGAGTTAAATTACCTATTGGACGGAAATTATATCGCGAAGTTATATTCCACTTTTTTTCAATTTCGAAGTTCCGACTCAGCTGACGATATTTTATAGTTTCTGTAAAATGAAAACATCCGTAACGCTAAGCGCGCCATACTACCTCAATGATGGAGTAAGCGACCTGCCAATATTTCTATATAAAAATACAACGCAAAATAACTTTTTTCGGTTGTCACCACCTGGGGGAAATAAAACTAGCAAATTAAGAAAAACAAGGGCCCCAAGCCCAGAGTGCACAAAGAAAACTTTTCAAAACTTTAATTACTTATAATATCGGAGGATGATCAACTTTACTGTCAAATTAAAGAGAACTTTGTACCATATAATATTTAGTCGCACCATAGTAATCTTCATGGTAAAAATGTAGTACCTCATTGTTGTAAGCGAATGATCGCAGCAGAGGATGACAAACTGCAATCACAGTCTGCAAAACTATGTAACGATCTTATTAAGAAAAAGGGGCCGCTACCCCCAAATAGAACAATTTTTATTTTTTATTTCTTGTTGTGTAGGCATAGCCTAAATTTAGTAACTCAATTTCATTTTCATTCAGCATTCTATTTTAAACACTGTTGCCACCACAGTTAATGCTATTACTTATTATTTAATGTCATTCAAACACACATAACATACGGATTTCTTACTTGAATCATCCAAAAAAATGTTGAAGATTTCTGAAAAATTTATAAGCAATAAAAGGACATCGGGCCGAGCGACCAGTAATAATTTTATGATATCATTATATAAACGGAATTGCTTTATAAAAATTAAAAACAAATATGAACACTTATGTATGAGAGTGATTACCATTGCTAAGGAAATCCGCTTCTGTCTCCGGATTAATCATTCAAAATGTTGCAATATTATTTTCAAGTGTTTTTCTTTGTTTTGTTACCGAGTATCGTGTAGTGTACATTTAATTTCACTACTTGAGCTTAATTAACCGAAAATATTTTATCTGTTACATTTGCAGCACCATTTAGCAGAATCCCAAATCGTCTGAGGCGTTCATAAGAATGAGCTAGTCAGTTTAGGTCACAAATGCATTTAAGTTTAATTATACAAATTTTCAACTGAATAGAAGATCATGCAAATCATGTCATCAAATCTATACATTCTTTAAATATGCAAGTAGTATGTAACTACAGCCCAAATACTAATTTATGATATGAAACTACCTGAAGTTTGAAGTGTCGGCTATATCGAGTAAATCCCACAAAAGTTTCGCAATTACTTCGCACATTCCTTACGAAGAGTCTGATTTGTTAAAAAAGAATAAATTCACTACCATGCACTTACTTTAAGATGATCAGGAGACGATGTACATTGCAATCTAAATTGCCACCTTCATGTCGCTACCAAATTTCTAGACGTTCAAATAAGTTAAATTAATTGTACTTAAAATTATAAGGGCTTACTTCGTCCTCAGCTCAAATGAAATCGCGGTTTTCTAGGTTGTAGCGGCGATTAGAAGTTCGGTTATCTCTTAACTATTCAGTTGCTTCTTCATGTATTGTTTTATTGTTACTACTTCTAGCACTGTTGCTGTGACTCAGCAAAATAATTATAGCAGTTTCCACTTGCCTCAGTATATCAAAACGTGGAGGAATGCAGCAACTCCGGAACTAGTGAAACAATTATATGTTGAGCATTTACTTGTAAGAGTGAAATCTGCGGAGCCAGCTTCGATAAGTTTCATTTTGGAGTGCCGCAGCAGATTGATTAGTTTTTCATGATCTGTATATTACTAGCGCATATTCTTTTATTGATTTGTTAAATTATGGAAATTTGGAATCAAATACCTGTTAATACAAGGCCAGCAGGAACGGTCAAATATATAATTTTCTATCATTAAACTCCACTCCGGTAATGAGATATGAGGTAGTTGTTAATCTCACAATTTGCATTAAAAGGCCAAATACTTATTTTCATCGGAATGTACAGTGCAAAATTTAGCCAGAGGTTTCGTCTACCTGTGATATAAATGATAGTACCTTAGCCTCGGATGCTTCACGAAGCAGTGAAATAGCAGCGGGTCGCCGTCGGACAATTTAAAGACGACACGATGCGGCCACAGCGACCATGCCTGATGCAGCTTATTTGTGATTTCCGTGCAGGAATTTTAGAAATGTAAAGTTACTTAAAATCTGAAATAGTTACCAGTAGGGAGAAACACATAGCGGTCCAAGTTCTTTTTTAATGTAAACCCAAAAGTAATTTTTCATTAAACTCACGAGAATTCGGGATTAGTATCGCTTCTAACTGGCTAAAGTCTAGCCTTTGAGCCTCAATGAGTTATCAATTTCTTAAAATAGGTAGCTGTTACGATATGCGACGACCTCCATGGGAATTGCCGTTTTCGTTCAGGTAATTCCTTAGCGAATTTTAGATTATATTAAATATGACGCTGATAAGCGATCTCAAATATTCTAGACTGAAGTGCGTTACTTGAAATATGAAGTCTTTGATTATATATTACCTAGGTATTGTGTAGCAGCAGACGCACATGGCAGTTATTTCTGGTCGGCAACAGCTGTCGTATATGGCGCGTATTGCGACACGGCGCAACGCCAGGCGTTACCGAGGAGTTGTAGCAACAGCAATCATCGTTCAGACGTAATGCGACCACGCCAGGCGCAATCTTGTACTAGATACGTAGCTGTGGTTGAATGTTGCACGTACTGTGATGCAGCAACGACAATCCAAGGTCGGACGCTCTGTGGCAGCGGTCGGACGTCAGCGTGTACTATGCAGATAGCCACCGAATGCCGGACGCACAATATCGCAAGAGTAGGGGTCATGTATACTTATGACAGATGTAGATAACGCGGAGAGACTACAGCAGTGATTGAGTGCAAGCAGACGCGCTGTGACACGGCCGCAGCGGGCGAGTTTACAAAAGCTTCTTTGGCATGGCAACAGAAATTTTCAACAGTAGTCTCACATGTATTGGGATATTTTCCTGCCGCTGCGGTCATACTTGCTTTTGTATAAAAGCAGTCGTGTAATGCATCAACGACAGTTGGTGGTGCACTTGCAATATTTCCACATGCATTTCAATATATCTGATATTGTGCATTATAGCAAATTGATCTTAATGCACCATTCCCGGAATATTTTCTGTATTAAAAAGGTAGTCTGTACATATGTACATGTATTTAACTACATTTCTGTATACCACCAATATTTAATATTATCCTTTGATAATCTGAAAGGATAAATGTTGCAAATTTACAATCATGCACGACACATGTTGTAAATATATGAAGTTATCCTATGAAGTAAATACATAATTCATGATCATCATCATCATCACAGAATGCAGGTTACACAGGGCCGAACTTTGTGGCAATCTATGGATGAGGCTGTAGTGATAGTGATCATCACCAGCAAAAATTTTATACCAAAGAAAAATATAGTACATAATATTTTGAAAATAAAGTGGTATACTTGAGTAATAATTAGGCTTGACTGGAGAATGGTACCTCGCTCACAGAATAATAGCGTAAAATAGCAGCTTAATGCTTCATAGATGTAGGTGTCAATGGGCCACATCAGTTAGACTGTACTCGAATGTCAAATTTGAGTTTAAGCGTCGATAGTTTAGTGACTACTTACCTAAGCAAATCCAGAAGATATACAGGTAGGATCTAAATTTTTCGTAAGTTTATGATAATTTTATAGATTATTATTGCATCTTTTTGGCGTAGTAATAATCTAGTATATATTTCAGAGTTCCGGAACAGTATCAACCTTCCTCGTAAAGACCTCACAACATTGCTTTCGTTACATTTAGAATAATAGGTTATAGAACATGGTGAGTCAATAGCGCAGTATTAGCTGTGAAATGCACACATACATATCAGTTCCTTAAATTGTTCGTTTCAAGAAATTGTTAATTTAGTATTGCTTAACAGTATTTTAAACCTACGTTTGGATGTTGGCTTACTTACCATTATATTAAGTCCCTCTTTCATAGTTCATCAAGTTAACATATCATTTTTCGTAATTACATGGAATCCTTTGAAAGGTAACAGTTACGCAATGCCTTGGATAGTCCCGGATATACATCAGCCCACAGTTATTACGTTCCACATTCTTAATCTGAATTATATTTTGTTTTAAATTTTTCTAATAATACATTTGTGAGGTATAAATCGGTCTTAATGATATAGAGATAATCGTAATGTACTGTACTTAGTATTTCAAAATCATGTTCACTTGTAAGTTAACTTATTACCGTTGTATTTGCTGCATTGGTGAAACTAGTTTAATTGCTGCAGTCTGCATGTTGACTATTATTTTAACAATAACTGCCATATTATGCTGCGTCATGTATACTCAATGTAGACGATAGGATCACTTTGACTTGCCGTCATTCCTGCCGGGCAACTTATGCTTATGTGCTTGGTTGGAAGGCGAAGGCAGCACAATAAAAAATTCAATTCGATTACAGTCTGCTTTGGCAGCTTCAGTCGTGAGATCCAGGATCTGAGATTTAAAAGAAATGGTATACACACGATAGCCTGTACAGGGGCCTACTGATTTTTAGTGTTGAAATTTTGACGTAATTACCTAAGCTTTACCTAGTGGGCTGATAACCGGAACTCTTGCCGGTTTGTAAGTTGCCGCGAGACCCAGCGACCTCACATAAGCAGCAGCAATAGTTTCCCCGCGGACAGCTCTACACGCGTAACTCGCCTGCATCACAACTGCATGTCTTCACGAAGAGATGACGATGACTCATGGAATAATACATGTTGGTCGAAATTACTATGACAAAATAAAATTCAATAATGCGAGTATATATATTGTTTTCTTTAATTTTTAAACGATTGCGAACGTCGCCGACACTTTTGATTCGTACTTTGATGTAAGAATCACATTTATTTGTACGCATCTTCTTATTCGGTTTGTCACACGAAGTGAAGACATCGCCGTTTGCATAAATTTATCTGAAAAAGAAATCAATTTATTTCCCATATAATATTTAAAAATAAACAAAATTTTTTGAATAAAAACAAACATACCTAATGCCCATGTGTGTTAAATCATAATAGAGTATGTAATGGTTTCATTTTTCTGATTTTATCTGAATCAACTGCCTTAGTTGTTCATAAATCAAAAATTTTATTGTGTATTTTTGCTATGCTTTTCGTTCTTTGCCTGCGTTTTCGGACTTTAAGCTTCGTCTTTGGTCTTCATGCTTCTACTTCGGTCTTCAGACTGCATCTTCGGTCTTCAGTGTTCGTCGTTGGTCTTTTTACATCGTGTTTGGTCCTTTTCCCTGGTGTTAAGTCTTTTTCCCTCGTGTTAGTTCTTTAGGCTCCATCGGTCTTTTGGCATCGTGTTAAGTCTTTAGGCTCCATTGGTCTTTTTAAATTTTTGATAGATTGTAAATACCGCCGACATTGTTGATTCATACTTTCACATGTGTCTGTGTGCATCTTCTTATTCAGTTTGTCGCACTTAGTAAGTGTAGATCACCGTTTGGATAGTTGAGTCTGAAAAAAAATCCAATTAATTTCCCATATAATATTTAATAATAATTTAATGTTTCTAAATAATAAACAAACATACCTAAGAGCCATATGTGTTGAATCATAATAGAGTATCTAATAATGGTTGTATATTTCTTATTTTATCTGAATCAATTGCCTTAGTTGTTTACAAATCGAAAATTATATTCTGTATGTATTTTTGCTATGGTTTTCTTTCTTTGTCTGCGTTTTTTGTCTTTAAGCTTCGTCTTTGGTCTTCAGGTTTCGACTTCGGTCTTCAGGGTTCATATTTGGTCTTTTGGCATCAAGTTTCTTCTTTTCTTCGTCTTTAGGCTCCATCGGTCTTTAGGTATCGTGTTAGGTCTTAAGGTTCCGACTTCGTCACTTTTTCAGTTATTGTTTTTAATATTTTTCTTAATATTTTTCTGTCATTGTGTAGTTTTCGTTTCCGCAGAGTCTACATCTAGTTCAACGTGTCTTTAGTGTTCGTATTACATATTTTTCAAGATTTAGTTATGTTTTTCAGAGTGTCTTCAGTCTTTATATTCTACAATTGGACTTCCAAGTTTTCGTCTTCGTCAGTCTTCAGTTTTCACCTTCTGCATATATTCTTCATTTTCTCTATCGTGTAATTAAAATATGTCGTCTTCCTTTAAGGGTTTTCAGTTTTCATCTTCTCCATAGGTTCGTCAGACTTCGTCTTCTCCGTTCTTCTTCGGGTCTTCAGTGTACTCTTACCCTTTGGGTCTTCAGTCGACATCTTTTCCTTTGATCCTTCAATCTTAGTCTTTTCCTTCGGTTCTTTCGTCTTCTACTTCGGGTCTTCGTCTTCTACTTCGGGTCTTCGTCTTCTACTTCGGGTCTTCGTCTTCTACTTCGGGTCTTCGTCTTCTACTTCGGGTCTTCGTCTTCTACTTCGGGTCTTCGTCTTCTACTTCGGGTCTTCGTCTTCTACTTCGGGTCTTCGTCTTCTACTTCGGGTCTTCGTCTTCTTCTTCGGGTCTTTGTCTTCTACTTCGGGTCTTCATCTTCTACTTCGGGTCTTCGTCTTCTACTTCGGGTCTTCGTCTTCTTCTCCGGGTCTTCGTCTTCTTCTTCGGGTCTTCGTCTTCTACTTCGGGTCTTCGTCTTCTACTTCGGGTCTTCGTCTTCTACTTCGGGTCTTCGTCTTCTACTTCGGGTCTTCGTCTTCTACTTCGGGTCTTCGTCTTCTACTTCGGGTCTTCGTCTTCTACTTCGGGTCTTCGTCTTCTACTTCGGGTCTTCGTCTTCTACTTCGGGTCTTCGTCTTCTACTTCGGGTCTTCGTCTTCTACTTAAGGTCTTCGTCTTCTACTTAAGGTCTTCGTCTTCTACTTAAGGTCTTCGTCTTCTACTTCGGGTCTTCGTCTTCTTCTTCGGGTCTTCGTCTTCTACTTCGGGTCTTCGTCTTCCACTTCGGGTCTTCGTCTTCTACTTCGGGTCTTCGTCTTCTACTTCGGGTCTTCGTCTTCTACTTCGAGTCTTCGTCTTCTACTTCGGGTCTTCGTCTTCTACTTCGGGTCTTCGTCTTCTACTTCGGGTCTTCGTCTTCCACTTCAGGTCTTTGTCTTCTACTTCGGGTCTTCGTCTACTACTTCGGTCTTCGTTCTATTATCGGGTCTTCATTTTGAGTCTTCGTCTTTGTCTTTTACTTGTGGTATTCAGTCTTCGTCTTCTACTACGGCTCTTCAGTCTTCGTCTTCGGCTCTTCATTCTTAGTCTTCGTCTTCGGCTCTTCAGTCTTCAGTCTTCGTCTTCTTCTTCAGCTCTTCAGTATTAGTCTTCTACTTTGGCTATTCAGTATTCGTCTTCTACTTCGGCCCATCACGGTCTTCAGGCTTCGTCATCGCCGCTGGGTCTTCAGTCTTCGTCATCGCTGCTGGGTCTTCAGTCTTCGTCTTCGCAGCTGGTTCTTCATCTTCGTCTTCAACGCTGAGTCATCTGTCTTCGTCTTCAACGCTGGGTCTTCAGTATTCGTCTTCGCCGCTGGGTCTTCATTCTTCGTCTGCCGCTGGGTCTTCATTCTTCATCTGCCGCTGAGTCTTCAGTCTTTGTCTTCAATGCTGGGTCTTCGTCTTCGCTGCTGGGTCTTCAGTCTTCATCATCGCTGCTGGGACTTCAGTCTTCGTCTTCGCCGCTGGATCTTCAGTCTTCGTCTTCGCCGCTGGGTCTTCAATCTTCGTCTTCGCCGCTGGGTCTTCAATCTTCGTCTTCGCCGCTGGGTCTTCAATCTTCGTCTTCGCCGCTGGGTTTTCAATGTTCATCTTCGCCGCTGGGTCTTTAATCTTCGTCTGCCGATGGGTCTTCATTCTTCGTCTGCCGATGGGGCTTCAGTCTTCGTCTTCGCCGATGGGTCTTCAGTCCTTGTCTTCGCCGCTGGGTCTTAAGTCTTCGTCTTCGCCGCTGTGTCTTGAGTCTTCGTCTTCGCCACTGGGTCTTCTAACCTCCTTTTTGCCGCTGGATCTTCGTCTTCGCCGCTGGATCTTCAGTCTTCGTCTTCTCCGCTGTGTTTTCAGTCTTCTTCATCGCCGCTGGACCTTCAGTCTTCTTCTTCGTTGCTGGGTCTTTAGGTTTTGTCTTTGCAATTGGGTTTAAAACTTTGTGGTCGTCACTGGATCTTTAAGTCTTTGTCTTTGTTACTGGGTCGTATGTCTTTGTGTCATCGCTGGGTCTTCAGTCTTCGTCTTCGCCCCAGTTCTTGATCTTCATCTACTTTACTCTGTCATCAGACACTGCCTTCTCCTCAATCTTGATAGTTTTTCCTTCTCCACTTCTTCATCAGTATAGTCTTTATTTTTTCGTCTTTTGTCTTTACAAGTTTTTGTTAAAATCAATTTAGTCTGTGTGGTCTTTAGTATATATCTTTTTTCTGTTCTTTTCTTTTCTTCATTTCTCTAGGTTATATAATGTCTGTAGGTTAATAACGATTTACTTTTCTTATTTAGAACATTTCAGTCCAGTTACTATCTATTGTATTCTGTTCTAATGTGTGTTCTATTTTGTTTGCATACCTCATATTCAGCACTATAAATTTTACGGTTTGCCTTTAAATCACTATTGGTAAGAATTACTTAATTATCATAAAATATGTAACATTGTCTATTTTGTGTGCTGATTTTCTACTCTTGATGTTGTACATGATTCTATTGATTATTTCTTCACTTTTTTAGCATTGTGTTAATTTTTCTTATTCTGACATTTTACAAAAATTCCTTTTAATCATACCTGTGAATAAAATATTATATACGCGCATCCTACCTTTAAAAGAAGTTGCTTGTGCAAAAAATAAAAGTACCACTCCAAAAATATTAACAAGTGTGTTATTAATTATATCGATAGTCAAATGTTAGTGACTACTTGTTTCATTAAAAAGAAATTTTCGAAGTGTTTCCTTGCGTCTATTTGGCATTTGTTTAAGTTTCGATATATGTATACTTTAATATAATTATTGTCATTTAGGACCAGTCTACCAGCCTACGGAGTTCTGTTGACAAAAATAATTAACACATCCTATGCTTAATTAAAAAATAATATAAATTATAATTATCTCAGAGTTATATTTATTAATTTTTACCTTATGTTTTTCTCTGTAGGGAATTCTGTCGTTATTATTTCTTTGTGTTTTTTTAAATAAATCTTTGAATTCCTGTTAAAGATGTGATAACAGAAACTTATGATGGTAAGTTAACATTATTTCCCTCAATCTTTTTAAACATGGCGTCGTAAATCAAAGTAATAATGTTCAAAATTGCTTTATATTACCTTTTTGGCACAAAAAAAAAAACCAATGACTCAATTCCAAACCTTTTAACAGATCGTAATCTCCTTTGGTAAGTAAATAAATTATAATACCTTAATGTCGATCTTTTAGTAAATCTTTAAATGATCTAATATAACAAAGAAGTCGTTAAATCCATCTTTAAATTTATCTTATTCCACATTTAAATTCCTGCTGACAAAATAATAAATGCAACCTACAGAATTTATGAAGTTAACAATAAAGAGAGATTTGGTTAAACAATTTAAATTAATATACACTATATTTAAACAAGATATAGGCACTCTAATCTAAATTTAAGTGTATAACAATTAATAATTATTATGGAAGCTGATATGTTACTGTTACCTATTTGCTATAAAATACTTCGTGTATTATATTTAAATTCACTCATTTAAAATGTATTTATCTCACTCCACTGTAATGTTGCATGTTAACTAAGTAATAGATATTATACTCACCACTCACTTCACAAGCATTATTTAGAATACAAAACATAATAATTCGTAACTTGATACTTTTACCACGGTTTAGTACAACTCATTCAGCTCATCTTTTTATATTTTATATCATCGGCTTTGCGGATATAAGACATTTTCTCCATTCTTATTCAATTGAATGTTATTATCCCTTTATTGTTCTTATGTATAAAGTCCGCCCTATAACTGTTTAGAAATTTCTTGTCCCTGAAATATTTTCCCATACATACCCAAAAACCAACTTTGAAGCTTTTTATTTGTACTGAAGAACGGTCATAGCACATTATATTTAAATTCTCCACGGCTATATTTGAACAAACTAATAGTTTTATATCATCGGCATGGATTAGGCCACATATACGTTTTTCACGGGATCCGATTGAATTGATTGTAAATTATCAATTGAGTGTACTTCATGTATATAAGTCTATGTCCCTGAAATATTTTCTTATACATACCCGAAAACGAAATTTCAAACTTTTCATATAGGTATTATACCATAAAACCATATTAAATTCTCTATTCTCATTTAAAATTCATTCATCTCACTCCACTGTTTGTTGATTTAACAAAGTATTAAATATTGCTCACCACTTAACCACTTGTAAAAGCTTTAACACATACATATCATATACTTCGTAAGTTCCGATTGTAACGGACACTTTTATCATAATTTCACATTATACTGATTTAGTTCATCTTTTTATATTTTATATCAATATAGCATACTCAATTCAGTTGTATGTTATTATTCCTTGATTGTTTTTCCATGTATTTAGGTCGCCTAATGACTTAATAAATTTCGTATGTCCCTGAAATATTTCCTTATACGTACCCGAAACGAATATTTAAACTTTTCATATTATAGACTTTACAGACTATAGACTTATTGGTTATATCCTTGCGTAATTTTTAAAGAATAAGCAGATTTCTTACGGTCGCATTTCACTCATATTATTATAAAACATTTTCTGATTGTACTCGAGATTAACTTTAAAGTGTCCTTGTGGTTATTCTACATTTTGGAATATCCTTGTAATATCTTTATACACACCCGATATTTTATAACAAACTTGCAAAAACTCCTCGTTTTAAATTGTAATACCAAGAGAAAGAAGTTTGGTAAGTTAAGTTTCTATGTGCGTGTTTAGGCCGTGCTTTATTTATTTTTGTTTTTATTTAGGCATTTTGGAATATCCTGAAATATTAGTCTATACATAGCAGAAAAAATTATCATTAAGTACATAATGTAAATAATGTGATTATCTTTATGAATCTTATAAATATATCCTCATTCGTTTAATCTTTTACCGTTTGCGCCAACCATAATATGTATATATTATGGTTGATTTGTGGACTAAAATATTGTCCACTTAATATTCGAAGCAGTATTTTAAAGCAAGTTTTATTTGAGATTTTTTACATTAAACGCCTTTTGAAATTTCGTTTCTATCGTATAACTTGTAGTCTTATCCGTTTGTTTTTTCATTTTCAGAAATGCTTACGGAATGTTTTCGCTAGAATAAAAAGTTATTTTGCTGAAATACATTGAGACAAATATAAAAGTAATAAAAATATATATGTGTACTGCTTAAACATAACCATGAGTATAAATTAACGTATACGAAACAAAATTACTAGGTATATCAATAATAGAAAGAAAATTTAAGGATACTGCCATCTGAAATCAATACAATAGTAGAAAGAGCATCTAACAAAAGAATAAGTGTTACTGAGCGTATTAAAATCTTAATTATTATTCAGTAGATTCTGTAATAAATTACCATTATTCATGCAACAAAATGCAATATAATGTTTGAAGAAGATTGAATTAATACAATTATATATTACACAAGGCATTTTTAACAATGACGCGTCACATTATTTTATCGACAAGTTAAAAGATCTTAAAATATTTACTTACGTTGCAATTATATCCATAAAGCAAAGTTTTGGTTTAAACAACTGTTGTGAGTAGAGTCAGCAAAATAATGTTGCTGGCACGTTAGAAGTTAAGGTCACATTCGATGGATAAAGTTTAGCCGTCGAATAGGCCGCCTTAATCGGTAATTTCTCGGGCTCTGTGACGGCAGCGCTATATCGTATTGACCGGGACTCGATTCGTTAGTTTGTTGCAGAGCGAAGATGGCTTATAACCAGTCGGTGGCTAAGTAATGAAACAGTGGTGGCTTAACCTGACGACAAAGAATTGTTGACATTTTGGTAACTACTCTCTACACATACCAGTTCAGATGTTACCGGCGCTTAGTTGTCTGAGTACACGACGACTATGTGTTGTTGGACAGCGCAGCTAGCAGGGTCGCCAGTTAGTGGGCAGCTCTGATGGCAAGTCGCAGCGTTAGTCGTCCGCCCCGACGGCAGGGTCGCGGCATTGGTCGGAAGCCCCGACGGCAGAGTCGCGGCGTCGGTCGGCAGATTCGACGGCTGGGTCGCAGGATTGGTCGTCAACCCCGACGACAGGGTCATGGAGTTGTTGGTTGGCAGTCCCGACGGCAGCAGCCCCGTCGGCAGGGTCGCGGTGTCGGTAGGCAGCCCCGACGGCAGGATCGTGGTGTCGGCAGGCAGCCCAAACGGCCCCCGACGGCAGGGTCGCGGTGTCGGTAGGCAGCCCCGACGGCAGGGTCGCGGTGTCGGTAGGCAGCCCCGACGGCAGGGTCGCGGTGTCGGTAGGCAGCCCCGACGGCAATGTGGCGGTGTCGGTAGGCAGCCCCTACGGCAGGGTGGCGGTGTCGGTCGGCAGCCCCGACGGTAGGGTCGCGGTGTCGGTCGGCAGCCCCGACGGCAGGGTCTCGGTGTCGGTCCGCAGCCCCGACGGCATGGTCGCGGTGTCGGTCGGCAGCTCCGACGGCAAGGTCGCGGTGTCGGTCGGTAGCCCCGACGGCAGGGTCGCGGTGTCGGTCAGCAGCCCCAATGGCAGGGTCACGGTGTCGGTCGGCAGCCCCGACGGCAGGGTCGCGGTGTCGGTCCGCAGCGCTGACGGCAGGGTCGCGGTGTCGTAGGCAGCCCCGACGGCAGGGTCGCGGTGTCGGTCCGCAGCCCCGACGGCAGGGTCGCGGTGTCGGTCCGCAGCCCCGACGGCAGGGTCGCGGTGTCGGTCGGCAGCCCCGACGGCAGGATCGCGGTGTCATTCGGCAGCCCCGACGGCAGGGTCGCGGTGTCGATCGGCAGCCCCAATGGCAGGGTCGCGGTGTAGGTCCGCAGCCCCGACGGCAGGGTCGCGGTGTCGGTCGGCAGCTCCGACGGCAAGGTCGCGGTGTCGGTCGGCAGCCCCGACGGCAGGGTCGCGGTGTCGGTCAGCAGCCCCAATGGCAGGGTCACGGTGTCGGTCGGCAGCCCCGACGGCAGGGTCGCGGTGTCGGTCCGCAGCGCTGACGGCAGGGTCGCGGTGTCGTCGGCAGCCCCGACGGCAGGGTCGCGGTGTCGGTCCGCAGCCCCGACGGCAGGGTCGCGGTGCCGGTCGGCAGCCCCGACGGCAGGATCGCGGTGTCGTTCGGCAGCCCCGACGGCATGGTCGCGGTGTCGATCGGCAGCCCCAATGGCAGGGTCGCGGTGTCGGTCCGCAGCCCCGACGGCAGGGTCGCGGTGTCGGTCCGCAGCCCCGACGACATGGTTGCGGCGCTTGGTCGGTAGCCCCGAAGGAAGAGTAGCGGAGTAAATAGGCCACCCCGACAGCAGGGTCACAGCGTAGGTCGGCAGCCCCAACGGCAGGGACGCGGATTTGGTCAACAGCGTCGCTGATTTGGTCGGTAGCCCCGACGGTAAAGGCACATGTTGTTCGACTGCCCCGACGACAGGGAAGCTGAGACCACCGACTGCCCCGACGACAGGGCCACAGCGTAGGTCGGCAGTCCTGACGGCAGGGTCACGGCGTTGGTCGGCTGGTGCGACAGTAGGGTTGCGGTGTCGATCGTCAGCCACGACAGCGGGGTCACGGCGTTGGTCGGCTGGTGCGACAGTAGGGTCGCAGTGTCGGTCGGCAGCCACGACGGCTGGGTCGCGGTGTCGGTCGGCAGCCACGACGGCTGGATCGCGGTGTTGGTCGGCAGCCACGACGGCTGGGTCGCGGTGTCGGTCGGCAGCCACGACGGCTGGGTCGCGGTGTCGGTCGACAGCCACGACGGCTGGGTCGCGGTGTCGGTCGGCAGCCACGACGGCTGGGTCGCGGTGTCGGTCGGCAGCCACGACGGCTGGGTCGCGGTGTCGGTCGACAGCCACGACGGCTGGGTCGCGGTGTCGGTCGGCAGCCACGACGGCTGGGTCGTGGTGTCGGTCGGCAGCCACGACGGCTGGGTCGCGGTGTCGGTCGGCAGCCACGACGGCTGGGTCGCGGTGTCGGTCGGCAGCCACGACGGCTGGGTCGCGGTGTCGGTCGGCATCCACGACGGCTGGGTTGCGGTGTCGGTCAGCAGCCACGACGGCTGGGTCGCGGTGTCTGTCGGCAGCCACGACGGCTGGGTCGCGGTGTCGGTCGGCAGCCACGACGGCTGGGTCGCGGTGTCGGTCGGCAGCCACGACGGCTGGGTCGCGGTGTCGGTCGGCAGCCACGACGGCTGGGTCGCGGTGTCGGTCGGCAGCCACGACGGCTGGGTCGCGGTGTCGGCCGGCAGCCACGACGGCAGGGTCGCAGTATCGGTCGGCAGCCCCTACGGCTGGTTCGCAGTGTCAGGCGGCAGCTTCGAAGACTGGGTCACGGTGTCGGTCGGCAGCCCCGACGGCTGGGTCACGGTGTCGGTCGGCAGGCCCGACGGCTGGGTCACGGTGTCCTTCGGCAGCCCCAACGGCATGAACGCGGTTTCGTCGGCAGCCCCGACGGCATGATCGCGGTGTTGATCGGCAGCCCGGACGGTAGCGTCGCGGTGTTGATCGGCAGCCCGGACGGTAGCGTCGCGGTGTTGATCGGCAGCCCAGACGGTAGGGTCACGGCGTTAGTCGGCAACCCCGATAGCAGGGTCACGGTGTTAGTCGGCAACCCCGATAGCAGGGTCACGACGTTGGCAGCAACCCCGTCGGCAAAGGCACGTGATGTCGGTAGCCTGGCCGGCAGATTTGCGGCATTGTTCAAATGCCCCGACGACTGGGAAGCCGAGACGGCCGGCAGCCTCGACGGCAGGGTTGCGGCGCTTGGTTCGCAGCCGGCAGCCCCGACGTCAGGGTAGCGGAGTTGATAGGCAGCCCCGACGGCAGGGTAGCAGTTGGTCGGCAGCACCGACGGCAGGGTCACGGCGTTGTTCGGCAGGTTCGACGGTAGGATCGCGGTGTTGGTCGGCAGATCCGAAGGTAGGTTCGCGGTGTCGTTCGGCAGCCCCGACGGCAGGGTCGCGGTGTCGGTAGGCAGCCCCGACGGCAGGGTCGCGGTGTCGGTAGGCAGCCCCGACGGCAGGGTCGCGGTGTCGGTAGGCAGCCCCGACGGCAGGGTCGCGGTGTCGGTAGGCAGCCCCGACGGCAGGGTCGCGGTGTCAGTATTGATGTCAGCGAAATAGTTGATGTACTGTATT
The DNA here is from genome assembly GCA_963668995.1 of Parnassius mnemosyne. Classification (NCBI taxonomy): domain Eukaryota; kingdom Metazoa; phylum Arthropoda; class Insecta; order Lepidoptera; family Papilionidae; genus Parnassius; species Parnassius mnemosyne. The sequence goes on from CAVLGL010000057.1 coordinate 26,110,901, forward strand.
CTAAAGAACACTTACAACTAAACATTTTGATTCTGTAGAACCAGCGTATAATTAATTATAAGTATTTATTGGATAAATTATTCAGTCTTATGTTTATAAATTTTTAAGTGGAGCAATTTTAGGAGTAGACTTACGCTACGTGCAGAAAAGTCACCGACACCTAGATGTGATCCGGTCGGATGCAAAGTAGCAACAACGGCAGAAGTGGAAAACCTCAGCGCCGCGCTGTTATTGGAGACGGCAAAATAGTTGATGTACTGTACACTAAAGAACACTTACAACTAAACATTTTGTCGATTTTACTTATTTTATAGCAAAATAATTAGTTTTGTTTTAAAATCATTTTTAAGTGAAGCAATAGTGGGCCAGACTTACGACACTTGCAAAAAATCGCCAACTACTGCACCGGATCTGTACGGATGCAAAAAGGTGTCAATGGCAGAGGTGGAAACTCCGCCGTGCCGCGTACATATTGATGTCAGCAAAATATTTTATGTTCTGTACACTGAAGAACACTTAAATCTAAACATTTTTGGTCCTATTGAACCACATAATGTTACTTTTATTTATTTTATGACAAAAGAATCAGTTTTGTTTTTGAAATTATTTTTAAGTGAAGCATATTTGTGTCCAGACTTACAAATACGTGCAGAAAAATCAACACCAGGATCGGATCTGGCCGGACGCAAAGAAGCTACGATGGCAGTGGTGAAAACTTGCAACCTCGCGAATTTATTGATGTCAAATTTAATGGATGAACTGTGGAGTGAAGAACACTTACAACTAAACAAATTTGGTCCTATTGAACCAACTAATGTTGCTTTCATTTATTTTATGGCAAAATAATTTTGTCGTATGTTTTAAGTTAAGTTGTAAAAGAAACTTGCCAGTATCTCTATAGTACGAACACAACGTGAGTAAAAGGATCAAAATCAATGATTGTCTCCACCTGTAGAAAGTTAAACTACCAGATTATGAATAACAGGGACGTGAAGCCCAGGAATAAAGCAATTTATTAAATGTATCTACGTAAAGATGATGTAAATTTACTTGAACAAGAAATAAATATAACGAATTTAATTTACTTGTGTTATAATATCTAGCAGTACCAGCAGTCACATGTTGTCGGGAGATGCCACCATATTTTCTAACGGGATGGCTGTATCAGGGTAATGAAACTTAAAAGACACTTCCGCTGCAAAATTAAATATTTGATTACGAGGAACGGGCCTATCGCCCTATATAAATGAAGTAGAGATAATATTTTCATATAGATAAAATTCAAGAACTTTAGTTTTGGATTTAAGCAGCATACCACATACCACCGCCACTACAACTGAGGATCTTCTAGATATTAACATTTCCGACTGTTGTGTGTAAGTAATCCTATAATTTTAATTCAAAAACTGAAGATCTCTGAAAAACTAATGGAGAATAAAAAGACAAAGGGCCTAGAGCCCAGTAATAATTATCATAAAGCAGAAAGGATTTAAAAAGTTTGTTATATAAATACGTTATATACAAATGTTAGCCAATCTATTTCTACCTTTTGATGCATCAGCTTAGTGTTTCTATTTTATTTCAAATTTTTATAACATAATATACTGAAATAAAATGTATTATATTTAATTGTTTATTACTTTTAATACACTGTTACTACCAAATTGGTAAATTCTTAAACGTGCCAGAATATTTTAAGGATTTTAATGCATGACCATGTAGGTCTAAGTTCACAAAAACAATAAGATATAATATAATATTAAGTATTCAATTTACTCGACTTTAATAAATTTCACCACGCCACCACGGAATTGCAACTATCATGCAATTTAATATAACAAAGGTAGACATTTAATACACAATGTTACAATAGTAGTGCAAACCTGTAAGTTTGAACGACAGTTTAACGTGCATCCAGTAATCCGACTGGCTACATTTTCTATATGGCATTTAATTACCACACACACAGATCAAATATATCATGCTACCATTTAGAGTAGATCAGTATTCGATGCATACGAGTATTATTTAAATCTGAATTAAGACCTTCGTGCAAACGTAAAAGCTTTTGAGATTAATAAAATAAATTTACTAAAAAAGCTTGCAATAGCTTTCTACTATGTATATCTGAAGACAATTTAATTTATCAAATAAATAAAAATTAGTATCAGTTATTTTACAGTATACTTCAGTGAAGTGGTGACAGAAACTAGAAATAACAGTTATTGCGTCTTACGAGTCAGTGGCTGCTTACCTCTGGAGAAACTACGGTACCTAAATCGAAAGAGTGCCGCAACAGGCGCAGGCGACAAGGAGTAGTAAGGCAGTGTGCAATGACGAATGCAACAAATACGATCGTTCCTGTGTAGAAACATCCAACAGCCTCAATTTGCACCATCAGCAACTGGTAACATAGAACAAACTCCGGCGAAGACTTACAACACGTGCAGTAAGTCGCCGACAGTCTGAGCAGATCCCAGGTTGCAGACGCGGCAATGGCAGGCGAATACTCGCAGCGCGGTTAAGTTTGCGGCTACAGTAATACACTGTACATTGAAAAACACTTAAAACTAAACACAGTACCATTTTTGGTTCGAAGGAACCAAAAATGGTACTGTTATATGTGTATTTTATGGCAAAGCTTTTAGCTTATTGTTTTCAATGAGTTAAATTACCTATTGGACGGAAATTATATCGCGAAGTTATATTCCACTTTTTTTCAATTTCGAAGTTCCGACTCAGCTGACGATATTTTATAGTTTCTGTAAAATGAAAACATCCGTAACGCTAAGCGCGCCATACTACCTCAATGATGGAGTAAGCGACCTGCCAATATTTCTATATAAAAATACAACGCAAAATAATTATTTTCGGCTGTCACCACCTGGGGGAAATAAAACTAGCAGATTAAGAAAAACAAGGGCCCCAAGCCCAGAGTGCACAAACAAAACTTTTCAAAACTTTAATTACTTATAATATCGGAGGATGATAAACTTTACTGTCAAATTAAAGAGAACTTTGTACCATATAATATTTAGTCGCACCATAGTAATCTTCATGGTACGCAGCGCATGATGCCAAAAATGTAGTACCCCATTGTTGTAAGCGAATGATCGCAGCAGAGGACGACAAACTGCAATCACAGTCTGCAAAACTATGTAACGATCTTATTAAGAAAAAGGGGCCGCTGGCCCCAAATAAAACAATTTTTATTTTTTATTTCTTGTTGTGTAGGCATAGCCTAAATTTAGTAACTCAATTTCATTTTCATTCAGCATTCTATTCTATACACTGTCGCCACCACAGTTAATGCTATTACTTATTATTTAATGTCATTCAAACACACATAACATACGGATTTCTTACTTGAATCATCCAAAAAAATGTTGAAGATTTCTGAAAAATTTATAAGCAATAAAAGGACATCGGGCCGAGCGACCAGTAATAATTTTATGATATCATTATATAAACGGAATTGCTTTATAAAAATTAAAAACAAATATGAACACTTATGTATGAGAGTGATTACCATTGCTAAGGAAATCCGCTTCTGTCTCCGGATTAATCATTCAAAATGTTGCAATATTATTTTCAAGTGTTTTTCTTTGTTTTGTTACCGAGTATCGTGTAGTGTACATTTAATTTCACTACTTGAGCTTAATTAACCGAAAATATTTTATCTGTTACATTTGCAGCACCATTTAGCAGAATCCCAAATCGTCTGAGGCGTTCATAAGAATGAGCTAGTCAGTTTAGGTCACAAATGCATTTAAGTTTAATTCTACAAATTTTCAACTGAATAGAAGATCATGCAAATCATGTCATCAAATCTATACATTCTTTAAATATGCAAGTAGTATGTAACTACAGCCCAAATACTAATTTATGATATGAAACTACCTGAAGTTTGAAGTGTCGGCTATATCGAGTAAATCCCACAAAAGTTTCGCAATTACTTCGCACATTCCTTACGAAGAGTCTGATTTGTTAAAAAAGAATAAATTCACTACCATGCACTTACTTTAAGATGATCAGGAGACGATGTACATTGCAATCTAAATTGCCACCTTCATGTCGCTACCAAATTTCTAGACGTTCAAATAAGTTAAATTAATTGTACTTAAAATTATAAGGGCTTACTTCGTCCTCAGCTCAAATGAAATCGCGGTTTTCTAGGTTGTAGCGGCGATTAGAAGTTCGGTTATCTCTTAACTATTCAGTTGCTTCTTCATGTATTGTTTTATTGTTACTACTTCTAGCGCTGTTGCTGTGACTCAGCAAAATAATTATAGCAGTTTTCACTTGCCTCAGTATATCAAAACATGTTAGAGGATGGAGGAATGCAGCAACTCCGGAACTAGTAAAACAATTATATGTTGAGCATTTACTTGTGTAAGAGTGAAATCTGCGGAGCTAGCTTCGATAAGTTTCATTTTGGAGTGTCGCAGCAGATTAATTAGTTTAAAATTGTATCTGAATCTACTTACACTCGAAATTCGACGTGACCTTTTTCATGATCTTTATATTACTAGCGCATATTCTTTTATTGATTTGTTAAATTATTGAAATTTGGAATCAAATACCTGTTAATACAAGGCCAGCAGGAACGGTCAATCTTTAAACTCCACTCCGGTAATGAGATATGAGGTAGTTGTTAATCTAACAATATGCATTAAAAGGCCAAATAATTATTTTCATCGGAATGTACAGTGCAAAATTTAGCCAGAGGTTACCTCAGCCTCGGATGCTTCACGAAGCAGTGAAATAGCAGCGGGTCGCCGTCGGACAATTTAAAGACGACACGATGCGGCCACAGCGACCATGCCTGATGCAGCTTATTTGTGATTTCCGTGCAGGAATTGTAGAAATGTAAAGTTACTTAAAATCTGAAATAGTTACCAGTAGGGAGAAACACATAGCGGTCCAAGGTCTTTTTTACAGTAAACCCAAAAGTAATTTTTCATTAAACACGAGAATTCGGGATTGGTATCGCTTCTAACTCGCTAGACTTTATCAATGAGTTATCAATTTCTTAAAATAGGTACCTGTTACGATATGCGACGACCTCCATGGGAATTGCCGTTTTCGTTCAGGTAATTACTTAGCGAATTTTAGATTATTTTAAATGTGACGCTGATAAGCGATGCTGGTCGCAAATTGTCTTAAATATTCTAAACTGGAGTAAGTGCGTTCCTTGAAGTATGAAGTCTGATTATATGTTACCTAGGTATTGTGTAGCAGCAGACGCACATTGAGTTATTTCTGGTCGGCAACAGCTACCAGTTACCGAGGCGTTGCAGCAACAGCAATCACAGTTCAGACTAGATATGTAGCTGTCGTTGAATGTTGCACGTACTGTGATGCAGCAAGACAATCAGAGGTCGGACGCTTTGTGGCAGCGGTCGGACGTCAGCGTGTACTATGCAGACAGCCACCGAATGCCGGACGCACAATATCGCAAGAGTAGGGGTCATGTGTACTTATGACTGATGTAGATAACACGGAGAGACAGCAGTGATTGAGTGCAGGCAGACGCGCTGAGACACGGCCGCAGCGGGCGAGTTTATCAATGCTGCTTTGGCATCGCAAGTTTCAACAGTACAGCAGTAGTCTCACTCGTGTTGTATAAAAGCAGGAGTGTAGCGCATCAACGACAGTCTGTGGTATACTTGCAATATTCCACATGCACCCTTTCATGACTGTTTCAATATATCTGATATTGTGCATTATAGCAAAAAATGATGCCTAGTATTATCATCGAACAAGCAGTCAATTTTAATTACATAATTTTTAATTAGCAGTAAAATACAGCTTATTTAAAAAATATTCATCACATAACATCAAAAAAATAGGATTTATGTATTTCCGAGTTATAATTATTCATTACGAGGCTATTGTTTGATCTTAATGCACCATTTTCTGCATATTTTCTGCATATATTCTGTGCATACACATGTATTTAACTACATTCTGTATACCAACAATACTTAACATTTTCCTTCGATAATCTGAAAGGATAAATGTTAGAAATTTACAATCATGCACGACACAATGTTGTAAATATATGAAGTTATGCTATGCAGTAAATAAATAAATCATCATCACAGGATGCAAGGTTGCACAGGGCCGTACTTTGTGGCAAGCCATGAAGAAAGGCCTTTGTTCAGCAGTGGACTTGTGATGGGCTGTAGTGATAGTGATCATCACCAGCAAAAAATGAATACGAAAAAAAATAAAGTACATAATTTTTGAAAACAAAATTCGAGAAATAATTAGACCGGAAAAGCACCTCGCGCTCACAGAATAACAGCTTAAAATAGCAGCTTGCTGCATACATGTAAGTGCCAATGGGCTAATCATTCAATTACCAGCAGGTGGACTGTGTACTCGTTTGTCATCATTTTTCTATGAAAAATATGAATTTGCAATAAATATAAAATTAATAAAGAGTTTTGTTCATTTAGCTAAATTAGAAGATATTTATAAAAAGAGATAAAAGTATACCTATTGCTTTTTCTCTCTTCAAAAAGAAAATTTCCTATTTCACATCAAAGATTTTATCTTAAAAGCAGCATCGAATTTAATTTTTGTGAAATAATCCAAATTAACCAAAAAAGCTAAGGCGTAGGAGTAAATTTTATAGCATAGTTATAAGAGTACTATACGTATATCAATAAGAATAGGTTTAAATAGCACTAACATACCAACCAAACGTCTTCTAATCTTCGGTCTCTTTTTTTACTAATTACTTATCAGCATACACATTTCAATTTCAACATAGCATTCATACTTAGCAATCCACCAATAAAAATTACTGAACTTTTTTAAATTGTAGTTTTATAATGTTAATTTATTCAAATAGATTGTTTTAGTTCACCAAATATTAAAATGAGTTTCAGAATTTGATATTCATTTAAGTAAAATGTTTTGATGTATTTAAGTAATATTATCATTTCAAATATCGTGCCTCGGATCATTTTCGAAGACATATTTTACGTATTGACTTTATAAGTATACTAAAATATTTATAAAACTAATCCGAAAATAAAAATAAGGGTTAAAGGACTGATCGTATCAAGCCTTATGATTTATGTTGACATTTATGTCAGAGGGTATTAATTATTGCAAAAGGTCAAATTTGAGTTTAAGCATCGATTATTTATTTAGCGACTACTTACCTAAGTAAATCCAGAAGAAGATATTCGGGTAAGATCTAATTTTATCGTAAGTTTATGATAATTTTATAGATTAATATTGCATCTCCATAGCATTAATGGATAGTGTTTGGCTTAATAATCTAGTATATATTTACGAGCGTGAGGATGGATGACTTATCTGTGTGCAAGGCGATAGTCCGATTCAAAGTTCCAGAACAGTATCAACCTTCCTCTTAAAGGCTTCAACATTGCTTTCGTTTAATTTAGAACGGTTAGGTTCTTGGATTCGCGAAATCAATAGCGCCATGTCAGCTGTGAAATGCACACACACATCAGTTTCTTAAATTGTTCGTTTCAAGAAATTGTAAACTTAGTATAGCTTAACAGTATTTAAGACCTACCCTAATCCAAAAGTAATTTTTCATTAAACTCACGAGAATTCGGGATTGGTATTGCTTCTAACTCGCTAGACTTTATCAATGAGTTATCAATTTCTTAAAATAGGTGTACCTGTTACGATATGCGACGACCTCCATGGGAATTGCCGTTTTCGTTCAGGTAATTACTTAGCGAATTTTAGATTATTTTAAATATGACGCTGATAAGCGATGCTGGTCGCAAATTGTCTTAAATATTCTAAACTGGAGTAAGTGCGTTCCTTGAAATATGAAGTCTGATTATATGTTACCTAGGTATTGTGTAGCAGCAGACGCACATTGAGTTATTTCTGGTCGGCAACAGCTACCAGTTACCGAGGCGTTGCAGCAACAGCAATCACCGTTCAGACTAGATATGTAGCTGTCGTTGAATGTTGCACATACTGTGATGCAGCAACGACAATTCGAGGTCGGACGCTCTGTGGCAGCGGTCGGACGTCAGCGTGTACTATGCAGACAGCCACCGAATGCCGGACGCACAATATCGCAAGAGTGGGGGTCATGTGTACTTATGACTGATGTAGATAACGCGGAGAGACTACAGCAGTGATTGAGTGCAAGCAGACGCGCTGTGACACGGCCGCAGCGGGCGAGTTTACAAAAGCTTCTTTGGCATGGCAACAGAAATTTTCAACAGGACAGTTGGTGGTGCACTTGCAATATTTCCACATGCATTTCGATATACTTGATATTGTGCATTATAGCAAATTGATCTTATTTAATATCATCCTTTGATAATCTGAAAGGATAAATGTTGGAAATTTACAATCATGCACGACACGTGTTGTAAATATATGAAGTTATCCTATGAAGTAAATAAATAATTTCATGATCACCATCATCATCAAAGAATGCAGGTTGCACAGGGCTGAACTTTGTGGCAATCTATGGAGGAGGCTGCAGTGATAGTGATCATCACCAGCAAAAATTTAATACCAAAGAAAAATATAGTACATAATATTTTGAAAATAAAGTGGTATACTTGAGTAATAATTAGGCTTGACTGGAGAATGGTACCTCGCTCACAGAATAATAGCGTAAAATAGCAGCTTAATGCTTCATAGATGTAGGTGTCAATGGGCCACATCATCCAATTACCATCAGTTAGACTGTACTCGAATCTCAAAGTTGAGTTTAAATACAGGTTTGAGCTAAATTTTTCGTAAATTTATGATAATTTTATAGATTATTATTACATCTTTTTGGCGTAGTAATAATCTAGTATATATTTCAGAGTTCCGGAACAGTATCAACCTTCCTCGTAAAGACCTCACAACATTGCTGTCGTTAAATTTATAATAATAGGTTATAGAACATCGTGAGTCAATAGCGCAGTATTAGCTGTGAAATGCACACATACATATCAGTTCCTTAAATTGTTCGTTTCAAGAAATTGTTTAATTTAGTATTGCTTAACAGTATTTTAGACCTACGTTTGGATGTTGGCTTACTTACCATTATATTAAGTCCCTCTTTCATAGTTCATCAAGTTAACATATCATTTTTCGTAATTACATGGAATCCTTTGAAAGGTAACAGTTACGCAATGCCTTGGATAGTCCCGGATATACATGACCCCACAGTTATTACGTTCCACATTCTTAATCCGAGTTATATTTTGTTTTAAATTTTTCTAATAATAAATTTGTGAGGTATAAATCAGTCTTAATGATATAAAGATAATCGTAATGTACTGTACTTAGTATTTCAAAATCATGTTCAATTGTAAGTTAACTTATTACCGTTGTATTTGCGGCATTGGTGAAACTAGTTTAATTGCTGCAGTCTGCTTGTTGACTATTATTTTAACAATAACTGCCATATTATGCTGCGTCATGTATACTCAATGTAGACGATAGGATCACTTTGACTTGCCGTCATTCCTGCCGGGCAACTTATGCTTATGTGCTTGGTTGGAAGGCGAAGGCAGCACAATAAAAAATTCAATTCGATTACAGTCTGCTTTGGCAGCTTCAGTCGTGAGATCCAGGATCTGAGATTTAAAAGAAATGGTATACACACGATAGCCTGTACAGGGGCCTACTGATTTTTAGTGTTGAAATTTTGACGTAATTACCTAAGCTTTACCTAGTGGGCTGATAACCGGAACTCTTGCCGGTTTGTAAGTTGCCGCGAGACCCAGCGACCTCACATAAGCAGCAGCAATAGTTTCCCCGCGGACAGCTCTACACGCGTAACTCGCCTGCATCACAACTGCATGTCTTCACGAAGAGATGACGATGACTCATGGAATAATACATGTTGGTCGAAATTACTATGACAAAATAAAATTGAATAATGCGAGTATATTTTTTTTATTTTTAAACGATTGCGAACGTCGCCGACACTTTTGATTCGTACTTTGATGTAAGAAACACATTTGTTTGTACGCATCTTCTTATTCGGTTTGTCACACGAAGTGAAGACATCGCCGTTTGGATAAATGAATCTGAAAAAAAAAATCAATTTATTTCCCATATAATATTTAAAAATAAACAATGTTTTTGAATAAAAACAAACATACCTAATGCCCATGTGTGTTAAATCATAATAAAGTATGTAATGGTTTGAGTTTTCTGATTTTATTTGAATCAACTGCCTTAGTTGTTCATAAATCAAAAATTTTATTGTGTATTTTTGCTATGCTTTTCGTTCTTTGCCTGCGTTTTCGGACTTTAAGCTTCGTCTTTGGTCTTCATGCTTCTACTTCGGTCTTCAGACTGCATCTTCGGTCTTCAGTGTTCGTCGTTGGTATTTTTACATCATGTTTGGTCCTTTTCCCTGGTGTTAAGTCTTTTTCCCTCGTGTTAGTTCTTTAGGCTCCATCGGTCTTTTGGCATCGTGTTAAGTCTTTAGGCTCCATTGGTCTTTCCAAATTTTTGATAGATTGTAAATGTCGCCGACATTGTTGATTCATACTTTCACATGTGTCTGTGTGCATCTTCTTATTCAGTTTGTCACACTTAGTAAGTGTAGATCACAGTTTGTATAGTTTAATCTAAAAAAAATCCAAATTAATTTCCCATATAATATTTAAAAATAATTTAATGTTTCTAAATAATAAACAAACATACCTAAGAGCCATATGTGTGGAATCATAATAGAGTATCTAATACTGGTTGTATATTTCTTATTTTATCTGAATCAATTGCCTTAGTTGTTTACAAATCGAAAATTATATTCTGTATGTATTTTTGCTATGGTTTTCTTTCTTTGTCTGCGTTTTTAGTCTTTAAGCTTCGTCTTTGGTCTTCAGGTTTCGACTTCGGTCTTCAGGGTTCATATTTGGTCTTTTGGCATCAAGTTTCTTCTTTTCTTCGTCTTTAGGCTCCATCGGTCTTTAGGTATCGTGTTAGGTCTTAAGGTTCCGACTTCGTCACTTTTTCAGTTATTGTTTTTAATATTATTCTGCTAGTTTTTAATATTTTTCTGTCATTGTGTAGTTTTCGTTTCCGCAGAGTCTACATCTAGTTCAATGTGTCTTTAGTGTTCGTATTACATATTTTTCAAGATTTAGTTATGTTTTTCACAGTGTCTTCAGTCTTTATATTCTACGATTGGACTTCAAGTTTTCGTCTTCGTCAGTCTTCAGTTTTCACCTTCTGCATATATTCTTCATTTTCTTCATCGTGTCATTAAAATCTGTCGTCTTCCTTTAAGGGTTTTCAGTTTTCATCTTCTCGATAGGTTCGTCAGACTTCGTCTTCTCCGTTCTTCTTCGGGTCTTCAGTCTACTTTTCCCCTTTGGGTCTTCAGTCATCTCTTCCCCTTCGGGTCTTCAGTCTTCGTCTTCTCCTTCGGGTCTTCAATCTTCGTCTTCTCCTTCGGGTCTTCAATCTTCGTCTTCTGCTTAGAGTCTTCGTCTTCTGCTTAGAGTCTTCGTCTTCTGCTTAGAGTCTTCGTCTTCTGCTTAGAGTCTTCGTCTTCTGCTTAGAGTCTTCGTCTTCTGCTTAGAGTCTTCGTCTTCTGCTTAGAGTCTTCGTCTTCTGCTTAGAGTCTTCGTCTTCTGCTTAGAGTCTTCGTCTTCTGCTTAGAAGTCTTCGTCTTCTGCTTAGAGTCTTCGTCTTCTGCTTAGAGTCTTCGTCTTCTGCTTAGGGTCTTCGTCTTCTGCTTAGGGTCTTCGTCTTCTGCTTAGGGTCTTCTTCTTCTGCTTAGGGTCTTCTTCTTCTACTTAGTCTTCTTCTTCTACTTAGTCTTCTTCTTCTACTTAGTCTTCTTCTTCTACTTAGTCTTCTTCTTCTACTTAGTCTTCGTCTTCTACTTAGGGTCTTCGTCTTCTACTTAGGGTCTTCGTCTTCTACTTAGGGTCTTCGTCTTCTACTTAGGGTCTTCGTCTTCTACTTAGGGTCTTCGTCTTCTACTTAGGGACTTCGTCTTCTACTTAGGGTCTTCGTCTTCTACTTAGGGTCTTCGTCTTCTACTTAGGGTCTTCGTCTTCTACTTAGGGTCTTCGTCTTCTACTTAGGGTCTTCGTCTTCTACTTAGGGTCTTCGTCTTCTACTTAGGGTCTTCGTCTTCTACTTAGGGTCTTCGTCTTCTACTTAGGGTCTTCGTCTTCTACTTAGGGTCTTCGTCTTCTACTTTGGGTTTTCGTCTTCTACTTAGGGTCTTCGTCTTCTACTTAGGGTCTTTGTCTTCTACTTAGGGGTCTTCGTCTTCAACTTCACGTCTTCGTCTTCCACTTCACGTCTTCGTCTTCCACTTCACGTCTTCGTCTTCCACTTCAGGTCTCTTCAGTATTCGTCTTCGCCGCTGAGTCTTAATTCTTCGTCTGCCGCTGAGTCTTCGGTCTTTGTCTACATCGCTGGGTCTTCGTCTTCGCTGCTGGGTCTTCAGTCTTCGTCTTCGCTGCTGGGTCTTCAGTTTTCGTCTTCGCTGCAGGGTCTTCAGTCTTCGTCTTCGCTGCTGGGTCTTCAGTCTTCGTCTTCGCTGCTGGGTCTTCAGTCTTCGTCTTCGCTGCTGGATCTTCAGTCTTCGTCTTCGCTGCTGGGTCTTCAGTCTTCGTCTTCGCTGCTGGGTCTTCAGTCTTCGTCTTCGCCGCTAGTACTTCAGTCTTCGTCTTTGCCGCTAGTACTTCAGTCTTCGTCTTCGCCGCTAGGACTTCAGTCTTCGTCTTCTCCGCTAGGACTTCAGTCTTCGTCTTCGCCGCTAGGACTTCAGTCTTCGTCTTCGCCGCTAGGACTTCAGTCTTCGTCTTCGCCGCTAGGACTTCAGTCTTCGTCTTCGCCGCTAGGACTTCAGTCTTCGTCTTCGCCGCTGGGACTTCAGTCTTCGTCTTCGCCGCTGGGTCTTCATTCTTCGTCTTCGCCGCTGGGTCTTCAATCTTCGTCTTCGCCGCTGGGTCTTCATTCTTCGTCTGCCGATGGGTCTTCAGTCTTCGTCTTCGCTGATGGATCTTAAGTCTTCGTCTCCGCCACTGGGTCTTCTAACTTCCTTTTTGCCGCTGGATCTTCGTCTTCGCCGCTGGATCTTCAGTCTTCGTCTTCACCGCTGGGGTTTCAGTCTTCTTTATCGCCGCTGGGCCTTCAGTCTTCTTCTTCGTCGCTGGGTCTTTAGTTTTTGTCTTTGCAAATGGGTTTAAAACTTTGTGGTCGTCACTGGATCTTTCAGTCTTTGTCTTTAGTCTTTATCTTTGTTACTGGGTCGTATGTCTTTGTGGTCATCGCTGGGTCTTCAGTCTTCGTCTTCGCCCCAGTTCTTGATCTTCATCTACTTTACTCTGTCATCAGATACTGCCGTCTCCACAATCTTGATAGTTTTTCCTTCTCCACTTCTTCATCAGTATTGTCTTTATTTTTTGTCTTTTGTCGTTACAAGGTTTTGTTAAAATCAATTTAGTCTGTGTGGTCTTGTCTTTAGTATATATCTTTTCCTGTTTTTTTTTCCTTCAAGTCTCTAGGTTATATAACTTCTCTAGGTTAATAACTATTTACTTTTCTTATTTAGAACATTTCAGTCCAGTTACTATCTACTGTATTCTGTTCTAATGTGTGTTTTATTTTGTTTACATACCTCATATTCAGCACTATAAATTTTACGGTCTGCCTTTAAATCACTTTTGGTAAGAATTACTTAATTATCATAAAATATGTAACATTGTCTATTTTGTGTGCTCTATTTTCTACTCTTGATGATGTTGTACATGATTTTATTGATTATTTCTTCACTTTTTTAGCATTGTGTTAATTTTTCTTACTCTGACATTTTATAAAAATTCCTTTTAATCATACCTGTGAATAAAATATTATATACGCGCATCCTACCTTTAAATGAAAGTACCACTCCAAAAATATGTAAAAGTGTGTTTTTAATTATATCAATAGTCAAATGTTAGTGACTACTTGTTTCATTAAATAGAAATTTTCGAAGTGTTTCCTTGCGTCTATTTGGCATTTGTTTAAGTTTCGATATATGTATACTTTAATAAAATTATTGTCATTTAGGACCAGTCTACCAGCCTACGGAGTTCTGTTGACAAAAATAATTAACACATCCTGTGCTTAGTTAAAAAATTATATAAATTATAATTATTTCAGAGTTATATTTATTAATTTTTACCTTATATTTTTCTCTGTAGGGAATTCTGTCGTTATTATTTCTTTGTGTTTTTTTTTTAAATAAATCTTTGAATTCCTGTTAAAGATGTGATAACAGAAACTTATGATGGTAAGTTAACATTATTTACCTCAATCTTTTTAAACCTGGCGTCGTAAATCAAAGTAATAATGTTTAAAATTGCTTTATATTACCTTTTTGGCACAAAAAAAAACCAATGACTCAATTCCAAACCTTTTAACAGATCGTAATCTCCTTTGGTAAGTAAATAAATTATAATACCTTAATGTCGATCTTTTAGTAAATCTTTAAATGATCTAATATAAAAAAGAAGTCGTTAAATCCATCTTTAAATTTATCTTATTCCACATTTAAATTCCTGCTGACAAAATAATAAGTGCAACCTACAGAATTTATGAAGTTAAGAATAAAGAGAGATTTGGTTAAACAATTTAAATTAATATACACTATATTTAAACAAGATATAGGCACTCTAATCTAAACTTAAGTGTATAACAATTAATAATTATTATGGAAGCTGATATGTTACTGTTACCTATTTGCTATAAAATACTTCGTGTATTATATTTAAATTCACTCATTTAAAATGTGTTTATCTCACTCCACTGTAATGTTGCATGTTAACTAAGTAATAGATATAATACTCACCACTCACTTCACAAGCATTATTTAGAATACAAAACATAATAATTCGTAACTTGACACTTTTACCACGGTTTAGTACTACTCATTCAGCTCATCTTTTTATATTTTCTATCATCAGCTTTGCGGATATAATATATTTTCACCATTCTTATTCAATTGAATGTTATTATCCCTTGATTGTTCTTCGTGTATGAAGTCCGCCCTATAACTGTTTAGAAATTTCTTGTCCCTGAAATATTTTCCCATACATACCCAAAAACCAACTTTGAAGCTTTTTATTTGTACTGAAGAACGATCATAGCACATTATATTTAAATTCTCACATTTAAGATTTAATCATCTCACTCCACCGCTATATTTGAACAAACTATAGTTTTATATCATCGGCATAGATTAGGCCACATATACGTTTTTTCACGGGATCTGATTTAATTGATTGTAAATTATCAATTGAGTGTACTTCATGTATAAAAGTCTATGTCCCTGAAATATTTTCTTATACATACCCGAAAACGAAATTTCAAACTTTTCATATAGGTATTATACCATAAAACCATATTAAATTCTCTATTCTCATTTAAAATTCATTCATCTCACTCCACTGTTTGTTGATTTAACAAAGTATTAAATATTGCTCACCACTTAACCACTTGTAAAAGCTTTAACACATACATATCATATACTTCGTAAGTTCCGATTGTAACGGACACTTTTATCATAATTTCACATTATACTGATTTAGTTAATCTTTTTACATTTTATATCAATATAGGATACTTAATTCAGTTGTATGTTATTATTCCTTGATTGTTTTCCATGTATTTAGGTCGCCTAATGACTTAATAAATTTCGTATGTCCCTGAAACATTTCCTTATACGTACCCGAAACGAACTTTTAAACTTTTCATATTATAGACTTTATAGAATATAGACTTATTGGTTTTATCCTTGCGTAATTTTTAAAGAATAAGCAGATTTCTTACGGTCGCATTTCACTCATATTATTATAAAACATTTTCTGATTGTACTCGAGATTAACTTTAAAGTGTCCTTGTTTGTGGTTATTCTACATTTTGGAATATCCTTGTAATATTTTTATACACACCCGATTTTTATAACAAATTTGCAAAAATTCCTCGTTTTAAATTGTAATACCAAGAGAAAGAAGTTTGGTAAGCTTCTATGTGTGTTTAGGCCGTAATTTTTTTTTGTTTTATTTAGGCATTTTTGAATATCCTGAAATATTGGTCTATACATAGCAGAAAAAGTTATATCTTTGTGAATCTTATAAATCAATCATTAACTCTCATCCTCATTCGTTTAATCTTTTACCGTTTGCGCCAACAATAATGTGTATATATTATGGTTGATTTGTGGACAAAAATATTGTCCACTTAATATTCGAAGCAGTATTTTAAAACGAAGTTTTATTTGAGATTTTTACATTAAATGCTTTTTGAAATTTCGTTTCTATCGTATAACTTGTAGTCTTATCCGTTTACTTGTTTTTTTCATTTTCAGAAATGCTTACGGAATGTTTTCGCTAGAATAAAAAGTTATTTTGCTGAAATACATTGAGACAAATATAAAAGTCATAAAAATATACATGTGTACTGCTTAAACATAACCATGAGTATAAATTAACGTATACGAAACAAAATTACTAGGTATATCAATAATAGAAAGAAAATTTAAGGATACTGCCATCTGAAATCAATACATTAGTAGAAAGAGCATCTAACAAAAGAATAAGTGTTACTGAGCGTATTAAAATCTTAATTATTATTCAGTAGATTCTGTAATAAATTACCATTATTCATGCAACAAAATGCAATATAATGTTTGAAGAAGATTGAATTAATACCATTATATATTACACAAGGCATTTTTAACAATGACGCGTCACATTATTTTATCGACAAGTTAAAAGATCTTAAAATATTTACTTACGTTGCAATTATATCCATAAAGCAAAGTTTTGGTTTAAACAACTGTTGTGAGTAGAGTCAGCAAAATAATGTTGCTGGCACGTTAGAAGTTAAGGTCACATTCGATGGATAAAGTTTAGACGTCGAACAGGCCGCCTCAATCGGTAATTTTTCGGGCTCTGTGACGGCAGCGCTACATCGTATTGACCGGGACTCGATTCGTTAGTTTGTTGCAGAGCGAAGATGGCTTATAACCAGTCGGTGGCTAAGTAATGAAACAGTGGTGGCTTAACCTGACGACTAAGAATTGTTGACATTTTGGTAACTACTCTCTACACATACCAGTTCGGATGTTACCGGCGCTTAGTTGTCTGAGTACACGACGACTATGTGTTGTTGGACAGCGCAGCTAGCAGGGTCGCCAGTTAGTGGGCAGCTGTGATGGCAAGTCGCAGCGTTAGTCGTCTGCCCCGACGGCAGGGTCGCGGAGTTGTTGGTTGGCAGCCCCGACGGCAGGGTCACGGTGTCGGTCGCCAGCCCCGACGGCAGGGTCGCGGTGTCGGTCGCCAGCCCCGAAGGCAGGGGCCCCGACGGCAGGGTCGCGGTGTCGGTCGCCAGCCCCGATGGCAGGGTCGCGGTGTCGGTCGCCAGCCCCGATGGCAGGGTCGCGGTGTCGGTCGCCAGCCCCCACGGCAGGGTCGCGGTGTCGGTCGGCAGCCCCGACGGCAGGGTCGCGGTGTCGGTCGGCAGCCCCGACGGCAGGATCGCGGTGTCGGACGGCAGCCCCGACGGCAGGGTCGCGGTGTCGGCCGGCAGCTCCGACGGCAGGGTCGCGGTGTCGGTCGGCAGCCCCGACGGCAGGGTCGCGGTGTCGGTCGGCAGCCCCGACGGCAGGGTCGCGGTGTCGGTCGGCAGCCCCGACGGAAGGGTCGCGGTGTCGGTCGGCAGCCCCGACGGGAGGGTTGCGGTGTCGGTCGGCAGCCCCGACGGCAGGGTCGCGGTGTCGGTCGGCAGCCCCGACGGCAGGGTCGCGGTGTCGGTCGGCAGCTCCGACGGCAGGGTCGCAGTGTCGGTCCGCAGCCCCGACGGCAGGGTCGCGGTGTCGGTCTGCAGCCCCGACGGCAGGGTCGCAGTGTCGGTCCGCAGCCCCGAGGGCAGGGTCGCGGTTTCGGTCGGCAGCCTCGATGGAAGGGACGCGGTTTCGGTCGGCAGCCTCGACGGCAGGGACGCGGTGTCGGTCGGCAGCCCCGACGGCAGGGTCGCGGTGTCGGTCGGCAGCCCCAATGGAAGGGTCGCGGTGTCCGTCGGTAGCCCCGACGGCAAAGTCGCGGTGTCGGTCGGCAGCCCCAATGGCAGGGTCGATATGTCGGTCGGCAGTCCCGACGGCAGGGTCGCGGTGTCGGTCCGCAGCCCCGACGGCAGGGTCGCAGTGTCGGTCCGCAGCCCCGACGGCAGGGTCGCGGTGTCGGTCTGCAGCCCCGACGGCAGGGTCGCAATGTCGGTCCGCAGCCCCGAGGGCAGGGTCGCGGTTTCAGTCGGCAGCCTCGATGGAAGGGACGCGGTTTCGGTCGGCAGCCTCGACGGCAGGGACGCGGTGTCGGTCGGCAGCATCGACGGCAGGGTCGCGGTGTCGGTCGGCAGCCACGACGACAGGATTGCGGCGCTTGGTCGGTAGCCCCGAAGGAAGGGTAGCAGAGTTAATAGGCCACCCCGACAGCAGGGTCACAGCGTAGGTCGGCAGCCCCAACGGCAGGGACGCGGATTTGGTGAACAGGGTCGCTGATTTGGTCGGTAGCCCCGACGGTAAAGGCACAGGTTGTTCGACTGCCCCGTCGACAGGGAAGCTGAGACCACCGACTGCCCCGACGGCTGGGTCGCGGTGTCGTCGACAGCCCCGACGGCATGATCGCGGTGTCGTCGGCAGCCCCGACGGCATGATCGCGGTGTCGTCGGCAGCCCCGACGGCATGATCGCGGTGTCGTCGGCAGCCCCGACGGCATGATCGCGGTGTCGTCGGCAGCCCCGACGGCATGATCGCGGTGTCGTCGGTAGCCCCGACGGCATGATCGCGGTGTTGATCGGCAGCCCAGGCGGTAGGGTCACGGCGTTAGTCGGCAACCCCTATAGCAGGGTCACGGCGTTAGTCGGCAACCCCGTCGGCAAAGGCACGTGATGTCGGTAGCCTCTCCGGCAGATTTGCGGCATTGTTGGGAAGCCGAGACGGCCGGCAGCCTCGACGGCAGGGTTGCGGCGCTTGGTTCGCAGCCGACAGCCCCAACGTCAGGGTAGCGGAGTTGATAGGCAGCTCCGACGGCAGGGTAGCAGTTAGTCGGCAGCACCGACGGCAGGCTCACGGCGTTGTTAGGCATGTCCGACGGTAGGATCGCGGTGTTGGTCGGCAGATCCGACGGTAGGTTCGCGGTGTCGGTCGGCAGCCACGACGGTTGGGTCGCGGTGTCGGTCGGCAGCCACGACGGCAGGGTCACGGCGTTAGTCGGCAGGACTGATGGCGGGGTCGCGACGCTGGTCAGCAGCCCCGTCAGCAGGGTTGCGGGGTTAATAGGCGGCCTCGACGATGGGGGCGCGGATTTGTCGGCAGCACCGACGGAAGGGCAGCGAAGTTGATAGGCCACCCCGACGGCCTCATAAAAAGGCTCAAAGCGTAGGTCCGCAGCCCCGACGGCAGGGTGATGGCGTTGGTTGGCAGCCCCGACGGCAGAGTCGCGACGTTGGTCAGCGGCCCTGTCGGCAACCTAGCCAGCAGATTCGCGGCAATGTTCGACTGCCCCGACGGTAAGGTCGCAGCGCTATTCGGCAGCCCCAACGGCAGGGGCGCGGCTTTGGTCGACTTGGTGGGTGGGTACCTTGACGGCATAGAGGCGATCACGGCGTTAGTGGTCAGCCCTGACGGCAGAGGCACGAAGTCGGTAGGCGCAACTCCGACGGCAGATGCTCGTCGTTAATAGTTATTCGTTATCAGCCCTGACGCTGCGCCGGTGATCAAGCCCGATGGTAGTTCGTAGACCGCCTCAACGGCAGCTGCGCGGTATTTGTAGGCCCTTCTCGAAGGCAGCTGCGCCGCGTTAGAAACAGCCCCGAGAGCATTACCAAAGACCGCACACGGCGGCAACGTGACTTCGTGACGAAGGTGACATCAAACCGAAACCAAAAGGCAGTGATGCAGTGTTTTTGGACTGCCTCGACGGCAGCGGTGCAGTGTTCGTGGATCGCCACGGCGTCAGCGGTGCGGTGTTTACTAACCGCCTCAACGGCAGCGATGCAGTATTGATGGATTGCATCAAAAGCGCCGGTGCCGTGTTAAGAAGCAAAACTTGTATTTGGAACCTACAAGACAGAATTGAGGTTACTTGCGTACGAGCCCGCAGCAGTTGTAGCAGTACATTTGTCCCAAAAGTGTTAAGACGTCAGCTGCAACAAGCTTTATCATACGAATATGGCGCGCGGTGTATAACGTACAGTATAAGGCTCTGAATAAGACGTTTGCTACTTATTATTTGTAACATCTCATATTACATCATACTCATTGAGTTATATGTACAAAGTACATGTAACTCAATGATCATACTTTTGTATATATATTACATGTCAGTGATATTAAGTAGTAATAACATTGAGTAGTATTTAAGTAATTGAGCTTACGAAAGATAGACTTTTCTAAGGGTACCTAATCAATCGAAGGTGGCTGGAATGTCAGTACTGATACCGGAGGCGACGCAGACACCGGTGCCGACGCAAGACACCGGTGGCGACGTTAAGCAGGGGCAAAGACGATCTTGTTATAAAACAACTTCACAGGCGCATTTGCACGACAGCATATTTTGGATACGGCATCAGCAACTGACAACAAAGAACAACTTTGGCGCAGACTTACGACACGTGCAGAAAAGTCGCCAACATCTGGATCCGATCTTGTCGTTTGATGCAAAGGAGCTACAATGGCAGAGATGATACTTGCAGCCCCTTGCATAATCAACAGTGGTAGAGCCACACGGCAGCTTTTGCTGTCACACGGATGGGCCGGCTCGAACCGGGGTGGTACCACGACCTCACAGAACACCAGCGTGAAGTAAAGGATTACCTTTGCGTTTCGCTTGGTGAGTGCAGGTGGCCGGAGGCCCTCTTTACTGGAAATGAGGCATTCCATCTTAGTCTTCACGGGTGACAACGCATCTACATTTTGATTTGTAATAGAGGATAGATGTAGATGTCTATGGGCCGCAGAAACCACTTACCATCAGGTGGACTGTATGCTCGTTTGTCACCCTTATCCTATAAAAAAAATGCAGTATTGATGTCAGCGAAATAGTTGATGTACTGTATTCTAAAGAACACTTACAACTAAACATTTTGGTTCTATAGAACCAGGGTATAGTTAATTATATGTATTTTTTGGATAAATTATTCAGTCTTATGTTTATAAATTTTTAAGTGGAGCAACTTTAGGAGTAGACTTACGCTACGTGCAGAAAAGTCACCGACACCTAGATGTGATCCGGTCGGATGCAAAGAAGCAACAATGGCAGAAGTGGAAAACCTCAGCGCCGCGCTGTTATTAGAGACGGCAAAATAGTTGATGTACTGTACACTAAAGAACACTTACAACTAAACATTTTGACGAAATTTACTTATTTTATAGCAAAATAATTAGTTTTGTTTTAAAATTATTTTTAAGTGAAGCAATAGTAGGCCAGACTTACGACACTTGCAAAAAAACGCCAACTACTGCACCGGATCTATACGGATGCAAAAAGTTGTCAATGGCAGAGGTGGAAACTCTGCCGCGCCGCGCACATATTGATGTCAGCAAAATATTTTATGTTCTGTACGCTGAAGAACACTTACATCTAAACATTTTTGGTCCTATGGAACCACATAATGTTACTTTTATTTATTTTATGACAAAAGAATCAGTTTTGTTTTTGAAATTGTTTTCAAGTGAAGCATTATATTTGGGTCCAGACTTACAAATACGTGCAGAAAAATCAACACCAGGATCGGATCTGGCCGGACGCAAAGAAGCTACGATGGCAGTGGTGAAAACTTGCAACCTCGCGCATTTATTGATGTCAAATTTAATGGATGAACTGTGGAGTGAAGAACACTTACAACTAAACAAATTTGGTCCTATTGAACCAACTAATGTTGGTTTTATTTATTTTATGGCAAAATAATTTTATCGCATGTTTTAAGTTGTAAAAGAAACTTGCCAGTATCTCTATAGTACGAACACAACGTGAGTAAAAGGATCAAAATCAATGATTGTCTCCACCTGTAGAAAGTTAAACTACCAGATTATGAATAACAGGGACGTGAACCCCAGGAATAAAGCAATTTATTAAATGTATCTACGTAAAGATGATGTGTATTTACTTGAACAAGAAATAAATATAACGAATTGAATTAACTTGTGTTATAATATCTAGCAGTACCAGCAGTCACATGTTGTCGGGAGATACCACCATATTTTCTAACGGGATGGCTGTATCAGGGTAATGAAACTTAGAAGACACTTCCGCTGCAAAATTAAATATTTGATTACGAGGAACGGGCCTATCGCCCTATATAAATGAAGTAGAGATAATATTTTCAAATATATAAAATTCAAGAACTTTAGTTTTGGTTTTAAGCAGCATACCACATACCACCGCCACTGCAACTCAGGATCTTCTAGATATTAACATTTCCGACTGTTGTGTGTAGTAATACTATAATTCTAATTCAAAAACTGAAGATCTCTGAAAAAATAATGGAGAGTAAAAAGACAAAGGGCCTAGAGCCCAGTAATAATTATCATAAAGCAGAAAGGATTTTAAAAGTTTGTTATATAAATACGTTATATACAAATGTTAGCCAATCTATTTCTACCTTTTGATGCATCAGTTTAGAGTTTCTATTTTATTTCAAATTTTTATAACATAATATACTGAAATAAAATGTATTACATTTAATTGTTTATTACTTTTAATACACTGTTACTACAATATAATAATAAGTATTCAATTTATTCGACTTTAATAAATTTCACCACGCCACCACGGAATTGCAACTATCATGCAATTTAATATAACAAAGGCAGACATTTAATACACAATGTTACAATAGTAGTGCAAACCTGTAAGTTTGAACGACAGTTTAACGTGCATCCAGTAATCCGACTGGCTACATTTTCTATATGGCATTTAATTACCACACACATAGATCAAATATATCATGCTACCATTTAGAGTAGATCAGTATTCGATGCATACGAGTATTATTTAAATCTGAATTAAGACCTTCGTGCAAACCTAAAAGCTTTTGAGATTAATAAAATAAAGTTACTAAAAAAGATTGTAATAGCTTTCTACTATGTATATCTGAAGACAATTTAATTTATCAAATAAATAAAAATTAGTATCAGTTATTTTACAGTATAATTCAGTGAAGTGGTGACAGGAACTAGAAATAACAGTTATTGCGTCTTACGAGTCAGTGGCTGCTTACCTCTGGAGAAACTACGGTACCTAAATCGAAAGAGTGCCGCAACAGGCGCAGGCGACAAGGAGTAGTAAGGCAGTGGACAATGACGAATGCAACAAATACGATCGTTCCTGTGTAGAAACATCCAACAGCCGCAATTCGCACCATCAGCAACTGGTAACATAGAACAAACTCCGGCGAAGACTTACAACACGTGCAGTAAGGTCGCCGACAGTCTGAGCAGATCCCAGGTTGCAGACGCGGCAATGTCAGGCGAATACTCGCAGCGCGGTTAAGTTTGCGGCTACAGTAATACACTGTACATTGAAAAACACTTAAAACTAAACATTTTTGGTTCCTTTGAACCAAAAATGGTACTGTTATGTGTGTATTTCATGGCAAAGCTTTTAGCTTATTGTTTTGAATTAGTTAAATTACCTATTTTTTGGACGGAATTTATATCGCGAAGTTATATTCCACTTTTTTTTTGTTTCTAAGTTCCGACTCAGCTAACGATATTTTATAGTTTCTGTAAAATGAAGACATCCGTAACGCTAAGCGCGCCATACTACCTCAATGATGGAGTAAGCGACCTGCCAATATTTCTATAGAAAAATACAACGCAAAATAACTATTTTCGGTTGTCACCACCTGGGGGAAATAAAACTAGCAGATTAAGAAAAACAAGGGCCCCAAGCCCAGAGTGCACAAAGAAAACTTTTCAAAACTTTAATTACTTATAATATCGGAGGATGATAAACTTTACTGTCAAATCAAAGAGAACTTTGTACCATATAATATTTAGTCGCACCATAATAATCTTCATGGTACGCAGCGCATGATGCCAAAAATGTAGTACCTCATTGTTGTAAACGAATGATCGCAGCAGAGGACGACAAACTGCAATCACAGTCTGCAAAACTAAGTAACGATCTTATTAAGAAAAACGGGCCGCTGGCCCCAAATAAAACAAATTTTATTTTTTATTCCTTGTTGTGTAGTCATAATCTAAATTTAGTCGCTCCAAGTTTCATTTTCATTCAGCATTCTATTCCATACACTGTCGCCACCACAGTTAGTTCTATTACTGATTATTTTAAATTTTGCTAATGTTATAGAAACACACGGAGATAACATACGGATTTCTTACTTGAATCATCCAAAAAAGTTTGAAGATTTCTGAAAAATTTATAAGAAATAAAAGGACATCGGGCCAAGCGCCCAGTAATAATTTTATGATATCATTATATAAACGGAATTGCTTTTATAAAAATTAAAAACAAATATGAATACCTATGTATGCGAGTGCTTACCATTGCTAAGGAAATCCGCTTCTGTCTCCGGATTCATCATTCAAAATGTTGCAATATTATTTTCAAGTGTTTTTCTTTGTTTTGTTACCGAGTATCGTGTAGTGTACATTTAATTTCACTACTTGAGCTTAATTAACCGAAGATATTTTATCTGTTACATTTGCAGCACCATTTAGCAGAATCCCAAATCGTCTGAGGGGTTCATAAGAATGAGCTAAGTGCCCAAAATTATTTGACTCTAAGTTTAGGTCACAAATGCATTTAATTTTAATTCTACAAATTTTCAACTGAATAGAAAATCATGCAATGCATGTCATCAAATCTATACATTCTTTAAATATGCAAGTAGTATGTAACTACAGCCCAAATACTAATTTCTGATATGAAACTACCTGAAGTTTGAAGTGTCGGCTATATCGAGTAAATCCCACAAAAGTTTCGCAATTACTTCGCATATTTCTTACGAAGAGTCTGATTAGTTGAAAAAGAATAAATTCACTACCATGCACTTACTTTAAGAGGATCAGGAGACGATGTACATTGCAATCTAAATTGCCACCTTCATGTCGCTACCAAATTTCTAGACGTTCAAATAAGTTAAATTAACTGTACTTAAAATTATAAGGGCTTACTTCGTCCTCAGCTCAAATGAAATCGCGGTTTTCTAGGTTGTAGCGGCGATTAGAAGTTCGGTTATCTCTTAACTATTCAGTTGCTTCTTCATGTATTGTTTTATTGTTACTACTTCTAGCACTGTTGCTGTGACTCAGCAAAATAATTATAGCAGTTTCCACTTGCCTCAGTATATCAAAACGTGGAGGAATGCAGCAACTCCGGAACTAGTGAAACAATTATATGTTGAGCATTTACTTGTAAGAGTGAAATCTGCGGAGCCAGCTTCGATAAGTTTCATTTTGGAGTGCCGCAGCAGATTGATTAGTTTTTCATGATCTGTATATTACTAGCGCATATTCTTTTATTGATTTGTTAAATTATGGAAATTTGGAATCAAATACCTGTTAATACAAGGCCAGCAGGAACGGTCAAATATATAATTTTCTATCATTAAACTCCACTCCGGTAATGAGATATGAGGTAGTTGTTAATCTCACAATTTGCATTAAAAGGCCAAATACTTATTTTCATCGGAATGTACAGTGCAAAATTTAGCCAGAGGTTTCGTCTACCTGTGATATAAATGATAGTACCTTAGCCTCGGATGCTTCACGAAGCAGTGAAATAGCAGCGGGTCGCCGTCGGACAATTTAAAGACGACACGATGCGGCCACAGCGACCATGCCTGATGCAGCTTATTTGTGATTTCCGTGCAGGAATTTTAGAAATGTAAAGTTACTTAAAATCTGAAATAGTTACCAGTAGGGAGAAACACATAGCGGTCCAAGTTCTTTTTTAATGTAAACCCAAAAGTAATTTTTCATTAAACTCACGAGAATTCGGGATTAGTATCGCTTCTAACTGGCTAAAGTCTAGCCTTTGAGCCTCAATGAGTTATCAATTTCTTAAAATAGGTAGCTGTTACGATATGCGACGACCTCCATGGGAATTGCCGTTTTCGTTCAGGTAATTCCTTAGCGAATTTTAGATTATATTAAATATGACGCTGATAAGCGATCTCAAATATTCTAGACTGAAGTGCGTTACTTGAAATATGAAGTCTTTGATTATATATTACCTAGGTATTGTGTAGCAGCAGACGCACATGGCAGTTATTTCTGGTCGGCAACAGCTGTCGTATATGGCGCGTATTGCGACACGGCGCAACGCCAGGCGTTACCGAGGAGTTGTAGCAACAGCAATCATCGTTCAGACGTAATGCGACCACGCCAGGCGCAATCTTGTACTAGATACGTAGCTGTCGTTGAATGTTGCACGTACTGTGATGCAGCAACGACAATCCAAGGTCGGACGCTCTGTGGCAGCGGTCGGACGTCAGCGTGTACTATGCAGATAGCCACCGAATGCCGGACGCACAATATCGCAAGAGTAGGGGTCATGTATACTTATGACAGATGTAGATAACGCGGAGACTACAGCAGTGATTGAGTGCAAGCAGACGCGCTGTGACACGGCCGCAGCGGGCGAGTTTACAAAAGCTTCTTTGGCATGGCAACAGAAATTTTCAACAGTAGTCTCACATGTATTGGGATATTTTACTGCCGCTGCGGTCATACTTGCTTTTGTATAAAAGCAGTCGTGTAATGCATCAACGACAGTTGGTGGTGCACTTGAAATATTTCCACATGCTTTTCAATATATCTGATATTGTGCATTATAGCAAATTGATCTTAATGCACCATTCCCGGAATATTTTCTGTATTAAAAAGGTAGTCTGTACATATGTACATGTATTTAACTACATTTCTGTATACCACCAATATTTAATATTATCCTTTGATAATCTGAAAGGATAAATGTTGGAAATTTACAATCATGCACCACACATGTTGTAAATATATGAAGTTATCCTATGAAGTAAATAAATAATTCATGATCATCATCATCATCATCACAGAATGCAGGTTACACAGGGCCGAACTTTGTGGCAATCTATGGAGGAGGCTGTAGTGTTAGTGATCATCACCAGCAAAAATTTAATACCAAAGAAAAATATAGTACATAATATTTTGAAAATAAAGTGGTATACTTGAGTAATAATTAGGCTTGACTGGAGAATGGTACCTCGCTCACAGAATAATAGCGTAAAATAGCAGCTTAATGCTTCATAGATGTAGGTGTCAATGGGCCACATCAGTTAGACTGTACTCGAATGTCAAATTTGAGTTTAAGCGTCGATAGTTTAGTGACTACTTACCTAAGCAAATCCAGAAGATATACAGGTAGGATCTAAAGTTTTCGTAAGTTTATGATAATTTTATAGATTATTATTGCATCTTTTTGGCGTAGTAATAATCTAGTATATATTTCAGAGTTCCGGAACAGTATCAACCTTCCTCGTAAAGACCTCACAACATTGCTTTCGTTAAATTTAGAATAATAGGTTATAGAACATCGCGAGTCAATAGCGCAGTATTAGCTGTGAAATGCACACATACATATCAGTTCCTTAAATTGTTCGTTTCAAGAAATTGTTAATTTAGTATTGCTTAACAGTATTTTAGACCTACGTTTGGATGTTGGCTTACTTACCATTATATTAAGTCCCTCTTTCATAGTTCATCAAGTTAACATATCATTTTTCGTAATTACATGGAATCCTTTGAAAGGTAACAGTTACGCAATGCCTTGGATAGTTCCGGATATACATCAGCCCACAGTTATTAAGTTCCACATTCTTAATCAGAGTTATATTTTGTTTTAAATTAATGATATAGAGATAATCGTAATGTACTGTACTTAGTATTTCAAAATCATGTTCACTTGTAAGTTAACTTATTACCGTTGTATTTGCGGCATTGGTGAAACTAGTTTAGTTGCTGCAGTCTGCATGTAGACTATTATTTTAACAATAACTGCCATATTATGCTGCGTCATGTATACTCAATGTAGACGATAGGATCACTTTGACTTGCCGTCATTCCTGCCGGGCAACTTATGCTTATGTGCTTGGTTGGAAGGCGAAGGATTACAGTCTGCTTTGGCAGCTTCAGTCGTGAGATCCAGGATCTGAGATTTAAAAGAAATGGTACACACACGATAGCCTGTACAGGGGCCTACTGATTTCTAGTGTTGATATTATGACACAATCACCTAAGCTTTGCCTAGTGGGCTGATAACCGGAACTCTTGCCGGTTTGTAAGTTGCCGCGACACCCGGCGACCTCACATAAACAGCAGCAATAGTTTCCCCACGGACAGCTCTACACGCGTAACTCGCCTGCATCACAACTGCATGTCTTCACGAAGAGATGACGATGACTCACGGAATAATACATGTTGGTCGAAATTACTATGAGAAAATAAAATTCAATAATGCGAGTATATATTTCTTTTTAATTTTTAAACGATTGCGAACGTCGCCGACACTTTTGATTCGTACTTTGATGTAAGAATCACATTTGTTTGTACGCATCTTCTTATTCGGTTTGTCACACGAAGTGAAGACATCGCCGTTTGGATAAATGAATCTGAAAAAAAAAAACAAATTATTTCCCATATAATATTTAAAAATAAACAATGTTTTTGAATAAAAAACAAACATACCTAATGCCCATGTGTGTTAAATCATAATAGAGTATGTAACGGTTTGATTTTTCCGATTTTATCTGAATCAACTGCCTAGTTGTTCATAAATCAAAAATTTTATTGTGTATTTTTGCTATGCTTTTCTTTCTTTGCCTGCGTTTTCGGACTTTAAGCTTCGTCTTTGGTCTTCATGCTTCTACTTCGGTCTTCAGACTGCATCTTCGGTTTTCAGTGTTCGTAGTTGGTCTTTTTACATCGTGTTTGGTCCTTTTCCCTGGTGTTAAGTCTTTTTCCCTCGTGTTAGTTCTTTAGGCTCCATCGGTCTTTTGGCATCGTGTTAAGTCTTTAGGCTCCATTGGTCTTTCTAAATTTTTGATAGATTGTAAATGTCGCCGACATTGTTGATTCATACTTTCACATGTGTCTGTGTGCATCTTCTTATTCAGTTTGTCACACTTTAGATCACAGTTTGGATAGTTGAAACTGAAAAAAAATCCAAATTAATTTCCCATATAATATTTAAAACTAATTTAATGTTTCTAAATAATAAACAAACATACCTAAGAGCCATATGTGTTGCATCATAATAGATCTAATAATGGTTGTATATTTCTTATTTTATCAGAATCAATTGCCTTAGTTGTTTACAAATCGAAAATTATATTCTGTATGTATTTTTGCTATGGTTTTCTTTCTTTGTTTGCGTTTTTTGTCTTTAAGCTTCGTCTTTGGTCTTCAGGTTTCGACTTCGGTCTTCAGGGTTCATATTTGGTCTTTTGGCATCAAGTTTCTTCTTTTCTTCGTCTTTAGGCTCCATCGGTCTTTAGGTATCGTGTTAGGTCTTAAGGTTCCGACTTCGTCACTTTTTCAGTTATTGTTTTTAATATTTTTCTTAATATTTTTCTGTCATTGTGTAGTTTTCGTTTCTAGTCTACATCTAGTTCAACGTGTCTTTAGTGTTCGTATTACATATTTTTCAAGATTTAGTTATGTTTTTCAGCGTCTTCAGTCTTTATATTCTACGATTGGACTTCAAGTTTTCGTCTTCGTCAGTCTTCAGTTTTCACCTTCTGCATATATTCTTCATTTTCTCCATCGTGTCATTAAAATATGTCGTCTTCCTTTAAGGGTTTTCAGTTTTCATCTTCTCCATAGGTTCGTCAGACTTCGCCTTCTCCGTTCTTCTTCGGGTCTTCAGTCTACTCTTCCCCTTTGAGTCTTCAGTCTACTCTTCCCCTTTGGGTCTTCAGTCTACTCTTCCCCTTTGGGTCTTCAGTCTACTCTTCCCCTTTGGGTCTTCAGTCTACTCTTCCCCTTTGGGTCTTCAGTCTACTCTTCCCCTTTGGGTCTTCAGTCTACTCTTCCCCTTTGGGTCTTCAGTCTACTCTTCCCCTTTGGGTCTTCAGTCTACTCTTCCCCTTTGGGTCTTCAGTCTACTCTTCCCCTTTGGGTCTTCAGTATACTCTTCCCCTTTGGGTCTTCAGTCGACATCTTTTCCTTTGAACCTTCAATCTTCGTCTTCTACTTCGGGTCTTCGTCTTCTACTTCGGGTCTTCGTCTTCTACTTCGGGTCTTCGTCTTCTACTTCGGGTCTTCGTCTTCTACTTCGGGTCTTCGTCTTCTACTTCGGGTCTTCGTCTTCTACTTCGGGTCTTCGTCTTCTACTTCGGGTCTTCGTCTTCTACTTCGGGTCTTCGTCTTCTACTTCGGGTCTTCGTCTTCTACTTCGGGTCTTCGTCTTCTACTTCGGGTCTTCGTCTTCTACTTCGGGTCTTCGTCTTCTACTTCGGGTCTTCGTCTTCTACTTCGGGTCTTCGTCTTCTACTTCGGGTCTTCGTCTTCTACTTCGGGTCTTCGTCTTCTACTTCGGGTCTTCGTCTTCTACTTCGGGTCTTCGTCTTCTACTTCGGGTCTTCGTCTTCTACTTCGGGTCTTCGTCTTCTACTTCGGGTCTTCGTCTTCTACTTCGGGTCTTCGTCTTCTACTTCGGGTCTTCGTCTTCTACTTCGGGTCTTCGTCTTCTACTTCGGGTCTTCGTCTTCTACTTCGGGTCTTCGTCTTCTACTTCGGGTCTTCGTCTTCTACTTCGGGTCTTCGTCTTCTACTTCGGGTCTTCGTCTTCTACTTCGGGTCTTCGTCTTCTACTTCGGGTCTTCGTCTTCTACTTCGGGTCTTCGTCTTCTACTTCGGGTCTTCGTCTTCTACTTCGGGTCTTCGTCTTCTACTTCGGGTCTTCGTCTTCTACTTCGGGTCTTCGTCTTCTACTTCGGGTCTTCGTCTTCTACTTCGGGTCTTCGTCTTCTACTTCGGGTCTTCGTCTTCTACTTCGGGTCTTCGTCTTCTACTTCGGGTCTTCGTCTTCTACTTCGGGTCTTCGTCTTCTACTTCGGGCCTTCGTCTTCTACTTCGGGTCTTCGTCTTCTACTTCGGGCCTTCGTCTTCTACTTCGGGTCTTCGTCTTCTACTTCGGGTCTTCGTCTTCTACTTCGGGTCTTCGTCTTCTACTTCGGGTCTTCGTCTTCTACTTCGGGTCTTCGTCTTCTACTTCGGGTCTTCGTCTTCTACTTCGGGTCTTCGTCTTCTACTTCGGGTCTTCGTCTTCTACTTCGGGTCTTCGTCTTCTACTTCGGGTCTTCGTCTTCTACTTCGGGTCTTCGTCTTCTACTTCGGATCTTCGTCTTCTACTTCGGGTCTTCGTCTTCTACTTCGGGTCTTCGTCTTCTACTTCGGGTCTTCGTCTTCCACTTCGGGTCTTCGTCTTCCACTTCGGGTCTTCGTCTTCCACTTCGGGTCTTCGTCTTCCACTTCGGGTCTTCGTCTTCCACTTCGGGTCTTCGTCTTCCACTTCGGGTCTTCGTCTTCCACTTCGGGTCTTCGTCTTCCACTTCAGGTCTTTGTCTTCTACTTCAGGTCTTCGTCTACTACTTCAGTCTTCGTTCTATTATCGGGTCTTCATTTTGAATCTTCGTCTTCGTCTTTTACTTGTGGTATTCAGTCTTCGTCTTCTACTACGGCTCTTCAGTTTTCCTCTTCTACTACGGCTCTTCAGTCTTACTTCGGCTCTTCAGTCTTAGTATTCGTCTTCGGCTCTTCAGTCTTAGTATTCGTCTTCGGCTCTTCAGTCTTAGTATTCGTCTTCGGCTCTTCATTCTTAGTATTCGTCTTCGGCTCTTCATTCTTAGTCTTCGTCTTCGGCTCTTCAGTCTTCAGTCTTCGTCTTCTTCTTCGGCTCTTCAGTATTAGTCTTCTACTTCGGCCCTTCACGGTCTTCAGGCTTCGTCATCGTCTTCGCAGCTGGTTCTTCATCTTCGTCTTCAACGCTGAGTCTTCAGTCTTCGTCTTCAACGCTGGGTCTTGAGTATTCGTCTTCGCCGCTGGGTCTTCATTCTTCGTCTGCCGCTGGGTCTTCATTCTTCGTCTGCCGCTGAGTCTTCAGTCTTTGTCTTCAACGCTGGGTCTTCGTCTTCGCTGCTGGGTCTTCAGTCTTCATCTTCGCTGCTGGGTCTTCAGTCTTCATCTTCGCCGCTGGGTCTTCAGTCTTTGTCTTCGCCGCTGGGTCTTCAGTCTTTGTCTTCGCCGCTGGGTCTTCAATCTTCGTCTTCGCCGCTGGGTCTCAATCTTCGTCTTCGCCGCTGGGTCTTCAATCTTCGTCTGCCGATGGGTCTTCATTCTTCGTCTGCCGATGGGTCTTCATTCTTCGTCTGCCGATGGGGCTTCAGTCTTCGTCTGCCGATGGGGCTTCAGTCTTCGTCTGCCGATGGGGCTTCAGTCTTCGTCTTCGCCGATGGGTCTTCAGTCCTTGTCTTCGCCGCTGGGTCTTAAGTCTTCGTCTTCACCGCTGGGTCTTCAGTCTTCGTCTTCGCCACTGGGTATTCTAACTTCCTTTTTGCCGCTGGATCTTCGTCTTCGCCGCTGGATCTTCAGTCTTCGTCTTCTCCGCTGTGTTTTCAGTCTTCTTCATCGCCGCTGGGCCTTCGGTCTTCTTCTTCGTTGCTGGGTCTTTAGGTTTTGTCTTTACAATTGGGTTTAAAACTTTGTGGTCATCACTGGATCTTTAAGTCTTTGTCATTGTTACTGGGTCGTATGTCTTTGTGTCATCGCTGGGTCTTCAGTCTTCGTCTTCGCCCCAGTTCTTGATCTTCATCTACTTTACTCTGTCATCAGACACTGCCTTCTCCACAATCTTGATAGTTTTTCCTTCTCCACTTCTTCATCAGTATTGTCTTTATTTTTTGGTCTTTTGTCTTTACAAGTTTTTGTTAAAATAAATTTAGTCTGTGTGGTCTTTAGTTTATATCTTTTTTTCTGTTCTTTTCTTTTCTTCATTTCTCTAGGTTATATAATGTCTGTAGGTTAATAACGATTTCCTTTTCTTATTTAGAACATTTCAGTCCAGTTACTACCTATTGTATTCTGTTCTAATGTGTGTTCTATATTGTTTGCATACCTCATATTCAGCACTATAAATTTTACGGTTTGCCTTTAAATCACTATTGGTAAGAATTACTTAATTATCATAAAATATGTAACACTGTCTATTTTGTGTGCTGATATTCTACTCTTGATGTTGTACATGATTCTATTGATTATTTCTTCACTTTAGCATTGTGTTAATTTTTCTTACTCTGACATTTTATAAAAATTCCTTTTAATCATACCTGTGAATAAAATATTATATACGCGCATCCCACCTTTAAAAGAAGTTGCTTGTGCAAAAAATAAAAGTACCACTCCAAAAATATTAACAAGTGTGTTATTAATTATATCGATAGTCAAATGTTAGTGACTACTTGTTTCATTAAAAATAAATTTTCGAAGTGTTTCCTTGCGTCTATTTGACATTTGTTTAAGTTTCGATATATGTATACTTTAATATAATTACTGTCATTTAGGACTAGTCTACCAGCCTACGGAGTTCTGTTGACAAAAATAATTAACACATCCTATGCTTAATTAAAAAATAATATAAATTATAATTATTTCAGAGTTATATTTATTAATTTTTACCTCATATTTTTCTCTGTAGGGAATTCTGTCGTTATTATTTCTTTGTGTTTTTTTTTAAATAAATCTTTGAATTCCTGTTAAAGATGTGATAACAGAAACTTATGATGGTAAGTTAACATTATTTACCTCAATCTTTTTAAACCTGGCGTCGTAAATCAAAGTAATAATGTTTAAAATTGCTTTATATTACCTTTTTGGCACAAAAAAAAACCAATGACTCAATTCCAAACCTTTTAACAGATCGTAATCTCCTTTGGTAAGTAAATAAATTATAATACCTTAATGTCGATCTTTTAGTAAATCTTTAAATGATCTAATATAACAAAGAAGTCGTTAAATCCATCTTTAAATTTATCTTATTCCACATTTAAATTCCTGCTGACAAAATAATAAGTGCAACCTACAGAATTTATGAAGTTAAGAATAAAGAGAGATTTGGTTAAACAATTTAAATTAATATACACTATATTTAAACAAGATATAGATATAGGCACTCTAATCTAAACTTAATTGTATAACAATTAATAATTATTATGGAAGCTGATATGTTACTGTTACATATTTGCTATAAAATACTTCGTGTATTATATTTAAATTCACTCATTTAAAATGTGTTTATCTCACTCCACTGTAATGTTGCATGTTAACTAAGTAATATATATTATACTCACCACTCACTTCACAAGCATTATTTAGAATACAAAACATAATAATTCGTAACTTGATACTTTTACCACGGTTTAGTACTACTCATTCAGCTCATCTTTTTATATTTTCTATCATCAGCTTTGCGGATATAAGATATTTTCTCCATTCTTATTCAATTGAATGTTATTATCCCTTGATTGTTCTTATGTATAAAGTCCGCCCTATAACCGTTTAGAAATTTCTTGTCCCTGAAATATTTTCCCATACATACCCAAAAACCAACTTTGAAGCTTTTTATTTGTACTGAAGAACGGTCATAGCACATTATATTTAAATTCTCACATTTAAGATAACTAATAGTTTTATATCATCAGCATACATTAGGCCACATATACGTTTTTTCACGAGATCTGATTTAATTGACTGTAAATTATCAATTGAGTGTACTTCATGTATAAAAGTCTACGTCCCTGAAATATTTTCTTATACATACCCGAAAACGAAATTTCAAACTTTTCATATAGGTATTATACCGAAGAAAAGCCAAAATTGAACCATTTTAAATTCTCTATTCTCATTTAAAATTCATTCATCTCACTCCACTGTTGATGTTTTAACAAAGTATTAAATATTGCTCACCACTTAACCATATGTAAAAGCTTTAACACATACATATCATAT
The DNA here is from genome assembly GCA_963668995.1 of Parnassius mnemosyne. Classification (NCBI taxonomy): domain Eukaryota; kingdom Metazoa; phylum Arthropoda; class Insecta; order Lepidoptera; family Papilionidae; genus Parnassius; species Parnassius mnemosyne. The sequence goes on from CAVLGL010000057.1 coordinate 26,145,936, forward strand.
ACTTCGTAAGTTCCGATTGTAACGGATACTTTTATCATAATTTCACATTTTACTGATTTAGTTCATCTTTTTGCATTTTATATCGATATAGCATACTCAATTCAGTTGTATGATATTATTCCTTGATTGTTTTTCCATGTATTTAGGTGGCCTAATGACTTAATAAATTTCGTATGTTCCTGAAATATTTCCTTATACGTACCCGAAACGAACATTTAAACTTTTCATATTATAGACTTTATAGATTATACTTATTGGTTTTATCCTTGCGTAATTTTTTAAGAATAAGCAGATTTCTTATGGTCGATTTCACTCATATTATTATAAAACATTTTCTGATTGTACTCGAGATTAACTTTAAAGTGTCCTTGTGGTTATTCTACATTTTGGAATATCCTTGTAATATTTTTATACACACCCGATTTTTCATAACAAATTTGCAAAAACTCCTCGTTTTAAATTGTAATACCAAGAGAAGGAAGCTTGGTAAGTTAAGCTTCTATGTGCGTGTTTAGGCCGTGCTTTATTTATTTTTGTTTTTATTTAGGTATTTTGGAATGTCCTGAAATATTAGTCTATACATAGCAGAAAAAATTATAATTAAGTACATAATGTAAATAATGTGATTATCTTTATGCGTCTTATAAATCAATCATTAACTCTCATCCTAATTCGTTTAATCTTTTACCGTTTGCGCCAACCATAATATGTATATATTATGGTTGATTTGTGGACTCTAAAATATTGCCCACTTAATATTCGAAGCAGTATTTTAAAGCAAGTTTTATTTGAGATTTTTTACATTAAATGCTTTTTGAAATTTCGTTTCTATCGTATAACTTGTAGTCTTATCCGTTTACTTGTTTTTTCATTTTCAGAAATGCTTACGGAATGTTTTCGCTAGAATAAAAAGTTATTTTGCTGAAATACATTGAGACAAATATAAAAGTAATAAAAATATATATGTGTACTGCTTAAACATAACTATGAGTATAAATTAACGTATACGAAGCAAAATTACTATATCAATAATAGAAAGAAAATTTAAGGATACTGCCATCTGAAATCAATACATTAGTAGAAAGAGCATCTAACAAAAGAATGTGTGTTACTGCGCGTATTAAAATCTTAATTATTATTCAGCAGATTCTGTAATAAATTGCCATTATTCATGCAACACAATGCAATATAATGTTTGAAGAATATTGAATTAATACCATAATATATTACACAAGGCATTTTGAACAATGACGCGTCACATTATTTGATCGACAAGTTAAAAGATAAAATATTTCTTAAAATATTTACTTACGTTGCAATTATATCCATAAAGCAAAGTTTTGGTTTAAACAACTGTTGTGAGTAGAGTCAGCAAAATAATGTTGCTGGCACGTTAGAAGTTAAGGTCACATTCGATGGATAAAGTTTAGACGTCGAACAGGCCGCCTCAATCGGTAATTTTTCGGGCTCTGTGACGGCAGCGCTACATCGTATTGACCGGGACTCGATTCGTTAGTTTGTTGCAGAGCGAAGATGGCTTATAACCAGTCGGTGGCTAAGTAATGAAACGGTGGTGGCTTAACCTGACGACAAAGAATTGTTGACATTTTGGTAACTAATCTCTACACATACCAGTTCAGATGTTACCGGCGCTTAGTTGTCTGAGTACACGACGACTATTTGTTGTTGGCAGCTAGCAGGGTAGCAGTTAGTGGGCAGCTCTGATAGCAAGTCGCGGCGTTAGTCGTCCGCCCAGACGGCAGGGTCGCGGCATTGGTCGGAAGCCCCGACGGCAGATTCGCGGCGTCGGTCGGCAGATTCGACAGCTGGGTCGCAGGATTGGTCGTCAACCCCGACGACAGGGTCATGGAGTTGTTGGTTGGCAGCCCCTACGGCAGCAGCCCCGTCGGCAGGGTCACGGTGTCGGTCGGCAGCCCCGACGGCAGGGTCGCGGTGTCGGTCCGCAGCCCCGACGGCATGGTCGCGGTGTCGGTCGGCAGCCCCGACGGCATGGTCGCGGTGTCGGTCGGCAGCCCCGACGGCAGGGTCGCGGTGTCGGTAGGCAGCCCCGACGGCAGGGTCGCGGTGTCGGTCGGCAGCCCCGACGGCAGGGTCGCGGTGTCGGTAGGCAGCCCCGACGGCAGGGTCACGGTGTCGGTCGGCAGCTCCGACGGCAGGGTCGCGGTGTCGGTCGGCAGCCCCAATGACAGGGTCGCGGTGTCGGTCGGCAGCCCCGACGGCATGGTCGCGGTGTCGGTCGGCAGCCCCAATGGCAGGGTCGCGGTGTCGGTCCGCAGCCCCGACGGCAGGGTCGCGGTGTCGGTCCGCAGCCCCGACGGCAGGGTCGCGGTGTCGGTCCGCAGCCCCGACGGCAGGGTCGCGGTGTCGGTCCGCAGCCCCGACGGCAGGGTCGCGGTGTCGGTCCGCAGCCCCGACGGCATGGTCGCGGTGTCGGTCGGCAGCCCCGACGGCATGGTCGCGGTGTCGGTCGGCAGCCCCGACGGCATGGTCGCGGTGTCGGTCGGCAGCCCCGACGGCAGAGTCGCGGTGTCGGTCGGCAGCTCCGACGGCAGGGTCGCGGTGTCGGTCGGCAGCCCCAATGACAGGGTCGCGGTGTCGGTCGGCAGCCCCGACGGCATGGTCGCGGTGTCGGTCGGCAGCCCCGACGGCAGGGTCGCGGTGTCGGTCCGCAGCCCCGACGGCAGGGTCGCGGTGTCGGTCGGCAGCCCCGACGGCATGGTCGCGGTGTCGGTCGGCAGCCCCAATGGCAGGGTCACGGTGTCGGTCCGCAGCCCCGACGGCAGGGTCGCGGTGTCGGTCGGCAGCCCCAATGGCAGGGTCGCGGTGTCGGTCGGCAGCCCCGACGGCAGGGTCGCGGTGTCGGTCCGCAGCCCCGACGGCAGGGTCGCGGTGTCGGTCCGCAGCCCCGACGGCAGGGTCGCGGTTTCGGTCGGCAGCCCCGACGGCTGGTTCGCAGTGTCAGGCGGCAACTTCGAAGACTGGGTCACGGTGTCGGTCGGCAGCCCCGACGGCATGGTCGCGGTGTCGGTCGGCAGCCCCGACGGCATGGTCGCGGTGTCGGTCGGCAGCCCCAATGGCAGGGTCACGGTGTCGGTCCGCAGCCCCGACGGCAGGGTCGCGGTGTCGGTCCGCAGCCCCAACGGCAGGGTCGCGGTTTCGGTCACCAGCCTCGACGGCTGGGTCGCGGTGTCGGCCAGCATCCACGACGGCTGGGTCGCAGTGTCGGCCGGCAGCCACGACGGCTGGGTCGCAGTGTGGGCCGGCAGCCACGACGGCAGGGTCGCGGTGTCGGTCGGCAGCCCCAATGGCAGGGTCGCGGTGTCGGTCCGCAGCCCCGACGGCAGGGTCGCGGTGTCGGTCCGCAGCCCCGACGGCAGGGTCGCAGTTTCGGTCACCAGCCTCGACGGCTGGGTCGCGGTGTCATTCGGCAGCCACGACGGCTGGGTCGCAGTATCGGTCGGCAGCCCCGACGGCTTGTTCGCAGTATCGATCGGCAGCCCCGACGGCTGGTTCGCAGTGTCAGGCGGCAGCTTCGAAGACTGGGTCACGGTGTCGGTCGGCAGCCCCAACGGCTGGGTCGCGGTGGCGTCGGCAGCCCCGACGGCTGGGTCGCGGTGGCGTCGGCAGCCCCGACGGCATGATCGCGGTGTCGTCGGCAGCCCCGACGGCATGACCGCGGTTTTGATCGGCAGCCCGGACGGCAGCGTCGCGGTGTCGGTCGGCAGATCCGACGGTAGGTTCGCGCTGTCGGTCGGCAGCCACGACGGTAGGGTCGCGGTGTCGGTCGGCAGCCAGGACGGCAGGGTCACGGCTTTAGTCGGGAGGACTGATGGCGGGGTTGCGACGCTGGTCAGCAGCCCCGTCAGCAGGGTTGCGGGGTTGATAGGCAGCCTCAACGATGGGGGCGCAGAGTTGTCGGCAGCACCAAAGGAAAGGCAGCGAAGTTGATAGGCCACCCCGACGGAAGGGCAGCGAAGTTGATAGGCCACCCTGACGGCCTCATAGCCGTCGGGGTCAAAGCGTAGGTCAGCAGCCCCTACGGCAGGGTATGGCGTTGGTCGGCAGCCCCGACGGCAGAGTCGCGACGTTGGTCAGCGGCCCTGTCGGCAACCTGGCCGGCAGATTCGCGGCATTGTTCGACTGCCCCGACGGTAAGGTCGCAGCGCTTTTCGGCAGCCCCAACGGCAGGGGCGCGGCTTTGGTCGACTTGGTGGGTGGGTACCTTCACGGCATAGAGGCGATCACGGCGTTAGTGGTCAGCCCTGACGGCAGAGGCACGGTAGCTAGCTCCGACGGCAGATGCTCGTCGTTAATAGTTATTCGTTATCAACCCTGACGCTGCGCCGGTGGTCAAGCCCGATGGTAGTTGCGCGGTATTTGTAGGCCCTTTTCGAAGGCAGCTGCGCCACGTTAGAAAAAGCCCCGAGAGCATTACCAAAGACCGCACACGGCAGCAACGTGACTTCGTGAGGAAGGTGACATCAAACCGAAACCGAAAGGCAGTGGTGTAGTGTTTCTGAACCGCCTTGACGGCAGCGGTGCAGTGTTCGTGGATCGCCACGGCGTCAGCGGTGCGGTGTTTACTAACCGCCTCAACGGCAGTGATGCAGTATTGATGGATTGCATCAAAAGCGCCGGTGCCGTGTTAAGAAGCAAAACTTGTATTTGGAACCTACAGGACAGAATTGAGGTTACTTGCGGATGAGCCCGCAGCAGTTGCAGCAGTACATTTGTTCCCAAAAGTGTTAAGACGACAGCTGCAACAAGCTTTATCATACGAATATGGCGCGCGGTGTATAACGTACAGTATAAGGCTCTGAATTAAGACGTCTGCTACTTATTATTTGTAACATCTCATATTACATCATACTCATTGAGTTATATGTACTAAGTACATGTTACTCAATGATCATACTTTTGTATATATATTACATGTCAGTGATATTAAGTAGTAATAACATTGAGTAGTATTTAAGTAATTGAGCTTACGAAAGATAGACTTTTCTAAGGGTACCTAATCAATCGAAGGTGGCTGGAATGTCAGTACTGATACCGGAGGCGACGCAGACACCGGTGCCGACGCAGACACCGGTGCCGACGCAAGACACCGGTGGCGACGTTAAGCAGGGGCAAAGACGATCTTGTTATAAAACAACTTCACAGGCGCATTTGCAGGACAGCATATTTTGGATACGGCATCAGCAACTGACAACAAAGAACAACTTTGGCGCAGACTTACGACACGTGCAGAAAAGTCGCCAACATCTGGATCCGATCTTGTCGTTTGATGCAAAGGAGCTACAATGGCAGAGATGATACTTGCAGCCCCATGCAGTATTGATGTCAGCGAAATAGTTGATGTACTGTATTCTAAAGAACACTTACAACTAAACATTTCGGTTCTGTAGAACCAGCGTATAGTTAATTATATGTATTTTTTGGATAAATTATTCAGTCTTATGTTTATAAATTTTTAAATGGAGCAACTTTAGAAGGACTTACGCTACGTGCAGAAAAGTCACCGACACCTAGATGTGATCCGGTCGGATGCAAAGAAGCAACAATGGCAGAAGTGGAAAACCTCAGGCGCCGCGCTGTTATTGGAGACGGCAAAATAGTTGATGTACTGTACACTAAGAACACTTACAACTAACCATTTTGTCGATTTTACTTATTTTATAGCAAAATAATCAGTTTTGTTTTAAAATTATTTTTAAGTGAAGCAATAGTGGGCCAGACTTACGACACTTGCAAAAAAACGCCAACTACTGCACCGGATCTGTACGGATGCAAAAAGGTGTCAATGGCAGAGGTGGAAACTCTGCCGCGCCGCGCACATAGGAGTACTGATGTCAGCAAAATATTTTATGTTCTGTACACTGAAGAACACTTACATCTAAACATTTTTGGTCCTATTGAACCACATAATGTTACTTTTATTTATTTTATGACAAAAGAATCAGTTTCGTTTTTGAAATTATTTTTAAGTGAAGCATATTTGTGTCCAGACTTACAAATACGTGCAGAAAAATAAACAGGATCGGATCTGGCCGGACGCAAAAAGCTACGATGGCAGTGGTGAAAACTTGCAACCTCGCGAATTTATTGATGTCAATTTTAATGGATGAACTGTGGAGTGAAGAACACTTACAACTAAACAAATTTGGTCCTATTGAACCAACTAATGTTGCTTTCATTTATTTTATGGCAAAATAATTTTGTCGTATGTTTTAAGTTAAGTTGTAAAAGAAACTTGCCAGTATATCTATCGTACGAACACAACGTGAGTAAAAGGATCAAAATCAATGATTGTCGCGACCTGTAGAAAGTTAAACTACCAGATTATGAATAACAGGGACGTGAAGCCCAGGAATAAAGCAATTTATTAAATGTATCTACGTAAAGATGATGTGTATTTACATGAACAAGAAATAAATATAACGAATTGAATTAACTTGTGTTACAATATCTAGCAGTACCAGCAGTCACATGTTGTCAGGAGATGCCACCATATTTTCTAACGGGATGGCTGTATCAGGGTAATGAAACTTAAAAGACACTTCCGCTGCAAAATTAAATATTTGATTACGAGGAACGGGCCTATCGCCCTATATAAATGAAGTAGAGATAATATTTTCAAATAGATAAAATTCAAGAACTTTAGTTTTGGTTTTAAGCGGCATACCACATACCACCGCCACTACAACTCAGGATCTTCTAGATATTACCATTTCCGACTGTTGTGTGTAGTAATACTATAATTCTAATTCAAAAACTGAAGATCTCTGAAAAAATAATGGAGAGTAAAAAGACAAAGGGCCTAGAGCCCAGTAATAATTATCATAAAGCAGAAAGGATTTTAAAAGTTTGTTATATAAATACGTTATATACAAATGTTAGCCAATCTATTTCTACCTTTTGATGCCTCAGTTTAGTGTTTCTATTTTATTTCAAATTTTTATAACATAATATACTGAAATAAAATGTATTACATTTAATTGTTTATTACTTTTAATACACTGTTACTACTAAATTTGTAAATTCTTAAACGTTCCGGAATATTTTAAGGATTTTAAAGCATGACCATGTAGGTCTAAGTTCACAAAAACAATAAGATATAATATAATATTAAGTATTCAATTGACTAGACTTTAATAAATTTCTCCACGCCACCACGGAATTGCAAATATCATGCAATTTAATATAACAAAGGCAGACATTTAATACACAATATTACAATATTAGTGCAAACCTGTAAGTTTGAACGACAGTTTAACGTGCATCCAGTAATCTGACTGGCTACATTTTCTATATGGCATTTAATTACCACACACATAGATCAAATATAATATCATGCTACCATTTAGAGTAGATCAGTATTCGATGCATATTATTTAAATCTGAATTAAGACCTTCGTGCAAACCTAAAAGCTTTTGAGATTAATAAAATAAATTTACTAAAAAAGCTTGCAATAGCTTTCTACTATGTATATCTGAAGACAATTTAATTTATCAAATAAATAAAAATTAGTATCAATTATTTTACAGTATACTTCAGTGAAATGGTGACAGGAACTAGAAATAACAGTTATTGCGTCTTACGAGTCAGTGGCTGCTTACCTCTAGAGAAACTACGGTACCTAAATCGAAAGAGTGCTGCAACAGGCGCAGGTGATAGGGAGCAGTAAGGCAGTGGACAATGACGAATGCAACAAATACGATCGTTCCTGTGTAGAAACATCCAACAGCCGCAATTCGCACCATCAGCAACTGGTAACATAGAACAAACTCCGGCGAAGACTTACAACACGTGCAGTAAGGTCGCCGACAGTCTGAGCAGATCCCAGGTTGCAGACGCGGCAATGGCAGGCGAATACTCGCAGCACGGTTAAGTTTGCGGCTACAGTAATACACTGTACATTGAAAAACACTTAAAACTAAACATTTTTGGTTCCTTCGAACCAAAAATGGTACTGTTATGTGTGTATTTTATGGCAAAGCTTTTAGCTTATTGTTTTCAAATTCTTTTGTATGAGTTAAATTACTTATTTTTTGACGGAAATTATGTCGCGAAGTCATATTCCTTTTTTTTTTCAAGTTGTAAGTTCCGACTCAGCTGACGATATTCTATAGTTTCTGTAAAATGAAGACATCCGTAACGCTAAGCGCGCCATACTACCTCAATGATGGAGTAAGCGACCTGCCAATATTTCTATAGAAAAATACAACGCAAAATAACTTTTTTCGGTTGTCACCACCTGGGGGAAATAAAACTAGCAGATTAAGAAAAACAAGGGCCCCAAGCCCAGAGTGCTCAAAGAAAACTTTTCAAAACTTTAATTACTTATAATATCGGAGGATGATAAACTTTACTGTCAAATTAAAGAGAACTTTGTACCATATAATATTTAGTCGCACCATAGTAATCTTCATGGTACGCAGCGCATGATGCCAAAAATGTAGTACCTCATTGTTGTAAACGAATGATCGCAGCAGAGGACGACAAACTGCAATCACAGTCTGCAAAACTATGTAACGATCTTATTAAGAAAAACGGGCCGCTGGCCCCAAATAAAACAAATTTTATTTTTTATTCCTTGTGTAGTCATAATCTAAATTTAGTCACTCCAAGTTTCATTTTCATTCAGCGTTCTATTCTATACACTGTCGCCACCACAGTTAATGCTATTACTGATTATTTTAAATTTTGCCAATGTTATAGAAACACACGGAGATAATATACGGATTTCTTACTTGAATCATCCAAAAAATGTTGAAGATTTCTGAAAAATTTATAAACAATAAAAGGACATCGGGCCAAGCGCCCAGTAATAATTTTATAGTATCATTATATAAACGGAATTGCTTTTATAAAAATTAAAAACAAATATGAATACCTATGTATGCGAGTGATTACCATTGCTAAGGAAATCCGCCTCTGTCTCCCCAGATTCATCATTCAAAATGTTGCAATATTATTTTCAAGTGTTTTTCTTTGTTTTGTTACCGAGTATCGTGTAGTGTACATTTAATTTCACTACTTGAGCTTAATTAACCGAAGATATTTTATCTGTTACATTTGCAGCACCATTTAGCAGAATCCCATATCGTCTGAGGGGTTCATAAGAATGAGCTAAGTGCCCAAAATTATTTGACTCTGTAAGTTTAGGTCACAAATGCATTTAATTTTAATTCTACAAATTTTCAACTGAATAGAAGATCATGCAATTCATGTCATCAAATCTATACATTCTTTAAATATGCAAGTAGTATGTAACTACAGCCCAAATACTAATTTCTGATATGAAACTACCTGAAGTTTGAAGTGTCGGCTATATCGAGTAAATCCCACAAAAGTTTCGCAATTACTTCGCACATTTCTTACGAAGAGTCTGATTAGTTAAAAAAGAATAAATTCACTACCATGCACTTACTTTAATATGATCAGGAGACGATGTACATTGCAATCTAAATTTCCACCTTCATGTCGCTACCAAATTTCTAGACGTTCAAATAAGTTAAATTAACTGTACTTAAAATTATAAGGGCTTACTTCGTCCTCAGCTCAAATGAAATCGCGGTTTTCTAGGTTGTAGCGGCGATTAGAAGTTCGGTTATCTCTTAACTATTCAGTTGCTTCTTCATGTATTGTTTTATTGTTACTACTTCTAGCGCTGTTGCTGTGACTCAGCAAAATAATTATAGCAGTTTTCACTTGCCTCAGTATATCAAAACATGTTAGAGGATGGAGGAATGCAGCAACTCCGGAACTAGTGAAACAATTATATGTTGAGCATTTACTTGTAAGATCGAAATCTGCGGAGCCAGCTTCGATAAGTTTCACTTTGGAGTGCCGTAGCAGATTAATTAGTTTAAAATTGTATCTGAATCTACTTACACTCGAAATTCGACGTGACATTTTTCATGATCTTTATATTACTAGCGCATATTCTTTTATTGATTTGTTAAATTATTGAAATTTGGAATCAAATACCTGTTAATACAAGGCCAGCAGGAACGGTCAACTATATAATCTTCTATCATTAAACTCCACTCCGGTAATGAGATATGAGGTAGTGGTTAATCTCACTGAATATGCATTAAAAGGCCAAATACTTATTTTCATCGGAATGTACAGTGCAAAATTTAGCCAGAGGTTCCATCTACCTGTGATATAAATGATAGTACCTCAGCCTCGGATGCTTCACGAAGCAGTGAAATAGCAGCGGGTCGCCGTCGGACAATTTAAAGACGACACGATGCGGCCACAGCGACCATGCCTGATGCAGCTTAGTTGTGATTTCCGTGCAGGAATGGTAGAAATGTAAAGTTACTTAAAATCTGAAATAGTTACCAGTAGGGAGAAACACATAGCGGTCCAAGGTCTTTTTTACAGTAAACCCAAAAGTAATTTTTCATTAAACTCACGAGAATTCGGTATTGGTATCGCTTCTAACTCGCTAGACTTTATCAATGAGTTATCAATTTCTTAAAATAGGTACCTGTTACGATATGCGACGACCTCCATGGGAATTGCAGTTTTCGTTCAGGTAATTTCTTAGCGAATTTTAGATTATATTAAATATGACGCTGATAAGCGATGCTGGTCGCAAATTGTCTTAAATGTTCTAAACTGAAGTAAGTGCGTTCCTTGAAATATGAAGTCTGATTATATGTTACCTAGGTATTGTGTAGCAGCAGACGCACATTGAGTTATTTCTGGTCGGCAACAGCTACCAGTTACCGAGGCGTTGCAGCAACAGCAATCACAGTTCAGACTAGATATGTAGCTGTCGTTGAATGTTGCACGTACTGTGATGCAGCAAGACAATCAGAGGTCGGACGCTCTGTGGCAGCGGTCGGACGTCAGCGTGTACTATGCAGACAGCCACCGAATGCCGGACGCACAATAACGAAGAGTAGGGGTCATGTATACTTATGACAGATGTAGATAACGCGGAGAGACAGCAGTGATTGAGTGCAGGCAGACACGCTGTGACACGGCCGCAGCGGGCGAGTTTATCAATGCTGCTTTGGCATAGCAACAGTTTTAACAGTAGAGCAGTAGTCTCACTCGTGTTGTATAAAAGCAGGCGTGTAGCGCATCAACGACAGTCTGTGGTATACTTGCAATATTCCACATGCACCCTTTCATGACTGTTTCAATATATCTGATATTGTACATTATAGCAAAAAATGATGCCTAGTATTATCATCGAACAAGCAGTCAATTATAATTAAATAATTTTTAATTAGCAGTAAAATACAGCTTATTTAAAAAATATTCATCACATAACACCAAAAAAATAGGATTTATGTATTTCCGAGTTATAATTATTCATTACGAGGCTATTGTTTGATCTTAATGCACCATTTTCTGCATATTTTCCGTATTACACGGGTACTCTGTGCATACACATGTATTTAACTACATTCTGTATACCAACAATACTTAACATTTTCCTTCGATAATCTGAAAGGATAAATGTTAGAAATTTACAATCATGCACGACACAATGTTGTAAATATATGAAGTTATGCTATGCAGTAAATAAATAAATCATCATCATCATCATCATCACAGGATGCAAGGTTGCACAGGGCCGTACTTTGTGGCAATCCATGGAGAAAGGCCTTTGTTCAGCAGTGGACTTGTGATGGGCTGTAGTGATAGTGATCATCACCAGCAAAAAATCAATACAAAAAAATATAAAGTACATAATTTTTGAAAACAAAACTTGAGAAATAATTAGACCGGAAAAGCACCTCGCGCTCACAGAATAACAGCTTAAAATAGCAGCTTGCTGCATACATGTAAGTGCCAATGGGCCAATCATTCAATTACCAGCAGGTGGACTGTATACTCGTTTGTCATCATTTTTCTATGAAAAATATCAATTTGCAATAAATATGAGTTGAGATAGAGTGAGTTAGATGATATTTATAAAAAGAGATTGCTTTTTCTCTCCTCAAAACATCGATCACTAATAAAATTAGTGATCGATGCTTCAAAAAGAAAATTTCCTATTTCACATCAAAGATTTTATCTTAAAAGCAGCATCGAATTTAATTTTTGTGAAATAATCCAAATTAACCAAAAAAGCTAAGGCGTAGGAGTAAATTTTATAGCATAGTTATAAGAGTACTATACGTATATCAATAAGAATAGGTTTAAATAGCACTAACATACCAACCAAACGTCTTCTAATCTTCGGTCTCTTTTTTTACTAATTACTTATCAGCATACACATTTCAATTTCAACATAGCATTCATACTTAGCAATCCACCAATAAAAATTACTGAACTTTTTTAAATTGTAGTTTTATAATGTTAATTTATTCAAATAGATTGTTTTAGTTCACCAAATATTAAAATGAGTTTCGGAATTTGATATTCATTTAAGTAAAATGTTTTGATGCATTTAAGTAATATTATTATCATTTCAACTATCGTGCCTCGCATCATTTTCGAAGACATATTTTACGTGTTTACTTTATAAGTATACTAAAATATTTATAAAACTAATCTGAAAATAAAAATAAGGGTTAAAGGACTGATCGTATCAAGCCTTATGATTTATGTTGACATTTATGTCAGAGGGTATTAATTACTGCAAAAGGTCAAATTTGACTTTAAGCATCGATTATTTATTTAGCGACTACTTACCTAAGTAAATCCAGAAGAAGATATTCGGGTAAGATCTAATTTTATCGTAAGTTTATGATAATTTTATAGATTAATATTGCATCTCCATAGCATTAATGGATAGTGTTTGGCTTAATAATCTAGTATATATTTACGAGCGTGAGGATGGATGACTTATCTGTGTGCAAGGCGATAGTCCGATTCAAAGTTCCAGAACAGTATCCACCTTCCTCTTAAAGGCTTCAACATTGCTTTCGTTTAATTAAGAACGGTTAGGTTCTTGGATTCGCGAAATCAATAGCGCCATGTCAGCTGTGAAATGCACACACACATCAGTTTCTTAAATTGTTCGTTTCAAGAAATTTTTAACTTAGTATAGCTTAACAGTATTTAACACCTACATTTGTATGTTGACTTACTTACCATTATAACAAGTCCCTCTTTCGTAAGGCTTAAGTTAACATATCATTTTTCGTAATTACATGGGATTCTTTGAATGTACATAAGAGCAATGTCTTGGATAGTCCCGGATATACATCAGCCCACAATTATAACGTTCCATTCGTTCATTATTCAAATTCAGGGTTATATTTTTCACATTATCATATTTATATTATGTATTTTTCTAATAGGTACTAAATATGTTAGAATGAAATAGAAATAATCGTAATTTTAAAAATCATCTTCACCTGTAAAGTTAGCTTATTACCGTTGTATTTGCAGCATCGATGAAACTAGTTTAAACGCTGCAGTCTGCATGTTGACTATTATTTTCCTTACATTGTGTATACATATTCTCCATTAAAGTCTATTGATACAATACGGAAACAAAATGGCAAAACCTGTATGAATTGAATATTATTGCACAACAATTGCAATATACAGAAATTTAATTTACAAAATCATTGTTAGCCTTAGTTTGCTTTTGCATGAATAACAATGACTCACCACATGCTGCGTCATGTTTACATGTAAAAAAGTGACCTCCTTCCTGCTGGGCAACTATGTATATGTGCTTGGTTGGAGGCAGCACAATAATAAATTCAATTCGATTGCAGTCTTTTCTGGCAGCATCAGTCGTGAGATCGTGGATCTGAGATTTAAAAGAAATGGCACACACACGATAGCCTGTACACAGGCATACTGATTTTTTAGTGTTGAAATTATGACGCAATCACCTAGTTTTACCTAGTGGGCTGATAACCGGGACTCTGGTTAGAGTGCTCGACGCATAGCACGAGGCAGGTTTTGTAAGTCGCCACGACAGCCAGCGACCTCGCATATGCAGCAGCAGTAGAGTCCCCGCGGACAGCTCTACACGCGTAACTCGCCTGCATCACAACTGCACGTCTTCACGAAGAGATGGCGATGACTCATGGAATAATACATGTTGGGCGAAATTACATTATGAGAAAATAAAATTCAGTAATGCGAAATTCTTTTTAAACATTCTTTTATTTCCATACTTAAACATATGTTACAATTCTTTATATTCAATATGAATAAAACAAATTCCAATTTACTATTTAATATAGAAAATTGAAATATTTACAATTAATTAACAAACTTACTAATTATATAAATGCATGATACCGTTACAAACCCATTTTGTAGTAGCCGCAGCCACGCCCCAGGCGGCAACCAAGATGGCGGCCGTCGGATGCAGACCCACGCGAAACGCAATGGGACTGTAATTTAGAAAAACATCCTACATAATATCACAGATACTAATACTGTACTTTACCTAAATTAATAATTTAGGACTGGTTTGACATTATCTAATTCTCTGAAAAAACTATCTAAGCCACTGAGATCATTCTTCCATAAATTATCAATTTTTTCTTGTTGCTGCCTTGAGACTTCTTCTTCTTTATTGCACAATCCAAGATCTGCTTGCATTTGTGCCCACCTTCTAGCACGTTCTCTTTGTTTCGTAACAAGCTCACTCTCCGCCCGTAACAAAGAATTACTCAAAATGGCGATTATTCTCAGATCACGCTTTCTCTTTGTCTTAGCGGTAATAGATTTACATTTAACTTGACGAACCCAGTTAGATAAGGATTCGGTTTTACTTTCACAAAAATCAACAACAGACTTTTCTGGTACAGCATAACCCATTTTTTATTAAATAGGGCTTAAAATATTGTGGATGGTACAATATTACACACCTGAATCCGAACAGGCTGCTCACGGCCACACTACACTACACAACAACTGCTTCACGCCACGACGAATTTAAAATGAACAGCAATTTTACGTCATGGCCGCCTTATATAAGTGTCGCTTGCGTCGATCAATACAACTGCGCAGTTGTTCATTTCAAAATGGCGGCGCAGCGTCCCAACAAATTAATTCCGTTTGAGAAGATGGCGATAAGTTTAGTTGTACAATTGTATGTATGGAAACCTGCGTTACATATTTCTAATTTCTTAACTTTCGTTTAAGTAAATTAAGTACTATTAAAAATTATGAATACCTACAGAAAACTAATAATAAATAATAGCTAATAGGTACCTACTAAAATAGCTAAAATATACTTAATTGTTCAAATTAAATTACTAAGTTGGGTAGCGTGGTAAAACATCATCCAAAACATGGGGGACACGACGTTGTCAAGGCGTTCGTCACGGCCTTCCATCAATGCATTCATCATGGCCCTATACCATTGAGTTATAATGTAGGTATTACATATATCTTTACAAAATATGTACTTGTGTAAAATATTAAATTTAATTTACTTAGCAAATCCAAACGTACAAAAGTTAAAGGTACGAGAGGAAAGGTATGATGAGGAGAGAGACAACAGAAGGGAAGGCAACCAAAGCACGGAAGAGATGCAAGAAGCTGACAAGAGGGGGTATCTAGTATCTACAGTGCGTGTGTAGGGTTTGGGTTTCACGTTCACATTTCACGTCATGGCTCTTATTTATAGGAAATTATTATTATTCTCAGACCAACACAAAATTTGAGTGTGATACAAAAACAATTCTAAAACCTAGCATACAAGCTAGGCAAATGATTGGTAGGTACTTAATTACACAAATAGTACTTTTATTATAAGTTTAATAGTCTGCATAGTGTAACGGAACTAAACCGCAATAATTTTATTCTCAAACCAAGGCTTGCTATACCTAGATATCATCTGCAATATAGTACCTATAAACCTATAAACCTATATAACCTGTAAATTATATTTGAGTACCTATATGTAACCACTTAAGCCCAATAATATTTGCGTAGAATATACTTAATACAAGTATAACATTGCTCCATATTTTGTATTCAATATCTAGGTGTAGGTAATATGCTAATATGCAAGCTCAGATTATAGAATAATCTTAGCGTGCAGTTTTAACTACTTATTAATTATTCTGTGCTTGCAGGTATAAAATGCAAACATATAAATATAATATCGAGGTTATATTTCATCATTGTTGAAACATCTGCATCTACACTGTAGATTCTACACTCTACATCTCTACAGTACAGCCGTCCCGGTTAAAAATCGATGATTCGTTCCTTTGGAATTTTCCATAGTAAAATACGTCTTAAAGTTCATATTCGCTTGAACGAAACCATGACGCATTGAAGTTAAAATGGCGGAAGACGCGACGCTGCGCCATTTTGTGACGTCAACCCCCCTCACGAACGATACAAAGGAAGGCGAGCCGCGAGCAGCTGCGCACAACGAACCTTGCTAACGACCTCTTTATGTTTGGCCTTATAAAGTGCATAGTTGGCATAGATAATAAGAATAATAACGAACATACGATCATAAAATGCACATACTGTTACAGTCTCAAAACGTATGTTTTACATACTATTTGCACATAAAGAAACGTGTAAAGGAGACAGTTTCTTTTTATATGGAGAATTGGCCCACCACAAATTGTAGCGTAAATTAATGAAATGCAAGTCGATTTATTCCTTATAATCTCTAGAGCACACTAATTTTATTATATCAAACAGGAATATTGAGACTGACAAATTTTCAATCAAACGGCAATCTCACTATAACCTAACATCTTATACGTGCGACTGTCTATAGTTATTTTTATCAATATTCTACTTCTATGTATTCTATGTAACAATAGTGCACATTGATTCTTAATGGTATTATTTATTGTCATATATTGATAAGCACACGTCAAGAAATAAACAAAGACTGAGATATACCTACATTTCAAGTGAAGCAAAAAGTATAAGCCAAAACTATGCTCAACTAATTGTAAAAATAGGCACCCATGAACTTATGTAGATAGATCACTTTACAAAAAATCAAAGAATAGGGTGGATCCATTTACCCGCCGTTTAGTGCAAATTACAACTTTAAAAATTCTTATATAGGTTTATTTTATCCAAAAATGTAATGAACATTAATTTTCAGTTCTATTATTACAGAAAAATATATTCAGAATGCTTTAAACTTTATAGTCACTTCACTTAATAAAATAGGCTTAGATGTTTCTATCGACAAGACTAAGCTTATGATTTTTTGTAGAAACTATACAGCAAAAGAATAGTTGGAACAGATAATATACCATATTTGGGTAAGTACCAAGCCAGCCAAGTGGCTGGACAGATCATTAAGATGGGCTAAACATATTAATGAAATTAGCCAGAAGATAACAAAATTTGTAAATATATTAAAGGTATTAACAGGGCATGGTCGGGGCATCCATCCGCAGTATTTACGTAGGTTACCTATACATACCTATCGCTTATAAAAAGCAGAATTGATTTCGGCTGCTTTTTATATGATATGAGTGCTTGCAGAGACATTTGTAAATTAGATAAAATCCAAAATGAAACACTACGTATTATAGGGGATTTTATCAAAAGCACGTCAATACACGTTACGGAAAGTGAATCAAATATAACGCCCCTATCTATGAGAATCTAAATCTCGCATATAAATATTGTCTTAAAAGTAAATCTAGAACTCTTAATACAACTATTAAGCTACTAACAGAACTCAGCTTATTCTGTCAAGATAGGTACCTACTCGTACTGGAAAAATAAAAAGAAACCACTTCTAGCTATGACATTAGAACAAGTTATAATAATAGTAATTTATTCTTCGGATCCACTAGATATGTTCTCTTTAAATACATGGGTATCAAGTATTAATATTAAAACCGTAATTTAGGAAGACAGATTGTATCAAAAGTGCTAAAAGATGTCAGGAGATAAATGCTTTAAAGTCGAATGTAATCAATGAATTGAATGTTAAATATATTTTGGAATGGCACAAGCTTTTTTGTGATGGATCTAAGGATAAATGTGGGGTAGGTGCCGCTTTTGTAGATTCATTACTGGGTAATAAATGTAAGATTAAAATTCCTAATAATTTGACGATAATGTCAGCTGAATTAATTGCTATAAATGATGCCCTATTATATGCTGGTACAACAGATTTTCAAAAAACAGTCATACTAACTGATAGCAAGAGTGCTCTACAACATATTGCTCGATGTGCCTCTGGTCTCAGAGGAGTATCGATAGCATACTATATATTAAATGAAATATTTAAACTTAAAATAACTGAAGCTACATAACGTAATCAAAACCCGAACTAAAATGTGGTGATTATATTTTCTTGATTGCCACGCTGCCACAGTAATAAATACTATATAAATACTAACGTATATCGTTTAATAATATGAGACCATGAACCTATTTATAAATCCGTGTATTACTACCTACTAAAGACAGTTCGCTGAAATTAAATTCTAGCAAGCGATAAAAATGACACAATGACGCATTACTATTGCCTCTTATCAGTTTGTAAACCAGGACAAAAACTGGTCGCGTGTTCACTGAAATTTCTATTTTTATATTTTGTCCATTTATTTATTCATAATTATATTCTAACAAAAGTCCACCACTGAGCATAAGTAAGCATTTCCCATAGGGGGATATTTACCTTAATTGCTAAACTTGGTTGGTAGGCAGATTTGCGACGACAGTATTTAAGTACCTATTTTATGTTACTACCTACTACGACCTTTTTACAGATATTTAAAAAAAATATTTTCCCTTTTATTTAGTACTAGCTTCTGCCCGCGACTTCGTACGCGGATCCTGTTGCTTATGCCAGCGACAACGGGGTCGTCAAAATCGAAGACCTGAAACGTCTGATGTTGAATTCTAAGAGCCCGGGGACGGGAAAACAATGTGATTTGCGAGACGATTCGAGACGTTCTAGATCTTTCATTTTTGTAAGTCAACAGGAAATGCCCATCAGACTAAACAACTTTTGCTAAGACGTCATTCCTATATATGTTATAGTGTCGCTGGGCTTTGGATGGAGTGTAACTCCTTGTGTGTTATTAAGTTAATATATTGGTAATATTGTTTAGATCACGTTCACATGAGGCTTAAGTACTTACAGAACAAAAATACTTCAGCACAAAGCTTCCGGGTAAACTATGTTGAAAGTTAACTCGTCCGGCACGTGAACATAAAGATTTCTAGAACTGCTAACCCGGGAAAGAGCGACGTACAACTGACCATGCGAGAAACAACTGACACCGATTTCTATGATTCTTTTTTATTGAATAGATAATAATGTTAACTTTTTTTAATTAGGGATGAGTGAGAGTGTTATAAACGTAAGAGTAGACAAATATAATCAGAAAGCTCCGAACTGCTACGCTATCGGGAGTTACACGTGTTATAGTGAGTCAACCATAAAAGATAGACATATGCTGTCGTGGGATATTTTTTATATAATTTTAAGGAGAACATTTACGTTATACATGATTTCTGTGTAGCTTTAACCATTAAGGCTGCACACGCGACGGAAGCTTAAAAAAATGGAGTAATTTCTCCCGTTTCCCCAACATTTACCTTCACTGCTCTGCTCCTATTGATCGTAGCGTGATGAAAAGTATACTATAACCTGCCCAGGAGTATGGAAAATGATTGTACCAAGTTTCGTTAAAATCCGTCGAGTAGTTTTTGTTTCTATAACGAACATACAGACAGACAGACAAAAATTTTACTGTTTGCATTTTTGGCATCAGTATCGATCACTAATCACCCCCTGATAGTTACTTTGGAAATATATTTCATGTACAGAATTGACCTCTTTACAGATTTATTATAAGTATAGAAGAAGATAGATATAGATAACAGAAACAGAATTATTAAGTCATGTGACAAATGTGTGAGTGTGAGAGCACTGAGCACTCGTTCATAAGCCAAAACTATTATCAAATCACACATTGAATGAAACTAATTTTTACAGATTTTATCATAAGATAAGAAATCATTATGCGAATCACACATCTTTAGTCTTGGGGCTATGAGTTTACCGAAAACTTTTTAAAACCTTTTCAATGATTTTACTACATGAAGCATCTCACAACTTCGAATTTCTCTATCTCTTTTTGATACCTATTAAAATTATGAAGTAATTAAAGATGTGAACCTAATAATTTAGCTTTGAACCTGGCTTTGCATTTTGCTAATCAAAACTTGCTGTTACAACACAATACGCTTTATTGTATTTACATACTAGCTGTTCTCCGCGACTTCGCCCGCGCGTTATATATGGTAGAGCCATGCTGCAGCTATATTAATAGTATAGTTGTAGCACGAATGGGTCGGCTTGACCTGGCAAGGACCACGCTCTCACAGAATACCAGCGTAAAATAGCAGCTTAACGCTGCTGTGTTTCGTATGGTGAGTGTAGAGAACCGGAGACCCTCTTTACTGGAAAAGAGGCATTCTATCTTAGTCCTCACGGCTGATAACGCATCTGCATTTTAATTCGCAAACGAAGATAGATTACCAGATGAAAAATCAAAAGTCCGGAGAAAAGGCCTGATTTCCATTTAGAAATCCTGAGATTTTTTACAGTTTGAGAAATTTCTCTCCAACGTACTTAACAATTTAAAAAAAAGTCATATTATAGGCGGGGGCATCGCTCTTATGAGAGCAGTGTCGCACACTCACTCAGTTCCACCCCATTGCGAAGATTGGACTGTTTTAACCATACTCAAGTAAATCATCATCAATCAATCTCAATTTAAAATGAAATACTCAATACCATGCTTTAACCATTTTCAAGACAATAATAGATATTTCATGATTACCAGATATAATGCGTGTTTGTCAATATATATTTGCAATTACAGCCCAGAATGCAGACGTAGAAAGATTTTTTTCTATTATGGGGGCTCAATGGTCGAATGAAAGAAACCGACTAACGGTGTCTTCAGTTCGAGCTATACTTTTAATTCAATATAATTTGAAGAGTTTAACATGTGGGGCATTATATAAATCAATACTTAAAGAAAAAAACCTTACTTAAAAAGGTATCTTCACATATTAAGTATGATAAAACTGTTTAAGTACCTACTTGGATAAATAAATTTTGATTTTAATTGTGCAATTATTACCAAAGGAAGATTATTTTTAGTTTGCTTAACTTTTTATTACAGAGATCTTTAAAATGTAAGCTGCATTGTATTGAAAATTATAAAAATCCTGAGATTTCATGAGATTTGCAAAATCCAGCCGCAATCCTGAGAAGAGTCCAAAAATCCTGAGATCTCAGGACAAATCCTGAGATATGGTAACCCTAGATGTAGATGTCTGGGCCACAGCAACCACTTACCATCAGGTGGACTGTGTGCTCGTTTGTCACTCTTATTCTATAAAAAAATACTGCCGGAACAAACAGACAGACAAAAATTAAAAAATTGTGTTTTTGTTATAAGTACCGTATATTATACTTTCATTTTAGATTATTTGAGTAAATAATCTAAGACTTTCATATGCAATTAGTAAAAAGCTGTTATTTTGACATTACAAACAGACACTTCAATATTATTTATTTGTATAGATAATATTTTATAAAAAAATATTGAGATACAAACAAAAGGTCTTATTGCTACATATACTCGTATAGCATATATAATATATTAAACGTTTTAGAGCCATGCTGCAGCTATATTAATTGAATAGTTATAGCACGAATGGGTCGGCTCGACCGGGGAAGGACCACGCTCTCACATAATACCAGCGTAAAATAGCAGCTTCATGCTGCTGTGTTTCGTATGGTGAGCGTAGAGAGCCCATTGAGTTATAATGTACTACGTAGTGCAAATGTACTACGTAGTACATTATAATACAATGAGAGAACCGGAGACCTTTTTTACTGGAAAAGAGGCATTCTTAGTCCTCGCAAAGTAGGATAGATGTAGAAGTTTATGGGCCACAGCAACCACTTACCATCAAGTAGACTGTGTGCTCGCTTGTTACCATTATCCTATAAAAAAATCTCTTTCAGATAACCCGGATTAACTAAAAATAAGAGACAGATTAACTTGCTGTTCGTAAGTATTATGTGTTATACATGTTATTTAATTAATATTTTTTTTATTTTATAGGAGTGGGGGCAAACGAGCATGCGGCTCACCTGATGGTAAGTGACTACCGCCGCCCATGAACAACCGCAACACCAGGGGAATTGCAGATGCGTTGCCGGCCTTTTAAAAAGGAGTAGGCTCTTTTCTTGAAGGTCCCTAAGTCGTATCGGTCCGGAAAAATCCCTGGTGGTAAACTATTCCACAAGGAAGTTGTGCGAGGAAGAAAACATCTTCTAAATCGCACAGTGGTGGACCGCCAATCATCCAGATGGTGTGGATGGTATCGGGAGTTCTGCCGCGATGTGCGTTCGTGAAATTTGGCGGCTGGGATTAATCCGAACAATTCCTCAGAGCACTCCCCATGGTAGATGCGAAAGAAAATGCAAAGAGATGCAACATCTCTTCGCAGTGCCAATGAATCGAGCCGATCGGAAAGGGCTCGGTCGTCGACGATTCGAGCCGCTCTGCGCTGGATGCGGTCAAGTGGAAGGAGCTGGCACTGGGGAGCCCCTGCCCAGAGATGGGAACAGTATTCCATGTGAGGCCGAACCTGCGCCTTGTAAAGTTGCAGGCGGTGTGCCGGCATGAAATACTGTCCCGCTCTGCTGAGCACGCCAAGCTTTTTAGAGGCCAATTTGGCCTTCTCTTCCAAGTGACCACGAAACTGCACGTCACTCGATATG
Organism: Parnassius mnemosyne; assembly: GCA_963668995.1. NCBI lineage: Eukaryota > Metazoa > Arthropoda > Insecta > Lepidoptera > Papilionidae > Parnassius > Parnassius mnemosyne. The sequence goes on from CAVLGL010000057.1 coordinate 26,168,666, forward strand.
TCGACTCCGAGGATACCGATACTGGCTGAGGCAAGAAGGGGAGTGCCTTGAAACTGAGGAGATACGACAAAGGGGTTCTTTTTAGCGGTAAACGCGCAAACTTGTGTCTTCTGAGGATTAAACTGGACTAGATTTAGTCGCCCCCAATCCGAGACTTTGTCCAGCAAAGACTCGACTTCAGACACAAGTTTGTTCCGGTACTCGGCGACGTTTTCCCGAGAAATATTGGCCCGGCCGGTGTATAGAGCATCACCAGTGCTGTCATCCGCATAGCAATGAATGTTACCAGTTAGCAACATATCATTGATATGCAGAAGAAACAGCGTTGGTGATAGCACACAGCCTTGTGGAACACCAGCGTTAATAGGCTTGTAGTCAGAACATGCACCGTCTACAACGACCTTGATGCTCCGATCTGCAAGAAAGCTGGTGATCCAATTGCACAATTTCTCGGGAAGCCCATAGGAAGGCAGCTTTGAAAGAAGCGCTTTGTGCCAAACCCGATCAAAGGCCTTCGCAATGTCCAGACTAACGGCCAACGCCTCCCCCTTGGACTCTACTGCCTCCGCCCATCTATGGGTCAGGTAGACAAGAAGATCACCAGCTGATCGACACCGACGAAAACCGTATTGGCGGTCACTAATCAGCTGGTGATCCTCAAGGTACCGGATGAGCTGGCAATTAATAATGGATTCCATTATTTTGGAGAACAAGGAGGTGATCGCGATAGGCCTATAGTTGGACGGGTCTGAGCGGTCGCCTTTTTTAGGGATCGGGTGGACAAAAGCTGTCTTCCATGAATTCGGGACTACGCCTTGGGAGTAGGAGTACCGGAAAAGACGCGTTAGGACCGGTGCCAACTCCGGAGCACACGTCCTCAGCACAAAGGGGGATTCCGTCAGGCCCACTCGACTTTTGGATGTCCAGGGAGAGCAGTGCTTTGCGAACCGAGCGCTGTGAGAACAGCACATCCGGCATGGAGCACTCACACCGCGGGATGGTCGGCGGTGTTTTCCCCCCGTCATCAAGAGTCGAGTTGGACGCAAAAAGGGAGCCTAAAAGGTCGGCTTTGTCTTTTGCGTCATGGGCCAGTGAGTCATCCTCCCTGTGCAGAGATGGTAGTGATGGCTTACAGAAATTCCCTTGGACAGCCTTGGCGAGAGACCAGAATGCACGGGTTCCCGAAGGAAGGCGAACTAGTCTCTCGCCAATTCTGCCTATGTGCTCTGACTTTGCCTTGGCAATAACTCTTTTGAAGGACCTGGAGGCGAAGTTATACTTCTTTTTAAGTGTGCTGGTGTTTACATCCCGAGTCACCGAAGCTGCAGCCCAGGCTTGATAACACTCCTGCTTACTGCGCAATGCAGTCTTACAGGAGCGACCAAACCAAGGCTGAGATCTGCCTCCGATGGGTACCACAGATGATGGAATAAATAGTTCCATTCCCTGTAGCACCACATCAGTGACAGAGTCAGCAACAGCACTGGGATCATCCGGCGAGAAGCAAACCCGCCCCCATGGGTAGGATGCAAAGAAAGACCGCATTCCGTCCCAATCCGCCGACCTGTAATGCCAAACACGGCGGCAACCTGCAGAACGCAACCGCGAAGGGAGCGTGAGTGGCACCATACTCCGGATCAGACAATGGTCCGAAGAGCCGAGAGGGGCATCGACGGAAACCTGATATCCGTCCGGATGAGAGGTCAGCAGAAGGTCCAACAGGGAAGGTGTATGATCCTCCACATCTGGAATCCGCGTAGGCGAAGTAACCAGTTGTGTCAGACCATATGCCAAGGCAAAGTCATAAACAGATCTCCCCGCATGATCGGTTAAACGTGAACCGAGCCATTCGGCATGGTGGGCGTTAAAATCGCCAAGGATCACGATCTCTGCGGATGGGACCTGTTGTAGCAAGGAATCTGCAGCCATTTGGACGTGGTCGATGAGTCGGTCTGTTTCGGCATTACCGCTATGGGACCTATAGAGGCACCCGTAGACGCGCGGATGGTCGTCGCTGTCTACGCGTAGCCAAAGGATGGACAGGTCCGAACCTTCAAGACTGCCGAGGCGTCGAGAACAGATGTCCTCTCTAACATACACGCAAACTCCAGCCCGAGGCACAAAGGAGTGCTCCAATTTGTACCCCGGGTAGGAGAGATACGAAATATCAGTCGGAGAGGAAACCTGCGTCTCGGTCAAAAAGAGCAAGGCCGGCTTCGCCGTCTCGAGATGGTAGTGGACGGCGTTTAGGTTACAGTGAAGTCCCCTGATGTTGCAGAAATTCACGGATAGCGTGGCAGGGGTCGCCTTGGTATTGTTGCTCAGCTTGCCCCGAGCAGTTTTGTTTTTGAGCGGAATTTTGCCCCCCCCAGAATACGCGGGGCAGCCTGAGCACCCACGCTCAGGATTGGAATAACATGGTCGTGGATGCTCAGCGAGGGATTCTCCAGGGGTACTGGTACCCTCCTGGGGTAGTCTATTGTCTAATTCCGCTACCATGTTGATGGGGGGGGGGGGGGAATTGGGCCTCCGGCCACCTGCACTCACCAGACGAAACGCAGAAGCAGAGCCTCTACTTCACGCCGGTATTCTGTGAGGTAATATAGTTAATACAGTATATTTAAGTCATAATTAAAACTAAATTGGAATTATGTATAGATAATATAGCATATATATATATAACGATTTATGTGTAAACGCCGGCTTAACTTTTAGTAAAATATAAATCAGATAGCCACAGGATAAGCCTGACCTAGTGTAGGGAAACAGAAAAGAACAATATTTCAACAAAAAATTTAAATAATAAAGTATGCCGTAACAATATAGTATGCTGCATATGCTCAATATATTTACTGTGGTATGCTGCTGTTTTTTTCTACGGATTAAAATTACTGTGAAATTTTCTTACGCCGCGGCCACTAACTAAGCGAGGATTGTATTTCAAAACACAATTTACATTTAGTGCAAATGCTTTCATAATATTACAATATTGTCTACGTTTAGTAATGTATTGTTTGTATGGGCGAGGCACTCGTCCAAATTACGTTTCATTATTACTCGAGCAAGTCGAGATCTGTCTCCACCACGGAGCTATACCAAAATTATAGATCGCAATCTTTAGTGCAGGTACTATATACGCAGTGGCGAAGGAAAACTTTATTACTCGTAGGGAAACATGCCCGTCAGACCGTCTCCTTCCTCTCTCCTACTCCAAAAATCTTAGAAATAAGGGAAGCCACAGCTATCTATGGGACATCGGTTTGGAATTAAACACAAAGTTTTATTAAAGCCGCCGTTTAGTGGCGTAAGTGAATGTACTGTTTCATATCATCCCGTGGGCGTCGTGACGGCGGTAGAGGGAAACTGCAAAAGGAGATCAACAGTGTCTCCGTGATAACAGGTCAAAATAATAAAAAACTGTGGGAAAAAGGAACTCTAGCATTCAAACTATGGAAAATATCCCCCTATGAGCTATTATCTACTCTGTGCTATGAGGCTATGTATAGAGAAGAATATGTTGTGCATTGGATTTTGATGGGCTGTTTGGTAATGATGAATGATGATGATGCAATTATATGTAGCTTCTTTGTTGTTTTAGTTAGCAATGCTTGACAGTATCGACATAAACCCATCGATTACTAGTGATCGATGCATAAAACCACAACAAAACTAAACATGTGAAATACATAATTACTGTTACTAATGAAATATACAATTTTCTCGTTTTGAGACAATTTGAAAACAAAAATAATTTGGAATGCTCATCTTTTTGCCATCAAATTAGACAAAAATGCAAGAAATAATATAATAATTAACAAGTAAGTTAATTTTAGTGAAATCACCAAATTAATAAGTTATCCACTTAGGCTAGGTAGTTTAAATATCTAGGCGGCGCTTAGAAGCCGTAGCTTGGTCACCCATGGTGAACTAAGAGGAACCCACATGGCTCGCCCGAGGTATAGGGCCGGCCCGAAGCATCCACTCCGAGGGTGCTTGGCGAGCCCGCTTCGAATGTGTGTTGGTGGACTGCAGCAAGAAGGTGTCCTATCTTCCTACCGCTGTAGCCGAGGTGGAGTCGCGGGGAAGAGGAGTGTTTTGGTATGTCGACAGCCCACGCGCTCTATCCTCCGCGATTCTGTGACTCTGGCGGGGCCGCACAGTAGATGCGGTGGTGGTGGGAGAGAGTGGAGTATCGGTATTGTGAGGCGCCGCTCTCTATACCCTCCGCGACCGAATGTTGGTTGCAGGGCCTGGTTTACCCACCGGCTAAGCCTGGCTCAGTCTGGAGCCTAGGGCGCAACGTCCGTGGAGGCGCTGTTTTTACATTTGCAAGCACCACTTATTTACAGAACAATATATGGTATAATATTCTCAATAAATAATAGAGTTAGTGCCGTAAGCATTTTACTTCTTACCATTTCCTTATTTTTGGTAAAAAATCAAATAAATAGATTGTAGAAATAAAAATTTTAATTATTTCTCGCCTTTCGTTGACTGACTGTGTCAAACATTTTAAATTACTCAAGCTTTCTTGTCTACCTCTTATTTAATTATAGTCTATTACCAAGGAACTTCTGTCAAACATGACTTTCGTCTCTGCACAGGGTGGACGACTCATTGAGCCAACGCGATCTTTTAGGCTCTCTTTTTGCGTCCAAATCGAAAACCGCTGACCATCCCGCGATGTGAGTACTCTATGCCGTATCTGTGGTTTACACAGCACGTATGTCTACATATATTTACACACATAAATACACACGTATTTATGTGTGTAAAGCACTCCTCCCCCTGGACGTCAACAAGTCAAGTGGGCCTGATGGAGTCTGTCCTATTGTGCTGAAGACGTGTAGTCCGGTGTTGGCACCGGTTTTAACGCGTCTTTTCCAGTACTCCTACTCCTACAGAACTCATGGAAGACAGCTTTAATGCACCCAATCCCTTCAAACCCGTCCCGTCCCTTCCCTTCAGACTCGTCCAAGTACAGGTCTATCGTATATCTACCTACCTATACCTCCTTAGTCTCCAAAATAATGGAATCCACTTCAAACTGCCAGTTCATGAGGTACCTTGAGCATCACCAGCTGATTATAGTGACCGCCGACACGATTTCCGTCGGGGTCGCGCAGCTAATGATCGTCTTATTTACTCGACTCATCGTGGCCTTGGCCGTTACTTTGGACATAGCAAAGGCCTTGGATGGGGTTTGGCACAAAGCGCTTCTTTATAAAATTTCCCCTATGTGCTTCCCGAGAAATTGTGCAATTGGATAACGTTTTTTACAGATGGGAACATTAAGGTCGCAGTAGTCGGTGTATGTTCCGACTAAAATAGATTAGAATAGAATAGAATAGAATATTTTTTATTCAATATACATTACATGTGTAATTCTTATTGAAAGTCATTTTTTACTTTACCACTGGTTCGAAAAAAACCCTCTGTCCTGGGAAGAACCAGCAAGAAACCCAGCGGGACTTTTTTTTAAATAAATTTTACAATATAAATGATTACGAACTATTTACAAAATTTATTTTAGAAACTGCTTGGAAGCGATCACCTCATTCCCAGGGGTTATTATCAACCATGTATTCATTTATACTATAATAACCCTTTTTATACAGTTTCAGCTTAATAAAACATTTAAACTTGGTAATAGAGAGAACCTGTACACTTTCCGGGACCTTGTTGTAATAGCGTATAAATTGCCCCAAGAATGAATTACTGACTCTGTGGAGTCGTGAAACTGGTATCACTAGCTTGTGTTTGTTCCTAGTGTTTACAGAATGTATATCACTTCTTTTACTAAAACTATCTTTGTTTTTGTGAACATACATTAAATTTTCGTAAATATACTGAGAGGCCAAAGTTAATATATTAATTTCTTTAAATTTATCTCTAAGAGACTCTCTCGGTTTTAGATTGTAAATAGCTCTAATGGCCCTCTTCTGTAAAACAAAAATAGTTTCTGAATCAGCCGTATTTCCCCATAGCAAAATCCCATAAGACATTATGCTATGAAAATAACTAAAATAAACTAATCTAGCTGTCTCGACACTAGTGAGACCTCTAATCTTTTTTACAGCATAGGCTGCAGAACTTAGTCTGCTTGCTAATTTGGATATATGGGGGCCCCACTGGAGCTTTGCGTCAAGAGTGATGCCAAGAAAAACAGTGGATACAACAGGGCTCAATTCCTCCCCATTTAAAAACACATTGGTATTCAGATTTTGAACATTCGTTGTTGTAAATTTAACACAATTAGTTTTATTTCCGTTCAAATGCAGATTATTAACGTTAAACCAATGCACTAATTTTGATATAGCATTATTCACTTCGTCACATTTAAATGATTGACGTTTAAGTTTAAAAATCAAGGAAGTATCATCAGCAAATAATACTATATCATGACTATCCCCTACAAGGTGAGGTAAGTCATTAATATACACCAGAAACAGGAATGGGCCGAGAATCGAGCCCTGAGGTACACCCATTAGTACAGGTGACCCGGAAGAACTTTTACCATTGATAATAACCTGCTGTTTTCTATTACTTAAATATGAAATAATAAGTTTAAGCGCTGTGTTCTTGACACTATAGTACTGTAGCTTCCTGATTAATGTCTCATGGTGAACACAGTCGAAGGCCTTGGAAAGGTCACAAAATATACTCAAAGCATCCTCTGAATTCTCCCATGCACAAAAATATGTTTAATAAGCTCAACTCCAGCGTCAGTTGTCGAGCGACCCCTTGTAAAACCGAATTGATTATTATGTAGCAATTTATTAATATTAAAGAAATTTAACATCTGATCTAAAATAATTTTTTCAAAAATTTTACTTAATGTTGGTAGTACAGAAATTGGTCTAAAATTGGCGGGGTCTAATGTACTGCCAGATTTAAATATAGGTATGACTTTACTATGTTTCATTAAATCAGGAAACACACCAGATTCGACGCTTATATTAAATATAGTGGCTAGATAAGGTGCTAATGTATCTATTATAGATAAAATAACTTTAACGGAAATCCCCCATAAGTCTGCCGTTTTCTTAACATCAATAGTTTTAAAATATTTAACGATATCTTTTGGCAGTACCCTATGGAATTTAAAAGTATTTGAACAAGCCTTTACATTTTGTTTGAGCAATGATTCGGCGACAGTAGGAGAAGAATTTAATGATTTTGTTGTCAAAAAAGGAACATCAGTAAAATGTTCCTCAAAAGCCATAGCAACTTCTTGATCAGATCGCGTTAAATTATTGTTAATATTCAATTTAAAATCCGAGTTGCGCGGTTTGACCTTGCCCGTTTCACTATTTATTATTCTCCAGGTCATTTTAATTTTGTCGGATGCAGTTTTAATTTTGTTGCTTAAATGTAAAGCCTTAGCAGTGGAGCACACTTTTTTAAATATTTTAGAATATAATAAATAATAAATAATAATATTCCACAACTATCAAACAACGCCATCTAGTCCCAAGCTAAGCAGAGCTTGTGTTATGGGTACTAGACAACTGATAAACATACTTATATATTTCTAAATACATAAATATTATAGATAAATTACACCCAGACACAGAACAAATGATCGTGCTCATCACACAAACATTTGTCCTGGGTGGGAATCGAACCCACGACCTCCGGCGTAGCAGTCAGGATCACTAACCACTAGACCAACAGGCCAGTCAGTAGAATATGTTTTTACTAAAATAATAATCTCTAAATATAACACTACTATTATATGATCTTTCATCATAAAGCTCGTATAACCTTCGCCTACTTTTATAAATTCCTACTGTCGCCCATTCACTAAATGATTTGCGACTGTTAAAAGAAAGACGACTGTATGGTAAGTTACTCATTGAAATGGTAAGTTACTTCATCTAAGTAACTTACCATTTCACAACATGGACGTATAAAAAAAGGCGAACAGAATTTTGTTAAGAAAGAACTGATGCACTGTAATTGCGGCGGTGCAAGTATGTTTGCGTGTAATAAAGGGTTGTCATGTGAAACGAAATTTCCCCATTTTTTTATAAAACAATCTATCAAAATATAACATAACTTTGGGGATTGAACTGGACTAGATTTAGTCGGCCTCAATCCGGGACTTTGTTAAGCAAAGACTCGACTTCAGACACAAGTTTGTCCCGGTACTCAGTGACGTTTTCCCAAGAAATATTAGCACGGCCGGTATATAATATATATAGATAGTTGACACGATATAAATTATTATTACGTACCTAATATACAATAATAAATAAACACAAATGACGAATAAAAATTCTATGAATGAAAGATTTCGATTGAAATCGAATAATTCTATTTAACAACAAACTATGTATTCCTCTTTACTTCACAGAATTATATGGTAGCTCCTTTACAGTTCAGGCTACACGTCTTTCTGCACGTAGCGGTAAACCTGTACAAACTATCAGTTGAAACTACCTACCCAGCAGTGGTGCTCGATCTCGACGCAAGTGCGTTAATAATTTTAATGTTTGTTTCCTTGAAGAAAAGGAATTTAATGATACCGCGAAAAGTGGTGAAAAACATGGTCACTGCAAAGAAAACAATGAAGTTGCGTCAACTTATAAAAATAATAAAAAATTGGATGGATGAAAAGACGTATCTCAAACTGTTATAAGCGGTGGCTCCCTTCATTCAAAAGCAGGATACAGTAATTAGAAAGGCTATATATATCTCCTCATGAAAAGCAAAAAGTGACGTTAAGATACCTTGCAAAAGGGAGAACATACGAATGTCTCAAATATTCTGCTATGCCACAACTGACGCTTGCGCAGGCGACTGCCACACGCTCAGATTTTCTTTCACAGTTAAACTGCACAAGTATGTACGGACAAAAATATCATAACTCATATTATATTTTCGGGTTGCCTGTACAAGTGTAGAAACCTTCACACTTATGCAACATACCCACTTCGGTTTAGGTTTACCTGTACAGTATCATGTCCAACCTAGCGTGTATGGCTACCATTTTTTTAAACTGGCGATGCTATTTACACTGCTAATATTCCCTGTAACCACTCATGTGTTCAGTGTTCGCGTAAATATAAGAAATCATCATCACTCATGGTAAGTTTCAAATGCTTGTGTTTGGAGTGTCAGTAAGAGTTCAGAGTTCACGACTATAGTTGTATGACGAATTCGAACTCACGACCTTTAAAGTTCGCGGTCCGCACCCTGCCATTAGGTTACTGATGTTTCATTAGTTATTTCAGTTATCATTCAATCATCTGTTTTTGGCTTCTCTGAAAATGAGGGTATTGCAAAAAGGTGAAAAAAAAGAACACTATTTAATTTTAGTAAAATTTATTGCACGCACAGTTGTTTCTTCAATATTTATTAAAATATGATAGCTGAAATTCTGAATGGGTAACAATATTACATATAGTACATAATGTAGTTTGTAATGCAGCAATATTAGATATAGTACATAATATAGCTTGTAATACAGTTTATTACAGTTTTAAAGCTAATTTACTTACATTGTGTATAACGAACTTTCACCTTGCGGTTACAGTTGCGTCGAAGAGTAGCCTTCTATATCACATAGTACTACTACATTCTGTTTTTCTGCCAACTTCAAAAAGGAAACTGTACTCAATTCGACTATGTTTTCTTATGTGTGTTACCTCATATCTTTTTACTGGGTGAACCGATTTCGATGATTATTTTTTTATTTTAAAGCTGGTACTTCTCGTGTGGTCCCATATGTGAATTTGATCAAGGTCAGACCAATAGTTTTTGAGTTATTCTTAATAATTTATATTGAAGTCGGCTGTATAAAATTTAAATTTTTTAATTATTAACATTATTTTGCAAATTTAAAATGAGATGGTTTATTCTCAAATCAGCACTGCATACATTTTAAGTGACGCAAAAAATAAGCCACAACTGTGCTCAACTTATATTAACACGCAATCATTTATATGCATATTATAAAATGATTTGCAAACAACATGGTTTTAGGTTATGTGCGTCCGGGAGTGTTATTTTATAGGTTAATAAAGAAAGAAAGAAGGATGTATGTGTCAAGAAATCGAGCAAGGTTTCGGCATCACCTAAATAGTATGCAGCGCTACCTTTCTCTGTTAGTCGGAGGGTTTATTTTAACATTTTCAAGTTTTGTTTTTGTTTTCTAACAAACATTTCTTTTAATTGAAACTCTGACAAACATTTCTTTTAATTGAAAAATTTGGGTATTCAAAATTTTTTGAACAAAACAGAAAAATCAATATAATACCAACGGAAGACAGCAATGGTATAATATAAAGCGCAATAGTAGTCGAATGCCAAACTTTTTAGACCACTTAATATAAAATCATAAAAAATTGGTACATCAAAAAATATGCACAGTTTTCGTTAATAAATTGTTTTATTATGAGATTATACCTGTTTAGCTTAGTGTATATAATCTTTTACTATAAGGCCCGTATTACATTAAGGTACCATATTACATTTTTTTTATAAACTGGCTTTACGGCTCTGGGTTCTAGCCCTTCTGAGCCATACCATATTACATAATGAGGTGCAAACACAAAGTAAACATGACTAGATTGCAATAACTGTCATCATACTTAAACCATGTCAGAATATTTCTTATGTGAGCATAAAAGAAAATAAAGAAATCAACAAAATGAAAAGTTTCCTTCCCTAAAACATTAATTCTTAGAATATCCTTTCAAAAACTTACTTTGTAATAAAAATAGTGCTAAAGCCTGTTGTTACGTTGTCGCTTGAGACATGATCATTTTCTGGAACAAAGAGAGCATTTATTTTAATATTCAAGTCAAACACTAAAAAGATATTCAGGTAATTGTTATTTATTTCCTCTAAACATATTACAATAATGACTCATTATCATAATATGCTAATTATATTAATGGCACAAAATCATCACAGTATGGGATTACTGCTATAATGAATAGCAAATTTAAGTATTTGTTTGTAATGTCAAAATAACAGCTTTGTACAAGAAAATGTACTTACAACAAAAAAAAAAACAATTTTTAAAATGTTTTTCTGTCAGTTTCTTTATTCCGGCTAATCTTTGAAATGGCTAGACCGTTTTTGACAAAACTCTCACTGGCAGGTAGCTGATATTATAAGGAGTAACTTAGTCCACTATTATTTAAAAAATTTTATTTATTTAAATTATTTTATATTTTTAGGTAACGTTATAGATATAGCAGGTAGAAACTTACATAGAATTTGTTTTGTAGAATATTACAACCATACGGTATTTTGTAAAGATGGAAGTATTATCTCTCAGTACCTAGTTCATTAGTATTTATGTATATATTTTTGAGATTTGGATAAACACTTGTACTAGTTTAACAATATCTATTTTAAATTATTATTATACAAATTATAAAAAGAAAGCTGTAACTTAACCACATGACAACAATCGCAAGTACAAATTAAATATGTATGTACATACATACTTTATAAAATATATATTTTTATATATACATTTATATTTTATATTATACTAGCTGTGCCCGCAACATCGTTCGCATAGAATTATTTTTGGTAATTCATTATACCTACTTCCCTATTTAAAAATTAAACCCATTAAGGGGTTTTAATTTTATTTGCGCGAAATTTTTAAATAAAAGTAGCTTAAACTATTCCTTATAACATCAGCTATCTACCAGTGAAAGGCCCGTCAAAATCGATCCAACCGTTTCGTAAATTAGCCGGAACAAATGGACAGAAATACACACAAAATTAAAAAAAAATGTTTTTTGATTAAATGTAACGTAAATACTTTCATATGCATTTAGCAGAAAGCTGTTATTTTGACATTATAAACAGACTAATTTTATTTATTTGTGGAGATATCTATGCACAATCTTACAATTATAAGCTTTCGCTGTCGCACGGATGGGTCGGCTCGAACCGGGGTGGTACCACGACCTCACACAATACCAGCGTGAAGTAGAAGATTACTTCTGCGTTTCAGCCACCACTGTGCGATACGGAAGAAGTTTTCTTCCTCGCACAACTTCCTTAAGCTATTTTTCTGAACCGATACGACTTAGGGACCTTCAAAAGCCTACTCTTTTTTAAAAGGCCGGCCGCCACGCATCTGCAATTCCCCTGGTGTTGCAGTTGTTTATGGGCGGCGGTAGTCACTTACCATCAGGTGAGTAGCATGCTCGTTTGTCACCTCTTCTGAATATATATTAAATATTTTATTTAATATAACTATAAGAATATTGGCATAATATGTATTATTTTGATTTCTATTTATATTCTTTAATTTATATTATTAATATCTACACCTACTTCATTTTATCTGCATCATCCAAAGGTTGAAATTCACCTGTAGAAAATGCCTCAGGCATTAAGTGCGGCTATAAATCATTATATGAATTAAGATTAAAAAAAAGAAGACAAATTAAATTTTCAAAAGTGCTATTTTGACTCTTCTGCCATTCTTAATTCCTTAAAACGGAGAAACCTTATTTTTAATATCTTATACAATTATTAAATAAAATATTTATTTCTTTAGAATAAGAGTGACTAACGAGCACACAGTCCACCTGATAGTGAGTGGATGCTGGAGCCCATAGACATGAAACACGGCAACATTAACCTTCTATTTTAAACTGGTATTGTATGAGAACGTAGTCCTCCCCGGTAGAGCCGATCCATTCGTGCTACAACCATAATATAGCTGCAGCGTGGCTCTAGTATGTATTACATTATAATTAATTTCAAGTTTTTTAACTTAATCTTATTTTGATATCATGTATCTGTATGTATCATATATATCATTATATTCGTTTCTCAAAATTAGTTGTGAGAAAATCTATGTTAAACTTACTTTGACCGGATACAGTGCATTGGTTAGTTGTAAACCCACACTCCTCGCTAAGACCAACGGAGCTATGTCCAGACTATAAAGGCGGTACAAAGCGTCGATGGCCAACTGTGTGGGCACATTGTGCCTCTGTCGAGAACTCTCATATTTTTCTAACCAGGTATGGTGCGCTGTAAACACATAGAAATATCCACAATAACTAAGAGATTCTGACATTTTAATCTGTGGATTACCAATGAAAAACATCGTATTACAACATGCCAAATTTGTAGACTCCACACAACCATAGATAAGAGTGCTCAGAATAATCCTTTTTTAATAGTTATTTATAAGAATTATACAACTAAAATTCTAAAAATTTTATTATAATTAGGCTCGTTACTAAATTACGGGAATTAAGATTATACGAGAAATAAATTGACAGAATTTACTTCAAATCACGCCTTTCCGCCATTATGCTACTTTATACTTTTAGAACTACGTCGGCTTCGCAGGTTAATGTAGTACTTCACAGACCGTGTAGATGGCGATGTTCAGAATTATTTGATTTATAAAATTTATTTTAAAAGATTTCTACCTTAAAAATACCAATTTATTTGAAAACCTCTAAAATAGAGTTTCACCTATTGATTTTAAACTCCTATGTTATTTTTTACTACTGAAATAAATCTGTAACAGCACTATCTGCACGGTCAGGCAAGTACAACATCGATCTACGAAGTCGACGTAGTTTATTCGACGTAGTTATATAGTTCCAGGTTCATTATGGAACCTGGAACTTTCACGGAAGCCTCCATAAATTAATGAGGCCATCCGCGATTTTTTATGCCACCAGGGCAAGCAACTTAAAAAAATAGATATTAAGAAGGTACCTAAGTTTTTGACAGAATACGAATAAAGTTTATTCCATGTCGTCTTTGCAGTTGAACTTATTTAGGCGCGACCTGAGTGTGGCTCTAGATCTTTATCGGATGCAAGTGTCTATGGTCCATCTGCACATTTCCATATTTATGAAACTCGACTGAATATGGCACGGAATATAAAAACAAGAGGAAGCAAAAAGTGGGCGGAGCAGGCGAGTCAGAATTAGTGACAGCAGAGCGTAAATGACTGTCAGTCGCAGGCTCAAATTGTTGCAAGCTGACGGATCGCTGAGTAAGTGATATATGCGAAAATATGCCATTTTGGACAATATTAGTGTATAAACGAAAGTAAAAAGAAAAATAGTTTGAATGGAGGTCTTTCATACCAAAGGCACGTGTAAATTTTTTCTTTTTTGGAGATACTTGACTACATCATAATAATCTTATACTGAATATCGATATAAGCCAGATCACTTTCAGGGAGAGTAACTACATCACTAACATCATTTACGTAGCAGTATAGGTTAGGTAGGGCAATGTCAACGTTATATCTATTGTCATTATATCTATAACAGTGTGAATTTATTATTGCGACAACTAACGTTAAGAAGTTAAATTTGCTCATTAATTCTAGAAAATTCGTCAGTGAAAAGTAATATGATCTCTATTTTTAAGAAAATATGGTTCGTACTAAAGTGAATGGTGAGTAACATAATGCCTTTCTCTTTAATTTTTTAATAGCCAATCACGCAAAAATTATTGAAATGGTACACAATTGCCGGTACACATTTCTTTCTTGCGTATGTATGAGTTTGGCGACAGTGGTTCTGTTACAAATTATGCGCTTTGCTACTTCCTCTTGTTTTTTATATTCCGTAGAATATGGTATTTCTTGAGTATATGATTCTAGGTAGATTAAAGCGCTTCGATTTATTTTGAATTAACTCCGGCCGTTTTACAGTGTAAACATAGAACTTTTAATATATCGAACACAGGTACTTTTTTGACACTAAACGAACATAATATACTGTGAATAAGCGCAGAGGTGGATTAAATGTCGACAACACCCTAAGCTAGCAGCTCTTCAGCGTTCCTATGGCGGCCATTTTTATTAATTATTACTACTTATTTTGTAAATAAATTAAATTATTATTATTTATAATATAGTTTAGTTGCAAAATAACTGCGACGCGTAACACGTGATGAGAGAGTGAGGGCCTCAGAGTACACATAAGCAAGTACGGTAAGGGCGATGTAGATGTAGGAGTAATCAAGTAGACGGGGCGCGCTTTGGTAGCTCTAAATCTCTGAAGAAAGTATATATATTATTATTTATACCGTTATTTTGCAATAACAGGCCAAATTTGCAGAGAAGGTTCAGAATAAGTAATATAGGCAAATAGTGAAGAAAAGTTAATTTAAAAAAATTTCAAACATTCTGTCCTTTTTATCTTTTAAATTCTAAATGCGTGGTAATACATTATTTTAACTGATTTTACTGCGCACGCACACATTCGTAAGGGTCAATCGGTAGGCAAAATCGTGGTTGCCCATAAATCACATTCAATTTCAATAATTCATATTTTCAAAAACTGGAATAACGGTATATCATTATTAATATATTTAAACTTAAGTTTAAAATTTGGCTATTCTTTGAAAAATAACTCTGTATATATTTTTCGTTAAACTACTTCTGCGTGCGCGCCCTTATATAATCTTGCACCCCTAGGCACATGCCTAGTTTGCCTTAAAGATAAACAAATTTTTAAAGGTTACACGCACTTTTTTATGCGAACGCAGCTGGATGTGGCAAACCGAAAATCAAGCTATTAACTCGAAAGTCTGGCAAATGAAAAACAGTTCTTTGAAATCTATGTATCATCATCAACCCATAAAACTCAACGGCTGTACATGGGTCCGTTATAGGGAGTATTCGCCTTAATTGTGACGCTTGGCAGGCGTATTGAGATTGCATTTCCCCTCTACACGGCAAAATCTACGTATACAACAAAAGAAACGAATTGTGATATTTACCTCGCATAAGAACTGATGACAATACTATAATGTCATAAGTATGACTTTATTATTCTCATTAGGATTATCACGGTTCGTAATCAATGTGAGTTTTATAAACTCTGATTTTAGATAGGGTACTTCCCGTTGACCTAGAATCATGAAATTTGTCAAGAAGCAAGGCCTCACAGCACAAGTTAAGGGAAAGGTCTCAAAATCGTTAACTTGTAGTTTTATCACAAATAAAACATTTTTTTTGCGATTCCAAACTTACATTTGCCGTTAAATAATTGACCGTGTCGTATAACGATGTATAGGACAAAATTTTTTTTAACTACAAAGGTAAGTTGGTCCTCCAATTTTACTTTTCTTTTCTTTAGAGTAATGGTGCGGTGCCATTGAAATATGTTATTCCCTAGATATTCAGGTCTCAGGATTTATTTCTTCACCATCGAGCAGGTGGTAAGCCCGCTCTTAAAATTACAAAACTTACAGCGAGTGCTTGCTTAGATTACATTAAATGCAAAACTTACTGATATCTAAGCCGGTGTATATCGCATCAGCGAAGAAGTCGGTCAAGTCCTTTACATCCCCAAAGCCAAGGTTAACGCCTTGTCCAGCCAACGGATGGACCCGGTGGGCGGCATCTCTGCAAATATTAAGTGTATTACCATTCCAGCCTATCGAAATATAGATAGTCGGCCCATAGTTTGCCTTATAATTAATATAATTGTCTCGTTTTGCAAGCGGGTTGGCAACCACAGTTTTTATTATTTATTTATTTATTTAACAATATATGTACACACAAACAACAGAAAGGACACAACATGATGAAGAGTTTGTACAAGGGCGCTACTTATCTCGTAATGAGCTTTAAAGGATGGGAATTTTAAGAGGCGCTTTAAGGTGAGATCTACAAATGTATGAAGGGAAATTTGGACTGTGTAAGATGTTAAAAAGAAAACAAAGAGTACGAGTGTTTCTACGCCACTTCTTCTGGGAGCCACTTGAGCTGCTTTCTGTATTTAGAGACGTGATCAAACTTCCGAAAATATACCGAATGCAAAGTGTTTGCAATAGCTCAAGTTTGTTTAATTGCTCCTGTGTAGCATCCAAAAAACAGACATCAGTGTGATCTAAGTTTGGCAACAGAGAGTTTAAACAAGAGAGATTTTAGTTGATAAGGGTAAAAAACTTTGAAGTCGTTTTAACGAGTGAAAAGCATAATTAACTTTTCTGCTTAAGTCCGTTATGTGAGCACCCCATGATGACATATTTACAATAATTAGGCCCAAGTTCTTCGCAGATTCCGAATAAGCAATAGATGTGCCATTGATATTGACATCTGGCAGGGTGCATTTATCAATAATACTACTAGTATATCTGCTACTTACTATTAACGCTTGAGATTTACTTGGATTTATAAAAATCATGGAAAGCCATGGAATCTGGGCCATAGAATAATTCTATCCAAATCGTCATTCAGGGCATCTATCGCCAGTTTAGCCTCAGATGCCTCAAAGTGACGGTAAAGCTGCAAATCGTCTGCATAAAAATGGAAGTTGGAGGATATTATTTTTCATAATAGAATTAATAAAAACGGTGAAGAGTAAAGGAGACGAGACGCCACCTTGGGGTACACCTGCAATGAGATTACACCAGTTGGAATAAATGTCATTGGAGCGGATACATTGTGACCGTCCCCGAATATAGGAATCATAACAGAGAATGACCGAAGATGAAACATTGATAGTCTGAAGAATTTTAAGGAGGATATCAAAGTCAACAGAATTGAAGGCACTGTTAAAATCTAATAAAATGAGTACTGTTAATTGTTTTTGACCTATGGCTCCACGGATATCATCAGTTACTTGAAGAAGAGCCGGAATCCAGATTGAAATGTACTTAAAATAGAAGAAAATTGATTGGGAACAATATGTTCCAGTATAGGTCGAAATTCAGAAGGTTATGTAGGGTTAGCAACCTTGGATGTTGGAATATGGAAAACAGGAGAAAGGTAATGAAAAGTTAAATATGTGAGTAAGAAGTGGCAGAATACATATATGATGTAATCATGGTTATCATTGTGGAAGAATTTTTATCGTTTCCCGATGCAGTAGAAGATATGTATAGCACTGATCGCTTTGCTTCATCTTCTGACAGTGATACAAATTCAAACTGTGAGAAATGTTGCAACGGGCATCTGGATAATTCTAGCAAGGTCTTAGCCTTTATAAATGAAGATAAGGAAACAGGTGGAAGAGAAAAATAACGATTGAGAGTATCTATATCAAGATTTACAATCGCAAGCGCAGGATGTTTGCCAATGCCGACTGTTTTGAGAAAACTCCAGGCTTTTCCTGAATCGCAATTTGAAAGTAAGTCATGAAAGTAGCGCTTTTTAGCATCTCTACACAGACGTCACGCAAAATCTTGAACTTGAATAGATTTATTTCCAGGGGACAATGTTTATGAATTGTTTTTGAGTAAGCAAGTGTTGAAATCTCCCATCACGATCACATGACTATATATAGGACAGAAGTGTATAAGTAGATTTTCAAATACCTTAAAATAATTAATTTGCATATTAGTGCTGTATATAACACCAAGAAGGATTTTTGTATGGTGTAACCTCAAGAAAGAGGTACTCAGCAGATTCAGAATAAGTTGACGGGGAAGCAGTGATTTGTATGTAAGGGATTTCAGAACGCAGGTAAATAGCTACACCACCTCCATCCTTACCGATCCTATCATTACGTATGAAAACGTAACCAAGAAGTGAAAACTGAAAAGAAGAAAGAGAAAACTAGAAAAAGTTTCAGATATAAGAAGTGCGTCGATTATATTACTGCTAATGGATGCAAGAAGGTCAGGATGGTGGGCAGGAACACTTTGTGCGTTGATATGTGCCAACGTTAAAATAATTGGGGTAGGGAGAAAATATGGCAGAAATATGATCATGCAGTCCAAAAGGTTCAGATGACTCGGTATCCGCGCTTAAGAAACTGGTAGGAGATGAATTACACGAGAAAAAACTAGCATACTACATGAAGGTAATATGGGCACTTTAAGCTTTGCCGCCGTATGAAACCAAAACTAGGCAGAGGACAGAGTCAAAAATACAAAGTCGTATACTATAACTAATATATTACGAAAAAAATTGCAAACAAGCTTCGCCAATAATTAGGAACACTTTAAAAAATCAAGTTATAAAAAGTAACTACACTACACAATACTTTAATCGACTAAAATTGTTACTATATTCTCAACTGTCAAAATGGCGTCGATAATAGTTTAAGAGACAGTGAGCGGCAGACTTACGGTATTCCAATAAGCTTCACGTTTTTCTTCAGTTAATCCCCTATATCTGAGGTACTTGAAATGGGAACTCTTTAGTTTGACCGGTGGTTGATATAGAGACGCTCAGGTAAAACAACCGAAAAAAACGTGAAAGTAATAAGTCTGCCGCTTTGATATCTTGAAATATGCAATAAAAATTACCGAAAAATAACATTATCAGACACCCATGGCGATCCCAAGGTCATGGAAGACAGGTTGACAAGTACAATTTTAATTTTAACCTTTATTAATTGATTGACTGATAAAGAGTTATCACAGAGCCACCTATACAAACAAGGCTGTAGTTTTTGAGTTTTAAGAAAGTGACCATATTAACTGGATGACCATATTACCTTCACATACTATATTATCTAACTTATGATAAACAAAAAACGAAATTAAATAAGAATAAAAACAACTCAACTCGGTGCAACTCACTAGCATAACGATTTTTTTTTAATTAATCTGTGAATACACATTATATTAATACTAGAAGAAGAAAACCAAAAATACTAATTTCAATACAAAATTGACAATGTAAAAACGGAACGTTATTTTAAACCTTAGAGTATACAATTAAACAAAATTAAAGTAAAGTAGTAAACATTAGAATGTCATCAAAAACATAACTTGAAAACAAACCAAGTCTCGCAACTCAGTTCTTCTACCGTAAACAGTTGTGAGATCCATTATGTTTTCCTATATTTACGCGAAGATTACACATTAAATGAAACTAATTTTTACGGATTTTATCGCGTTTAATTTAACTCTTTCATTCCCGACATTTCGGGTGCTTTACAGCACCCATAGTCACGGGAGGAGGGGGGGGACTGAGGTGTTTAACGTCCCGATGTTATAGTTAGCGCGGCTACCTTCAGTTTTTGAATATTAATTTTTGGTCCGATCTACGCAGAATGACCTTATAGTATCTTGAAGTCTTGCAGTGGTATGCTTGGGTTTGGATTTAATTTTATTAATTATAGGATCCCAAGCAGACGGCAGCACCAATCCATCTTCTCTATTGAAATTAGGATGCTTTTTAATTTCAATAGCCTAGCGAATCATCCTTGGTAGGAATCGGTATTCTTTTGCGAGGATTTGTGGTGTATAATAATATCAAATCTAATGTAATGGTGGGGACGATCTTGAACATGTTCACACACTGCAGGCATCCCGGAACTTCCCGACGACGTCGGTGCTTCAAGGAGGTTCAAACCGTTGAAACCGAAGTTACATTAGATTTGATAGACCACAAATCCTCTCAAAAGAACACCGATTCCTACCAAGGATGATTCGCGAGGCTATTAAAATTAAAAAAAAAAAACATCCTAAATTCAATAGAGAAGATGGATGGGTGCTGCCATCTGCTTGGGATCCTAGCAAGCTCATATTTTATAATAAAAAGTACTGCACTATCAAGAAATTGATAGTTCTTCAGACTGATATTCGGCCAGTCTGTACGGATATTCCATCTGCGCAGAACAGAATTATAGTGCCAGTGTATGTAAGTACACGTGCACTCTCTATTTCCACTCTCATAGTCCGATGGGACGGCAATCCGATACGAGTGGAGCAAGATCTTTAATAGGACCACGGCTTTACTCGCTTTCCGAAGCACCGTGCTTCCGACGACCAGGCCAACGAGGCAATCCAATAAACTGGAAATACATGAATAAGTAAAAAAGATAGTTGAGTGAGTGCATTTTTTTTTTGCAGTCGTTGATTAATTATTGCCTTGGAATCAGTGAACCATTTTATTCTGAGCATTTACTTACTGCAAAGAAGTTCAAGTATAGTATTTTCTTTCATAAATTCTTTTTTTTTTATTTCGTTCTAGTCTAGGGTGGTACTACCGTACTCAGACGGGGTCTTGGGTAGAAAAAGTGGCTTACCACTCAATTTAAGTTTAAGATAACACGTAATGCTACGGATTTTAGCACGCTTAATTTGAACCAATTTTTATATACAGACGATTTTGGGTGCTTTATAATACACAAGCACCTATAATCATGTATCGAGGTGCATTATATCGTAATGTTTAACAAATTTTCAAATACAGACGCTTATGGGCATGCCTGGCAAGCATGGCAATTGTGGCAAATCCTTCTCGAGCTGAATTTCTCATGTTCAGCAATAGTCTATGTTAATAAGACTCATATGGCCCACTTTCTTACGATAAGGAAGTGTATTCAAATTCGTCACCATTATCTTAAAAACTCTCTCCTTTATAAAGTTATCTTTAGGTACAGAATTTACGCAATGACATCCCTGTGCGTTGCCCTTTTCTTTTCCGAACTTGAATGACACTACGAGACGTAACGGCGTCTTAAAATTTATTGAGTAGCGTATGAGTATTTGGGCATAAGACTGATAGTTTTGTAATTATTAATGCAAGACGATATAGACCATCACGTTACTGTTCACTTTTCCAACGTGATAACCGTATGTTTGTGAGCATGGCACTAGTGATCTAAGCGGTACATTACTGACCCGACAAGCGCGATGCCTGGTGCGATATAGCGCGTGCTGTGACCGAAGGCGAGTGGGAAAGCCGCCCGAGAGGAAGGTGCTACAGCTCGTATGGAGGGCGGCAGCTGGCGCTCGGCGCCGTCGGCCAGCCCCGCGCGCCGCAGGCACGAGCCCACCCACGACGTGCACGTGTCCACTACGCTGCGCCGCGGGTATTGTTTCCACTGAAACGGATCAAAATATTGCACGTTCTTAGCGAAAAGGCCGGGCAGCGATATCGCCGTGTGGTGGCGGCGTAGAATTCACTAAAATATTGGAGTTGTAAGACGGAAATGAACAAAATGTGCATTGCGTTTACCAAGCGTAGCAACTATGGCAATATACCACATATAAGGCAGTCTATGTGGAATTCCTATATTTAGCAGTGGACTTTTATAGACTGTAGACATGTGTCAATCGTGAATGATTCGTTCATTTGACCCGGGACGCATCGAAGTATTGATGATGCAATTACATTTTTTGAGCGTTCCGGAGCAAACCATTAACAGAACCTACGACCAAAGAGTAATGTAATGTCCGACGACCGACATTATCGAGCGGATCGTACAGATCACAGAGTACTGAAAGTCAAAATGATCAATTTGAATGATCGACGCGAATGCTCCGGTTCGTAAGACGAATCATTAGTTGAATGATAGGGTCACTAAAAAATAATGAATGACACATTAGGCGGTATAAAATACTACTAGGTGTTTCGGACAAGCTAATGCAAAAGGCTGTAGGATTAATTTTCTGTATAGGAGTCCGTCCCTTCATACCTGTATAACTTCCCAGTAAGATAGCATTATAGGTCCTATTTTCCATAGTTTAAATCCTGACACATCTCTACGTTTCAAGGTACATAGAATCGGACGTTATAATAGTTCGTAACTAATTTTCTGCCTCGCGTATTTAGGAAAATAAATAATAATATCGAGGTTGGACCGGTTTCATTCGATACATTATTTATATAATTCACCATCATCGACATCATTACCTATCAAAAGTCCATAGCTGAACATAGGCCTTCCCCATAAATTGCACTAACCTTTTGAGCGCCACGCCAAAAAGACATTACCGTGTCCTGTACGCCAAAGCGAAAAGTAAACAAAAATACCTACGAAAAAAATAGTGTTGAAGAGTTGATATATCGATAACACAAAATAACTTGTTTTTGTTGGTTTTTTATGCAATAAATGACTCTTTATAATCTGGTATGTTTTATTTAATCTTGTGCTGTCTTCCTCTCTTTTTGTATATGTACTTTGTACATAAATAAAAAACAAACAATATCAATAAAATAGTAGTAAGCCACAGCACTACTCTCCATCGTGATGACGTTACTGTCACGACTGGACGACAACGGCGTAGCTGACCTTCCTTTTTGAAACTTTCTTAGAGATGTAGCCGTGTCGCACGTTGTGTATCCATTTCGAAATCAATCTAATCAAAATATACAACATCGATTCAAAATATTTTAAGTGTCGGGGGAGGCGTAAGCCAAGTGAAACACAGAAGAAAAGTCTTACGCTCTTATGACAATGGGGGTTTGATATGATCCTGATGCTGTCAGATAATTTTGAGATTGAGAAAGAAAATAGCACAACACAAAATAAAAAATTGCTCTTCATACCTTAAGTAAAAAAAAACACATTTATTATTTGTAATTTTATATTATTAAAATAAAAAAGGTACATAATTATTCACTAATCAACAACTGTATATAATTAATTATTCGCACTAGGTAAATCAGTCAGAAACGTTCATGTTGCACTGCACTACTTTTCCCGCTAATCACTTATGACGTCATCAGGGTGTCGTCTATCCTTGACCATGGCACGCATTGAAGGTGAACTGATTTTCGATGACGCGCTGAGGATGCGCCAGAGTTGAGATATTACATTTATTATGCGAAGATGATTTGATAACATTTTTTTTATTCATGTAGCTAATTATAGTTTTATGTTTCTAACCTTTTGTTTTATTCAAATATCAATAATAATAGAAGAAAAATAACACGTTTGAGTTGAATTTTGGATAGTTTTCAAGAAATCTATGCTCCCGCGTTCGACACTAGCGGTCAACCATAGACGACTTTGGCGTGCTGGACATATTATTTGCTTAGATAAAAATCCATTTTTTTTAGTTTAATGTTTCTTAGTACTTGCAGCTTTAGGAGACTTGTTTTTTATACTCACATGTTGCTGGCTTATTCTTTTTTGAGAAGTGTAGAATTAAAATACCAGTAATAATTTTCCAATATCTATATTTCATATTTTTGTGGGCCGGGTTTTTTGTCAACTACAAAAGTCATTAGTGCTCAGGGCCCGCAGGTGCTGGTCAAGTATAGGCGACTTTGGCGGTCAAAAGGTTAAAGGGAGAATATTTGCCTTAGTTGCAACCGCAGTTTTTTATTATTTTTGAGTTATCAGGAAGATATTGTTGCCCATCTTCTGTTTCAGTTTTCCTATGTCAACTCTTATGACCTCCACGGGAGGACATGGAGAAGTGTACTCTTTTGTGCCGCCACTACATTATGATTTATATTATTAGAAACTTAAGTTTTTCCAAGTCCAGCAGTTATTTGCTATGAATAAATTAAATGGTGAAAATTTAATGGTATTCTCAATTTTCTATAAGACATTTTTCTTCTTGTTTAAAATGGTGAGAAAGACAGGATAATCACAGGCTGTGAGTCATCTCATTTTAGACTTATACTCAACCAAATATAAGAAATGTCTTTTGACTTTTCACATTAATCATTTCGCAATAACTTTGTAGAAGTGTACTCACATGATTTAAAATAAACTTTTACGTAAATACAAAGAATTATGAAGTTATCTATATTGCATTGCAACATGTATAGCTCTTTGTCACTAATTAAATTCGAATCTTTCAAACAAAGTAAAATATAAAAAAAAATAACTAGAATCAACTTTTTTGCTCGACGTGAAAGCGAAGCCCTTGCGAACAGTGGGTAAGCACTTGCTGTTTCCCTTGATGTCTCGAAGACCTTTGACATGGTTTGGCACGTTAGCCTATTAGGCAAGTTTTGAGCGGACGGTTTATGCCCTAGGATACATAATATAGACATAGGACTGGGTGAAGGACTTTCTGAGTGAACGATTTCTCCGAGTCGTCATCGATAGCTGCTCGTCCAGTCCTATCGAGACAAACGCCGGAGTTCCTCAGGGCCCCGTTCTTTCCGTAACTCTCTTCCTGCTGCATATTAATGATCCGCTCATTGCCGGTATCTATGGTATGACGACAGCACAGTTGTGGAGAGGTGCCAGTCGAACGCTCAGACCAGTCGGGATCAAATCCAGTCCTAAAGAGAAGCTATGTTTGAGCGTGTGAATCTCTTACTGCAGGCAGTCTCCGAATGGCCAATCTCATGAGATTCAATGCCTCCAAAACACAAACGTGTCTTTTCACTACTACAAGAAGGTTTGTCTCCCCCTCTCCTTCTCAGATAAAGCACACCAGAAACACAAGGAACACTGCCCTTCGCGGCCTCCACCTCTACATGCACAAAAGATTCCCCTAGCACCAAGTGGTGTAGCCCTGCCAAAGTCGCGGAGGATAGTCGAGTGGCGCATCGCTGTCTGTCTGGGGGAAAATAAGGAGAGAAGAAATAAGAAAAAACATTCGAAATAATAATCTAATACTTTTAGGCGTCGTCCTAATTGGGAGCGATCGTACGATGCGTTTTTCATCTCACGATCAAAGTGGTACTGGTACTACTAGAAAATACTGTGGGTATACACCACATTTTCAAAGTTGTGCGTTTCTCATGTCTAATAAAACAGTCATATGTGAAGTGTTTAGAACAAAGATAATCATTTTGTTTCGGACACCAATTCACAATTTTTATGCTTTTTAGCCGTAATCTTAGTCTAGGTTCAGTTGGAAACTTGTTAATTAATAAACATTTGATAATTAACTGTTGTCGGTGACTTTGGTTTTTAATGGATATGGGTAGAAAAGAACATCGATAAGTACACCTTCGTACAAAAGTACACTTTACTTCCACACACAGACAAGGAACCCGACAACCCTATTGAATTTTATTGTTTATCAAAACTCAGTAATATAAAACCAAACATGTTAGTGGACATTAAGATTAGTAAAAAAAAATTAAAGTTCAAAATAGAGAGATACGATTTAAATAACACAAAATACTTTTTTTTTATAGGATCGGGTGACAAATGAGCACACAGTCCACCTGATGGTAAGTGGCTACTGTGACCCATAGACATCTATATCTATCCTCAATAAAGACTCAAGATGTAGATGCGTTGTCACCCGTGAGGACTAAGATGGAATGCCTTTTTGCCAGTAAAAAGGGTCTCCGGTTCTCTACACTCACCACACGAAACACAGCAGCGTTAAGCTGCTATTTCACGCTGGTTTTCTATGAGAGCGTGGTCCTTCCCCGGTCGAGCCGACGCATTCGTGCTACAACCATAATATAGCTGCACCATGGCTCTACCACGTAGAATACTTATTCACACATATACATATACACAAAGAGCATATTATGTCAATTGTAGTTCCCGGTAGCGGCAACGAGGGCGCTTCAAATTGGCAGAAGCATTTCGTATGTTATAGCCAGTCCAGCGTACTTGTATAGAGGTCAGTGGCTCCCGATAACAATTCACAAGCGCAAGCAATTATGGAGAGGCATGACGTAGTCTTGCAAAGAATAACATTTTTACAATAAATTAATAATATAACCAATTGTGTTCATCGATAAAACATGACTGAACGCCAACCACACTGTTCCGAGAAATACATTGACAGATGACACTGAAACATCTTGCTCAAAGGAAAAGGTGGGCGGTAAATAATTTGCCATGGAGATTATTTGGAGATGGGAGGGATGGGAGGATTTATAGAACATTGTTGCAATAAAAGAAGTGGAAGAATATGAAAGGTTCTAACTGCTAGTACATTAACTCTACTTAAACAAGCACGAGATAAAAATATACCTAACACCTTTGCGCCTTTCAAGGTGAAGATGATGGAGGGTTTGCTCAAGGAAGCATGTGCTCATGTCACAAAGGATGACTGGTCAAAATGGTGATAAACAAAAAAAAATGTTATTGACGACTAGAAAGGAGACATTAATTTTATCTGAATTATTGAATATCAAATGACAATTAAAACTAAATGTAATGAAAGTGATTAAATAAATTTAGTTTTGTTTTGTTTGATTTTTGTAAATAACTTTGTCTCTAGAAATTAACAGTAAGCGATAAATAAAATACGAAGAAACTCATAAATTGTGTGTTTTTAATTATCGGTTTCAATTTTATTCTAGCTTACGTGGTAGAGCCAAGCTGCAGCTATATTATGGTTGTAGGACGAATGGGTCAGCTTGACCGGGGAAGGACCACGCTCTCACAGAATACCAGCGTAAAATAGCAGCTTAATGCTGCTGTGTTTCGTATGGTGAGTGTTGAGAACCGAATACCCTTTTTACTGGATACGAGGCATTCCATCTTAGTCCTCAGGGGTGGCAACGCATTTGCATTTTGATTCTTAATCGAAGATAGATGTAGATGTCTATGGACCACAGCATCCACTTACCATCAGGTGGACTGTGTGCTCGTTTGTCACTCTTATATTCTATACAAAAACTAAATAATCGATATCGATTTCTCTTATGAATCGAATTATGTAAGTACCGATTTTTTGGTTGACATGCCTAATCCCAAAAGTTTTACAGCTGTCAAAAGGTATTTTTTAGAGTTGGTGGAGTATAAATAATAATTTATTTGTTAACTATACATAATTACCAAAGCGTCATTAAGTGCGTCGACGAATTGTTCCTCTGGCAATTTGAGTAGTTCTTTAGCGTGAGAGTGTGTCGTCGACCAGACTAAGGAACTTCTCGTCGAGTCAAGTGGCAACAGGGCAACGGGACCTGTTGGCAGGAAGCGCTGCCACGCTGTTGTGTTCTCCGTCGCCTGAAATTTACATTTAAATAATACCACACTTTAGTATACCCATATATACTCTTTATATATAAAAATTACATGTCACGTTGTTTGTCCGCGATGAACTCCTAAACTACTGAACTGATTTCAATGAAATTTTGCACACTCTGTGCAGTTTGGTCCAACTTGAGAGAAAGGATAGTTTTTATCCTGATAAGTGACACTCAAGTTTTTTTTATTACGAATTTAAGCATTTTTATGAAGGGTCATCGAAAAGGGTAGAAAAACGTCTGCCTGGTCAGCTCGTAGTTTATATAACACATTTATAGCTTACTAGTTCCAGCCATTTAAGAGGTAATTGCGATTGAATCCTAAAAATATTTTTTTAGCCTCGTAGTCTCATAATTAATTTTTTTAGTCTGGTTAGGTATTAAAAGTAACGTAGTATAATTATTAAAAGATCTTTTGAGTTAATTTTTAAATAATTACAATTTAGGTCTTGAAACTCCTTTTCTGTCCAGCTATCCGTCTGGGTGGGCAGCAACAGCACAAATGTGTATGAGTACGTACCACTCGTACTTTGTTAAGTATTTCTGCAGCCAAGCAGCAGTGCTACACAGCTGCGACCAGGTCTGAAGGGTATAGGAACCCAGTATAGTTACAGGCTTTGAGGCAGTCCATACTAGGCCTCAGAGGTGACAATGGATCTGACTGGTTAACAGTAAAAGAGGCTTTCAGGTTCGCGTCTCTCATCGAAACACATCAGCAATATGGTGTTATTTTAGGCTGGTATTCAATGCGAGCGTGATATTTCCCCGGTCAAGTTGACTCATTTCTGCTGCAGCCGTGAATATGCTGTAGCGTGTCTCTACTCTAACACGTAAAACAACTTATTTTAACCAGAATCTTTTCAAGTTGAAGTGAGATATATGTATAGGCTGTAGCCTATACATATATCTCACTGCCGGGCACAGGCCTCCTATCATTTCTGAGCGGGCTTTAGGGCAAGGAAGTGTCCACCGCGCTGCCCCGATACGTGTTGGCGAACTTCACATGTCTTCAGAATAAATTTTTTTCTTATCTGTGAAACATGCAGGTTTCCTCGAGGTGTTTTTCTTCACCGCCGAACATGTGGTAAAACAGCACTTAAAATTGCAATTACTTAACAATTTCATTGGTGCCAGCGGGGATCGAACCCGGGTCGCTCGAATACTGTGCAATTTATAGCGAGCGCTTAGAATAGTATAGAATAATTTTTTATTCAATATATACCACATGTATGTTCGGTGTTGTAATTCTAATTGAAAGTCATTTTTTACTATACCACTGCACTGGTTCGGAAAAAAACTTCTGTCCTGGAAAGAACCAGAAAGTAACCCAGCGGCACTTCTTTTTTTTAAATGTATTTTCTTGAAAATGTGGAACCATGTGATTTTTACGTTTTATATTTATTTTCCTTTAGTTACATTTAAAAAAAAACACTCATATTTTTGGCCTGTAAATCATTTTACATCCGATTATAATATTAGTTCGGTTGTAGTCTAATCGATTTTTTTTAATTACCTGGCCCAACTGTCAATAGTAACATTTATACAGAGGAAAAAAAACATTCGCTTTGGCTCCGTGTATTATGAATGTTTTTTCGGTTACTTTTGGGAAGTATTTTGTTTTTGTTGTAATGGACTCCCGATATCGCTCTAATTGAAGGACCGGCTTGACCGACCCTTGGACACTGAATCTGCTCATGACGATGACCCTGGCGCTATTTTGTTAAACGTTGAACCGGCTTTAAATGACAACCTTGGCATGAACATTGATGCTCCGTACGATCTTATTGCCCCTAGTTGAAATGAGGAACCAATGCGATGCGTCAAATGCCGCATTGATATTATGTATCACAGGAAACACTCTGGAACCCGTTGAAATTCTATCAATAAATCGTCAATGAACTGCTCCATAAGTGGTAAGCTAATGTTCTATTTAATATTTTTTAAATAATCTTTTCTATCATCCATACAAACTGAATAAAAATAAATATTCATGTTTTATTTGCAGGCTACAGCTTAGTTTGTCATTCTTGCTGAATGTTGGCTCTCAACAACTCAGCAGTTCAAGAAAGTGAACAAAGCACAAGCAGTGGTCATCAACGACAATTATGTGTAAATTGTGGATGTTCAATACTACGTAGTAGATATAATGTTCTGAATACAAATTCTGAAAGAGAAGAATTTAAGTTTAAGTTTAATTTAAAAATTTAAGTTTTTGAGAAACGCACATAAGAAATGTATTTAGCGAGTAGATATCACCACGATAGGTACAATCAGATATTTTTATGTATTTGATGCTTGCGTTTATAATATTTGAGATAGAAAATACAATAAAGAAATGTACACTTTAGAAACATTAATTTGTTAAATGAAAAGTTGCTTCGGCCTTTTGTTAAAAGAGTGTAATATGCTCTTTGTGTGTCACATATCTTCAACAAGTGAATAATATATTATTATGGTTTATTCCTCGAAATGTAATACCATTATGCATGAACAATAACAAAAGATGTCAGTTTGTGTTTCAACACCATTAACAAAGAATTAAATTGTTTTAGGTTCATGGATCCGATCGCATCTGCCATCCATGTTGGCAACGAGCTGATAGAGCACCAGTTCCTGCTTTAATATCTGTAAATGTACCAGCATCGACAGAAACTATAACTTTAGCGGATTATACTCGAGCACTTGATACTCAATCTCATTGTTTTTGCCCAGATTGTGACTCACCACAGCGACTGAGTTTTCCAACATGGCCAAGGGTGAAGTTGTTTACTGATTTTAATTTTTATGTGCCAAAAAACAGCAGAATATGTGGGTTTCATTTAAGTGATAATAACTGTGCTGAACTTTTATCAAACATTTCTCATCCTAACCATACATTTACTGCAGAATATATTCAGGATTTTGCCACTTTTATTAAAGAAAGAAACCAAACATTTGATTTTAATAATATAGAGGGAATGTCGGAAGATATAGTCTATTTCTGGATCAGACTGGACAAAGCACAATTCATTCGATTAAAAGCAGACTTTCCAAGGTTATCAGGGGTGCATAATGGCACATTGAGTCTAATTGCATATTTAATTAAACTAAGGACTGGGGATAGCGATGAAAGAATTTCATCATTGTTGAATGTGCCACGCACAACATTATGTAGACCGATGGGCAAGGCTCGCGATATGTTAAATGAGGACTTTATTACTCATAATTTAGGAATAAATCATATTGCAAGGGCAGAAATATCACAAAGAAACCTTATCATCCCCAATGGTTTGTTTGGTTGAGAAGACAGAAAACCAATTGTTATGATATTTATATGTTCAAAAGAGTTCAAACTATCGGTATCAAAAAAACTACATACTCGATGCACAAGTACAGGAACCTAATGAAGCCATTTCTAATGGTATGCTCTGATGGATACATTATTGATGTATTATTATGTTAAATAAATTTAGAACTGAGGCAAATACTTTGAAGCAATATTTTCATGCAGATGTTTTTATTATGGATAGGGGTTTTAGAGACTGTGTACTATTATGAGAAGAGTGTAATTATTCTGTACATATGCCTGCATCTTTACAAGCAGGTGAAACTCATCTAGCAACGTCGGCAGCGAATAAATCCAGAATTGTTACAATATGTAGGTGGGTTGTAGAAGCGGTTAATGGGATTTATAAACTCTTTTAAAATATTCCGTCATGAATTTTTTAACATAGCGTCCAAGCATGCCATAATAAGATTTTAAGGCGACTGCTGCCTTGATAAATAAGTTTCATCATAGAGTCAGGAATAGAGAAGATGCAAGTCAAATCCTTGAAATAGTACCTAGTCAGGTCATAAGTATTGTCACACAGTAAAAACTTTTCTTTTAGAATGCTGGCCACAAAAAAGTTTATTGAATTCGAATTTCAAATTTTTCATGAAAATAAAACTGTATACTTTTTAGAATTTTACTCATTTTTAAATATGGAGTGGACGCTTAAAGAAGACCGTGTTGCAGTTATTGCGTTGCATCGTTGCGGTTACGCGCCAATTCAAATTTTTGACATACTGAAAAATTTTAATATAACCAAAAGATTCGTTTATCATACCATCAAACGATACAATGAAGACTCTAGTGTAGATGACAGGTCAAGAAGTGGTCGCCCTCGGTCTGTTAGGACTCCAGCAGTGATAAAAGCTGTGAAGGCGCGAATTCAAAGAAATCCCAAACGTAAGCATAAACTGTTGGCCCTTCAGATGGGGTTAAGCAGAACCACGGTGAAAAGGGTGTTAAATGAAGACTTAGTGCTTCGGGCATATCGAAGAAAAACAGGACATCGTTTGAATGCTCGTCTAATGGACCTGAGACTGAAGAGATGCCGCGCTTTGTTGAAGCGGTACGCGGGAAAAAAATATCGGGAAATTCTTTTTTCGGATGAAAAAATTTTTACCGTAGAAGAGAGCTACAACAAACAAAATGATAAGGTGTACGCACACAGTAGTGAAGAAGCGAGCAACCGTATTCCGCGTGTCCAACGAGATCATTTTCCATCCTCGCTCATGGTATGGTTGGGAGTTTCTTATTAGGGCTTAACAGAGGTACATTTTTGTGAGAAAGGTGTAAAAACGAATGCAGTTGTGTATCAAAATACAGTCCTGACGAACCTTGTGGAACCTGTTTCTCATACCATGTTCAATAACAGGCACTGGGTATTCCAACAAGATTCGGCGCCAGCTCATAGAGCGAAGAGCACACAAGACTGGCTGGCGGCGCGTGAAATCGACTTCATCCGGCACGAAGACTAGCCCTCCTCCAGTCCAGATTTGATTCCGTTAGATTACAAGATATGGCAACACTTGGAGGAAAAGGCGTGCTCAAAGCCTCATCCCAATTTAGAGTCACTCAAGACATCCTTGATTAAGGCAGCCGCCGATACTGACGACTGGCCGCGCAGATTGAAGGCCTGTATTCAAAATCACGGAGGTCATTTTGAATAAACTTTAGTGTCATAAGAATCTATGTTTTGTTAAGTTCATTTTGGTATATAAATGGTTACATAATGAATAAACTTGTTTCAATTATTTTATATTAAACATGTAACAGAATTTATGACCTGACTAGGTATACAAAAGACTGTACATAAATAATACACTTGCTGATTTTGTAATCCAAAATAATTTAAATAGAAGACGATCACAGATTTCAAATATAAATGTAAACATAAGTAATATATCATTCCCAAGACTGACATACAGTGAGCTTATCTTATTCAGCTGTGGAACATATCAGTTAAAGCAAGCAAGATCATATTATGGGGAGCATATCAGGAATGACTGTTCCTATACTATTGAAGTGTGTACGGAGAGCCAGCAACCTCCTTGAAGGTTTACCCTTCACTGGCAATTGCACTCTATTAAGAGGAAAAATTCAAAGCAGGCACTTAAGCCGAAAAACATATTTTGTATATGTTATAATTAATAATAATCTGTAAGGCAGGGAAGCAATAACTCAATATTGTTGCAATTGCTTTGTAGGGTGAAGAACGGTGGGTTGATGTGCTCACGTAATGACCATAATATGGTACTTAAGCTGGGCAAGGTACGAAAATAATATTAGGCCGCCTGCCCAGTTTTTAGATAATATTTTATTAATTTATGATTCGGAACAAAAATCATTAAAACATAAAATATTTGTTTAATTTTTCCATTTAAATGACCTCAGGATATGTTACTACTGCATTAAAAGAAAGAGAATATCATTATAATAAAGGCAAATCATTTATTTTGAAAAAGAGATACTCATAATTGTAACTTTTTTCAGCGACTAGTTTTAGCATTACACATGCTAAATATGAACTATTTTTACACTCTCCTGCAACCTTATTACTATAATTCGTTTCTTTGAGGTATAAACTATTAAAAACCCCAGTCATCAAATATTATAGTTAATGTTCATGTTGAGCCAAATTACCCTAACAAACTGAGCAATTTCTTTTACATGAAAGGTTATACATACTATTTACAAAATTTATTTTAGAAACAGCTTGGAAGGGACCACATCATTCCCAGGCATTATTATCAACCATATATGCTTAGCCCCTCAGTTACTAAAACTCTATACTGTTTGTAATGTCAAAATTACGGCTTTTTACTAAATGCATATGAAAGTATATACGATACTTATAATAAAAACACAATTTTAAAATTTTTGTCTGTCTGTCGGTCTGTCTGTCTGGCTGTTTGTTCCGGCTAATCTCTGAAACGGCTGGACCGATTTTGACGGGACTTTCACTGGCAGATAGCTGATGTCATAAGGAGTAACTTAGGCTACTTTTATTTTAGAAAAAGTATTAGGGTTCCGCGCAAAAAAAACTAAAACCCCAAATAACACGCGGGCGAAGTCGCGAGGATCAGCTAGTATGTAATAAAATAATTACAAATATCATTATGTTTACAAAGCTGCAGTTTGGATATGCTTTAAGCGGAGTGGAAATCATCTTACTACAACATAAAATAATTCATTCCAGTTTCACACATTCCACTGTATACCTGCCCTCAAAATCGCGGTAAATAAATCTTCTTATATTTAGATTTATTGAGGATATATTTTAGTACGTTTAAGATACACAAACGAGAAGTGAAATTACATCCAGTACGTAAACAAAGACCAGGCAAGTTTACCTCAGACAAGTGCAACGTAGCGACAACACCCATCTGGTCGTAGTTCCACGACAGATATTGCACGCCCATTGCTTTGCGAACGGCCGAGTTTGCGCCGTCAGCGCCGATCTGAAATAACAAATATTTTTTTTTCTAAAGAAGATAATATTACGTAATCTACTTTATGTTTTGTGATAAAGTTTTTGAGAGCACCGTCGATATTTTAGTTATTAACTGGAAAACATGTTGTGTACCAGGAAAGAAGTAAAACATTTTTTTTAAATAAAAGAAACTCATGTTACTACCCAGTGGAAGGTCTCTTAACTATTTTTGTCACCAAAACTTAAATACTGACGCCTCTGTGGCGAAGTGGCTTAGAATGAGTTGCAGCGATAAGGCCCGCGGGTTCGAATCTCGCACGGAACAAGTATTTCTATGGCTTAGAAATAATTGTTCTACAAATACTTGTCGCGGGCCTGGATGTTTGTTCTTGTAAAATTTATGTATATAAATTATGTTACGATTTTTTCCACGATACTGGAAAAAATCGTAACGTGGAGATAACGTTTTAGGTCCGCTACATACATACGGAATTCCGTTTCAAAATTCCGAATGCAGCAAATCCATATAAAATCTATGACTCGTCACACACGTGCGGTAGTTTTCCGTTCGAACTTTTGCGGGCAAAACGGGATTCTGTATGTGTGAGGCCGACCCGTTTGGAATTCCATATCTATGTGGCGGGCCATAAAAAATATATATTATCGGGTATTATACCATTTGTTAGTAGACCCTAAGAGGTTAAAAGTCCAGCGCGTGAGTGTTGAGTTATTGATACTGACAATATCATAAGATATTATAATGCATGTATCGTAAGTTTCCTAGAAACAGCCGAAGATATTTACTTTCAGAACGTATATTATTTGGCCTTGTCGCCTCAGAATGTTTATCTGAATATGAAGGTATAAGCAGAGGAGCGGTAGCAGCTGTAAATCATATCCTTGTTAAAAATAAAACCGAACAAGTGCGACTAGGACTGGCGCTCTAGGGGTTCCGTATAAGCTTAATTATTTGCGGAAATAATTCATCCATCCCGGATATCGAATCCCGACAATTTTTGCATGGTTTCGATACCGTGGTATTCAGGGTATTCATATATACCCTTAATTAACGAAGATAATATTACTTTTTAAACAATAGGTACGTGTAAATGGAAAGTACGTAATTAAGTACCATCACTTTTACCAAAATGGTTGACTTAATCAATCAATATATTCTTTATTGTACACCTATACACATTAGAAAGAGACAAAATGAAATAAATATATAGAAAGTACAATAGGCGGTCTTATCGCTCTGGAAGCTCTTTCTTCCAGACAACCCTTGTTTAGCAAAAACGTGTTGTTTACAGCGAAATGCAAATAGGGAAGGTGTACATAAATTTGACAGTTAAGTTACTTAACTTACGTAAATTAACTTAACTTAAAATTTACTATAATTCATTCATTCATTCATTATTCATGTAACTTAAAAAGTAGGTAAGGTCGGTAGGTAGGCTTTTTAGACAAGATTTTTTTTAACCCTGTAAGGGAAAAGTGCTCAATTTGGTAAAAAAAAACGGGATTTTAAATTTTTCCTGAGGACAAATGTCTTTGACCTTTTTATTTTTGTGTTTTTTTGCTAGTTATATTTTAAAGAAGATCGTGTACTTTTTAACATATCTTTGTTTGATTTTTATAAATTGATATTTGTTAAGTTAGTTAAAGTTAAAGTTCTATGCAGTTATTATCATAAATGGTTACTAAATCGCACTGTATCAAATCCGGCGATTTCATTCTTGGAAAACCATACCATGATTTTCTTCTACCTTTCAATCGCATCTATATTTTTGTTACAATATCCAGTTTTTTTAAAAATTATTATTATTAAAATTCTTCGTAAAACGAATCCGGGTTAATTTGATCGATCCTTAAAAGTTCTCCAGCTTCTTAAAAATCGTCGTAATTTATTGGCGATTTCAAGTTTAAAATTAGCATCTTGGAAAGGATGTTGTTGTCTGAGAAATTATATCGTGGTATAATTTTTTTTAAATATGGTTATATTTTAATGACTCTTCCCACGGCTGAACCAACAGATAAGGAAGGTATCACGTAGCAACATGTTTTACAATTTTTCAAGTGTATCCCACTTGCTCCAAATTAGAATTGCAAGTTTGCTCTTTGTTTCGCAGATATCCTAAATCAAATAAGGCTGAAATACGGGACAGTCTGTCTGGCGGGACATTTAAAATTATGCCTGAAATTGAAATTGCCTTAACCAAAAGATAAGTCAGATTAAAGGACAAACCTAACTTTAATGCGAAAAGAAGTCATCATTGCGATGGACTTATAGGCTATTTACAACTAGTGACTAAAATTCGATTCAATGTTGCAAACGATTTCCTAGATAGTTTTAGAAGAACCATGAATCACACGCCTATTAACAATAAGGTTCGAAACAGACTCAGACCATTAAAGTACCTACTTCTTTATTGGTCTGTGAAGACAGATATTTAAATAAAATGTAGGGAAGCAACAAAGATAGAAATAATACAAATTAGTCGAAAGTGGGTGTCCATTATTACAACGATTCTAAGTAATGGCTGTTAGCCCTGAGTTGAACTATTATTAGAATTTAAGAGAAACAAAGCGTACATCAGTGTGGAGAAGGGACAGGTAACTATAAATTTAGTTACCTGTCCCTTTTAGTTACCAATTTATATATTGTGTTAATTTTGTAGGGTACTTAATATTATGGATGCTAAAAATAAAATATGTTTCATTAACAAAGATATAACGGAAGGTTATGTTATGTCATTATAAATAGATTTATAATTTAGCTGTTCCACATACAAAAATTCGTGACATGGTACACGGCATATTACAGAAGCAAGGTTATCAAATAAACACTCAGTGCACCTGATGATAAGTAGATGCTATGGCTCAGAGATTGCCTATAAACAGATTGAACAGCTACAAGGAAGCTATACGAGCCTGAATATCTTGGGGTCCATTTTGAATGTTAAACCAGTCTGTGGCCCGCTGATCCTGACACTGATCCTGTTGATCTTGTATTATGATATTGTATTATATTGATCTAGTCAGAGATTTAAATATTTAGGTATACTATAGAGCGGACATTGGGAACATTTATATACAAAAACTTTAAACTAGTGCTCGTGTGGCACCCTCTAGCTAAAAATAGCAAAACAACGCTAAGCATTCATTATGAGAACATTTTAGCTATTCCCCAGTAGATGACGCTCATAAATATAACCTCGTTTTAGGAATGTTACCGTTTCGATATCAAAGTATCGATAATATTGTTGAAGATTACTAAGTTTGAAAAGCTTTTCGATATAATAATAGGGAATATACATGATTGTTTTATTGTATAAATCTATTTATCATGACTTCCATCACACGAAAAAAATCATATTTACTTTTTACGCCCCTTTAGTGTCATGAAATAAAATATTTAATTTCCAATAACTAAGAATCAATTCAAACAGCAGTCACTTTGGTTGCCACCTTGGTGGCATGACGACACTCAGTCCATTAGCTGCTATAATAATAGCATATGAGAGATCGGTCGGCGTTAAAGATACATCGAGAAATATCAAATCCAATAAGAGAGCGCCTCTATTTTCTTAAATTCGTTTCTATTATAAAAATACATTTCAAATCTAAAATATTTCAGGAAAACACTAAAATTAAAAGCCGCTTTACGATTTTTCACGTTTCATCAGCTGCAGTACTTAAAGACACTACCCACATCAATAAAAATTGTTATTTTAAGTTTTTACCTTATTTTCTAACTCAGGCTTCACCTACAACTTCTTGCATCTAATATCTTTAACAGTACAAATTGTTTTTAATGTAAGAAATCTATTGCCCTCTCCTGTAACTGTAAGCGAGGATCTATAATGGCTTTGTCCTTGAAAACCACCAGACAATGAAGCCCGCTGTAAAACCACCAGACAATGAAGTCTGGTATGTAAAAGAGAAGACTTGCTGTATTGCTAAACATCAACACAGCATGTATCCTCAGCATGCTCATAAGCAACACAGAAAATCTCATCAGCATGCCTAAAAAAATTTCCGACCCTTGCTCCACATAAAGTAGGGTACTTAGTGTAGTTGGTATATGCTACTCATTTTTGTTGGTATGGGTACAGTATCGTTGACTGTTTTGTTTCTTTAAATATTGTAAAGGATTAAATCGGCATCCTATATATTTTTTTATCGATAATCCCAATCGATAAACGTCGTCAATCACTAACTTTAAAATTGGTAACTAACTAGTGACGTTTACTGGATAACATAAAGCGCTTATTACAATAAAAATAAATGTTCTAGAACAATCTACTAGAAATAATAAAATTTAAAGATTATTCGGTAAATATATGTTATATTTACGATAATAAACCGAAATCACGTTCATTTTTTGCTCCATATCGTGACTTACAATATCTTAATGCACAACCGGGCATAATTTCTTTAAAAATGTTTTTTAAATATATGAAACGAATACGTCTTGACTTTTTGACGATGTCACTAAGACTAAATGACATAAATCGGAGATATATCCTATAGGACATAAGTTACAGACGACAATTTTGCTACTGATGTCTGATCTAGGACACTGCTTTTCTTTCGACGTACGATGTATACAATGTACTTGGTGGTCGGGCTTTTTTCATGCTTTGTAGTCTGTCTTGATAGGCATTTGCCTATTTCTGCCACCAAACCCTATCCTTTTTACCAGACTGCGCGACGAAAAGGAGGGTAATTTGTTTACCAGCCTATGTATGTATGTATATGTTTGTTCCTTTGGGATGCTCTGCAGACCAAACACGTGTGCCAATTTTGATGATTCTTACGTCATTCGATTTGTCTTAATCTTGTGTCACTAACCACATGACAGTAATCAAAACGGAAAAAATGAAAATGGACGAACTATGTTAAATGGGGTTACATTGAATAGATCTTTGAAAATCATCTTTCATTAGGTTTCTCTAATCATTTATCGATTTGAATGACCATTCGAGATCTATAACGATTTAAAATTGGTTAGCAACCATTATCACTTAAATTTTGAAAACCTATATTAAAACTGTGATAAACTTCTTATATAATCGTATAATAGGTCTTATTAACGTAAAAAATAATTATTCACTTATCAGTAAATTTTTTACGCAGTCGGGTTTTTTAATTACTGATTTAACCATTAAGCTTGATATAAGTTATTCTTTGGTTATTCTATTTCACGATGAAGTTTTGACTTTGGTTGTTGTTAGCCGTGCACATAGACATTGTGTATGTGCACGGCTAAACAAAAATCAAAACTTCATCGTGAAATAAATATACTATTAACAGAGCACGAAAGACCGGGGAAGGACCACACTATCACTGAATACCATCGTAAATGCTGCTATGTTTCGTATGATGAATGGAGAACCGGAGACCCCATTTGATGGAAACGAGGCATTCAATCTTAATCCTCGCGGTTACATGAGTACAAATTGACTTTATTTTTTATCCTAGTTGAGATTTAAAAAAAGAAATGACTGTAAGAGTCCTGGTCATGTTTTAGATTTACACAACTAAAACAATCTATGTATGATTCAGTTGTGTAAATAAAAAATCGTGACGAGTTTTGTATCAGCTTTATTTAAGAAACCACCTGAATCTAGAAATACGTAAGAATCGCGGCTGTTTGCATTTTCTTAAAAGCTCTGATTATTTATATTTGCAATGTGTACAGGAGAGGGCAGCAGCAATTTGTTACAGTGGTTAAGTGGTTCCCGACAATGTTACTGGCGTGTCCGCCAACCAACCGCGCTTTCGGTGTTTAATGTTTGACTAAATTTGTGGTGAAAATTATATTCGTAAAATCAATAACAAAATTTGACCATTTCTAATGTGTTCACTTGTGTGTTAGGTTTTATAAGTAAATTTACTTTATAATGATGAGGAACTAAACATTTTGACACCGTATGAGTACCAAAATTATTAATATTATGCAATTTTTCTTTAGATTTGGCTTTTAAATTTTATAAGACGTGTGAGATGTGTGAATTCATTAGTCATATGTTTAATTTTCTTTAGATTCCTTATCATATCCGGAAAAAATTGCAAAAACATTTTTAAAAATAGCTCTTATTTTTAAAAATATTTATATATTAATTTTAAACATTAGACGTAAATGGCATATGGTCATAATTTGGGTCGATTTCTTATCACATCCGGAAAGTAGTGTGAAAACATTTTATACGTGGTAGATCCATGCTGCAGCTATATTAGTAGTATAGTTGTAGCACGAATGGGTCGGCTCGACCGGGGAAGGACCACGCTCTCACAGAATACCAGCGTCAAATAGTAGCTTAACGCTGCTGTTTCGGATGGTGAGTGTAGAGAACCGGAGACCCTTTTTACTGGAAAAACTGGTGACAACGCATCTGCATTTTGATTCGCAAACGAGGATAGATGTAGATGTCTATGAGCCACAGCAACCACTTACCATCAGGTGGACTGTGTGCTCGTTTGTCACTCTATCCTATAAAAAAAATTAATTCATTAAACATAAAGAAAACATTTAAATCGCAGTAAAAACTTTACATTCAAATGCGCAGGGTATATACATATCAGAGATGTTTCCATGGTTCCTCAAACGATTTGTTATCATTACATTTATTTTAGAGGTTGCGCCGATCGCTTCTATTTTTGTATGTTTACTACCATTAATTTAAAATGGGATAAGGGGTTGTAAACATATTACATTATGTAGTGACCAGATTGAAAATGATGAAAATTGTGTTGTAAAATTATGAAGTAAAATAAGATGTGTAGGAATCAATTCATAATATGATGAATTATTGTACGCCTGTAATTGATATTAAATTACTATTTGGCCTTATATTAATAAACCCATTTTAACACTGGGTGATCCTTCACTGGATAGATATTAGAGAGGCGACTAGATGAAAAAAGCAACGAGTCGATTGAGGAGTCGACAGATCACCTGCATCTACGAATTATTATGGTAAATCACTAATAATAACAACCGATGTGTAACAATAAGGAGCACTTTAGAAAAGAAATCGTCGTCACAATTGAGTTTATATCTATTTACGGTGGAGCAGGATTGTTCTCACGAGTATATTTGTAACTTAACTACTAGTGGTCACCCATTGGTCGAAATTCAATCGTAATTCGTTAAATATTTTAAATTTGTATTATAAACAAGCTGTATTTCACTTTCAACTGCACATTAATTAAATAATACACAAATATCTAACAAACAAACATAAAATAAATGCTGTTTTGCCTCGAAATATCATAGAGCAAAACGGGCCACTGGAGGACCGGAGGGGAGTTGCCATAGCATTTTTTCCAATACAAAACTGTCTGTCATTTTTTGCGGTGGGATATCTGCGCGCACGCAAACAGTCGTCTGCCACTACGAAACTCAGAACAATTAAAACAATAAACTAACTATTTCATACACGCATAGATTTATTATACTAGAACCGTTCGATGACAACCACAACTCGGACCAGTCGCTCAACCAATATACATATTGTATGAGGGCGATCGGCCTATGTTGGTAAACAAATTCAAAAAAACATGACCGATATTATTGTAATTTTTATGTTTAATAATTGTTACTTTTAACAAAAAGTGAAAAGCGAATACAAATCGCTATAAAAAAGTAGTTATTTATTTGACACCCTTAGGGGTGGAATTTTTTCTCCAAATTTGTATGGGACGACCACTGAAGTATAAACATATTTCATAAAAAAATATTATTAAAATCTCAATTTGTGAAGATATCGTATAAAATTCCTTAAACAATAGTCCAATATGAAACTTTTCCCCTATTTTCCACCCTTGGGGGCGGAATTTTTTCTTCAAAATTTTATGGGACCACTCTTGAGGTAGTCTATTTAATGAAAAAAAAAAAGAATAATTAAAATCGGTTCACAATCTGCTATCGCGTAACATACATATAAAAAAAATAGTTTATTTGCGAACCTCCTCCTTTTAGAAGTCGGTTAAAAGAATTAAATAGCAGTAATGTGATTAAAGTAACTTTTATGTGAAAGGTAAAACAATATTTTTGTAAATTTGGCACGGCACGGCATAGATCCCCTTTTTGCAGCAAAAAAAACTAATCACCGCGACCTAAGGACCGCGTTGACTTATACTTTGACAGAGGGGAACGCCTGCGTATGGCTACTCCCCTCCAATCCGCCGGTGGCCCGTGTTACTTTATACAATTCATAGACTATCTAAAAAAGATTTGAATTGACACAAAACTTACAGCTCTTTCCGTGAATCTGTCAGAAATTATTTGCAAGCAACATTTTAAAATTCTTACGCGACAATTTCAACTCTGTGCTTTAGATCAATATAACTCCGTGCGACTGTATGACTACAGACTATCATGTTTTTGATATTTGTAGTATGAACGTAAATAATGAATGTTTTAATATATTTAATTTAAAGTATTTGTCACACATATTATTAAACATAGATGTTTGGTTTCTGCAATTCTCCTCGATATAAACATTAACTATGCCAAAACTCACACTCCTCTCCTCCGTGCGCGAAATGCTTAAAATGATGTACCAGTTTTCTCTTTACGTGTTAAAAATGTACAGATCCGTCTTATAGTTTAATCGTTATATATGAAGGAAAACACGGATACCGTGTTAACATTAAATTCAAATAACGTTAGA
Source organism: Parnassius mnemosyne (assembly GCA_963668995.1). Classification (NCBI taxonomy): domain Eukaryota; kingdom Metazoa; phylum Arthropoda; class Insecta; order Lepidoptera; family Papilionidae; genus Parnassius; species Parnassius mnemosyne. The sequence continues at coordinate 26,211,652 of CAVLGL010000057.1, forward strand.
ACGTAAATTACGGCACCAGCTTCCAATGCCGATAGAACGATTATGCTTCCTGAGTGTTGAGCACATATTATAAAACGAATAATTCTTCTACCAATATTTACGTAGTATTAATATTATTTATTATTTATTCTGTGCTAATATTAACTAATATTATTTTAAAAAGGGTCTCACAAAGCACACATAAAGCAACACATCATTATTAAGCTGGTATTCTGTGAGAGTGTGGTCCTTCCCCGGTCTAGCCGATACATTCGTAATCATAATAATATAGCTGCAGTTTGGTCCTTACTCTTTACTCTGTGGTGTGGCTCTACCACGAATAAAAAGTAACGAATTCGGAGAGAAAAAATTGATACGCAATGCAATTTCATTTCGTCAAAGCAAACTCAAGTTCGTCACTAAATTTAGTTCGTTCAAGTCGTACCATAATCGTATAAATAAGAAAAAAATAATAATTATACGATTATCGTATGTATTGTATAGACACAATTCCAAATTTAAAACTAGATAATCAATTTCGATCTAATTGTTGCGAGAAAAGTACCGATTAAATATTTGTTTTCTATATTCGGCCACTTCTCTTCGAAACTGGGACAAACGGAGGAAATATCAGTGGAAAGAGGTTACATAAATATTGAAAATTATTAATGTGACGAAAGAAACAAATGATCGGTTAAATATATAGTTGTCTCGATGTTTAGTGAACGTCAGCTAAAATAAATAAAGTTTAATGTGCATTGCGAAAGAACAAGTTAATTTATATGATACATTTGATATTTCGTAACAGTGCGTTGGTGATTTGATATAGTTTTGTGGACTTAAATATATGCTGGAAAACTTGAGGACGAGTTATGTTGTGTGAATCAGGTGTAGACAGTGTTTCACAGGTGAGCCTATGAAGTAAGATTTTTTTTTTAGATATCACTCTTAGACTTAAGGTTAAAGCACAGATAATATAAATACATCATTTTTTGCATTTATTACAGCCAATTAAAAGTACATTGCTAAACATAGGAATATGAATATGGCAAAAAAATCCATATGTGTTTCGTGGCTAAATGTACATGTCTATGGGCCACTAATGCACTTACCATCAGGTGGACTGTGAGCTCTTTTGTCACCTTTATTCTATTTAAAAAAATATTTTTATGTCATTCAAGTAAAAAAACTACTTCCTAGTATACCTGAGCACTGCAGGCCTAAGTCAACTTTAGGCAAAGATACACAGTTGCACTATTACAGTGAAGATTTTTTTTTTATAGGATAGGTTGACATACGAGCACACAGTCCACCTGATGGTAAGTGGTTGCTGTGGCCCATAGACATCTACATTTATCCTCGTTTGCGAATCAAAATGCAGATGCGTTGTCACCCGTGAGGACTAAGATGGAATGTCTCTTCTCCTCTTTTCCAGTAAAAAGGGTCTCCGGTTCTCTACACTCACCATACAAACACAGCAGCAAGCTGCTATTTGACGCTGGTATTCTGTGAGAGCGTGGTCCTTTCCCGGTCGAGCCGACCCATTCGTGCTACAACTATACTACTAATATAGCTGCAGCATGGCTCTACCACGTAATAATAATAAGATAGAATGCGAGCCCTTGTACCTCGTATTTACTACAGCTCGCCCGTTGGCATGCAGAAGAAATAGATATTGGGAATAGCAGAAATAGTCACGAGGATATTTTTTTTTACCAAAACGTGTCGCTTAAATCTTTCTTCTTTATCTTTCACCGACGTTGTTGGTGAAATCCCAAATAGGAATCTCTGGACGTAATTATCTTTCTTATCACTGACCAGATCACTTCTAGCCATAGGGTTTTTATATGATGGCAGAATTGTTATAACCGTCACACCTGACATGGAAGAGAGCGCAAAAAAATTGAATAATCATGTTAATTTTTTTCCTTTATCAAGGTGTCAAGTTGATTTTCTACAATCGTTTACGCTTATGTTAGCGTATTAACTGTTAAATTGTATAAAATCAACGTTGTCACGTCACAAGTTAACGTTGTGATAGACATTTCCATTAATTTATATATTCTATCATTGTTTGTGTTATTGTAAAAAGTTCACTTGCCAAACCAAAAGGTTTGTTTTACTTGAAATATTTGCGCTTACTCACTACGCTATCCTGTTTGGATTTGTTTAGCGTAAAGCTAATACCCTCGTACTGATAACGCTACTCCAATTGCTCCTCTGTGAATTTGAGTGCGGCATTTTTCAATGGAATCTTGCCAATCTTGACGCAAATATTGAAAACATAGTTTTTTAGTTAGCAAGGCATACCGAGTGAATATGATGTGAACACTTGGACTTGTTATATCCTTTTGACATCCAAAAATAGCAGCTTAATATAATAAGTAAATAAATATTATTAGAAATTTGTCAATTTAGTTGTTTCCGTCCAGACACAGGTCACAAGATTTTTTTTAAACAAGACTGTGTTATTATGTTTCCTCTGTAGTCGTGATTATTATGTTACATACAAAATATGTATAGTAAGTCGATAAAGCATTATGAACAGATTAAGAACTAATAGGTAGCATAAATCGCGGAATAATTGGGCTTCTTCAAATTCTCATAAATGCGGATTGTAACTGTGTCAATGCAATGTGACTAACAAAATAAATTTTGAAGAAAACCTTGAGATTTTCCGTGAAAATTGACTAAGAGGAAAATTCATACTAACATATTTAACTAAATTTTATAAAGTAATACTTCAGATTTTAAATTGCTTAATGAAGAGAGAGAGAAAGATTGAGAGCTTATTTTGAAAAAAAAAAACAATGTTTATTTAAATTAACACAGTAATAATAAATTTTTAGATACAGTAATAGATACTTTTAAAAATTCACATAGGTTTATTCATTGTCAATTAAGAAATTTTTCTTCACCAGCCCTGAAGTCTAGACATGGGCCTCTCTTTAAGAGCCTTACTAGTTCACGGACTAAGCGCTCGCTGTAAACTTCACAGTACGCTATGCCACCCGGGTTCGATCCCAGCCGACATCAATTAAATTGTTAATTGCAATTTTAAGTGCTGATTTATCACATGCTCGGCGGTGAAGGATAGCATCGTGAGGAAACCTGCATGTCTGAGAAATAAGAAAAAGAATATTTCGAAGACATGTGAAGTTCGGCAATACGCATTGGGGTAGCGCGGCAGACATTTCCTTGCCCTAAAACCCTCTGAGAAATGAAAGGAAGCCTGTGCCCATAAGTGCTGTAACGTTAGACAAATTTAGATATGGGCCTCGCGCGTGGTAGGTACCTACGGATTGTAAATTGTTACGAATCATTTGCGTTACTCTTCCTATCACCAGTCAGAGTATTTTACTTATGGCGTTAGCGCCTTTTGGTTTCTGGGTATACAGTCATCTGTCAGAAGCCATAAAATCTTTCTGGTATTTTCCATACTATCGCCTCATACCATACTCGCGAGATGAAATGGGAGGATAGGTTTTCTTTCGTCGTTCAACGCACGACACAATTATAAAATTACTGTAAGTGTATTTTTATACATTAGAAAAACAAACGTCCTATCAGTTCACTTGAATTGGCTATACTTCATGGAATTCTAAACAAAAAAGGCTAGATGTCATTCATGAAAACTACGATGGAATACTCATAACCCGAAAAATACAATATGTGCATTATTATTGTTAGCAGAGAAGCAAACCTTGATAATTTTGACTTTAGTATAATTTGCGTTATTGATAAATAATTTAAATGTTAATTATTTAATAAAATGAAATCTCTATTTCAATACCGTGTTTGAAATACTACAAGAAATTGGAATTCGAACTTCATTAGATTCTATTTTCTACGGCAAGAACTAAAGTGTGGCGCGTGCCACGTACGAGGCGCTAATATTGAGAGTTCCGGTCTATTCGCCAGAATACCATATGCTTTATGTTAAATGATGAACATGTTTTGGTGTTAATTCGTTGAACTCTTGATAACTAACGCTTCTTTCTTTACGCTTACTAGATCTGCTCTTTCATGATATTAGAGACTTTTTTTTTTAATTTACAGTGTGATATTCGTTAATACATATTCAAATAAGTAATAAGAAAGGCGAAAGATATGAACGATATGTTATTTTTAATGACAAACTTTACTTAGTAATATCTATAACTATGAAGTTAAATCTATTTTATTGGGATACGGACGAAACGACGCGATGCCATTCAACCATGATCTTATATTGTTATCTTTCTTTAAAAGAAAGTCACAATATACACTCTACAGTACGTCTCTGTTAATTCAGTCACAGTTTTATAGTCCACTTGGTCTCCCCGTTCTTTTCAGTCAGTATAATAAATCTATGCTCAGTCCTGTGACTCGATTACGTTTCGAAGCATGACGATTATGGCAAATTCTCTCTGTAACGGCAAAGGTCCATGACCAGCAGTGATTTTTATGGCTTGATGATGAGGAAGAAGATATCCTAAATTTTCCAGGAAAGCGTCGAGCAGCAGCGTCAGAAAAGCGAGACGTCTGGACTATTACCGAGGTGATATAGGATAAGGAGGAGCATATTACATTTAATATTAAAATTAAAAACTTATCACTTGAATAAAAATCTCAGCTCAATCGGTTGAGGATAACTGCTTTAAAATTCAGTTGCAAGATTTGACCCTAACAAACATACATTGCTTTTGTAATAGGACACGTCTGAACCATCGATATTTTACGCCGTAGACTCTCGTTGTATCGACTGGTTAGGGACCACGTTCTCACTACCAAAACACATACTAGCGTAAAATAGCAGCATAATGCTGTTGTGTTTTGTATGATGAATGATGGAAACTGATAAACCCTAAAGGTCCAGGGAAAGTTTTGATAACATACATATTCTATAAATGGAAACGACTATCAGATCTAAAATCAATATACACAACGGTTTAAGGCCATTACTTTTAGCTCACCAGTTTAATTCCCCTCATCCTTAACCCACCGAAAATGCGAGGATACCTGTGTTCAGTAGCAAGACGTTTGGCAGGATGTAATTTTACCTTTATAATGTGTCACTGCAATTAAAAGGAGATGGGTTGATTTTTTAATTTTTGTGGCATCCATGTGTAGTATGGCAGTAGAAAAGGGAACAGCTTCAATATGTCATACATCTGTTGTACAGTCCTCTTGTTATTTCTAATAGGGATTTGAGAGCAAAATGTCCGCCGCGGTTTATTAATTGCATATCCATGGAGATTTCTTAGAGCGAAAATTTATGGGCCTTTGTATAAGTGTTGTTTACAGAAATAATTGTCTGGAAGTAAATGCTGTCGGCAATAAAACTACTCATTGCATATATTTAACTTTTCTGTGTATTTTTTATTATATGGTGAGCTGTGTAGATAATAAATAAATATATTAAGTAAAATTTGTGTTTAAAAATAAAATATTCGCGCCAATTAAACGCTCACGCTTGATCCGTTTATCGAAACAGTTTTTTTTTAATTTATAGCATTTTTGACAGTTTTAAATTAAGCTATATTTGCCAAAATACGATTTTAAAGACTAGCCAAAATATAGTTTTTAAAGTACTTTTTAGAATAAATAAAGAAAAAAGGCCCATAGACATCTACATCTATCCTCGATTGAGAATCAAAATGTAGATGTTCAACAGTCGGAGATTTAAATTTTATACCAAGAAAACAATAATGATTTTGTTGTTATTGTTCACCTGTCTTATTACCCATTTCTGCTATCAAGCACCTAGCCAATAAGAGAATTATTATTTGACAGTTTGTAAAGTATTTCTCCTTAGTTTTCAAGGGTAACAAAGCATCTGTGGCTTTATTTGTCTGAATTGTTTTGATTGCAGTGTCTGCATTACATATGTACATAAGCTCCATTGGGACTGATCTGTGCCAAACCGGAGTTAAATACTCTAAAAGTTTATGAACTATCACACTGTTTAGAAGATGCAAAATATATCGATATGGGAATTTAGGCCAATTATTTCACATTGTATACAATCTGTCTAATGTTTATGGAATCCAATGAAGTTTTGTCCAAGGCTCTCTCAGAGCAAAAACGAGACAAACCGAATCAACGCATCTTTAGTTAATATTGGCTCGTCAAAGTGCGTGGGAGCATAAATGTACGCTCGCGATTCATATGCGGAGACATTTCAGATTAAACGGCAATAAATAATAAAGATTTATACGGCGTATGTAACGTAACTGATGACGAAAAAAGTTTTTTATTTGAAAGTTTTGACGGTTCGAAAACTTTCAGGAATATCCTCAGTCTACGAATAAGCGCGTGCGAGCGCTTTTGCCACGTAACGTGCGTCCGCAAATCGTGTAAAGTGGAGATGTCTAAAAAGAATATCAAACCGAAAAAGGTTCAGTTGATTTCTGTTTGTTACAATGTTTCGCAGGCTGTTTTGACATGCTTCTGTGTGAGTTAAAAAATATATAATTGCCCTATATGTGACTGTTAACGCCTATTTATTTTGATGATGGTTTAAAAGAGTTAAAAAAACCACTTAAATTTGTTAGAGTGAGAAAAGGCAAATTAAGGCAAGATACTTACTGTACTTGCAACTAACATCAAATATTAATTACATCTAATGCGATCAGAATGTAAGTTACGATATTTTTTTTTTAGAAAATAAGAAATTAAGAAAAGATTTTGATGGTAGAAATTGAAGCTAAACTGACCTAAAATGAATTTAAAGAGTAATTTTAGTAATGTTTTACCATACTCGGGTACGCATAAGTCATAGTTTCATAGCATTCGAGACTAACAACATAATACCGTGATCGAAGCTCTAGAGACACCAAGAAGACGTTTTATATCTGGTAGAGCCACGCTGCAGCTATATTATGGTTTTAGCAGGAATGGATCGGCTCGATCGGGGAGACCCTCACAGAAAACCAGCGAAAAATAGCAGCCTAATACTACTGTGTTTAATATGGTGAGTGTAGAGAACCGGAGACCTTTTTTACTGGAAACGAAGCATTCCATCTCAGTCCTCAGGGGCAACAGCACATCTGCATTTTGATTATTAATTGAGGATAAATGTAGATGTCTATGGGCCACAGCATCTACTTACCATGTGTGACTGTGTGCTCGTTTGTCATCCTTATTCAATAAAAAAATACACAAAAAATAAATACATGCGTGATCAAATTTTGAAGCAAATGATATATTGGTGAAATACTATTACAAACACCATTTTACGCAACTCATGTCTTTCGTTAGTAAAATCATTTCATCGTATTTGAGAAAACTTACCTGAAATTATTGATTATTTTTTTGTAAAAGTTATAAATGGAAAGTGAAGACATTTATGTATTCCTGTTTTTTAAATATAAACATTAATTGCAATTAGTTTCCAATATTGTGTATTGTTTACAATGTAGCAATAATGTTGTATGTTAGCCGTGTACACGCGGCGTAAGAGGCGACATGGGGAAATTGAACAGGATATTGGCCACAGCTGGTTGCCCATCTACCTGACAACAACTCATCACAATAAAAAACTGCGGTTGCCGATTTGCTTGTGAAGCATGGCAACTATGGCAAATATGCCCCCTATGAGGTTATTTATGGGGGAGGCTAAGCTATGAACTTTTGATAGGCTGTAATGGATGGACGTGGACTGCATTATATGTTTGCCATAATTTTATACAATTTAACATATATATTAAATTTTATAAATTATATATATTAACATATATATAATTTATAAAATTTACAAAAAACATTAAAATAATTTTAGAATATGGCTTGGTATTGCAATCATTGTAAAACACTTAAATCAAATGCATTTTCTAAAAAGTTCCATATTGACGCGTATTTCTATAATAAATTTTATAACATTCTTTTCTTCTGGTAAGTCGTTACATGCTGTGTAAGTATAATAAAGACAGCGATTTATAGACATTAGACAAAGTGAAAAACGATCCAACAATTCACATGTTGGTAAGTGATTACAGCAGCCCTTGTATAGTATACCTGCTACTAACTGCCCTAATGGGCTTAGATGGAATATCTCGCAGCCTGTATTTGTATTGGCCCTCTTACTAATCATATATAATTATATAAAAGATAAACACTTGTGCCTGTAACCACGAGGGGTAGACAGAGATTACGGACTTCCATTTGGCACGATCCTGACACACCTATCTCGTTACTTTAACATCCATATACCTACGCATACATGCTCGTCGTTTAAGGGTACTCTTCAATATATCGCCGATTTGGTCGATAAACTTTCGTCTAGGTACTTCCTTACTGACTCACTTCTAAATAGTAAGAATTATGTATGCTGACTAAATACATTTAACATACATAATTCTTACTATTTAATTGTATTTTTTACAGGACAAGGGTGACAAACGAGCACACAGCCCACCTTATGGTACGTAGTTTCTGTGGCCATAGACATCTACATCCACCCTCAACTACGAATCAAAATGCAGATTCGTTGTTACCCGCCCGTGAGGACTAAGATAGAATGCCTTGTGTCCAGTAAAAAGGGTCTCCGGTTCTCTACACTCACCAAACGAAACACAGCAGCGTTAAGATGCTATTTTACGCTGGTATTCTGTGAGAGCATGGTCCTTCCTCGGTCGAATCGACCCATTCGTGCTACAACTACACCCCTGATACAGCTGCAGCATAACTTTACCACGTATAAAGCATGTATGTTTCATGAAAAGAGTTCAGAAAGGCACAGAACATATAAGAATAAAATCTCTAATGCTCAGGAATGTATAACGTAACCGTAATCCGTATCATAATATGGCTATTTTTAACGATAATCTATTTTCACAAACGCGTATTAGTTAGTGTCTAATTCATATTATTTTTCGTAACATGAAAGATGAACTCGCTGGTAATGTGACCAATATTATGTTATGTTGTATATTATGTTTCATATATTTTTTAATATTTAGCTATATTTATATATATATATATATATATATATATATATAGCTTATTGTCGATGTTAGTGAATTTTTTACTATACTTCCAGTTTTCTAAGTCGAGGATATACCTATGAGATATACTTTTATTAATTTACTAGCTGATACCCGCGACTTCGTCCGCGTTGTTTACACACATCACTGAACACGTAGTAGATAAATACCAAGTGTCTAAGAAATAAAACTTATGTATGCTTTATCATTTTATTTATATAGAAGATAAATGAAATAATAGAGGAAATTTCTCAATTGACAGAAAACGAATAGTGTGTAAAATAAGAAAGTATCAGTCATCATAATCATATAAAGGTGTCACTTGCACTGTAGTTTCTAAAATAATAGCCAACCAATGAATAGCTTCAAAAACTTAAAATGTATTGAGAGTAAGCCTGTGCCCAGCCGTAGGACGTATATAGGCTGTTTAAACTGTTATAAACTATGTTTTATTAGTTATTAACACAAAGTATAAATGCACGTGCACCTGCCTAAAAATAATCCTGACGGCGCCTGTGAGCTATAAATAGGGGAATAATAAGCCGAGGTAAAATTTCATAGTATGCGAGAGAATCGAGTTCGATCCCGACTCCACTGAAATTGTTTTTACAACTATTTCACCATGTGTTCAGCGGTAAAGTACCTGTACGTTTGAAAAAAAAAACGAGGACATGATGTGCAATCCGTCAACATGCTTTTTTTATAGAATATATTTATAGAATAAGGGTGACCAACGAGCACACAGTTAACCTGATGGTAAATAAATAAACCTATATATAAATAAACCTATATATAAATAAACCACGTAAAAATAAATAAATTTTATACGTGGTAGAGCCATGCTGCAGCTGTATTAGTAGTAAAGTTGTAGCACGAATGGGTCGGCTCGACCGGGGAAGAACCACGCTCTCACAGAATACCAGCGTAAAATAGCAGCTTAACGCTGCTGTGTTTCGTATGGTGAGTGTAGAGAACCGGAGACCGTTTTTACTGGAAACGAGGCATTCCATCTTAGTCCTCACGGGTGACAACGCATCTGCATTTTGATTTGTAATAGAGGATAGATGTAGATGTCTATGGGCCGCAGCAACCACTTACCATCAGGTGGACTGTGTGCTCGTTTGTTACCCTTATCCTATAAAAAAAATGGATGCTTTGGCCCATAGACATCTACATCTATCCCCGATTAAGTATCAAAATGCAGATGTGTTGTCACCCCTGAGGGTGTTATGTATATATTACACTGCTTAAGATATGCCTCCCCCCACTTGTCTCATGGTGGGGCATTGGGGTTGTTTGTCATAGATGCCACGATTGACAGGAGGGTTGGCAACAGCAGTTTTTTATTTTCTAGTTGTTATTAGGAACACGCTGCTGCCCCGGGTTGTTTCCCTCTGTCACCTCTTACAAAACCCACGGGACCATATGAGTTAGTGGGTGTTTTTAGATCGCCACTACGCAGATAATTTGTTACTTTGCCTCTAAGTAGAAATTATTTGCAGGTATACCGCGAGGGTAGCGTACGATGGCGCGGAGGAATGAGCGAGGTAACTGAAGATTCGGAGGATGGTGATGCAGCGTATATTTCCAGTGATGAATCTACACATGGAGTGGATCTGGCTGAGCGACTTCGAGTGAAGCCATCTAGAGACATTTGGGAGTTGGGTAAATTGCAACTTTAAACATATGCGATTAAGGTCTGAAATAATATCATATTCATTATTGTTTCTGTACAGATTGTATCTTTGAAATTACGTTTTCATCAACAACGTTAATCAGAAATAATACGATACGATAACGAAACGCACATATACACAGTCCCATCATCTAGTTTATTCTAGTTTCTGTACATCTATAAAATTTATTGTACTCTTACGAATAACGCCATTAAAAATAAAAAAGCTGTAAAAACTGTCATAAAATTCGTAATCAATGTGGATATCAAAAGAGCTTCACACATCAAATTTTTCAGAGGATATACTGTTCGTGCTGCGACAGCTGCCATATTCAGATGAAATATTAGCAATACTGGATTCCGGGCATAACGAAGATGTTATAAACTTTATATCACAAGAGGACAATAATGGTAGAATGAAGACGGCCGTGTTATGGGCTTCTTGGTTAGGAAAGAGCTCGTTGCTGTCAAAGTTAATAAAATTAGGTGCTAATCCTAATAGTGAAGATGGTGCTGGAAGGTAAATATATATTCATACTATTTTAAAGTAAGTGCGAATTCCGGTCACAGCGGCCGCGACAGGATTATAGTGCACAAACGTGTACGCAAGCAACCATAGGTGCACTTTCTATTCTCTTACTCCGATAAAGCCCGATGGGACGGCAATATAACACGACTGATAAGAGATCAGGCGCAGAACCAAGGCATATATAGCATGTAAATCCGATGACCAACGGCTATACAGCAAGTATCTAATGCCTAATAAAATCTATATGTAATGATCTTGCGACTCTCTCCGAGGCACGGGGGTAAATGAAATTGGCGGTGTAACTTCCTAATTCCAGGCTGTTGTTATTGAGGATTTCTTGACAGATAACCTAATAACTGATTTTGGTCCGACCCGGGATTCGAACTTGGGACTGATCAGCAATGGCACTCACCACCACTAGGCCACCGAGGCGGTTAATAATAATCGTATCGTTATCGGTTCCAGAGTCCCACTTTAAGGTTACCAAATTTAAAAAAAACAAACAAAATTAAAGACAATAACTCGTAATAATAAATTGAATTTCTCTGCAGTCTACACACCTACAGTATGCAGATATCACGTTTCTTTTAAAAATCAAAGTTTGTGAAAGTATTTGTGTACATTTGTATCAATCCCAAATGTTTATATAATTCCGTCATATGTACTTTTTGTGCACATAAAGTTTAAATAAATATCTCTTATCATATTATTAGTACTATAAAAAGTGACTACTCATGACCAGTATGAAATATAAGTATATTTATGTAATATGAATTACTGTTTTTGATTTAAATGTATATTTTCAGAACGTGTCTACATCTCAGCTGTTTGGTTGCTAATGAGGAATGTGTAAAACTACTTTTGGAACATGGAGCTGATCCAAATAAATGGGATTCAATAACCGAGAGGAAGGCAACACCATTGCATTGTGCAGCTAGCGCGAAATCTTTAATATGCGTCAAGGTAAGCAAGTAGTTTCTGATGGAAAACATTCATTAAAAAATATGGATTAAAAAGTCTGGAAATTTTTGTTTAGGTATTAATAAGCCACGGTGCTGATGTTAATGCGGGCCTCAGTGAGCGTTCGCCGTTGCATTACGCTGTGTTGAGCGATGCGCCGGATGTTGTCAGCGCATTGTTACAGGCGGGAGCTTGTCCTGACACACCACAGGTGCGCCTGTTCCCAGTACTACTTACGTCAAGGAAAATTAGTATTTTAAACATTAAACAGATAAAGATAAAATTAAATAGAAGTTTACGTTCCGAACAAAGCAATCGGATCATTTTGTTTATGCATTCATTATAGCCTATCAAAAGTCAACTGCTCAACATGGGCGTCACTTTTAGATTGCCTCATAGCGATTCCCACATATTAACCATTTAGTATAGAATAAGGGTGACAATCGATCCGTGTAGTGGCGGTCAAGAATACCACTACCCCATATCCTCCCGTGGGTGTCGTAAAAGGCGACAAAGGGAAACAGGCAGGAGATGGGCAGCAGCATCTTCCTGATAATAGCCAAAATTACAATAAAAAAACTGCGGTTGCCAACCCGCTCGCCAAGCGTGGCAACTATGGCAAATACCCCCCTATGAATGTAACAAAGAGACGGCCCCCAGTCCCCGGCGGCCCCGCTATTCCTGGCTACGGTGGCGACCATGGTAACGGCGGGGCAGGGGGTGCTAAGAATCTCCGGTGGAGGTTCGGTTGCCACCTTAGACGACTCGACCTGGCAACGTACAACGCACGCACCCTGAGGACTGACGAGAAGATCGTGGAGCTGGAAGAAGAGATAGACAAGTTGCGCTGGCATATTATAGGATTATCCGAAGTCCGAAGAGAGGGGGAGGACACGGTAATCCTCGAATCCGGCAACTTGCTCTATCACCGGGAGGGCGACCATCTGTCCCAAGGAGGTGTCGGATTTATCGTCCACAAGTCTCTCGTTAACAACGTTGTAAAGATCGGGAGTGTGTCGACGAGGGTTGCGTACCTTATACTCAGAATCACCAAACGGTATTCGCTGAAGGTCATACAGGTTTACGCACCAACCTCGGCACACCCCGATGGGGAGGTGGAGGAAATGTATGAGGATATCTCTAGAGCCATGCATTCCTCCAAAACCCAATATACGGTGTTAATGGGAGACTTCAATGCAAAACTAGGCACAAGAGAAAACGGTGAGCTGAAAGTAGGGAAATTTGGAATAGGGCAACGGAGGCAGCTGGCCGACTTCATGGAGAAAGAGGGACTCTTTATGATGAACTCTTTCTTCCAGAAGCGGCCCCACAGGAAGTGGACCTGGTCGAGCCCCGACGGTTCGACAAAAAATGAGATTGACTTCATTATGACGACCAGACGACAACTGTTCAGTGATGTCTCCGTGATCGCGAGGGTGAAAACTGGTAGCGATCACCGAATGGTTAGAGGCACACTGAACCTAAACGTTAAGTTGGAGAGGTCTCGTCTAATGAAGTCAACGCTCCGTCCCCCTCGTGCTCTGTTCCAAAGTCCCGAAACCTTTCAGCTCGAGTTACAAAACCGTTTTCAGTGCCTAGAAGACTGCAATGAAGTGGATGATATGAATGACAAGCTCGTGGAAACTGTCCATGCGGTCGGAGCTAAGTTCTGCAAGACCCGCCGCAGAAGAACACAAAAACTCTCCGATCACACTCTTAATCTCATGGCTGTTAGACGGGAGATGAAGCTACATTCTTCAACAGACTTGACAGCATACAGGCATCTGAACAGACAGATCTCCAAATGCATGCGGCGGGACTTACGCAACTTCAATACAGCTCGTATTGAAGAAGCGATCGAGCGGAACCAAGGCTCCAAAGTCTTTGCCAGAGATCTGTCTGCCAGAAAGAGCCACCTGTCAAGGCTGAAGACAGAATGTGGCAGCATCGTTTCCGGGACACCTGAGATTTTGAGTGAGATTGAGAGGTTCTATGGGCAGCTGTACACGTCATCGTTGGAGCCACACGCAAGTGTGAGTAACGATCCAAGAGCGAGTCTCATCCGACACTATTCCGAAGATATCCCGGACGTCAGTCTGAGCGAGATTAGAATGGCTCTCCAGCACCTTAAAAACGGTAAGGCCCCAGGCGAGGATGGAATTACAGCGGAGCTTCTGAAAGCGGGTGGAAGACCGGTACTTGAAGTCCTTCAGAAGCTCTTTAATTCCGTCCTCCGTGGTGGCATTACACCGGAGGCGTGGAGCAGAAGTGCGGTGGTCTTGTTCTTCAAGAAAGGTGACAACGCTCTCTTGAAGAACTACAGACCGATTTCCCTTCTGAGCCACGTCTACGTGCTGTTTTCGAGAGTCATTACGAATCGTCTCGCGCGCAGACTAGACGACTTCCAGCCCCCCGAACAAGCCGGTTTCCGAAAGGGCTTTAGCACCATAGACCACATACATACCCTTCGGCAAATTGTACAGAAGTCCGAAGAGTACAATTTGCCACTATGTCTGGCGTATGTGGACTATGAGAAAGCCTTTGATTCCGTCGAAATTTGGGCGGTGCTGCAGTCCCTTCAGCGGTGCCAAGTTGACTGTCGGTATATCGAAGTGTTGAAGTGCTTGTACAGTAGGGCTACGATGGCTATCCGAGTACAGAACCAGAGTACGAAACCTATCCAATTGCAGAGAGGTGTAAGACAGGGTGACGTCATATCCCCGAAACTCTTCACCGCTGCATTGGAAGACGTTTTCAAGCTTCTGGACTGGAAAGGATACGGTATCAACATCAATGGCGAGTACATCACTCACCTTCGATTTGCCGACGATATAGTCCTTATGGCAGAATCGCTGGAGGACCTAAGCACTATGCTCAATGACCTCGATAGAGTTTCCCAACGGATAGGTCTTAAGATGAACATGGACAAAACAAAGATCATGTTCAATGTCCATGTCACACCTATGCCGGTAGTTGTTGGGAGCACTAAGCTCGAAGTTGTTGACGAGTATGTTTACCTGGGACAAATAGTCCGACTAGGTAAGTCCAACTTCGACCGAGAGGTCAATCGACGGATTCAACTCGGCTGGGCAGCGTTCGGGAAGCTACGACACATCTTCTCGTCAGACATATCTCAAAACCTGAAAACGAAATTGTACAACCAGTGCGTGTTGCCAGTGATGACTTATGGAACTGAGACGTGGTCCTTCACTGCTGGCCGTATGAGGAAGCTCAAGGTCGCTCAGCGAGCTATGGAGAGGGCTATGCTCGGAGTTTCTCTGCGTGATAAACTTAGGAATGAGGATATCCGCAGTAGAACCAGAGTAACCGACATAGCCCAACGGATTAGTAAGCTGAAGTGGCAGTGGGCCGGCCATATAGCTCGAAGAACCGACAACCGATGGGGAAGAAAGGTTCTCGAGTGGCAGCCTCGTACCGGTAGGCGAAGTGTAGGGCGTCCCCCCACGAGATGGAGTGACGACCTGGTAAGACATGCAGGAAGTCGATGGATGCAGGTGGCTCAGGACCGTGCTTTGTGGCATTCTTTGGGGGAGGCCTATGTTCAGCAGTGGACTTGTGAAGGGCTGTAATGAAGGGTGACAATCGAGCACACAGTCCAACTGATGGCATATGAATGTTATGGCTCGTAGACATCTACATCTTCGATTAAGAATGAAAATGTAGATGCGTTGTCACCCCTGAGGACTAAGATAGAACGCTTCGTCACCAGTCAAAAGGGTTCTCTACACTTACCATACGAAACAGCAATAACGCTGGTATTCTGTGAAAGCTTTTGGTCCCGGGATAGTGGATATTCTTACACCACTCCTCGACCCAGGATCAACTCGTAATCACCAACTGCTGGATTACAATTGGCTTGTCATATGTTGGTAGTAAAACAGTTGTTATCAGGTTTGACAAAGGCCCACCCTATGAAAGTTTAAAAGTTACAGCCCATATACGTCTGGCTTCCTCTCATTTCTGAGAGAGTTCTAGGGTCTCTATAACGTTTATATTAATTAGTAAGTTTGAAAGCTATTAAAAATCAACTACTGTTTAGAAAACAAAAATGATAAAAATTGGTGTTTATAATAACTTTATGTAAAATGCAAAAAGATGAAAACGACACGTTAAAAAAGTTAGCGAACCGATTTATCAAGAAATTAGAATGATGGTATATTTTCAAACCCATAATATGTTAAGGTTATGAATATAAATATATTTTATTATTTCGGAATAGGGCATAATTACAGAACCTATGATTTCCTACAATAGCGTTTGCAGTTCAGGAAAAGATTTTTTATTAAATAAAAAATAATGTACATTAAAAACATCTTCAAGTGTCTTGGAGCTACTTTTCTTTCTCAGTCCCCCCACTATTGGAGAAGCTCAAATTCAATGGAAGATTGTTTATGGGTCGATGGAAACACTCGTTTGTAAGCAGGTATTAAATTAAAATGTTCATAAGGTCACTGAAGCGAAGGTAGCCAAAGGGTACAGATTGAATAAGTCGTGGGTTCGAATCCACCATTCGACTACTGTGTTGAACTACTCCCAACATAAGCATTTCAAGCTTACTTGGAGTGGTTAGCTGGAATAATGATAATAACGTTACAGGTTTTTTTTAATGTTTGTAAAGTAATAAGTATTCTGCACATTAACTTTATTAAGAAGTGCCTCCGTAATTGTGAATTATTTCTGTATTCTTTAATTGCTAGTTTTGTATGATAGTCGTAATATGAATCTCCTGGAATTTTCATATGTAAACATATTTCAAATAATATTCCAATTTTAAACAATTATTATAAAGACTAACAATAGAAAAAATATTTTCCAATAGAATAAAAAGTGAGTGCGTAGCAAACGAAACACACATCACTTACTATATCTTTCCTCACACATTGTAAACAAGAGTCTGTACAATGCATATATGACATGTGAATCATAACATTTCAATCACAGGTTTTCACCGAAACCCCTTTGCATGTGGCAGCCTCTCTGGGTTCGGATTCGTGCATGAAGCTACTTTTAGACGCGGGAGCTGACGTGCGGGCAGCTTTGGGACCCGGGAGAACCACGGCATTACATCTGGCCGCTGTGGACGGTCATGCTGAATGTACTAAATTGCTTCTAGACCATGGAGCACATATCGATTGTCCTAATTCGAGAGGACAGACGTCTCTACATCTCGGTAATAACGGCGAGAAGTAAGAGGTCTATTTATTATGCAATAAAAATTTTGTTTACATAAATTTGTAATTCGTTGCAGCCGCTTTAGCGCAATCAATAGAAGTAGTAGAATTACTAGTCGGCAGAAGAGCGGATGTACGTGCAAGGGATATTGATGGAAGAACCCCGTTACATGGTTCTATTGTAAGAGGAGCACGGGCTTGTGATGTGGCGCGGCTCTTGCTATCAGTTGGTGCGGATCCTAATGCACCGGACAACTTTGGATATACGCCGTTACATATCGCGGCTTTGAATGAATTTTCTGCTTGCGTTTTGTTGCTATTGGGTAAGAAATCTTTATCTTCATTGTACAATAAATTTTTAGGGTTCCGTACCTCAAAAGGAAAAAAAACGGAACCGTTATAGGATCACTTTGTTGTCCGTCCGTCTGTCTGTCAAGACCCTTTTTCTCAGGAATGCGTGGAGGTATCAAGCTGAAATTCATATCAAATACTCAAGTTTACTGTCCCTTGGAGTTGTGAAAAAATCAAACTTCTAAGCCAACGCAATCAAAAGATACAGCCGTTCATGCCGCAAATTTTCGACATTCGCAAGGGAATCAAAACCTACAGGGTACTTCCCGTGAACTCAGAATCTTAAAATTTGGTATGAAGCAACGTATTATAGCACAGATAAAGGAAAAATCGCGAAAAGCATAAATTTTTAGTTACATCATATAATAAAAATATTTTTAATAATTTTAAACTTATATACCTACGGATTTGTTCGGAACCCTCGGTGCGCGAGTCCGACTCGCATTTGGCCGGTTTTTTTTATTATTTTACACCTTATAAGTCACCTGCTGAATACAGCCCTCCAATATAGGAGGGAGAAAATAGTTTCGATGCTTGGTAGGTAGGTTAGCAACCGCAGTTTTTTATTAAGTTGCTATCAGGAAGATGCTCCCGTCCATCTCCTACTTTATTTTCCCTCTTTCAGCTTTTACGACACCCACGAGACGAAATGAGGTAGTGATTCCTTACGCCGCGACAGCACGGCCAAGTCTTATTCATCAATCAAAGGCAAAGTAAATTTTTTTTTATTCAGTTTTGTTTAAGGTTCTTATGAACATTCAAATCAAATCTACATAAAAAATTCTAAGATTTTTTATTCATTAGAAATCTTAAATCACTATATAAAAATCAATGTAAATTTCATATAATATAAGTTATTAAAATTTGTCACTTTAACGTTCCATACTGAATCCTTTCAATTTTACAATGTTATAATGAGATACCCTTTGACTTGGCTATACCGAGTGTTTAGATGTATTCGATGTAGCATCTTTCATGTTATGACCCCTTTGATGGATACAATATGGCGCAAATGTTTATCTTTGTTTAGACTAGCTAATTTTGCGTTTTGATCGCAACGCACTTGCCAAGTGTATTTAATATTTCATGAATCCTTTATCGACAATGGGAAATATTTCACACGTATCGGAATTGTGGCAAAAAATTGGATTAGCTATTCTTTTTTTTTCCATTTGACAAGATTCTAGATGGAGGTAAAGCTAAATGGTCATCATCTGTCACCAGCAGTACCCTAATGTAATAACGCAGTTGTTTCACTATTATTTCTTTGCCCATCATTCCAGACTATGGAGGAGATGTGACCCTTCGTACAAATGGTGGCGTTTCAGCACTTTCGTTCATCGTACGTCGTGTGCCCGACGTCGTTCCACGTTATCTACGGAAGTTCGATGACGCGGTGCACGTGAGCGAACATGAACTAGGCGATGTTGACTGCGAATTCACTATAGATTTTCGACCACTAGTACCAAGCTTGTCTCGTGGTGAAGCTGAGTTGTTGTTGGCTTTTATTGAGGTAAAATTATTTCGTTAACAATAAAACCGTTACATTCACAGGGCCGGCCGTAACACTGTACGATTGTTTAAAACGAATATGCTATTTAGGTATAAATCCACATAGGTAGACGTAGGCTAGTAAATAATCAATACCGTATTACTCTGCTACAACACTTAAATTATGCAAGTATCTGAAACCTTTTGAATGTATAACATTCAGATAACACTTTTAAGTCTCTCAATCTGTCAATTTTATACTTATATAGAGATCAAAACTTTTTTAGAATAACTTAAATATTAAATTAATTCAACCAATAAAGAGCCTTTTATTCTTTAATACAGTTTCGCTTATTCGGTGCGATTTCAAAAGCTATCAAATTTTGTAGAAATTATATTTATTGAAGTTGTTTTATACTTATACTTTATATATATACATACAAATTATAAATATAATAAGATATTTATAAAATTCTATACAAAAAAATCAAAATGAGGACTTCGTAGCGCAGTGTACATATGTAACAGAAACAGAAACTTTTTTATTCAATATAGATTATAAATAATACTTATTGAAAGTCACTCTTTTGTTTAATAACAAATAATTGTTCGGTTTCAGTGTTTGTTCATGTGCAATTTATGTAATAATTCTATTGGAGTTGAAGTTTTAAAAATACTACACACTGATATAACTTTACAGGTCGGTCATAAAGATGTTCTCAAGCATCCAGTAGCAGAAACCTTTCTGTTCTTGAAGTGGCGAAGAATACGAAAATTTTTCGTGCTTAGCTTCGTTTACCACGCTTTGTTTATAACGCTGTACAGTCTCTACATTTTACGTAAGTATCTTTATCAAATCCAACGGTCGTATTACACAAGTGGTAAAATTAAAAAAAAAAATTACAACCTACTTCAACATAAATAAAATGAGAAGACCATCAATGTAGTTGAAATCAATTAAATACGCATTATTAAGGATGAGGATCAAAAACTACTGATCAGATCTTGATCAAATTTATATGGGAACACATGAGAAGCACCAGTTTTGTGTGATGTGAACTAGAATATTCTAGTTCACATTTTTACCAAGGGACCTTATTTTTGAAACAGAGTCAAATCTGTTCACTCTTGCCTTCTTAATACTCGTAGTTCCTTTTATAAGACAGCAAAAGTGATTATACCAGATTTTTATTAGTTACAAGTATAGATTCGAGCACAAACGCAGAGTAGCCAACCGGTATTCTATAGGATGCATTTCGGAGTGTGCGCATGAATTACATTCTTTAATTGTTCCCTCCCCTTTCCACCATCGGACAACCAGACTGTCGGTGGGTGTTCAACCCTTTGTTGTCGATATTCCACGCATTAGTAATTTGCTAATATAAAATTAAATATATATAAATATATTCATTTGCCGGCGTCTGTCTTTCCGTCCGATTACAATCGAGGTGTCTTCTAGGCAAGAGTGAATAGGCATCTATTCTCTTAATTATGATGACGTGGAAGACATTTTGGTAAGAAAGAGTTGAACCTGCTGTAAATAACACACATACACAATACAAATCAGTGGGTGAGACACATTCATAAACTTTCACACATACACAACCATTCACATACGTGCACATATACATAAACAAAAACATTCACTCACATACACACACAGAGATACACTCACGCACACACACTCACGCACACGCACACGCGCACGCACACGCACACGTGCACGCACACAGACACACACAGACAAACACACACACACACACACACACACACACACACACACACACACACACACACACACACACACACACGCGCGCGTGCGCGCACGCACACCTCAAACTAACACACTACGGATTCAACTACTCAGGTATTCATTTCTCATAAACTCCTTTCTTTCTATTAAATACGTAACTCTGTTCTATTAAATCAAATTTGGCTATTTTTATATTATAATGTGAATCGAAGTGTTATGATTG
The DNA here is from genome assembly GCA_963668995.1 of Parnassius mnemosyne. NCBI lineage: Eukaryota > Metazoa > Arthropoda > Insecta > Lepidoptera > Papilionidae > Parnassius > Parnassius mnemosyne. Next base: position 26,232,771 of record CAVLGL010000057.1, read on the forward strand.
CATAGGAAGAGCGAGGCACTCCCAACACAAGTATCTTAGGATTACTTTCTGGGAGGCCTTGGCAAATCAATTGTAAAAAAGATTTACTGAAATAAAACATTTTTATTATTATTATTATTATTCTATTGCGCTAAGACAGTGCGATTTACCATTTTCGGCTTATACCCTGCTTACTACCAGGTGGGATGGTCAAACACTGGCAGCTAATAAGTAAAAAAAAGACTCCTGTACAATGTGTGACGTTAGATTGTGTCATTCAGCGTATGTTTTTCGTTATCAAAACAAGTTAAAAATAAAGTGCAGACTATACTTAATGGCCAGAATAATTAACTCATACTCTCTCAAATAATAATAGTAAATAGCAGAACACAAAGCAAAAAAAAATAGATATAACAGATGTTGAAAAAACTATCATTCCAGAAATATTCCTGTGCGAGGACGTGACCTGTGCTGTACCATCGTATCTCCGGCCTGTACAATATTTGATCCTCCTTCTCAATCTGTGCTTTATGTGCAAGGAGCTATTTCAGTTATGCCTGGATTACTCTGCATATATTAGGCAGTGGGAGAATTGGTTGCAGATATTGATAATTATTGGCGTGTTTTTGTGTACGGTGAGTATATTGCTTTTCGTTTGATAATTAAAAAAATGTCTCACTATTTATTACATCCTATCAAAAGTCCACTGCTGAACCTTAGCTTACCTTAGCTTACTTTAAATTACCACGAACGGATTTTATAAAATTTCACCCACAAAGGGCAGTGCGGGGTCGTTAAAAATAATAAAAAATAAAAATTAACTTTTACTCTATAACTCATTTACTCTTGCTAAAACTCGAAAACGACTGGATCGATTTTGATGAAACTTTTTGTGTGTGTTTGATTAACAATTGGACCCGGTAGGTGGCGCTGTTGTCGAGATCCAGAAATCACGCGTGCGAAGCCGGGGCGGATCGCTAGTATTTTATATTAATCACCAAAATATAGCCAAATAAATCAAAATACAAGTAATAATATTTTCAGGTGCCAACATGGTATATGGAGGATGGGGTAGCAAAAATCACATCAAATTGGCAGCATGATGTAGCCGCTGTAACTGTATTCTTCTGTTGGCTGGAACTGATGATGATAATTGGCCGTTTCCCAACATTTGGCCTGTACGTACAGATGTTCACTACAGGTAACAATCAAAGTGATTTTTTTTTAAAGAAGAAACGTTTCCCTAGTTTTAATTTACTTCTACGTTATGGAAGCTCTTTAAATACTTACATTCAACACACGAAAAACATATTCGAAATTCGAAAAAATTACTTTTAGGGATACTTGTCATTATTGTTTGGTAATGCTCTTTCGTGTTATTACCTAGTATTATAGTAATGCTTGGAATGAAATGGAATGGAAAAGCAAGAGTTTTTCATTTAAGCAATGAATTCGCTTGTGGATATAACAATTATTAACTTTTAATTTATAAATATGTTGTTGAAATGCAAAGGTTTCCATAGTCAAAATGATAAATGTCTATAGTATGTGGGTTGATAAATATTTTTTAAGTTTTCAGGTTCATAGTTTTTTTTTCCTGTTCGATTCTACTGTTTTTATAAAATGTCCATGTGTACGTGTACGTTCATATGATTTTTTATCGTCTCGCATTTCCAAACTAATTTTATTCGACGTGTAATTGAGCACTGATTAAGTTTTCATTAAAATCGATTTTGAATTTTTCAAAAAAGAAGCTTTCTAATTACCCACTAAATAGAAAGTAGATAGTGAAAGTTGACACACCTATTTTTTTTAATTATGTAAAGATTACTAAAATTATTGTATTGTAATTATTTACAGTTACGGTGAACTTCGCAACGTTCCTTCTGGCGTATAGTTGCCTATTAATAGCGTTCGGTCTTGCATTTAGCGTGTTATTCAGCAACTACCCCGCATTTCATCTTCCCGCCGGTTTGGTCAAGACTGTGATGATGATGTCCGGTGAGCTGGAGTATGAGGACATATTCTATGACAACGGCACCGCATCCAAGATCCAATATCCCTTTACAGCACATGGAATGTTCTTGATATTTGTCTTGCTTGTTACTGTTATATTAACAAACTTGCTAGTTGGATTAGCAGTAAGCGATATACAGGTATTTACTATTTATACTATGTTTTCAATCTCATATTTCTAATTAGATTATATGTTCCTATAAAATAATGTATATCTATTATTTTTCAGGCTTTACAAGAAAGTGCCGGTCTAGATAGACTGGTGCGTCAGACGCAATTAGTAGCGCATCTCGAAAGCATGCTATTTAGTTCTTTGTTAACTTGCGCACCTAAGCAATTACTAGCGGTGTTGCGTTGGGGTGCTTTACTTACCGCATCTCACATGCGGACGCTAAACATTCGACCCAACGACCCAAGGGAAAATCGAGTAAGTAAAACATCATGAAATGAGTTTAAAGATGGAAATTCTGGAAGTTTTTGAAGCTTTCCTCTCATTTCAGATACCCAAAGAGCTGATATCATCGATTTATAAAATGGTGGCCAGCCGAAATATTACAAAAAAGAGTATACGTAGGAATAATAATTACGAATGTCGTATACGGAAATGTAAAGAAGATGAAGATATCGAAAGGCGCGTCGTGAAACGGAAAAGCAATTTGTATGATCAATTTTCCTTAGAGAACCAACAAGTGGAGCGAAGAAAAAGAACTACATCGAGTTCTGTAGAGAATAGGAACCGACCTATGTCAGTGAACATCAACACAATACAAGAAATATGTATGGTTGACATAAAAACTCAACTAGCTGATTTGACAAAGAAAATCAACAAATTACTTGAAGCTACCGAGTCCAAGTTAAATGTAATAGAAAATAAACTTGATAATAGATGAATAAAAAGAAAAATAAAACCGAAAAAATTGCAATGTAATGTATTTTAAGTATGTTGTCATTAAATAATTATCTTCGAAAGTGTTCTAAATAAACCTAGGTACTATTACTTTTGTATGCAAATAAACTTGACTTTTATTAAAGAATACCTTAGACAATTTTTGTGACAAATTGTAAATATTGTTTTGGTTAATAAAATTACATAACAACATTGATAATTATAGGAAATAAAAAATAATAATAAATAAATTTAAAAAATAAATTACCAATGTATTTGATAAAGGCCACTTTCCTAATGTATGCTATATGATCTCTATGATTGCCATAATCATAGAGATCATATAGCATGCATGTGAAATATCAATTGTAAAGATATGAGAACATTTACACACACATCCATTCCATCCAGAACCACCTAATAGTTGCTCCTTCTCAGAAAAAAAAAACAACTATATTCATGTGAAAAATAAGGCTATATATGATAACATGCTCCATGCTTCGCTGCAACTTTCTAAGAGTGAGAGGGGCAGCCTTTTTCTACTACTTCACTTCATAAACAGTGGACTGTTTATAAAGTGAAGAGTGTAATATGTATTCAGATATATATATATATATATATATATATATATATATATATATATATATATATAAAATACCTTCTTAAGAGTAGACTTTAAAAGAATTAGTAATAGTAAAATTTAAAACTATGTTTACTTACATATGTAATTCAAGTAAAAATGATTACAATGTAGGTAATAAAGATAAATCTGAGGTACTTACCAGTAACTGGCACTTATAGGTATCCCCATTACTCATTTTAACTGTGCTTTCCATTTTTGTGTCATTTATTTTTGGTAGATCATATCCGGAAATTTTTGCTCCATAAACTATATCAACATTCTTAATATTAGAACTTTTCAGTTCTTTATCAATTGCGCACAGCAAAACATCATTTTCAACTATGTAGGCAACATCATCATCTTGAAGATCAGAACTACTGAATGATATTAAAGCATCTGAACAGGCATCCCAAACCTGAAAGAATTATACAGATATGAATGTCAATGAAACACAAATCACATAGTAAGCAATCCTATGTTGTAATTTTTTTTTACTTATATTAAGCCAGTGCTTGACCACAATCCCACCTGGTGGTAAGAGGTAATGAAGCCCTAGATGGTAAATAGCACTGTCTTGGCGTAACAAAAGTTCACTCCTGCCGAAGACACCCAGATGGCAAGACAGACGTCGGCAAATCATACCACTCCTTTGCTGTACACATTACAAAAGATGACGCAAGCCGTTTGGTTCTAGAGTGTGGAATATCGACAACAAAGTGGTGAAGACCTGCCGACAGTCTGGTTCTCCGATGGTGGAAAGGAGAGAGAGGAACTGAAGCATGTAATTCCTGTGCCTGACAATATACATAACAAAATTAACTACAACTATAAATAAACTATATATATGGTATATTAGTCCTTGCATATTTAATAATTAATTCAGTCAAATCTATTGCACTTGTTTTATGAAAACATTAATCAACTTAAATCATATCACCTACTAACCTATCAGTTAGAATACTAGGATTTTCCAGATAACAGCTATATGTACTTGTACAAATGTCATATATTATGTGAAAGTTTGTTTACACATTTGCATGTTTATGGTTCAATCACACAAAAACTACTGAACAGATTTTGATGAAACTTAGCAATATTATAGATCACAAACTACAATAACAAGCTTTTTTTATAATTAAAATAGTTTCAACTTTTAACACAATAAAAAGTTTCAGTCTACAGTTTTTTTTTAAATTCATGGTGCTAAAAAATCACAAATAAAATTTCATTTCTATATTGCGTGCGATGCCTGTACTATAATAGTAGAATTATAAACCATAGCAGTGGAAAAATATGAATATCCACTACCTCATATCACCTCATGGTTACAGTAAGAGGTGACAGAGGAAAACAAGCGAGGAGATGGGCAGCAGTATTACCTAATAACAACTAAAAAATTAAAATAACCACCAGCACTTGCCCACTTGCTTTCCAAGCATGGCATCTATGGCAAATATTCCCCTTATGGGGCAATCTAATAGGAAGGTCTATGTTCAACAGTGGATTGACTGTAATGGTAATCTTGGTATATGTAACTATGCTAGATTAATATATGAGCTTGATGACTAGCCATTTAGATGCATTGCTAATAGGCCAATACTTTGTTGGTAGAAGCCAAGGGAGAGACAGCTCATACCACACATTCCTATCATACCAAAACCAAACAACCTACTGTTTGATTTTATATGATTACAATTCTCATTATAAGGTGTATTTTCAATACAATTAATAAATCTCTAGGTTAAACTTTACCAGTAGTGGGATTACATTTGGGTGCAGCATATTTTTCTCAAGATCATCTCTACATAACTCACTCACATTGTTCTAGGGTCCAAAATCTAGTATAGAGAAGTACATTGCAGTAGAATATTCGCCACTTTTAGTTAAAACAATAATTTTAGTAATAAAAATTCGTCTGGTTTTAATTAAGGACAAGCAGAGCTGTGGGCAAAAAACTATTTTTTTAATAAAACGGAAGTGATAAATATACTAACAATCCACCTGACGGTAAGTGGCTATGACAGACCATGGAGCCAACTTCAAACAAAGGCTATTGATACATTGTCATCACTGAGGACTAAAAGGGAATGCCTCACCTCCTGTAATTATACTGGCACTCTATACAATTCAAAAGTGAGCACAGCAGTGCACTGCCATTCAGTGGCAGCAACAAGTATGGGGGTAGTACCTTCGCAGATGGACTCCTAGGTAAAAATGGAGTCCTATCAGCTAGTGAAATTTAAGCCAAATGGCAAAATAGATGAAATTTAACTAATATTTACTTTCTTCTAATAAAGTTAAAGCTACACAGCCTATATACATCCCACTGCTAGGCACAGGCCTCTCATTTCTGAGAGGGTTTTAGTGCTTGGAAACCTGCATTTGTCCAATGTTTTCCTTCACCCCAAGCATGTGGTAAATCAGCACTTAAAATTACAATTAACAATTTCATTGATGCCGACGAGGATCGAACCCAGGTTGTTCACGTACTGTGTATTAACAACAAGCGCTTAGATCCTGAGCTATCACTGCTCTTCTAATATTTTAAAATAATTTACCTGCATATACCTGACCGGCTGAAGACGCATTTTTTCTACGTGCTCCCATACTTCCAATGAATTCATTAATGATTTTGTATTCTGGTTAAGAGCAACAACTCTATTGCTATATTCTGGTTTTACTCTGAATTCAGAACTCGGATTGCCTTCAAGCAGTAAGACTTTTAAATTTGACAGTAAGGCTCTCTTACCTAGAATAAATAAAATTATAATTATTTTTTTAAAATTACTTGTTACTATAATTGCATCATAATATTATTCTTACCTAATGCACATGCTAAAGTGCAACCAACCATGCCTCCACCGGCGATAATGACGTCGTAAGCGCCGTTAACTTGTTTATTATTACCTGAACTAAACTTTCGAGATGCAATTAAAGATCGTAAATTTGTTTTAAACATTGTTGAATTTATGCACACCCGATAAAATATTTTATTTCGTAACATATTTGATAATATTAAATTGGTATAATATAAACAAATTCTGACCGTTTAATGTAAAAACTTTGTTCAATATACTATGACTATATATTTAATTAAGATTTCTTTTATTAAAAAACGTTATAAATAGATCGTTTTGCAATTTAGTTCAATTTTAAGATTTTAGCATAGATAAATAAATACTATGTAGTTTAGCTGTCGGCTGTCACCTGTCAGCCACAGTGATTTTTATTGGCTTTACGGCTCTGGGTTCTTGCCCTTCTGAGCCTATCAGCCAAAGTGAGAAACACACAGACTAGATAGAGAAACTGACGTTTGGTGAGAAACAGAATTTTCAGTATATAAAAAGTACTCTGTGAATAGAATACATACGAAGTACATGTATTTCCATGGAAAATATAAACCCTGTTTTTTAATAACTGGCTTTACAGCTCTGGGTTCTAGCCCTTCTGAGCCTGAAGTTACAATGTATAATTATTCTTCATAGTACACTGCATCACAATATGTTGATGCGTCACATTGTGCAGCCTTTAGGAGATTTTGACGGCAACTTGAGCCAGCAGACAGTTGACAGTTGGCTATGGTATCTCAAGGCGCATAAGCAGACAGACACCTTATCTTGAGAAACACATCACCATCAGAGCACTAGTTTCAATACACAAAATTGCACCATTTTTACATATCAAAATCCACTTCAAACCATTATTTAAACAATAGGGTATTACACCCATTTTCAAAAAGTGTTTTAAATGAATCCTAGAGGGATAATGAACCACTATAATTTTTATATAATTTTTTTAAAACCGAATAGTCACATAAAAATTACTTTTAATCTATCATTTTCAATTTTCGTGTGATAACTCTAGCCGCTATACTGTTCAACTCGTGACGTCACTGTCGTAAAATTTTGACAATTTTGCAAAGGAATAAGATACTTTCGAATGTCTAATAATGAGTTATAATTTATATCATTGTTGTGTTGTGCCTAACTGCAAAAATACGAGCACAAGAACGCCGGGGAAGTTATGGATTAACGTGCCAACTGATTTAAATATGAGAAATACTTGGTTAAAACTGGCAAGAAGAGACCCGAAGGCATTGTCTACAAAATCTAAACTATGCTTCTGTGAAGATCACTTTGATGTAAGTATGACTTATATTTAACTATCGATTAAACAAAACAAAACATCATGACATGATAGGTACCTATTGCAAGTCAAATTTTGTAATAGATTAGGTTAATCGCTCGTCTGTCCCGCCCTTTGTGGGCCATTTTGTGCCCTTGCAAGTGCAGTGCAGTGTTTTACTTAATCCCTGTTTTCTTCTGTTATATGGGAATAAAGACATGGTTTGTACTCAGACCAAATAAAAACGTGACTTTTTATTTCGTCTGAGGGTTTGTACAAAAAATATAACAAAAAGTTTTTCTCACCTAAGCTTATATTATAATATCTATAACATTAGTACTAAAAGCGAAGTAATAAACTCGCTTTTACGAATCCGTCTTCCATGATGCCTTTTCAATAAAATTCGGAATAAAAGCCAACAATCGTAATGATAACTTGAAAAATTTCGAAATTAGCTACTTAGTACACAGCACATAACTTAGTTCTTTGACCTAGTGACGTCACGACGCTATCTAATATGGCGAACATCTTTTTCCAGATTTGAGGCACAGGTAAAAAAATTATTCTTTAAATTGAAGTACAAAATTTATAATGCATTTTTTTAAATAGAAATCAATATTTCTCGTTTACTTTTTACAAAATCTATCATAAATATATATATTCTTTGATTTTTTTTACATGGTGTAAAATAACCCTATAATACAGGAGCAGCAAACCGCCGCCGGCCAAGTTCCCGCCAAAACACATACCCTGAAGCAGGGATCGGAACCGGTTTAAAAAGAGCGGTTAATTTCGATTAATTACCGGTAAATTTATCGCTCCTTCAATTACCAGTTTAAAAATAACCGGTTTTTATTAAACCTAAACGATAAAGGGTACCGGTTACTTAATGGTTTTGACACCCGAATTAACCGGTTAATACCGTAAAACGTAAAGGCAGTTATGAATAGGATCGGTAGATTCACATTGTGAGGTGCTTATGCGGCATCACCGCTTGCGGGCATCAATCGTCATCAATTATCTGCCTTTAAGCGACACGTTGTTTCAGTCGCGATCAGGGTGTCTAGTGGGAGTTTGACGTTTACGAAAAACGTGAAAGTATTAGAGAAATTTTAAAGGAAGAAAGGCAGTTATTGTGTTTGGTTTATTCGTTAAGACTGGACTTTTCTCATAATGAAGAAAATAATTTATTTTTGTGTATCGGTTGTTAACTTATGATGGGCAGAAAAAAAGTAAATATTTTATTTCATGTTTATTTTTTTTTATTAATTTATAAGGGTAACCGACAGATAATTATGTGGGCTCCAGCCAGAGGTTGCAAAAAAAAGCAATCTTTATTTAATATATATTTAATTTAAAGTAATTATTACAATTAATTCTTATAACTAAGTGAGGTGACTCTAATTCGATGTTTGAATGTAGAATGGATTCACACGGTAAAATATTAGATCCAGGTAATATAAGACAGTAGACACGTTATGCTGACACGGCGCCTCGTGATCGTCGTAAGCCGATGCAACGCAGCAGATTGCCTGGATTAGGGCTGCGTAACACCTCCCCCCGAAGAACAGCGACTATGGAAGACCTTGGTCGTGAATTGAGCTGGGAGTTGATCGGGATCAATCTTCTCAGTGTCTGGAACAGCGTATACCCTTAATGATTTAGGATGGTCCTCTTCTGAGTTCCTTTGCGTACCTCCAGTTAGCTTCGGCTTGTATCTTCTATAGAGTATGCATAGAATCAGTGCACCTGCACTTATTATTAATGCGTAAAATGGTATTGTAGTATGATATAGACTGTAGTCATCGTTTCTTCTTAAATTCAATGGCGATTGCTGGGATATTTTAGTGTTCGTTGCATGAAGATGTTGGAGGTTTATTGAATTTAGTTTATATGCCGATGCAGAAGATGGGATGCTGGTGTGTTCCTCAGGTATGTCCATTATCTTTAAGGCTTGTCCCTTCAATCGATCTTTAGTATTTGAGATCGAGAATAGTGGCGTTTCTATGTAGCATTTCAGAGGGACAATAACGAGATAACTACCTTGAAGTATTTTGTAGAGATCTTGTCCACAGGATAGATGTACTTTCGTTGGTGTGGGGAAAGTGATGGTGTAATGCTTGTCGTCCAGTTCTTCGTAAGCTGGTTTATCTAGGGTGACTGTATACGGGTTACATACTGCATTCGTCTGTTGTTTAGTGATGAGGTGATGGATGCAATCAGGGGATGTTTGACCTCTCAGGCTCCGCTTTTCTTTACAGATGTACCATTTACTGGTCTTCGGGCATTCTGCCTCTATGTACTGAAAATCTTTCTGATAAATGGCTAGGAATGGAAAGGGTGGTGTGAGGATTTCGTGTCTCTTGTTAGGAACAATAGATAACTTATACATATCATATATATGGGGTAATAGAATTGGGAACTTAAATACTATTACTATTTCATTTCCTACATAATATGAACCTAATCTAATAATATCATAATATTCCCTAATATCTAAATCTCCTACCTTTTTATTTCCATAAAGTTCGGTTGCTCTGTTAATCATTATTCGGATAGATTTTAAATTAACTATAGAGTGGTGCATAGTGTTAGCTCTTATAAATGCTAAGTTGTTCTGTAACTTAATTAATTCCTGTGAAATGGAATCAACGTTATCACTAAGGATCATTAGTACTTGTCCAAAATGGGCATATTTAATTAGGTCATAGTCTCTGGTAGCCTCGGATTGATTTATTTTACCTATTAGTATTTCTAATTTATTTTGATTATCTACAATGCTATCTATTATTCTGGAGTATTGATTTGATAAATCTTTAGTTAGGCTTACATGATTATTAAATTCCGTAACGATTTTATTTTCGTCTTCGTGGATGGATTTTATAGCACGATTAAAATGATCTGCATCTGTATAATCAAGGTTACCAGTTATACTTTTTATGATGGAACCGAGACCATCTACAAGTCCTCTTTTCTCACGGTTCGTTTTAAAGCTACTCAACTGTATGGTGACACTTTCAAGCTTATTTTTAAGATAATCAATATGAGGCTGAAATAACGAATTGGTTATGTTGTTAAGGTTAGGGCTAATACTGATTAACTGTGTTTTAACTGAATTTACTTTATCTCCTAATTCCTGGAGATTTACATATTGCAGAAATGCATGGTAGTGGGATAGGATTCGAGCGGGGCCTAATTTGAAGGGTAATATACCAGGTCCATCGCTAAGACTTTCAAGTCTTATCTCCTGCATTAGAGCTGGTCCCAGAAGGAGATGAAGTACCAGGAGAGTCCTGTAACAATTGGTTCGTTTTAGGTATTCTCTTCAATCGAGTTTTTGCTACGGGGCCTCGTTTTTTCTTTGTATACATGTGAATTGGGAGGTTTGCCATAACTGTGTCGTGTGTGTATCGAGGAGCTAATTTCTGACGGGATGCGAATGGATTTTTTATAAAGATTTGTTGTTCCGGGGAATATTCAGCTTCCTGTTCTCGGTTTTTATTGCGAGTATTAGTCAAGTCTTTACGCATGTCGTTACATAGATCGTGAATAGTTTTATAGGTCTCAGTCATTCTGTCTTTGTGGTTTACGACGTACTGTTGAAGTAAGTGGGCGGACAGATCTATGTCAAAAGGATCGCGAGGGTCAAAATGTCCTGTAATTACTTCTATTGGTTTGCATTTTGTGAAGCTATGTATACTATGGTTGTAAGCTAATAGGGCATAGGGCATAAGGTTAATAGCGGATTCATTCTTTTGATTTATCTTTAAAATACGGAGATGTTCTAATATGGTGGCGTGAAATCGTTCAACGATACCATTTTCGTTGGGTGCATGTGGGGCTACTCTATGGTGCTGAATTTTATGAAGTCTAACGAATTCTGCAATAAGTTGGTTGGTAAACTCAGGGCCGTTATCGGAAACTATGGTAATTGGAATTCCATGATGTGTGCAGAAAATTAGTAAAGCTTGTACTACACTGACAGCAGTGCCGTCTCGCAAATAATACGCCTGAGCATATTTAGAAAAACTATCTACTATTGTCAAATACTTTTCCCCTTGAATTGTTAATAGATCTACGTGAACTAGTTCAAAAGGCTTAGAAGCTGGTGGTACAATTTTAAATTTCTGTTTAACTGGATTGCGGTCGTATTTAGCTTGTCCGCATACTGTACAGTCATTAATAAATTTAGTGATATGCTCTCTCATTTTCGGCCAGTAATATTTGCGGGACAAAGCCGAGAAACACTCGTTAATGCCTCGATGGTTCGTCTTTCCATCGTGATATTTATGAATGATTTCTTGCTGTCTTAAATACTCCCTAACATTTTCCAATTCAGTTTTTGTTAGAAAAAGGTTAAGAGATGAACTTTTAAAAGACTTTTGTATGATTGGTATGACAGTGTACATTGCAGAGTTTGGATTAATGAGTAATCCTGTCCTAATTTTCGGATGGACGTATTCTTTTATAGCATTAATGACATCCTCTTCTATGTTTGATTGAGCTATTTGTATCGTAATGCGTGTGTGTGTTTCGAATGGTTTAGTGATGACTGGTCTAGCTTTTATGTCGCCTACTATATTTAAGATTATCTGTTTAGTAAACTTATTTAGCGGTTCGTCAGAAATGGGAACTTCCAGGATGGGGTTTTCTTTATCTGTGTGAACGGTGATGGTTCTGGAATCGTCTGCGGCTTCGGTAGCCGTTATAGTCCTAGAGTCGTCTAAAGTGTGTACCCCTTCGGAAGGGTTAGGTAAAATGGAAAGCAATTCATCTATTATGGGTCTTAGCTCGTCATTGTGAAGTTCGATGCGCGATAGTGCATCGGCATTCGTGTTGCACTTGCCTTGCTTATATACGACACTAAAGTCATATTCACTTAACTTAAGGCGCCATCTGGTTAGACGTGAATTGGGTTCTTTTAAGCTCATAATCCATTGTAAGGGTTTATGGTCTGTAATAATTTTGAACTTACGGCCGAATAAATAGGGACGGAAATACTTAGTCGCCCATACGATAGCTATAAGTTCCTTTTCTATCGTGCTATAGTTACTTTCGCTGGAGTTAAGTGTACGAGAAGCATATGCAATGGGTTTATCTGAACCGACTGTTCCCTGTGATAAAACTGCACCAATCGCCACGTTTGAGGCATCGGTTGTCAAAATAAAATCTCTACTGAAGTCTGGATACTGTAAGATTGGGTCATTTGTTAAGAGAGTTTTACAGTGTTCAAAGCAGTTAATATAATTTTGATCTAATGTTATCTTTGATCCCTTTTTAAGACATTGAGTGAGTGGTTTTGTGAGACGTGCGAAGTCTGGTATAAATTTTCTATAATATCCTAGAAGTCCTAGAAAACGCTTAATTTCGGTTGTAGTTTTTGGCAGTGGGTACTTTTCGATGGCTTTAATTTTGTCTGGGTTGGGTTTAACCCCGTTTTTACAAATAACATGACCTAGAAACTCGGTTTCCAGCTTCAAAAACTCTGATTTATCCATCTGAATTTTGAAGTTGGATTCCCGTAGCCTTTTGAATACTTTTTCCAGATTTGTCATATGTTCTTGTAATGATGTGCTGAAGACAATTATGTCATCTAGATACACTAAACAAATTTCGTTCTGTAAGTTCTTTAATACGTTGTCCATCACCCTTTGGAAGGTCGATGGACTATTTTTCAGGCCCATTGGCATCCTAAGAAATTCGTAATGCCCATTCTCTACATTAAAAGCAGTTTTGTGAATATCCGCGGGATCCATTTCTACCTGATAGAATCCACTGGCTAAATCGAGCGTGGTGAAGTACTGACATTTGCCCAGTTTGTCTAGAACATCGGTTATATTAGGAATAGGATATTTGTCATCGACTGTCTTTTCGTTCACCTTCCTGAAGTCCACAACAAGACGCCATTTTATTTTGCCGGAAGCGTCCGCCTTTTTGGGTACAATCCAAATAGGAGAGCTCCAAGCAGAATCCGATGGTCTAATTATATTTTGCTCGAGCATCTTATTGATCTGGTCTCGGACTTCCTGTCGGTGGACATACGGGTATCTGTAGCTCTTAGTATGTACGGGGATTTCATCATGTGTTTTAATTCTATGTTTGATCTTGTTGGTGAATGTTAAAGGTTCACCATCAAGGTAAAACACGTCGGCATACGAGGCACATAACCGTTGTAGGTTTGCTAGCTCTTCAGGATTAAGATGATCGGTGCGAAGACGGGATAGAACATTTTTAGCGCGATCCGATAACGTTTCAGTAAACTGGCACTCGACATTATATATTTCGGCTTCTACCGGACGGTCCATTGAAAAAATTACATCATTTGAGCTATTATTGGTAATTTCGACCCAACCACGATTATTAATTACTTTTGTTATACAATCAGAGATTATGCAGTTGCAAATTATTTGATTTTCAACTACTACGTCACCGTCCTTTGAGTTTATAGGCAACCTAACTAATTTTGATGACTGCGCGGGTATAATTTCTTCATATAAATTTGCGTTACGTGAGTCATACATTTCGATGGGGATTTTTGCGTTACGAGTAATAAGTAATTTATTTCTAAGATCGATATTAGAACCCCATATGTCTAGTAAATCAAACCCTATCAGTCCGTCGAAGTAATTATGAAATCTATAAACGAACAGGGTTATATTATCTCGTTCATTAAATTCTAAAGGGCAAGGGAGAGTTATAGAATAATCATTTTTACTTGTCGCGTGAACATTGGTGACTTCGAATGGGTCATAATTCAGTGGAATATGGCTAAAATATTTTCTTACAGCTTCGGGACTAATAAACGATTGGTTTGCGCCGGTGTCTATTAAGAATTTCAGTGGGGGATTACTTGTCTGAATGTAACCGAGTTGCCTTTGTATGTGGAAATTTATTTCTATTTTTGTTTTTCTGGTTTGGGGCACTTCCGAAAATCCTCATCATTAGTCGGGGTGAAATTAGTCTCTACTTCCTCTACGATAGGAGCTTCCGCGTGGTTATACGGTGGCTCGTATCCATAGTTAGGATATTGTTCGTAAGTACAGTACTCTTGATTATAGTTATAGTCAGGATAGTCGTATTCATAGTACGCGTCGGTGCTATAGTCGTAGTCAAAATCCGTCTCGTTAAAGTTTACCTCCCGTGTTTTAAAGTAATTGCTCGGCGGTGGGTTGCCAAATCGTCTCCAGTCATGTCCAGTCGGTGGTAAGGGTTTCGGAACAAAGGGAGTGACACCGCTCATAGGAGAAGGGCGCGAATTATTATTTAAATTGAAGCCCTGTGGTTGCTGAGGTCTGTTAGGAAGCTTAAACACATTACTCTGGGGGTTATAATTTGGTGGAGGAGCACGCATCATCTGTTGCGTACGAGTGGGTCCGCGTGGTACATGCATCTGGGGTGGTAGATTGGGCCTCCAACCCTGTGCAGCATGCGGTTGCATAGGTGGCTGTCTAAACGAGTTCAGTATATTATTACCCTGTGGTCTAGGTAGTGACGGCATGTTAAATGTGGTAGGTTTTGGAACGAAATGATTTAATGGTAGATTAGAGCTAGGGGTAGATTGAGTCCATTCTTTCCTGTTCTGGCTGCCTTCATTTCGTTGTTGGAGGTAAAGGGTGTTTAATTCCTCCTGTACGAATTCAAGTGCTTTCTCCATACTTTCGGGACGCATACATCTTATTCTAGACCCTAGGGGGTCTTTTAATCCGCGTAAATAAGCTTGCAAGGTCAGTTTTTTATAGAGTGCGCGCTTAGCTTCAATTGTCGTACTAATGGTTTCATGTAAAGTGACATAGGTCATTATTGTACTAAATAAACTTTGGACTCGCTCGTAAAATTCTTGCGGGGTACTAGACCCTTGGGTTTGTAGTGATAAATCACTGTATAATGCGGTTTCGTCGCGATGGTCGGCGAAGTTATTTATAAGAGCGCTTTTGATGCCGGCCCAGGTTTCGGGTATTCCATTCGAATTTATTAGCCTAGCCGCGGATCCCGTTATTTTATTTAAAATCCCGTTAATAAGAGAAAGATTGGCTAGTTCGTATCCGGGCTCATTTCTTACGTGGGCTAACACAAGTTGATCGCACAGGTTAATAAAGCGCGTAAGGATGTACGGGTTACCGTCAAATTCGGGCAAAACTCTAAGTGACTTATAAATTAGGTCTATTTCATTTGATTGGGCCATACTATCGGTCTCTAAACCTCTGTTCTCGTCTATAATACTAAGCTTAGAAATCCTACTACTATCTAACCTAACGTTCCGTGTTCCCCTTGGATGGAAAATTTTGGAAGCTTTATACTAACACAGTTAAAATGCAATAAAATACAATAGAAAAAAAAAGGTGTATATAAAATTAGGATAGAGTAAAAAATTAATTACGGAACTAGGAAGGGTAAGGATTGAAAGATTCAAGCACTTACAGCATTACTTCTTCTTGCGGAATCAATGCCTGGATTCGCCTCTGGACTGGTGCTCCCGTAGGTTCTGTATCTTCTTGGTCACTCTTGATTCACTGACTCTACTTTAGAAGATCCTACCGACTGCGCCAATTATGTGGGCTCCAGCCAGAGGTTGCAAAAAAAAGCAATCTTTATTTAATATATATTTAATTTAAAGTAATTATTACAATTAATTCTTATAACTAAG